>CM035785.1:10819855-11494855 GCA_020466265.1 Siphamia tubifer
AGCGGGCCACATTTGGCCCCCGGGCTGCATGTTTGAGACCCCTGATCTAAAGTGAAAAGTACTTGTCAGAAAATCTGGGAGGAGGAGGTTTTGCATTTCGAGTATCAATATTTATTTATACATCGTCCCACACCAGGACTTGCGCTGGCCTTGGAATCAAACCTTCTTCTGATGTGTGGAACCCATGCTACCACTGCGCCATCATATTGAAGAGATGCGTAAATTCCAGCTGTTATTGTTTTTGGGTCAAACATACGGGTGGGATGCAGGGTCAATGGTCCATTCATTTTGGGTAACACAGTGGTTAGCATTATCATCTCTCAGCAAGGACATTTTGGTTTAATTTCCAGCATATGTGTCCGCATGGGTTCATTCCCACTACTTCAGCTTCCTCCCACCATCCAAAGACATTCACCTTAATAGGTTAATTAGTTATCTAAATTACCCATAGCTGTTAACACAAGTGGGAATGCTTGTTTGTCTACATGTCAGTCCTGTAATGAACTAGTGACACGACTAAGGCAAGGGTGGGCATTTAATTTTACTATGGGGCTACATGCAAAATTTTGACAGTTACTATGGGCTACATCGTTTTACATGCACCTCTGCTCAACATATACCTCGATAAAAACAAATAGTTAGCCTCATACCATAATTGCCTAAGTAAATTTTTGGTCAAATTGAGATTTTTGCATAACTTTACTCCCCTACCACTGCTACATCATCCTGTCTTTCTGCCTATGTCATTGACCAATCAGAACACTCATAAAAAACAAAAAACAAGTGCAAAAACATACCTGCCCAAGTCATTCATTTGACTTAGGCAGTTTTGCTACCAGCTGTTTGACTTAGGCAGTTTGAATGTATGCAAAATGGCAGAAAAAATGCAAAATGTTCTCAGAAAAACTGCCTAAGTCAAAGGCATAATCCGCCTAAGTCAATTTTATTTCGTCAAACTAATGATGTTGGGTTTTGTTCTTTTTTTTCATACTTTTCTTCTCATCTACTTGAATGTTCTGTGAAAAAATCAATAAAAAATATGGATGTGACTTTTAGAAAATGTGTTTATGTCTCGTTTTCCGAAAACACAAAAAAATGACTTTCGGCAATTATGGTATGAAACTGACGATATGAAATGATGCAGTGAAAAAATGAAGATATGGAGCACAGAATAAAACTATTTAATGAATACAAAAACAGTTTTGAAAATGTGCAACACCAGCTCAATGTTACCTTTACCCCCCTCCGTGTTAACTTTACATGAAAAACAATCCATGCAGCTTTGTTTCTTTGCATATCTAAGTCTTTTTCTGACTTAAGTGAAAACATATTTAGTCTCCTGTAATCAAAACCAAGGATGATGCAGTGAAATATTGCATGTGGGATCTTTTTTTTGGCCATGCAGTGTATATTTACATTGACTTTTAGTTTGAAAATCACCTCATGCTGGCTGTACAGGGCCAACTATCGAGCCGCATGTGGACCCTGGGCCTTACTTTGCCCAGGTTTGGTCTAGGGTGGACTTCATTTATTCGTGGCTGTGATAGGGTTCAGCATCCCTGTAACCCCCTAGAGGCCCAAGCAGTTAAGAAACAGGATGGATGGAAGTTTCCCAGTGTTTCCCATGTGACTGTACCGTATTCTCAGCTCGTTCACTTGATTGATCTGATATGTGGTCTTTGCTGCTGTTTTAGTTTATTTGCAGGTGAGTTTCCAATGTGCATTAACTACTGACAAATACATATGGACTCTTCTGCAGGTGATGTTCTGCTTGTTCTCCTCAGTTTGTTTATGCTGTATTTCTGTGCTGATGTCACTGTGTAATGACTCAAAATGAATCTCAATTTGTTAGGAGGTTATGTTTTCTTTTGAGGTTTGTTTGTCCGTCTCTTAGCAAGAAAAGTCAAAACATTATGGATGGATTTTGATGAAATTTTCAACACATCTTAATACTGACACAAGGAACAAATAATTCAATTTTGGGTGGTGATTGGGGGGGTGGGACTGATCTGCCTTAGTAGTGGTCTGTGATCTTCAAGTGTTTTTCTAATTTAAAATATTATATGTACCTTCAAAAACCCATGGGAAAGAATGGTTCTAGGACCATGAAAGAGAATTTGTTCTAGGTGTTCTATGGGAAAAAAGGATTAATAAAGTATTCTATTTAAACATTGAAATGCCTTTATTACCATGGTATGGTTATATATGATAGTCATGCTAGGATGTGAGTTTAAGTTCTGTCTACAGCTAGGTATGACCATTCCATGGTAATAAAGGCATTTTAATGTTTAAAGGGAATGTTTGGGAGTTTTCATCGAGTTTATTCTCTACTTACTCTCTCTCCCTCTCCCTCTCTCTCTCTCTCTCTCTCTCTCTCTCTATATATATATATATATATATATATATATATATATATATATATATATATATATATACAAAGATGTCTCACAGTTTTCAGTAATATAGATTCTTTGATGAATTTCTGAAATGTCCCTTTACTTAAAATGGACCATGTTTTAATGGCTTATAACATGCAAATAATTTGAGATATTGGTGGTGATTGAGGGGTGGGGTTGATTGGCCTTGGCATTTTTCTAGTTTAATGACATTTCAGTGCACACACATGTTAAACTTAAAGAGTACTCACTCAGTTAGAATGGTATTATTGTTATGTACATATCCTTCGCTGACACCTATTGCTAAAGGCCATAGTGATCATTTGAATACTTTAATAGACTGAATTGAACTTGTACATGATTTCCCTTTGTGTTTCAGAGACCTTGTTTATGTTTTCCTTTTAATTTTGACTCATAAATATGCAAGGCCAAATTCTTAAATAACAGTTTTGAAGATCACTTCACAGGAGCTATGCTGGTAGTTTCACCCTGCTGCCTTACACTGAACTGTCACTTAGTATGCAGCCCATGCCCATCTTTGTACTGAACTCTCAGGGATATGGCTAGCATTAATCTTTTTATCTGACTCTCAGTAAGACTCAAAGAACATTTCCCCACAAGTTTGTGCACTCCTTTAGATGTAAGTATAAGAACTGATGAAGCAGTCATTGTAGAAGTTATGGGGGTCATCACCTGGACAAAAATAGGAGCCTCAAAAGTCTTATGATTATGTGATGGTCAACCTCTCGCATTAGACAAGTGTGGAGTCAGAGATTTGCATTGTCACAGTCTATACATTACATGACGTACTAGGCCTGTCGTGATAATCAATAAACCAATTGGTTGCACAATAATTCAAAATGAGCTCAATAACTTTGCCAAGCTTGATAATTTACCAAAGACACGGGAAGAAGAGACACTTAGTCTCAATGGGACAATCCTGGATAAATAAAGGATAAATAAATAAATAAATATCGGGGCATTCTCCTGTCCGGCACTCTGTGTGTGGGGAGGTGGGGCATTCTCCTGTCAGTCACTCTTTGTGTGGGGAGGCGGGACATCCTCCTGTCAGTCACTCTGTGTGTGAGGAGGCGGGGCATCCTCCTGTCAGTCACTGTGTGTGGGGAGGCAGGGCATCCTCCTGTCAGTCACCGTGTGTGGGGAGGCGGGGCATCCTCCTGTCAGTCACTGTGAGTGGGGAGGTGGGGCATTCTCCTGTCAGTCACTCTTTGTGTGGGGAGGCGGGGCATTTTCCTGTCAGTCACTCTGTGTGTGAGGAGGCGGGGCATCCTCCTGTTAGTTGCTCTGTTTGTGAGGGGAGGCGGGGCATCCTCCTGTCAGTCATTCTGTGTGTGAGGAGGCGGGGCATCCTCCTGTCAGTTGCTCTGTTTGTGAGGGGAGGCGGGACATCCTCCTGTCAGTCACTCTGTGTGTGAGGAGGCGGGGCATCCTCCTGTCAGTCACTGTGTGTGGGGAGGTGGGACATTCTCCTGTCAGTCACTCTTTGTGTGGGGAGGCGGGACATCCTCCTGTCAGTTACTCTGTGTGTGAGGAGGCGGGGAATCCTCCTGTCAGTCACTGTGTGTGGGGAGGTGGGACATTCTCCTGTCAGTCACTCTGTGTGGGGAGGTGGAACATCATCCTGTCAGTCACTCTGTGTGTGGGGAGGCGGGGCATCCTCCTGTCAGTTGCTCTGTTTGTGAGGGGAGGCGGGACATCCTCCTGTCAGTCACTCTGTGTGTGAGGAGGCGGGGCATCCTTCTGTCAGTCACTGTGTGTGGGGAGGCGGGACATCCTCCTGTCAGTTACTCTGTGTGTGAGGAGGCGGGGAATCCTCCTGTCAGTCACTGTGTGTGGGGAGGTGGGACATTCTCCTGTCAGTTGCTCTGTTTGTGAGGGGAGGTGGGACATCATCCTGTCAGTCACTCTGTGTGTGGGGAGGCGGGACATCCTCCTGTCAGTTGCTCTGTTTGTGAGGGGAGGTGGGACATCATCCTGTCAGTCACTCTGTGTGTGGGGAGGCGGGGCATCCTCCTGTCAGTTGCTCTGTTTGTGAGGGGAGGTGGGACATCATCCTGTCAGTCACTCTGTGTGTGGGGAGGTGGGACACCTAGTGCACAAGGAGGTAGTGTGAGAGCCTGAGAGGAGTAGAGGGAAGGTCTGCAGTGCAAGAGCCTCGCCAAGTCAAGCCAATACCATACATATAGTGGAAATGCAGCTTTCGAGGAAATAACAATGGAATTGGTTTCTGACAAGAAGGCAACAGCTGACATGTGATAACACTTTGGATTGCTACAAATGGGCTATGAGCAGCAGAAGAGTGTTAAAAGGAAGTGTTTCGAGTTCTGCAAAATCAATGTCACTGCGCATAATGTAACACCTGGTCATGAAATGCATGTCATTACAAGTCAAGGGTCAAATGAATGCATTCATTCAATCATTCACATCAAGTGTTCAATTCTCTACCAATCTTTGGTGGGCTGGTTTAAAAACATCATTGTGCCCCATGGACCATAGTTTGCCCACTCTTGATTTAAATGAATATTTAATAATAATCACATATAGTCTCCAGTTTGCTTTTGTATCTACAAATACGTATGTACCAACATGTCAAATTGCTTTCTGAAATTATGTGGCAGGTTCTTAGGTTAATGTATATAAACTAAAAATGTTCAAAGTTTATTATTGTCCACATAAACTTTCATGTGATCCTTTTTTTGTTTTCTTTTTAACTCAATCCTAATTCCATCATGCTCAAATTTAATTTCCGTCATGCTATTGATGTGAGTTCATGTCAGCACTACCTAAGGAAAATGCATGAATGGTATTTATTGTAAGTAATAGGAGAAAATGCATTAGTAAAAAGATTCTTTAAGTGGTCTTTAAAACCTGTAGTTCTTCTGCACCAAATTCTAGAAAGAAACTTTTTGAAGTGCTGCCATGATATTTGGTTATGCAAATGATTTAGGTTTTATGTGCCACACTTTTTAGGCGTCACCATCTAAAATTTCTGCTATCACAATAAGAGGGTGACAGGCTTTTTTTTTAATGCTGTTCAAAGCTTTGAAAAAAAAAGTCCCATTTCATTCACTAATGCTATAATTTAATTCAGAATAGCAGAGAAAAATTCAGAGAAACTATTTGCTCTGTATTAACTGTGCATGTCCAGAGATTTTAGGTGAACTAATCCTTTAATGACAGAACTAACCTGTCATTAATTTTTGAGACTCATTTGAAGAAAGATATGGAAGGAGCAAGGAAAATAGAGAACTGCTGTCTTACCATAATTAATTGCTGACATGAGTCTTGAATATGAACCTCAAGGTGGCTCTTGATGCAGTGCTGTCACAAGTAATGCCACTCTCAGTTTTGCCTGTTGACACCCTTTGTTTAAGTCTGAAAGCAGCCTTGTTGAGGGTTTGGCAGTTCAGACAAAAAATGAGGAGAAAAGAAGCAGCGGGTTTGTTAGCAGCACAAAATTAAAATGTCATTATGTATCTCTATTCTTAGCCAAGGCTGCTGCAGGGATCTCCCGCATCTCTGCCATTGTTCAGGGAAGTGGTGTGCAGTTTCACAAAAGTTCATAATTTCATCTAAGTTCCTAAAAGGGACTAATGTAATTGTAATGCCATTGTAATGTGACATCAGTTCAGGGTGTTAATATTGTGTTCATAGAATATAACACACATGAATGCACTGCAACCCCCTCTAATAATGGTACGAGCTGTGAAAGGGATTATCCAGACGAGATAACAGTGAGGTATCGAGATGTCAGTGTGAGGTTTAATAACACAAAAGGGATATTTTTGTTGAAGCCTTGCAATGCTCTGGTGATTGGAGAGAGAAAAATTGCAAAAACCATGTGGATTGTCTTTGTGTGGAAATATTCAAGATTCATAACACATGGGTATTTCAATGTGGTGTGAATAATTGACAGGTTGACTTGCATATAACCCGGTTTTGAGGTTTACAGTTGTTTACTTATCTTTAACCCATAAAAATCAAGTGGTAATTTTGTTGCAATTCCTTTTTTTCCCCTCTACATTGGACTTTTCTTAAGTGATCACCATTTATTTGAATATTATCCTCTAAATTCGGCTTTGCTTCAGTACAAATTGTGTATTTTTGCTGATCATGTTGATGTTCAAAAGATCACCAGATTAAAGATGAGGATTATTATATTCAAAAGAAAGAAAAATGAAGAAAAAGCTACTTTTTAGTAAAGACATAAATACATAAACATAAAATAAGTGTTTCCATTCATTAGCATTGATCCAACTCCATGGGTTTTACTGGTGAATCAATGTTATAGAAGATGGTGTTGTTTCTATGGTAACTACAGAGCTTCTGAACATCCAAATGGGTCATATCTGATGACCATGAAAAGATGATGAACTGCATTTTACACCAATTATTATTTATTATCATTGAGAATTAGTGAATCAAGAGGTATTAAACATGTTAGATCAGTAGATGCTTTTGGTCAATGGTAGGTTTATGGGTATTTATCGGTTAAAGCACAGCTGTTGGTTTCATTTCAATTTGGTGTGACTCAATAAAAATGTGGTTGAAATGAATAACTGTAGGGATGGAGAGTGTTGCAAGAACTGAATGCTAAATGTTTTAAACTATATTATAAAAGGCAAGTAGTATCTGTGTGTGTGTGTGTGTGTGTGTGTGTGGCTCAGGATTCACACAACATATGTAGAGACACTTGTGCATTTATGATGAAGGAACATATTAGTAAAAACAGCAAGTTGATAGGACCAATATTTTGGTATTAGTAATTCTGGAATACAATAGCCATACAATAATGTTGATATACCCAGAACACTTTGGCAGCAACTACTGGACAAATGCAGTACAGCATATACGATTACACAACAGAACAATTTGTGTCCAGCACAGCAAACTCCGCCCCCTTTCCACACATTTGACCTGATTTTCTCTATCTCTTATTATTGTGAAAAATGTGAAACATTTTTGGTGACTGTGACCTTGACCTTTGATCTACATTCAGCAAAATTTAGTGTGATTTATTTTGGACACCATTCTGAAAATTTTATAGAAATTGGTCCAGGAATGTTTGCGTAAATATACTTACAAACAAACAAGAAATGGATTTATGGGATGGAAACATAGATTTAACCCGGCTGTGTTAAATCCATCGCACACCCTTCCTCCTCCCTCATTCCCACTTATGCCAGTGGGAGGAATGGAGTTGGAAAGGAGGTGGAGTTGTGCTACTGTGCGCGGGGGGCGAAACTTGCAAAAGTCATTGGACAAACCCTGTTGGTGCAGGGACCAGCTGTGCAATGCTTGGTTTGTTGCCAGGTTTGTGGAAGTAGAGCCCTATGTCTTCAACAGTTGGTGCAGAATTGTGAAAGGTGGTGACAATCTTTATAAAAGTCTGGATGTATTTTCTTGTAAATTCTTTGGTTTATTGGAGGATATTTTTTATTCAAAGACACCAATCCATTAAAGATAAATGTAGTATTTACATGTGGCTGCTTGGTTAAAGTAGAATATATGGTGTGCTAATCTATGTTTTCTTTCCTTAATGCCATATTTTTCCCATTTTTTTCTTCTGTCGGCACCTGTGCTACTACAGCATCAATAGTATACCACCCAGTCTCATGTCAAACTCTGCTTATATTGCAGGGAGCAGCAAGGTTTTTGTGCCATTTTCTTTCTGTTACCCTCGACTCAGACTGTCAATTTAGCCATTTATTTTCAGCTAAACTTGAATTCTCCTCCTCCTTTTCACCCTCCATCCCTTAGGCAGTGTCGCAGGCGTAAAAAAGCAGCCTGTTGAGCAGCCATCAGTCTGCTGGCATTTGATCAATGCCCAGGTCCCTTTGTGCTGCTAAGCGACAGATAAAAGAGACTGTTATCAGCTCCACAGCATCAGCTGCAGATAGCTACGTTGCAGTGGCAGAGCGGGCCAGCAGAGGCGAGGAGAGGGAGGGGGGTTACACTTCAGTAAAGTGTCGAAGAGGGGAATGGGGGAGGGAGGGATGAGTAGGGGAGGAGAAGGGGGAGGACAGGGCAGGACACTGTAGGTCAGTGGTTTGACACGAGGGTTTACAGCTGTCTCAGGCCCTCTGGAAAGAAACAAGGGGAGGAGGGAACAAGGGAACGATAGAGGATAAAAGGTAGACAAAGGTTACAAGGAAAAGGGGTTTAACAAGCACAGAGAACCTGCAGGAGAGGGAACACTGGTCTACAAGTAAAATACTTCTGAAGTAAAACTAATGAAATTTTACTGATAAAGAAACTTAAGTCTTAAATGCTGGTTAGCTCAAGTTTCCAAGATAAGTCAATTCCTAGAATGAACTAGTGAATAGGTTTTAGTCCAAAGGAATATTGGTGTCAGATCTACTTCAAAACACTGTCTACACATTATTACCCATTCATTTTACAGGTTCTTTCTAGTGGAATATTTACAAATCCATTGTGTACATGTACATAAACCACCATATATGTGTAATAACACACCATTAAATATATTAAAAACATGAACTAAGCTGCACTTTTGGTATTTGTTTTCTGGTGAAAATATTTAGCACATTTATTGTCTGAAGGAGATACTTTTAAAACAAATATTGTAGAGCAGTGGAATTGGACACCATCCTAAAGATTACGCTGATTGGTTATAGTACCATCCTATAGCATGCAGAGGGATTTGAAAGACAACCTTTTAGTCCCACCTCCCTTGGCTGTGAAGCACCACTAGACCTATATATGAAATGAATGCGGAAAGCGCTGCTAGGCTAACCCCCCAGCACTTCCTTTTTCTGCCCTTGTTCTTGCTGGTCCTTGTTGGGGCTCCCGTACTCCTAACCAGACTGGCAGAGGCTAGTGTGTGGGGAATGTGCTGGCATCATTGGATAAGAGGAATCACCAAAGCTTTCCATACGTCTGCTAGGGAATATCTCCTCTGGAAACTCTCCCTCTGTTTACAGGTGGGCACAAAAACATGGGCAAGAGATGAGTTCACATAACAGACACTGGTCTAGTCTGTAAAAATGATTCACTGATCAGATTAGAAGGTGTTGTTAAGTGGAAGAATGTGCACATAAACACACGAAAGAGAACTGTGTTCAGTCTGAAATGAGTGAGTGAGTGAGTGAGTGAGTGAGTGAGTGAGTGAGTGAGTGAGTGAGTGAGTGAGTGAGTGGGTTGAGCTGATGTGAATGGAGATGTTTTCTGTGTGATGGATGAATATAGACTGGATGTCCATTCATTTTCTATGGTGGTCACTTTTGACTGAGAACACCATAGATGTTACGAGGTTGATTAAAACACTCAAAATTCAATGAAAGAAGTGATCATCACTTTTATATGTTCAGGTGCATGCATAGTGTGGAGGATAACAAGGCCTTGAGGCAATCAGATGAAAAACACAATATTTATCTCCAAAGGAGGTTATGTTTTACCTCACGTTTGTTTGTTTTTCAGCAAGATAACTTGAAAACTTTTGGACAGATTTTTGATTGATTGATGACGCGTCAAGGAAGAAAACATAACATTTTGAGCTATAAAGGTCAAGATCACAGTGAAGGTAAACAGCTAAAACACATAAGTGGTGATAACTCAGAATCCAGACAAGATAGTATCACAGGTTTTTTTTTTCACTTCGTTTTACTTTCAGACATCAATGAGATAATACTAATAGGCATGTTTTGACATCATATGACGTCAAGCAAATGGTATATTTGCAAAATGTATGACATTTGCCTTAAAGCAGGGTTGCGACATATTTTATTACATCTGACAATATTTTGACATTGGATCTAACATGTAGAATTTAAGTCGTGTGACGTCGCATAGCATCAGAGTGATGTGGTTGAATATTGAAATGGAACATATTTCAAAAAGAGGATTTTTTAAAACCCTCTAAGTGATTGCTCATGATAGATAAAATAAATCATTAGTGAACACAGAACACTAGTTTACAAATAAGTTATGAACATCCAGATCCAAACATTGGCAGACTTGCAGTGCTTCGGGAAGGTCTGCGCTCTCGTAGTGCTCTAGTTATGATGAGTGTTTTACGTTGTAAATCGGTCACATTTGACCTGAATATGAGACAGGTTAAATTGTTTTATTCTTGCAAAGCATGTGAAAAATACCCTTCAACATCTGTATATATATATATATATATATATATATATATATATATATATATATATATATATATATATATATATATATATATATGTTGGTGATATGACCTGGATAAACAATAACTTGAAATATGTTCAGTTTAGAAATGACACAGTTTCCATATCAACAAATATCATAGTGAGGAAGAACTGGATGGTGACCCTGATGATTTACCATTTGTAAATTTCCCACAAGAGGGCACTCAAATGTTTCAAATCACTAAACACACTTTTGTACATATCTCTAAAAATATTTGCCTGATTGGTTTCAAATCAAAAGCAAATGAAAGGTCATGACCTGGGAGTGAAAGGTCATCATAGCTGTCTGGTTAAGGATTGGGGACATTTGAGGATATGCTTTGGTCGCTTCAGACGGCCTAAGCCTAATTTTATTTTACAAATAGCTCTTCATATACCATATTTTGCAGGTTTACTCATGGTTTCTGTACATTTTAACAACTATGCAACGGCTATGATAATGCGACAACCTTGAGTTTTTGTCATTCACTCACATATTCGGCTGAAATGGCAGATTGGAACCACTGAATCCATCACACACCTTCTACTGTAAATACACAAAAGATGAAGGTTTGTTTTGACCATTTTGTTTAGTTTTTTTTAGTCAAGTGGACATTATCTGCAATCAATAGATATCTTACAACAGGAGGTAAACTTAGGAAAAGTTGAACACCATACAAAAGAGAGTCAGGACCACAGACAAAAGGCACCATAATGCCAAAAATGTGTTTAGCTCAGTTTATTTTGAATTAAAATTGTTTAACAATCATTACTTGACCTTACAGTTGCTTAAGTTCAGTTTATTTTACTGTATAAATGTCCTTCACTCACTGTGTGCCATCACTCACTACTTTAGCACTGTATTACAGAAACTACTAGAGCCTCTTTTAGCACATGTGTTCTGTTTGTGTTAAGAATATACGGACATTTGTCACATCTGGTGCGTGAGAGAAAGCAAACCAGAACTACAAAAGCACTGGGAGAGCGCAGACTCCACCAAAGCAGACCACCACTGCCCCCCTCCTCTGATAACTGTCAACCTTTTATCACTTGTTCGTTGTGCCAGTTTTAACATTCCCTGAAAATGTCAGTTAAATCCATCCATACCTTTTTAAATAATATTGCTATGAAGCACACACATGTACCCCCCCCCCACACCTCCAGTGATCACCACCAAAATATAAGCAGTTGTTTCTTGTGCCAGTATCAACATTTCCTGAAAATTTCTGCCAAATATGTTCTTAACTTTTTAACTTATCTTGCTAACAAACAAACAAACAAACAGACAGACAGACAGACAGACAGACAGAAAGACAAATGCTTGGCAAAAACATAATTCCACAATTCATTAGTGGAGTAACAATCACATTTGCAGGCAAAAAGAATATGTATATACGTGTCCTCACTGCTTATCGTTTTTATCCAAATGATGTGCTTGCTTTGTTATCACTAAATGAATATGACCCGAGTTGAAGTTATTTGTTAAATCTCCTTTTCAACTATTTATTCACTGCCTGCAGCTCCTTAAAATGCTGAACCCCCCCCCCCCCCCCAAACCCCCCACCACCACTTTGAAGAGTCAATAAGCAGCATTGATTGGTATGTTTATAAGATCTCTTATCCCCATGATTTTTTTTTTCTTTTGACAATTTCGTCGCCACTCTCTCCTTTTTGAAGCAGACAAATATATTCGATTTATGACACCACTTTGACTAAAGCAAACACAAAACTTTATACTTGTAAACAGCCTAATGGATTGAAGTGTCCAATTCTGCAAAGCGACGGATGGTACAAATGAGCGACACGGAAAAATAAAACAGATTCTGAAGCAGTGCGTGACAGGCAGAGTAATGACACAATGCTTGGAGGGCTTTCTTTTTTGATGTGGATTACTGGGAGCGACAAAGAAAACAATAGTATGAAAAAAGGCTGACAAGACAGTGCATATCAGCTACTGTTAAAGACCCTGAAGCAAAGACAGAAATAGTTTCCCCCTCCCCTAATTTACTCAGGATGAGAGGTTGAGGAGGAAGTTTGGAAAACTGCTTCTCCAGATGCATGTTTATTTAAGTCGTGTTTAAGGGCGCTTTCACACCACTAGTTCGATTATTTGGTCCGCACTAGCCAGTGGAATTGTTACTATGTTTATAAAGATTCCAATGTGCTCCACTTTCACACCAGCAAACAAACCAAAGTTGACGTTTCATTTATCTTCCGGTAGAAATAAGCGCCAATTTTGACCCAAAATGGAGCGACACATTATTATTATTATTATTATTATTATTATTATTATTATTATTATTATTATTATTATTATTATTATTATTATTATTGTATTCTCTGTATTGGACATTTCTGGCAAAATGTCCAATTTGCGAGTCAATAAAGGCTGCGTCTGGAGAACAACGTGCATAGCGCGTCATTTCAGGCTGAGGATACTCGCTATTTACACTAATGTGGTCATGCTGACTATGCGACGAAGAACAGGTAGTTTTGACCAAAGGTCTATGGTTTGGACGCAAGTTCACATTCACACCAAAGGGACTGCACCAAAGCTTGGCATTTGGTGCAGTGTAAAGCGGACCAAGACCACCTCTTTTTGGAGGTCTCAGTCCACTTGATTTAGTGCGGTTGATGCTTTCACACCAACGAACTGAACCAAGAGCTTTTGGTTCGAATGGGTCGTTTAGTGCGCACCAACTCATGTTAGTGTGAAAGCACCTTAAAGCATCATGTTTAGAAACGTATGGTCACAGAAGAATGCTAAGAAGCTAAATTTCTGCAACAACATTATTACTGAGTAATGGACAGTAATTACCTTTTTTACCTTGAGATTCACAGTTGAAATTGGCAAGTAATTTTCACCAATTTAAGCAGCTTTTCCCACCTGACACAGGGTGCATATTGTGCAGTCTGGGAGAACTGTCTGCCCCATTTTGTAAGATCTACGATGATTGACTCTGCATGAGAATTGGGGGAAAAAGGCCCAGGGGGAGAAACTGCTAAAGTGAGAGACAGATGAGGTAAAGGAGGGTGTGTGTGTGTGTGTGTGTGCGTTGATTGGTTGGTAGGAGGGTCTTTAATTGGTTAAAGACTTTTGGTTCCATGTCAGTGTCCCAGGAGGTGATGGAAGTGTCTAGAAAGGCTTGTGTTTTTTGCACATTGTATCAGTGGGAAAGAACAAGGTACTAAAACATTTTTAAAATTGGTTTCTTCTGGCTCTGTTTCTGTTTAAAAACTTTTGTCTTTATATTCTGTGTCATCAGTCTCTCCCTGTTGTCCTTGTCTGTTTCTCTTGTGCGAACATTAAAAGACCTTGAATGTGTGACAGCGGGGAGCCCACACTTATCCAGATCTGTGTTTTTTTTTTTGTGACTCTTTGGGAATGCTTTATTTATCACATTTATAGATGATAAAACCTCAGTGACCACCATTCACTGTGCATGCACAGATTTAATGAATGAATTAAGACGTAAGCGTAGACATAAAATACGCTCACACATCCCTCTACTGTTATTTCCTTTGTTGTGAAGATTCACTGAATGGAAGCGACTTATCCCTGAAAGCAGGACAGGGAGACGTCTGGGATAATTTTACAAGCCTGTTTAATAAGACTCTTGTCTAAACTGTGTGTTTTGTGTGCGGTCGTGATTTCTTTTAAGTGTCTGTTACATCTCACATCAGGCGGTAGATGATCCGCCTATGAAACAGGGAGGGCAACATCATTAAGTGTGTATAGTTAAATGTTAATGGGCGTACCGCTGCCTTTGAGCACAGAGGAAGGGAGGAAGAAACATGCAAGTCTTGGAAAAAGTGTGAAAGACAAAGAAGAATTTCACATTTTAACCTTTATTTATGCAGAGAAGGCAGATGAGGGAGCCTGCCCCCACCCCCCCTCTTTTTTTTTTTTTTTTTTTGGCGAACCTTCAACTTCACACTTGTATAGTCATTTAGAGCTGGGAGCTGCCCCAAGTCTGCCTCTGCTTGCAGCCTCACTGCCTTAAGGCATTTTCAGTGGTAGTTACAGAGGAAAGGAAGTGCATTAATTTTCTCATTTCCCTCATATTCAGAATTTTTCACCTTGAGAGCAGCTCAATTTCAGGTCACAGGTTTAACACTTAGGAAGGAAGCTGCATTACATGCACAGGGCCAACATCTAACTAACCGCAAACAGCATTAAACTGGACTGGTGTGACTTTAATAACACGGTCACAGTCTACAGGGAAGAGTAAGTGAATTTTTGTGAATTTCTACAACGTGGTTTGTTAATTTGTTGATTAACAAATGTAATCCACTCTTTGGTTTATGACCCCCCCCCCCTGTTCTCAGCCTGTTTCTTTTATTATTTCTGTTTTATGTATATGTGCATGTATATGTGGATGTGGTGGTAGGGTATATTGAATTCATATGGAAAACATTTTCTGCTACATTCTATTGTATGAAAAGTGGAATATAGATAAAGTTTAATTGATTGATCATGAACAATTTGATTTATTATTATTAGTAGTAATAATAATAATAATAATAATAATAATAATAATAATAATAATAATAATAACCACATAGTGTGCAAATGCATAGGGCCTCGACCCAGCATGCTTGGTCCCTAATAATAATAATATACAGGGTGTACCCCGTCTTCCCCCATTGTAGCTGGATTAGGCCCCCAGTGACCCCTGTGACCCTAGGGAGGATAAAGCGGGTTCAGATGATGATTGCAGAATAATAATAATAATAATAATAATAATAATAATAATAATAATAATAATAATAATAATAATAATAATAATAATAATAATAATACATAAAATTCATACAAACACTGTAGCCCAAAGTGCTTCACATTGATTGAAAATTAAAATACAATTTTAAGACAGGGTGAAATAAGAAATACATTAAAATATGATTGACAATAAACTGATTATACATACATTATATTACAATTTATATACAATTTCAATAAATAAGAAATAAAATTACACGAGTACAAATAAACTGAATATACATACATCATACAATTTCAATAAAATAAATAAGAAATACATTAAGACTTGATTACGTACAAAATATAAGGAATATAAAGAGTATAAAGAATGTAAAGAATACCACAACTATAATGACATGTTGTAATGTTGTGTTTTCTGGTTGTTGTGACATTTCTTCTTCTTCGTTTTAGTTAGATTATGTTTGATCACATGACATTTGTGTCTTGGAATAGATAGATAATAGATCGGTGGTGGAACAGAATCATTAGATATGTGGTGTTTTGTGTTTTAATTCATAGGACACCACATGCAGTAGCATCAAAACAGTCCTGTCTTTTGTGTGGGGTCTAGGACAGAAAAAAAAAATCTCTTTAGATTTAGAAAATTGTTGTGTGTACCCCACTTAAAACAATCCTCCTTCAAATACCTGCTGTGCACCTGTTCCAGCTGAGAAATATACGGCCCTGAAATGCTATTTTAAGAAACACTTTGTAAGATTCCCTGTTCATGTTTACACCCATGCAAACTACTTTCAAGTACTTATTATGCAGTTTTGTATTTGTTAGAAGTGTGAACTAAATATCAGAGGAATTTACAATCAACATTTCATTTCTAATGATATGGTTACACTCCTCTACTTTTATTTTTAAGAAAGTATCAGCTTCAGACAGTAAATGTGCTAAACTTTAATGAGATGAATCAGACAAAACTACTAGTTAGCTCATGTTTTTAATATATTTGATGGGCTATTATATACAGTATATGATGGTTTATGTACATGGATACAATGGATTTGAAAATATTCCACCAGAAACAACCTATAAAGTGAATGGATCACGCTAGGTTAGACTTGTTTTCGTCGCTGTGTATACATCACATTGTTCATTGCTCTGATTGGTCATAACACTGGCGTATTACATGCAGATCCCACCCGTACGCTCAAGCTCAGTCTATGGATCGTATCAAGACAACGTATGTATATCATCATCGGACTTGCCATGTTATAAATAAATAACACAAAAGGAAAAGAAAAAAAGATTACCTCATTGACATAACACCTACTCCATCGCATTGTTCGGCCTGTGGGCCACGTGTGACCCAAAACCTGACCCTGACAGCCCACATGAGATTATTAACAAATTAAAAGTCAATACAAATAAATAAATAACTATACATACATACATACAGACACACACATATATATATATATATATATATATATATATATATATATATATATATACATACATATATACATACATACATATATTATATCATTATATTATATTAACACAACGGCACTGCTTTTATTTTGAAGGAACTGGTAAATTACAGTATTTTCACATGTACTTTAGGCTTATGCATTGATTGATGAAGAAAGATTGATTCAGATCAGAGCATTCTTTTCCAAGACAGGGACTTCTGTATATTTCTTCACTGAAATTAGATATAAAGAGAAAAAAAAAGGGATCAAATCCAGCATTTATTGTTTTTCATGTAGTGGTTTTGCAGATTTTCAAAAAGAATTTTGTAAATATTCATTAAATAGTTGTATCCTGTGCTCCACATTTCCATTGTATTGTTTCATTTACTGTTTTTATAGAGTTACATATTGAACAGAGCTGTAAGTGTATCGATCCAGCCCTTTAACAACTGCCAACGTTCCTCATGTGGCCACATAAGAAAATTAACTGCCCACCCCTGCTCCATGGCCAACTATCCAGTTTACTCATTCTGTTCAATACTATGAAAACAGTCTGGAATGGGGCCAATGAATGTGAAATATGCCCCATCTATTCTATACAGACCAATCACAAGTCTTGGGAGGAAGGTCTTTCGCAATGCGTCATATGTTCCAACTTCTTTTTGGCTCCAAGTCAGTTCAGCTTTATATTTTGTCTCGTATTTATGACACTGTACAGTTTATATTTATACCAAACTGTCATGTATCACGACAAAGGACAGATAGGTTCACATGAGAAAAAATTGTGTCGTAGAAAACCAGTATATATAGTGTTGAAACCTGAGCGAAAAATGTCCGAAACACTTACTTTTACCGAAACTGGAAAAGTGATACATATCACTGCACTATAGTTTTTCATGGAAAGTACACATTAAATGTACTAAATCTTACATACTGTGTGCTTGGAGGCACACAGAGATGATCACACTCACATTATATTACTCACATTAAGTTCGAATAATGCATCTGCACAACTTTTAATCACCTGATCAAACTCCAAACACAGTGAATCCCTCATTATGCTAAAAGCAGACGAAAAAACAAATTATGTAGCTATAAAAAACCCCATAAAGGATTATATTTCAAATGTGTTTGAAAATGTGTTTTTTATGAGTATTATCTGATGAGGGTATTGGTTTTTATTAATTTTTTTGTCTGTCAGCAACTTTACACCAGCTTGTCTTTATATCCGTGTACATATGCAATGATTTGATATAACCTGTGACTGAAAAAAAATCAACAAAATAAGTTTTTTAAAAAAGGTCAAAGGTCAAGGTCACCAAAAATTTATTTTCACTATGATAAGAGATAAGGAAAATCAGGTAAAGTGTTTGCGAGAGATGGGGTTTATTATGTCTGACACCACTTGTTTGTTTGTTTTTTAAAACTTTAGCAGATTTTGATTTTCCGTGACCCAGAATAGTTGTGGTTACAATAGATGTGGTACAGTTTTGTTTGAATTTACGTCAAACTTGGCACATACGGTCTATAGAGGTAGTTGATATGGTGACATCAGCACATACAGACATAATATTAGCTGTGTTACTGCCAAAATAAGATACAATATGTTGGAGGGGTGAGGTTAGTTTTGCCCAAAACCACTTGTTTATTTACTTTACCTGATGTATTTTGCCTTTAAAAATGTGGTCATTAATGTTTTTAATCTACAGCCTTTTATCTATAACCTTTGGTTTTTTTTCCCGTTTACTAAATATCCCCCCCCATTTTTAAAAAATCTATGTTTCATAATGTTTATCCAATCCACACATGGATAAATAACTAAACAGATTATGATATTAAGCAATAAAGTATAAAAATTACATCTTATTCCGAAATTGAAATCAACCTTCATTAGTTGTGTATAAATGACCATCAGCATGAAACTAGAAGATCTGGTCATGAGACTTTAGCAGTTCAACAGTAAAAATAAATAAACAAATAAACAAATGAATAAATAAAATAAAATGAGCAACAAAATTATTAACAAAAACAGCCAAAGTGGTGAATACAACAAACAAAAATAAATAATAAATCAACAAAATAAAAAGTAACATGAACAAAGTATGACACAAATGGAACAAAATTAAAGACAAAATGACATTTTAAAAAATCTAGAAAAAAAGCAATAAAATTAACAAAAATGAATAAATATTTACAAAATGAATTAAACAGAACAATTTGCAAAACATCTGATAATAGAAAGAAAGAAAGAAAGAAAGAAAGAGAGAAAGAAAGAAAGAAAGAAAGAAAGAAAGAAAGAAAGAAAGAAAGAAAGAAAGAAAGAAAGAAAGAAAGAAAGAAAGAAAGAAAGAAAGAAAGAAAGAAAGAAAGAAAGAAAGAAAGAAAGAAAAAATAATATTGTAATTTGTCCTCATAGTTTTAGCTTTTTATAAATTAAATTATAAATTATAACTTTTTCAGACCTGTTCCATTAACATAACTCAATAAAAACACAGTAAAAAAAATAAAGGAAAACAGTTGAATTTGTCTGAGTATTTCAACTCCATACTTAAAATGCGTTCAGAACCCGTCGGTGCTGACACATCAGGAGTTAAAGGGTTAACTTTCACACTGCTGCATTTATCCACAAGGCACACAACAACCTACTTCCACCTTATAAACAGGAGCTTTTGTCAGTTAGAACAACCTGTATGTTCAAGAAACCAAAGGCAACACAGAAGCCAAATGCAAATCTGTAACTGTAAATTATAGAATAACCTCAATAATTAATTCAAAACATGCACCACATTTAAAAGGATGTTTAAAACTAAGGTATTCAACAAAATATTAAATATTTAGGGCTGTCAAATTATTACAATTTTAGTCAGATTAATTACAGGGTTGCTTTGGATTAATTTCAATTAATTATCATCAAATTACTTTATGTCAGTCAACTGTTGTGTCTTAGGGGAGGGGAGGGGGTGTGCTCAAATTTCCCACAAAATACACAAAAATAAACAAAAAGCAGAGAAAAACATACAAAACATGTTAAAATTCACACAAAAAAACACAAACAAAACACAAAAAGCAATGAAAATTCAAAACATATTCCAAAACTCTTTTAATATACAGAAATAAACCCCAAAAATGTGACTAAAGCATCCCAAACATATGCAAAAATATGAATATATATATATATATATATATATGTATATTAGAATAAAATAAGCTAATTATCACTAAGATTTTCCTTAGATTAAATCATTTATTTTATTATATTATTGTTTGAATTGTGCCGTTTTGTTATATTGCTTAGTTTATGCAACTTTCTTTCTAGTAAAATAGAGTATACTTAAATAAACTGTTGCCGTCTATACCTTTTCTCCTACGTTGGTATGAAGGTCTAAATTATATGATTGTATTTATCATGTTCTGTTAAATGGACGAATACTTAATACTACGGCTACCAAATATAAAATACCTCAAAACAGACCATTAAGTTGATTCATCCCTGTCTAATTTGTCTAATACACACAATGTATTCAATAACAATGGCGAACACAGTAATATTAATGAAATAACCATGGAATGACTCCTTTAAAATCCCATTATGTAAAGAAAGTTGAATATTTTCACCATTTCCTGCATCACAAACAAAACTACATTAATCTCTGACCCAGTTTGTTGCTGTAATTTGTCTCCTGCAAACATCAGTAGACAATTCAGCTGAGCTCATTTCTATATTAAGACATGCTTTCAACCTCCAGGAGTTTGTTGAACCTTAAAAGGAAAGTAAATGTATTTAAAATCAATACACTTGACATTAACATACAAACTAAGCAGTTTGCAGTCAAAGCTCAGAGCACCACAAAATCTATTGAAATACATGATTTAAATCTGTATTTATCTGGTATTAAAAATGAAGAATTTACAATCAGAAATGAGAATTTTTATTCCTCTTTAATTCTGAATAAATGGTATTTCCGCTTTAAGATGACCATGTAAACACCTAATTCCAGTTGAAATTGATCATTCTGCATTCATCTTAATTCCAAATAAAGTCACTGGTTTATTCCAATCTTAATTCTTAATTCCATAATTCCTCTAAACAGTTAATTCTGCTTTAACATTATTCCTGTCTTTCTCCACATGCTCCTGGTGTCATTAATGTAAAATAGACTCTAAAAGTCAATAATTTTTATTTTTATTTTTTTTGACTTGCCTGCAGTCCAAAAGAAAAGATCATAGCAGAGGTGTTGTCACGGTTACCATCTTCTTCCGTGGTTTTATACTAGCATGACCTGAACATATCATTAACAGTGCCACCCAGTGGTGTTTTTGTGTATTGCATGAAGGGGGAGACTGCCTAAGAAATTTGGTGTCATTAGATATGTTAACTATTTAGTTGTATTACAGGGACTACTTTATATTAGGCACATTGATATGCAACCTACTGTTTACCTAGCATACAACACCGTTAGTTATAGAGTGATGTACCAAGCAGTGACTACGCATTGTATTGTTTCCCAAGTACCCAGTAAAGACAACGTTTACTTTACTTCGGTATCCTGTGGATTATGTATGTTGTGAAAGTGACAAATACAACAATAACATGGTTCAAAGTTACCTCTACCAAACGGTTGAGCTGACCAACAAAGGGTTGAGTGTACGTTCTGTCCAATCAGAACCTTCTGTATCTGAAGAAAATAGCTTTAATTCTGAATGATTTTTGTCTGAATAAATAATTCAGAATTAAAAACATCATGTAAACGTAGCTAATGTTAATACTTGACTATTAGCGGCATGGTATCGGGGGGGAGAAAAAAAAGCTATAAAATGCTACGCTGGCAGAAATAAGGGTTAAGGTACCCCTAAACAAGGTTCTCCTGCAGCATGAATATGAGTCACTTTTGGCAAGAAAAGCAAAGCAATGATGAGGCTCATAGATGCATTTGATGCCTGTGTGTGAGACCCTATAATATCAGACCTCAAATTCAGAATACCTATAAGTCACTAAGCGGCTGTGCACTTTCTATTCTGCCCTTCACACTGGGAATTTGTAGTTTGGTTCATGAATAGAAAACAGCTCATTTTTGATGTGGCTCTTTCTTCTAAATGGCTCTCAAATCTGTGAACAACACTTCACTTTTCTCCCCGGTGAATAAGAAATCTATTCTCCCCCTCCCTCTCTTTATCTGCCTTTCTACATCGTCACCCCCCTCGTTCACACTCTGATCCAAAAAGCTGAAATTTAGTGTGTGTGCGAGCGTGCACTTGTGTGTTACAGCGTTCCCTCCTTCTGTGACTAAGTGGTGTGACAGGCCGTGTCACATGCTGGACAAGTGGTGGATGGGAACTCGCCAACACATGATAAAGCCTGTCAATCTCCTAGGCAACATTACTAGCCATCTGCTGTCAGATGTGTGGCCTACACACTAAACACACGAACGTAACCAGCAGACAAACACACACACATACACACACACACACACACACAAACACAAACACTCGTCTTAACCCCACACCACCCTAGCATGCTTTTCTTAGCCTCCAGGTCTCCTCGCAAACACTTTAAAGGCGAGATGGTTTGAGAAACTTGTCTCTAACACACAGCTGACACGTTCCCGGCAATGTGTCCTCCTTCCACCTCCATCCGTTCATTTAAATGATTCTTTCCCTGCAGCAACATGCCCTCGGAACATCAACAACCAGTACACAGCATGAGTAGCCGGCACACAGTTTAGAAATACTGTCATGCAAAGATTAAGGTTTTTTTTGTTTGTTTTGTTTTTGATTTTTTCAGAAATTGCCCGTTGGAATTTAAGTCTGTGGCTGACTTGTATTTTTGTGAATGAAAAAAATTAAATCAATATGTTATTCTGGATGTCTTTGACTATTATATTCAAATATAAAACCTATTTTTCTTTTATGTAAAAAAAAAGTTGCAGAATAATGGCATATTTCCATGTGCTTAGAGAAAAATCACTACAATTGTATTTATATCTCTTAGCTTAGTTTAAAAGCTGAGAAAATCTGTTGTGACTGATCACACTGGTCTATGAGTAAAAGGCTTCCAGACTACCATGTGTCTGCAACTGATAAAGAAAATTCAAGTTTTAAATGGGGTGAAAACTTTGCAAATGTAACCCAAAATTGTGTTGTAATGTTTTTAGTTTAATTCAGGGGTCTCAAACTCATTTTTTTAAGCCTGATTTGATCTCAAAATGGGCTGGACCAGTAACATTAAAACATAATAACCAATAAAAAATAATGACTCAACATTTTTGTAATGGTTTTAGTGCAAAAAAAACCCAATTAAATTATCAGAATACTCTTATAAATTATCCAAATTATCCAATTAAGGTCAATTTAAACAATATTCTGGCTCAGTTTATCATTAGTCCATGTGTTTTATTATGGATCAGTTCTACAAAGACACTAAAGTCTTAGTAAAAAAAAACAGAAAATGGTTTAAATTGTGTCTAATTTTCTTTAGACATTTCAGGTTGTTCACATTTGTTCAGATTAGTCACATGTTATTGTTACAGGATAGTTTGTAAATGTAAATATTTTCATTAATTAATGTTAGTTGTTCCACTAAAACAAAGATACACATTTGAAGTTGTCATCATTTATAGACAAAGAAAAAATCTCAGGGGCCGCATTAGAATATTTGGTGGGCCGCATTTGGCCCCCGGGCCACATGTTTGAGACCCCTGGTTTAATTAATAACATATACATACCTGGTATGTTTCCTATTGTGCAGCCTGTTTGGGGTGCTGGTCCTCTAGCCACACCCACTTCTTCTTCGTGTCCCTTTGTGAATACACAGTATAAATACCGTGTGGGTCTATAGTTCTGTGGGTCTATAGTTCTGTGGGTCTATAGTTCTGTGGGTCTATAGTTCTCCCCTTTGTCATGTTGTCCTTCAGAGACGTTAGCGTCTGTAATATCATATCGTCCGTATTTCTGTGTTTATCATTCATGTTTATTAAGTTGCATTTATTGTGATGTTGACTTTGTTTATTTTATTGTCATTGAGTGTTAGTTTTGTTGTCCATCCCACACAGTGTTTATATCTATGTTCACTACAGATCTGGGTACGGGCATTTATTAGCATCGGGGGTGGGGGGTGCCCTGTTGGCTCAGCCCTGCTTTGCCGTGATTGCTGTTGAGTACTGATTGTTTAATTATTTATTTATTTAATCTCTTTTTCTTTTGTGCTGGTTTGGTTTTCTCCTCTTTTTTTCGATTTATTTATTTATTTATTTTTATTGATGGACAGTTAGTAGTTGGGAATAACACACCACCTTACAATCTTTACCTGCAATAGCACCGCCTCTTAATTTCTATCCCCGTTCGTCCTGTCCGTCCTGTCCAGTCTTTGTTTCCCCCACACATCACTGAGGTGTAGCACTGCCCTCCCTGGTTTATAATAGAGAGTTCTAATAAAGGATGTCTGCTCAGCTTTCAGGGAGGACCGATGATGGTCACACACATGCACTAAATATTAAAATATTTGGCTGCAAGACTAAAAAATGCATTGATCTCAAACAATGTTGACTCCCCCTCTGTGGAGTTAAACAATGAGAACAAAATGCAGACAAATTAGAAAAAAAAATAAAAAAATTAGCATCCTTGCTAAGTGCTGCATTTCCCTGTTATCCAGGAGCAACAGTGACTTCAGGTTCTTCCTTCACAACAAACACAATAGTCCGGTCACACAAGTCCATTTTTTCTTTTTGTTGTTGTTGTTGTTGTTCTAAAATTATTCTATTGGTCAGTTTTCATGTTGGCATGAGGTTTTTAGGAATATTTAACAATTGAAAAGTGCCGAAAATGGTTAGTGTCTACCTCTCTTAACTCCATTCATTTATTTTGAATACACTGGTCTACAAGTAAAATGCTTCTGAAATGTTACCGCACATGTGTTACTGATATAGAAAACTCAACTCTTAAATGCTGGTTGGCTCAAGTTTCAAAGATAAATATTGGGTCAAAATGTGCAATTCTTAGAATTAACAAGAGAATAGGTTTTAGTCCAAAGGAATATTGGTCTCAGATCTACTTCAAAACACTGTCTGCACATTATGATCCATTCTTTCTAGTGGAATATTTACTAATTCATTGTATACATATATACCACTTCTGCACCACGTCGCCCTGTAATAAATAATAATAATAAATATGTTAACATGATATATATCTTCATCACTGTCTCTATTTAATGACTTCTCATATTATCTTGTAATAATACACAAATCATCGCATTTTTAATTTAAAGGAAAAACAATATCATGCACTACTTTGAGTAAATCTCAGTAAAATATGTGCATATGTTCGATGGAAGAGCAACTACACAGTAAATTTTGTAGTGTTAAATCAACACTTAGAGAGTTTCTTTAACTTCTTCTACAGTGTATTTGGTCCCATTGTCTCCAAATTAACACTCCAAAATGTACAGTGTACTGTCTAAAAGCAGGATTACTAGAGGAAAAACTATATTTATGCTAAGCTTTTAAGTGAGTTTGTGAAGCACAAAGAAGGTGCCACAGAATTTAAACAAAAAACATAACATCTCCAGTCCTTGAACAAGTGTGTTGATTGTCATGTTTCATCCTTTGTCTGTTGTTTAGTGCTTGGTTTACATGGAAATAAGTTACAGACAATATCCTTCCTCCAGGAGATACTATTCGCACAAATTAATCCCACATCTTTTGATGACCGTGAATTGAAAGTAAAATGATTTTTTTCTCTGCTACTTTTTGCTTCAATTTCCAAAGGGTGGGAAAGATGAATTGATATGTCCTCTGATGTATCAAAGACTAATAGTTACACTTGAATGTAGAAAACTACACTAATCCACAAAATGAAGAGAATCTACAAGCACAGAATCCTATCCCTGGTTTAGATTTTTCTTTTGATAGGAAATGATTTTCTTGTGCTTGCAGGAGTAACATCTGCACACACACACACACACACACACACACACACACACACACACACACACACACACACTTCATGCTATTCACCACACAACAGTCTTTTGATGTCTAACAGTGACCCGAAGTGAGCAGGTGCCCGCGGTCAACTGCGATCACCCACAGTTACAGGTCACGGAAAAATTATTTTAATGATATTCAGGTTGCAGTCGGTCGGGTCATTTGTCGTTTGAGATAGACATTAAGGGCGTATTCACACTGCACTCAGAAAATCCGGACTTTCGGACGATCCAGGAAAGTTCGGCTCCCCCGAACCTTGGTCTGGACTAAAGACCGAGTCTTTGCTCCGAGCCAAGGAGGTAGTCTCGGTCCGGACCAAGGTTCGCTGGTGCACAGTGTGAAAGGTCTTTTTAGGAAAGTCCGGACTATCGGACCAATTACGTTACAGTCACGTGCGCGAAATCTAGTCAACGTCCAAGTATGAGTCGCGGGAATACATTGGGAGACGAGGAAACCAGGTATTTCATTGAAATTTGGTCAGATGGTACTATAAAGACTGAATTAGAAAATACTCATAAAACTAGTAACTGGGTCCATTTCCTGCAACAGTGTAGCGCGCTCATCTACTAACCAATCAGGGTCGAGTATAGAGAGACGCACGCTGTACACGCATTGACGACATGACGTTCTAAAGTCCGTTGGTCCGTGGACAATTCAATACAGTGTGAATGAAGACTGTAAATAAAGTCTAGATTATAAGTGCAGTGTGAAAAGGCAAAAAAAGGTTCTGGTCCGAACCTTGGTGCGGACTTTACTATGTGAATATGCCCTAAAATGCAGAGCGTGGGATTGTCTCCAGGATTTATCTAGTTTATAGGTTATGAAGGGAAATCATCTGGATGGAGAAGAGGGCGTGTCGCAACACCCCCATCCCCCACAGGTGCGACGCCCATGTCTGGATCTCATTCACATATGATTTATTTTGGAGAACATCTGTTTTATTGAGTGAAATTGCAGCGTTTCTGTCTTGTAGTTGTTTTGGTATTTGCAGCTTTTTTCTTTGGCCTATGTTTTGAAGGTTTGTACGTTTTTGCTTCTGCTTCATTTATGCTATTGCAGCATTTTTCTCTTGCAGCTTCACTTGTGTTGCATTTATTTAATGTGTTTGTGTTTTTGGTTGTGCATCTTTCTTGCGTTTGCAGCGTTTTGTCGACGGCCACCGTAGTAGGATGCCATACAGAGTTGGATGGTAAACAACCTCTTGCAGTTAAATGCGGCTAAGACTGAAGTGTTTATAACCGTGTCCGATAACTATAAAATCAAAGACTTAGAGCATCTGGGTCCCTTTAAAAACAATGTGCACCCTAGTATTAGAAACTTGGGCGTACACTTTGACCAGTCAATGCTTTTACATAGCCATGTCAAGACTCTAAGCCAATTCATGCCTTTACATTTTCTAGGCTTGATTATTGTAATGCATTGTTTACCTGTTTAAATCAAGCATCCATAAATCACCGTCAAATGGTTCAAAAGAAATCCTGTCACATTACACCAATTCTTGCTGCCTTACACTGGCTACCAATTACTTATAGAATACATTACAAAATACTTATGTCCACTTTTAGGGCTTTTCACAATAGTGCACCAAGCTATATTTGTGACCTCATTAAACAGCATGCTCCCAGTCTCTCCCTGAGGTCGGCGGACCAAGGGCTCCTTGTTTATGGAACTCTCTGCCACAGCTGTTGAGAGCCGCTCCGTCCATTGATTCTTTTAAGAAGGACTTAAAAACATATCTTTTCCGTCAAGCCTACCCAACACTAGCCTAAAACATCCCTTACAGTTTCTCTGCTATAGCTGGTAAATTGCTGTGTCGTACTGGTACTGCAGCAACAGTATCAGTGATCCTCTCATGGATTTATATGTACTGTTATTATTGTGTTTTAATTTTAATTTCTTGCCCGTGACCATTGTAAAGCACTCTGTGTACTCGTACTGTGAAGGGTGCTTTAGAAATAAAATTTTACTTACTTACTTAGTATCTTAAAATCCATTTTAAAATTGAAAGACTTTAAACTTGTAGTGATTTAAATTAATTCTTACAAAGGGGAATCATGTAATTCAACAATACTAGTAAAGCTCCAGTTTTGACCTAGTGTGGAATGGCTGCCTTATAGCCTTGTGATATTTTACTGATAGTTGTTGTGCAGATAGAATGTAGAACAGAAGATAGAACTGTTTTTTTTTTCTTCTTCTTCTTCTTGTGGTTTGTCAACACTGTTCAAACATTTCCCTTGTTTCTAGTTTAGAAATGACAGAGACAACAATGGTGGTTAAGAGAGCAATAGAATAAAATGGGAGAGTGAATAGCTGGATTGATAAAACCGCTGTGAAATAGAAAATAAAATGCTATTTTCTCATTGTCAGACCTCATATGGTCTAAGGCACAAATACACCCACATCATTGCTGAAGTCTGTTGGATTGTCTTCGATGAAACAGAAACAAAATACTCAACTCCACCTCCTGTTTGTGTTAAACTGACTGAGTTGTTGGTGTGGTTTTGTTTGAATTTCCTTTTCATTCCTGTATATTCCTGTGTATTCCTGTTTTGCATATAGCTTCTTTTTTGCTCTCACTGTTGTGTGCACTGACAGGAGAACCTTGAAGGACACATTTGAAGACTCTAAGTCAAAGGTTAAGGTCACAATAATGGTCAAATCAAATTTTGGATATTATTTTTTAACTCTTCATTTTACAGAATTTCAATGAGCACTAAAATGCTGGTCTTTCAATCCTTCATCTTGTGTGTATAGATTTTGACTTACTGTTGACCCCAAGAGGTCAGGGGTAAAAAACTAAAATGGGTTAAAATGTAAAAAAAATAAGTGGAAATAGAGAGTGGAAATTACTATTATTGACAGATAGGAAGTCTGGCACAGGCTTCAAAATTACATCATGACCTTTGACCTTGAGTGACCTTGAAAGGTCAAATGCATAGTCTCAGGTTTTGAGAGGGAGCTGCCCATAAAGAACTAAAACATTTGCAAGGGCCAGGTTTTTGCTGTTCCCGGCATCACTTATTTCACCTGATTTGGGTTTTTTTCATCTTGTTCTCATCTCATCATCTGGCCATAACGTTTAGACCATTAGACAATTTAATAATCCTGAAAATGAGTCTGATTCAGTATCAACATAATTCAGTGCTCAGCTTCAGAAAAGTGAAAAGCGGCCCTCTTACCTGGTGAAGTTTTCATTTAATTTAATTTAGGGCTCAGTTACTATACGTGATGGGACTCGTTGTGCAGTATTGTGTATAGAATTATTTAAAGTCTGCTGTGAAGGTGCTTCTTGACACCTTTGGGGGAAAAAAAAAGAGGTTTACTTAAGGAGCAGACAGCTGAATATGAATAAGCTCTCAATCACAGCTGGTATTAAAAAAAAAGAAGTTATTTCAGTGACATTACTCAGTTGTTCAGACTCAATCCAACCTGTTAATAATGAATAACAACTGGGCAGGTAAAATCACCTGAGATTTATGTTAACAGCATCTGACCATGCAGCCCCCTGGCAATAATGATATTAATAGATTGGCTGGGAGATGCAAGATTTTCAGCTGAGTAAATTCTTAAATCAATACTTTTCATTACCTATCTCATACCCCCACAACAACAGCATGCAGTGGAATTTGTTTGTGTTTTTCTCCTGTGACTATGACTGCTTGTGCACATGTATTGAAATGTGTATTGTCATGGCCTCCATAACTTGCTATTATCTACATTTCTATTCCTGCGCCTCATCAGCAGCATGTCCACCAGTCACACTAAAGGCAGACCATGACACAATAACCATTTTATGAATTACACACACACACACACACACACATGCTGGTTTCCATGTCTCATGAGGACCATGTTTGTAATCATTGGGTAGTGAGTGTAAGTACATCTTTTTTTTTTAAATAAAATAAAATAAAATTTAAAAAAATTACAAAATATAATTAAATAAAAAAAAAGAATGATTAAAATATAAGAATTTAAAAAAGTACATAAAATAAATGAATAGAAAAAAATATGAATTAAAAAAACAAAAAACCCCTAAAAACATTTTTATAAAATAAAATAAAACTTCTAAAATTTTATTAAATAAAAAAGAATGATTTAAAAAAATAAATAAAACCATCTTTTTTATCAAATAAAAATTCTAAAATGTAATTAAATTTAAAAAAAGAATGACTAGAAAAAAATAATAATTCCAAAAATAAATACATAAAAATAAATGAAGAGGAAAAATGATATGAATTAAAAAAAATAAATAAATAAATAAATAAGGACATATTTTTTATAAAATAAATTAAACATTCTAAAATGCAAAAAAAGAATGACTAAAAAAATCATAATTAAAAAAAATAAATAAATAGAAATAAATGAATAGAATAAATAATATGAATTAAAAAATATGAATAAAATAAATACATTTTTAAAAATACATAAAACTCAATACATATATTTTTAAACAACTTCAAACCTTCGAAAAATACACGTTTTGCTTTGTACCTGTTTCCCCCATGCTTTATGAGGACTTCAAATAATATTTATGGGGCCACATCATTTCTATTTTACTAGTAGGGAGCTCTATTTATATTTAAGTTTTGTGGGGACCTGAATTTTGGTCTCCATAGTGTTGGAGGTCCCCATGGTGTGACTGTATAAACATATCAATGTCCTCATACAAGCACAACACACACACACACACACACACACATATGCCCAGGGTGTGAAAAAAAATGCCACACCTTCCCACCTCTCATGCGCACACATCTGTTGTTGCATTCCACTTTGAACTGTTAGTGTCAATTTGCGTAGTGGCTTCACGCTTGGATCGTAAAGGCCCAGCCAGGGGGCTAGTGGAGCCCCATCCTTTAACAATTACAGATAACAAGATGAACACTGGAAATGAAAAGTCATCAGGGTTCCCTTTCAGCCAAGCGTGAGTGACCGCATCAATTCCCTTTCATCTCTAGGTTAACCTTGGCTTTGTATGTGTTCAAACCTACCATGTCTTTATTGGCATTAAAATTAACATGGTGGGTGGGTAACAGGCAACACCCTGCCTCAATACCCCATATATGCACACACACCATGACAGTGCTAACTGGCATTTTCCCTGCAGCATGTATTCTTTTTCATTTCCGCCCGCCCTCCCCCAAACCCCATCTGCTGGGGTTGAAAGGATTTTAATTTTTGATCCAATCTTTGGCTCATAATGTGGCAGAATACTATAGCCATAAAAACAGGGGTGTAATGTTTGTGTCGGCTGGGTGTTAAATGCTACCTGTCCTTGTTAAGCCTGTCTGTCCATGCAGATAGCCTCTACTCACAGACTGAAATAGTTCTCATCTGCTGCAGGGAGCATGGCTGCGTCTGATAATAAGGTGTTGATAGAGGGCATTAACTTGATGGCTTCTGCAGCCTGATCTACCAACAGACCGTGGGCAAGGGCAACGTCAGGGAGAGACAGTCAGAGACAGCACACAGTAGTCACACGTCAATTCACATATCAATCATTTATTTGATTTGAGACTGTAAAATGAACACACTGAATTGATTTACTTGCAGATCAGAATAGAAAGTGTAAGGCGGGGGCTGGTTGGGTGCTCAGGCTGAACTATGTCCTGTAAGGTGTGATTAAATCTGACATGCATGCTAAATTCAGATTATATTGTTTGTTGACGGCAGTTAAAGAAAAGGAGAAGACAAAGCAGAGCCATCAGTCTGACTTTAACAAACTGGCTTTAAGATAAGAGCTGAATTTTAGTATTACCTTATGAAATGGCTGTAAAATACACCCCCATCCTTAATTCTACATGATTACTGTGTAATGCTCTTTGATTTACTTGATGATACAGAGCAGGCGGCAGTCTGGGGTTACCTGAGGTTGCATCCAGGTAATGTCTATTCTTGTTTTACCATGTCTCAAGTACTCAAATTCTGTAGTTAATTAAAAGTACAGCTACATCTGTGAAAAGATACTCTGGTAAAAGTAGAAGTACTGATTCAACTACTTTACTTAAGTAAAAGTAAAAAAAAGTACAACTTCTCAATTGTAATGAAGTAAAAAGTAAAACTGCATTTATTTATTTATTTTTGCTATGGATGAAATTATACTTATTTAAGCAGTAAAAACAAGAAAAATGTCAAAAATATCCAAAAGTAAGTCATTTAAAAGTGAGTTACTGTGTTGATGATGTGTTTTATTCATGGTACTCAGTTTAGTGGGTATGGGCAGAAAATGTTGGAAACATTCAAAAATCATAAATAGGAGATTAAAACAAGCATAATTATGAGAAAAAACATCTAACGTGTGACATAAAAAGTTATAATTATGAGATTAAAAAGTAAAAATTTTGATATAGTAAGTCACAATTTCTGATTTACTGATTTGCAACTTGTTTTTCATACTGTCACATTTGTCTAGTTTGAAAAAGTAATGAGTCTATTCTGAGAATGTAAAGATTATAAAGTACAGATATTTATAGAAAAATGTAGGGAGTAAAAGTAAAAAAATACTAAGTAAATGAACTTAAGTACAGTAAAGAAAGTACTTGTACTTAGTTACTTCCACCTCTGCTCCTCACACTATAGACAAAAACTGCCGTGCAATTACTATGTTTACATTATTAATACAACGCAATGAATTTCAGTGAATTGATGAATAATGCAGGAGCAGAAATAACTTGACAGGGTGAAATGTATTTCAAAAGTGATTATATGTAACTTCAGGTGAAAATTTTTTTTACCCAAATACTGTTTCTGCAGTTATTAGTTTAATTTAATTAAATGCACTTAAACCAAAGACCTAGTGTGTTGGATTTTGGGTAATTTACTGTACTCAGCAGAAGTGGAATGTAAAATTCTAAATTATATTTTCATTAGTGAAGCGTCATGTGAAAATAAGCACTTTTGACACCAGTCTTTATTTTATTCATATTCAAACAGAATTAGACGTGACCTTTGACTCTTAATCTCATGTCATAGCTGTTTTCAGTAATAACATCTGTATTGGTAAAAAATTAACTAATACTATATAATTAAGTAAGCACATTTAACTCAATTATATTTAGGCTTAATAGCAGTTGGTTAAGATATACCTGTTTGAGTCTTCTCATTGTCTTTTCATTAATTTAATATCACAATCATAGTTTACAGTATTACAAAATATTTCAACAAGAGTAAAGTTACATCGTCATGAGTCCTAAAAATTTAAGTCTGGTCGTGTCCATGTGAGTGTCCATGGCCACATGACACTAAGGGGGTGAGTGGGTGGGGGGGTGCTCAGACATACAGTTTTTAACACCTTCCCATCAACCCCTCCTTCTTCCAGATGTTATCTGTCCTCAGCTCCTGAAGGGTTGTTGGGTGTCGGCCTCTTCTGGAGGCTTTTTATTGCGGTGGGGGTTGTCGACTCCTGGATGCAAATTACTCTGACCTATGTCTCCTAAGTCGAGACATCTCTTTCCAAGGCAATTTAACACAATAAAATAATAAGACATTACTTTAACATTTATATATTTGGTCCCATTGTAGTTTTCCCAACACACATCATACACACCAGATTGTTTTCTGAAAAATGTTCATCTACATGAATGTGCATAAATACACAGTAAAGTACTATTACATGTTTACAGTTAGAATAAACACTGTTTGCACATATGATGATGATGATGATGATGATATATTTTTTGTTGCATACTGTTATTTTCAGGACACCATAACTCTGCTTCTCCCTGTAAACACTTAAACAGAAAAAATGTTTTCAGACATAATTGTTTTCAGTTTTCATTTGGATGAAAGATAAAATCACAAGACATTTTTTTTGTTCACATACCTGGCTATGTTTATATGTGGCATTTGTTTTCTAAGAGGAAGCCCTTACCATCAAGCTATTGTTCTGTTAAAATTGTGTTTGATTGTGGATCAAAGACCTTAACCCCTAAAATCAAAAAGCAATACATATAGAGTATTCCATTATTCACGCTAACACTATACTATTAGAGTGCTATGTGTTAGGGATAGCCCCAATTCCTCCTTTAAATTTAATTCACAATGTGGCATAATGTGTCAGCAGGTAACATTTTTACACACTGTGAATAAAATTGGGTTACGTTTAGGGTTGCGATTGAATAAAACCGTTATTTATGTAACATAAACATGTTTCGTGCCTCTTACATATCATTTTAGAAGGTGAGATTATGCTTTTATTTCACTTGTGTTTGTACAGAACCAGTGGCAGCTGCTGGTTTTTTAAAACATGGGAATCCTATTTTACATGTTCATCATAAAACCTGTAATATCAAAGCATAGTATTAAAAGAAAGGTGTGCCTCATATAGGCTAACTGCCCCATACAGGTCAAATAGTCTTAACAATATTGTATTAAAATCACATCCCGCTATGCAACACAGATGCTTGAACATCAGATCCAAGGCTCACCTACTACTACAACCACATTAGCTCAATGAACTACATTTAAACGAATGAATGAACTGATATGATTGAATGGAAAAAACAAGTTGCAAAATGATGAATGTATGTTTTTATTTACAGTGTAATATGTACAGATGTGAAGGAAAAGGAAAATGGATACTCTCTGGTGTTAACCATTTGGGACTGAACCGTACACTGTTGTACCCTCATGTCTTTCAAACATTTCCTCCAATCATCATGAAGAGGCCCAGCGTTTTGACCCTCCTACTGCTCACTGACCCCAAGGCATTGGTTTCTATGAGTCTGCTTTGTACGCAGTGAACTGTGACAATTTAATCAGAAATCACTCGATTAAGACGAGATGACATAGGCTAGTTATGAACATGAATGGAATCATTGGCATATGTTATGTTATGTGAGTTATTTTTTTAATACAAATTTAACATTGTAGACAGCAACATCCTTGGAGAATCTTAGGGGAAGTTCAGCTTCCCTTGTTGTTGCTGAAAAATCACTTATGGTTTGTACGCTCGTATCGTAACGTAACGTATTGTAACTATTCTGTTCTGTTCTATTCTATTCTATTCTATTCTATTCTATTCTATTCTATTCTGTTCTATTCTATTCTATTCTATTCTATTCTATTCTATTCTATTCTATTCTGTTCTGTTCTATTCTATTGTGTTCTATTCTGTTCTGTTCTATTCTATTGTGTTCTATTCTATTCTATTCTATTCTATTCTATTCTATTCTATTCTATTCTGTTCTGTTCTATTCTATTGTGTTCTATTCTGTTCTGTTCTGTTCTGTTCTATTCTGTTCTGTTTTGTTCTGTTCTATTCTATTCTGGTATGTTATGTTCTGTTCAATTCAATTCAATTCTGTTCTATTCTATTCTATTCTATTCTATTCTATTCTATTGTGTTCTATTCTGTTCTGTTCTGTTCTATTCTATTCTATTCTGGTATGTTCTGTTCTGTTCAATTCAATTCAATTCTGTTCTATTCTATTCTATTCTATTCTATTGTGTTCTATTCTGTTCTGTTCTGTTCTATTCTATTCTATTGTGTTCTATTCTGTTCTGTTCTGTTCTATTCTATTCTATTCTATTCTATTCTGTTCTGTTCTGTTCTATTCTATTCTATTCTATTCTGTTCTATTCTATTGTGTTCTATTCTGTTCTGTTCTGTTCTATTCTATTCTATTGTGTTCTATTCTATTCTGTTCTATTCTATTCTGTTCTGTTTTGTTCTGTTCTATTCTATTCTATTGTGTTCTATTCTGTTCTGTTCTATTCTATTCTATTGTGTTCTGTTCTGTTTTGTTCTGTTCTATTCTATTCTCTTCTGTTCTGTTCTATTCTATTCTGGTATGTTCTGTTCTGTTCAAATCAATTCAATTCTGTTCTATTCTATTCTATTCTATTCCTGCTTTGCCTCAGCTATGTCACTGCTCTACTACTCTGTCCATCTCCTCCTCAGTGTTTTTCTATCCTCCTCACTTTTCCTCCTCCATACCATACTCACCTGTTCTCCTTTCTGTAATCACACAGTCTGCATATAGTAATTATTTTTTCCCCTTTTGCTGTCCATCCACACTCATCACCCTTGTTCTTGTTCATTTTACCCATGATTCTGTTTCCATTTCTGGACATTTTCAGTTTTACTACCTTTGTTAGTGAGTTTTAGCTTTTGTTTAATAAATTACCTTGACACCGGCATCTGCTTCTGAATCTTCCCTCCATCCTCTAACCTTGATATACTGCATCTACTTCAGTATATTTTAAGTAAGAGTAGACAGCCCTAAAGACATCCAGACATGTTGGCTGTAAAAAGAATTGCCACTTTATGACTTTTGTTCAATTTTCTTTGTTCTTGTGCTTCTACAAAAGTGAGATAAGTCTGATATAACTTCATTTACTTATCAGATAATTCACAACCTTCAAGAATAAGTTAAAAAGAAATGGGTCTTCCTACAAAAAAAAAAAAAAAGAAAAAATCAACAGTCAAAGGAATTGGGCAAAGAGATGCAAATATGAAGATAGAGAGGTAAATATTTGGAAGGAGACAATGTGATGATAGAACAAATACCATAAACACTGGTAGACACTATAAAGAGAAAAAAAAATCTGGCAAATAAAGACAAGGAAAGGTAAGACGGAAAAAAAAAAAAGCAACAGAAGGGCATTGTGAAAAATGCTTCTCTCTCTTTTCAGCATCTGGGCCGTTCACAAATCTGATAAGCACATATCCTCCGAAGCACTGCCGCCTCCACTCCACAGACTTAAGGGAGAACATGGCGTGCAGTGTTTATCACCCCATTGCCGTCATTAGGAATCACACAGATTAGCCTTGACATTCTCGCAGATGAGAGGAGTAACAAAGAGAGCGAGATATTAGTATGCTAATGCACATCAAAAGAGTTCAGAGTGGTCCTTTCATCCAGGTTTAAGCTCTCCATTCGGGTGAAAAACCGCACAGATAATACATTTCTGACTCACCTTTGAGCAAGTCTGCATTCAAGATTGTATGAATTTTTATGTGCAGCCTCCATGGTGTGTGCATGTCTCTGTCTGATCGCATGCTCAGGTGGTCTCACGCTGTCAATAAACCAGTTCAACTACTTAGCAGTGACAGACTAAGAGACGAAAATGCCATCTATTTGCGATGGTCATTACACAGACCTACATACTTTTTTATTTTTATGCCTGTTATGGCTGCTTGTTAAGTCTGCCTTTCTTTTTCTCACAAGATGGCAGTGTACCGCCTTGGTTTCTTTGCTCCAGTGGGAAAGAACCCAGCTCTTGGACACGATCAAGTCTTTTGTTTGGGCTTGGAAGTGACAGAGGTATCAGTTGAAGCATACAAAAGCTGATAGTAGAGTCTTTCAATCCTAATAATGTGCTGCGACGAGTTGTGCGTGGTCTTATTGATTGGACAACTTGGGTTTAAATGAGAAACAATGGCTCTGGTAAGACTTTGCGTGAAGAATGGAAGAGTGTGCATCTCACTGAGCGGATGCATGTTCATGCATACAGAGGCAGGGACATAGTATTTATGTGGGCGCACATGTGCTTCAATTGTCTTTTGAGTGATATGCAAGAACCATTGTCTTGTGTTACTTAGCATTGATAATTTCAGCTTCGTCCTTTGTTGGCGTATCCGCGTCATTTGTTGAGAATGAGGACAACATGCCATAAATCCCTTCACTACCGGCATGTAGCTGTTTAAAAAAAAAAAAAAAAGGGAAGAGGAAGAGGGTGGCACATTCTCCGAAAAAAAAAAAAAGACTGCAAAATGTAGCCCTTTAAATGAGTCTAATCCTCAGCCTATTTCTTATTTTCTAGGATAAATGGGCATTAGAAGCCTTTAGTCAAATGAGTTCATTATTTAGGCCTCTTAACGACAATCCTGGCCTTTGAACATTGTCATCAGTGGCTCTCCACAAAACGCATGTGATCCATACAGCTGCTGCGTGACACTGATTTACAATGAAACGCCAAGTGTCTGGATGTACATCAAGCTCGGGGAGATAAGGTGCTCTCTCGGGAAAGATCAAATAGGACAATCTGGAAGAGCCAGCCGCTTCACACAGGAGCTAAACTGTAGTCAGCTGTAACAAGATGCATGGAATATCCACCGCTCACAATGAAGCCTCTGTGGTGTTGGAGAAGAGCTCAGAACAAATGAGGGCTGCCCCCCCCCCCCCCCCCCCCCCACACACACACACACTCTTAAAATAGCATATGTTCGTGTTTGATACTTCATGAAACATACACGTAGTGAGAAAAAAAAACAAAAAAACTGTCTGTGTAAGTAACGTTGCAACAAGGGGAAGGTAATGCGGACTCTATTAACCAGCTCTTGCATTTTGATTATGTATGAGATAGAAAGCATTGAGAGACATTCACTCCAATGTTGAAGAGAACAGTTTTGAAAATTTAACATTCGTCGTACCGCATGGAATATCATGTTTAAGCCACGAGGCACAGAAAGCAGTAACTTTCCCTTTAAAAGGTGCTCCACTGTGGATAAGCAGGTGACCTCCATTAAAGAAGCTGAAGACAGATAAATATAGAAAGGTGAGAGATAAGGAGGATAAAGCTGCAGTGTAATAGAAAAAAAAAAAATAAGAAGTGGACCAAGAGGCAGCTGAGAATAGTTGGGATTGTAAAAGGAAGTCTTGTTTTTTGTGCTCTGACCTGATCTGTTAGGGGTGGATGCTATAAACTGCTTTGTTTTTTATACAGTTTATTGCCCTGTGGTATGAGTTTTAACAACACTATGCTGACCAGTAGAGCAGTCACAGATCTTAAGTGGCGATGAGTACACAAGAGTGAGGCAATAGTCCTTTAAAACATGCCTCGTCACAAGAAGCAGCAGCATTCAGTCCCTGCTCTGATCTGCCTTCACCATGATGGGTAATTACAGTAGTTTTAATTTGGATTTGGAAATATCCAGTCATGAGAATGATTAAATAAATCAAAGCATTTGGACTCACATGTCTGCTTATGATTTCAAGAGAAATGACTTTTGAAATTGATGGTTACCAATTGCCTGGATCAGCTGACAGGAAACACCACAGTATTTGATTTACACTGGATTAGTTGATTTTTATTTCAGTGATGATGTGTGTTTTGTAAAGACACAAATCAGAAGGAAAAGCAATCAGAGTTTTAATTCAATTAATCAATCAATTAATCAATCAACTTTATTTGTGTAGCACATTTAAAAGATCCACAAGAGAAAACAAAGTGTTGTACACAGGGTCGTATCTAACCATTTTGGGGCCTTAGATAAAATATAGACATGCTCATCCTCATTCTTGAAACACATACATACACCAAATAATGGTCATCCCTACTTGGCACCTGTTATAGCCTAGCTGTAAATTGAGATGAGACACACACACACACACACACACACAGAGAGAGAAAGACTAGTTAAATCCTAAATCTTCAAATGTCCAAGTTCCATGTTGCCATCACCATTCCATAAGAGTGAGTGAGATTGTTCTACTGTTATTTAGTGTTTAGTGTCATATTACTTTACATCAGTAAGAAATTAAGATGAGGATATTTTTGTGTTTACTCTGGCTGGTTAGATTGGGGCCCCTATGAGTGGGGGATGGGGGCCCTAGGCAAAGGCTTGGGTTTGCCAAATTGAAAGTCTGCCACTGGCTGTACATAAAAATAGGAAAATAAGTAAGTTAGAGCGTGTTAAAGGCCAGAGAAAAATAGTGCATTTTTAAACACGATTTAAAAAGGAGGAGACCTGTCTCACACTTAGTTGTGACTCATTCCAGAGCTTGGGTGCGGCAGTCTCGAATGCTCTGTCACCTCTAAGCTTCCGCCTTATTTTGGGGACTGTCAGGAGCAACTAGTCAGCTGATCTTGGGGATCAGGTTGGGCAGTGAGGCTGAATAAATTATAATAATAATAATAATAATAGATTGGATTTATATAGCACTTTTTTGGCCAATTAAAGCGCTTTACATTGGTGTTCCATTATTCATTCACTCTCACATGCTCACTCTGGTGGTGGAAAACTCCAGTTTGTAGCCACAGGTGCCCTGGGGAAGACTGACATTTTACTCCTTTGATCAATACCGAACATTCATACAACAGTGTTAGTGGCAGTGGAGGCAAAGAGAGTGAGGTGCCTTGCCCAAGGACACAACCCTTTAGTTATTGGACTACCCACTGTGAGCCATGGCCATGCCAACTGAAACGCAAGCTGAAGCAAGCTCCGATAAATATGGTGGAGCAAGATTGTTCAAACATTTCAAAACAAATAACAAAAGCTTAAAATGAATTCACAATTATGTTGAACTAGCTTAAAGTTATAACATTAAGCCTTTATTGACTACCTTTAAAACAGGCCGCTTCGATTTCTTTACGTTGTTTGTGAAATAACAGTCTCATTAAATGTCTTCTTTGACTTGACTTCTATTGTAAGTCATCGATACATGTTTCAGACACGAGTGGAGATTTTATTTTCTGTTATTTTTTTTTTGCCAATAGAATTGGATGAGCACTAGAGCAGACACAGATCTTAAGTGGCAATGAGTACACAAGAGGGAGGCAACAGCACTTTAAACCATGCCTCATCACAAGAAGAAGCAGCATCCACTCCCTGCTCTGCTCTTCACAACAATTATGGGTAATTGTGTGGTTTTAATTTAGGTTCTGAAATATCCGGTTGTGAGAATGATTAAATAAAGAAAAACATTTGGACTATCTAAAAAATAAAAAATAATTGAAATAATTGAAATTCTTTTAAAAAGATCCTTCCATAATACTTACTACAGTGATCAATATGTTTCAAGTGTAACAAGTTATGTCTTAAACAACCATCAGTTTGTAAAAGAGCATAGAGATGGCATTCTGGATCAATGGAAAAATGGTCGTGTGATCTGATGGGTCAATATTGACCCTGTTGCAGAATGATGAATGTATCAGGGTGGGAAAACAGGCAGATAAGGTGATTACCCATCATGCCTAGTGTCAACAATACGACCCTCTGGGGCTAGCGTTATGATCTGGAGTTGCTTTAGTTTGGTCAAGTATTGGATCAACACCATTGTATAAAAAAATTAAAAATAAAATACAAGAAATAAAAAGTACAAAAAATTTATGTTTATCAAAACAATGACCCAGTGAATAGCAGCTGTAACCTGTAAACGTTAATGCATGTAATACTACAGTTTAAGTAATAATGGGTACGTTTACATGATGTTTTTAAATTCAGAATTATTTATTTCTGAGTAAAATTATTCAGAACTAAAGCTATTCCCTTCATGTTTTCATATAAATGTTTACTATAATGATTGGATTTATATAATGGATTGGTTTTATATAGCACTTTTTTGGCCACTCAAAGCGCTTTACAGGAGTGACCCATTATTCATTCACTCTCACATGCACCCTCTGGTGTGGTAAACTACTTATGTAGCCACAGCTGCCCTGGGCAATACTGACAGAAGCGTGACAGCCATTTTGCGCCTACAGCCCCTCTGACCAACACTGCATAAAGGTTTCCATGGGTATTCTGCTTTAGTTAATTGGGCTTTAAGAACTGGGGGTACAGAGGGTTCTGATTGGACAGAATGAACGGCTGCATGTCTACTGGAAGGAAATGATCACATCCACTTCCTGTTTGGCTTTAATTTCAACTAGCAACATGGAAGACCAGATACTACATGTGATTTTTGCGTTTATTTTTGTAATAATTACAAGGCAGCAACTCGACCGAATCAAGATGCTAATGCTAGCAATGCGGAATATGTGCGTCATCAATGCAAAATATGTGTGTTATCATGAAAAAACCAGGAGAATGTGCAGAACAATGTTAAAGAATAATGAACTGTTTCCATATCAGAAGATTTATCAAATTCAGAACCAATTAACTTTAATTCAGAATAGCCATTTTGAACTGAAATGAGGTGTTTACATGGCCATCTTAAAGAGAATTTAGCATTTATTCTGAATTTAACAGGAATAAAACCTCTCATATAAACAGACCTAATGTAAATGTGAGATCTGTGATCTGTCTGCTACAAACATGTTTAGACCCAGGCACCTTTTAGATCCTCTGACAACACTGAACATCTCTTTCTTTGTCTGACTTTATGTTATTTTCTTTTGTCTCCTTCTGTTTGGTCCCAAAATACCTCCCCCGAACTGCTGGTCAGCCACTATCAATCTGAAAACCGAGTGCAAAGTATCGACTTTTCCTTGTCAGCCTCTGCAGATAGATGCTGGCTTATTGTTTTGGTTCTGCCCCCAAATATTTAGACACATAGTCCAGGGACTCTTGGCTTTATTGATTAACCATTAAAAAGCTGCTTACCCTTTGACTGTGCCATGGAGAATGAAAAGGACTCAGAAAAACAGAGGTGACGACAGAAGATGCGATGTCTGCCTTGCATTCAATGTGGCACTTGACCTTTCAACTGCAGGTTCAGCTCTCCATAGGCTGAAGGAACTCTTGAGGAGCATCTTTGACTTCCTCATACTATTCAGTCCTCTCAGTATTTACACAGATTCCTTTTTCATCAGTGCTCAAGTGCTTGTAGTACTTACAAGACAACATGGTGTAGCAACAGTCACCCAGTCAATACGATACATTCCTCTCGCATTCATAAACAGTGTTGGCCCACATAGGTTGTGATATGAATTCTCATTTCTGTGATTCACTTGTACCCCTACCATGAATCAAACTATGTCACAATTCAACTTTGCAATTATTTGTCCAACTGAGTGTGTGTGGTAAGACTATCTTGTCGATTAATTCCTCAGAAATGTGCAAAACAATTGTTGCATTAAAGTTGTAGGAATACTTTGGATTAATAATATTCACATTTAGGTGTAAAACGTTTATATTGACAATATCGTGCTTGAAGTGTATTAAAGAACAGTCAATAAGTACTGAGAAAAGTGTTAAGATTTGGTGATGCAACATTTTTTAAAAGACTTATGTTTTTGAGATATGTTTCTTTGGACATTTTTTTTTTTTTACCATATTGCTTGAAAACCTCTTCACGATCCCATAGCACGCACTGAAATAGAATGTTTAAAAAAAAAAAAGTTTTAGTCCAGTCTAGAGGATGGAACCAGAGGAAAACCAATACTGATCATCTTTACAATGATTGATTTGGTGATACATCCATCAAATATCAGTCCACCCCCTCACCCCACCCAAATCCCATGTTTTCTCTATGTATGACACTTTAAAATGAGCTTTTAACATAACATCACTCGACCTCGCAGGTTGACTCATGTTTAAAAAGTGAAATGAGCGTGCCGCGGTATGTAAATGGCTGTGTGTGTGTGTGTGCCGGCAAAGTGATTGTTTTCTTTTCTCTGTGACTGACTTTAACCGGTTAATGAGGCTCAGTGATCGGCCAAGATTTTTTTGAAACTTCTCTATCCCTAGGAAGGACATTTTCATTTACCATGGTATTATTGTTGCTTTTCACTTCTTAACATGAAGACAGACACAGATGTTTCTAAAGAAAACTTCAAAAACCATTTCCAGAAATATGGCAACATTTTTGGAATATAATAAAACGGCCACTTAACTCAATAGTGTTTTATGAGCAACCAGATTTAAATAAAAAGAATTTGACAAAGTCTTTCTTCATGGTAACGGCACAGGTTGATAGAATATTTACAAATGTATTTTTAGTATCTGTGCAGCCCCCTGTTGTTGCTCAAGACTTGATGATAAAAACGAAGAATCAATCAAGAAGAATATTTCTCATATGAAAAACTGCAAGATAAAAACAGAAATAGGTATATGTCTTGATCTCATGTTGTCTTCCAGTGACAAACTAAACTGTTTGTAATTATAACAACGTTATGTCACCAATAAAAATTCTAATTTGCTCTTCTGGCAAACACTTTGATGCCTTATGGTCTAAATGCCTAATAAAAGAAATTATGCATGCTAAATGCACACAACATTCCCTGTGTTATTTCCTTTGGCAAGCACTGTTTTGGCTGCTTCTTATGGTAACCAAAGCTGAAACTGGCAGAAAATTAACACTTTTTAATCACCACAGACTATCGGCACGCCAAAACACAGCCTGTAAATTAACAAGGGAGTAAGAAACTAGTACTGCCTGGGCTGACAGTGATGGCTCATCGTGCGTTTGTCCGAGCCATCGCTTGCTCCTCGCCCAGCCTCAGCCAGCGGATCGTTCTGCATAACACCTCTGACCGATGGGGCCAGAGGGAATATACCGACCATCACATTCTATCTATTCCCTTTTAGCCTTGCCTTCAGCTTCTTTCCTGCCTGCGACTTGGCAGACATGCAAATGATCCTGTCAATATCACCCTCGCCCGCACCTCACAAACCCCCCCCCACCACCACCACCACCAAACCCTGCAAATAAGTCATGCCCATTTGCTGAAATGGGGGGCTGTGACCCAGGCTGGCTGTCACACCACATACTGCTTCTCTTCAGTCACTTTGGAAATAGCACTGACATCTCCACTAAGGGATGGACGGCGGAGAGGGAGAGACAGAGCAAAAGAGAGAGAGAGAGAGAGAGAGAGAAAGGTTGGGTTTTGGCTGCATTTATTCATGGCATAATAAGAACCACTTTGGCAGCATTTAGAGGAAACATTACAAATTCTATGTCCATACAAATGTATATGTAGAGGGAAACAATAGCATTCACATCTGTTCCATTATTAAGCCAAGCAAGGATGGAAATGATTTGTTTTGCAAATTGTGATGAAAAATTTGTGTATTTGAAAATGTATGTCATTCTGTCCATCTGTAAAGTAAGGTGACAGTGTAATTGTGATTCAAATATTATCTTGCTCTATAAATTTGTTTCATATAGTCATTAAAGTCAAAAGATATGAATGCTTCTTTATTTAACACCGATAGTCAATATTTCATCGAGGCTACATTTGGAAGGATTTTTAGCTTTCGCTTCTTGTAAGTATCAGTATGTGCACTAGCTCTGAAATAGAAAAAAAAATCATTTTAAAGATGCAGATGTGCTCAAACTGACTCCACTCGGATAAGGAGCGTCTGTGACAATCTGTCTTTAAGTTATTCTCAAGTTTTGTGAAGGGATTTAGCTCTGGGTTTTGGTTGGTTGACTCAAAGACTTATCAGACTCCTTGTCAGAAGACATTCAAGCTCAGATTTGGTTGTATGCTTAAGAGTTATAGTATTATAAATTTTGTCCTAAATCTATGGGTTTCAGTTAAACATTGTCACAAAGTTTTTTTTTTTTTTGCATCTTCGTGGTAGATTCACCTGCCTGATATTAACTTTTTTTTTGTCATCTGAACACTGGCAGACTTTTAGATCTGACATCTAAACTGAGCGTTCTCTGAATTTTTCATCTAAGCACTGACCCTTTCTGATTCTTTCCTTTAGTTAAGTTTATTGGATTTTCAGAGTTTGGATTTTGAAGTATACTTAAAAATGTGTGAACTATCTTTAAAGTATTAGGTTATGACCGTCTCACAAAGTTAAGTTTGAATTAGGGATGTAACTTTGGAGAATTTTAATATTCAAATACTCAATTTTGTCATATCCCTACTCACTGTTTTTTTCTCCCTTCTGCTTCCTGTCACCTTTCACCTTAATTATTTCACCTGGTCCTCACACACCTGTCCTCATCACTTCTCCCTATTTAAGTCCTTTCCTTTGCTTTCTCCTTTGTCAGTTCACCCCATAGACTAACGTCTTCAGAAGCCTCGTCTCCTTCCTGACGGTACCCACCGGATCGTGGTCCCCCTTTGTGAAATTGGACTATTTAGTTAATAATCGAGTTTTGTTTGTATGACTTATTGGTCTATTCTCGTTTCTGGACATCTCGTGGAGCTCAGAATAAAGGAGCCTTGTTTTCTGAAGTCTGTATTTTGGGTCCTCCTTACTAGAAACGTAACAGATTTGATTTATCGGGTAATTGGATAAAACAAGATTTTACATATTCTGATCAAAATTTGACCATTGTCTACTTAAATAAATTATGGCAACAAAGTGACAATTTAAAGAATTGAATGGATTTTAAGTATTTCAACTTTGATTAAAAATAGAGGTAAGATCAGGCCTAAAAAAAATCCAGGGAGACCCAACCAATTAACTTGATTTGCAGGCGTGAAACATCATGGAGAGACCAAAACAAATGACAATTTCATTGGATGTGACTCTATGATATGCCAAATGACAATAAAATGATTGTGATTCTAATTGTGATTATGAATACCACCACAGATTGGGCCAGTGCTGGCTCCAGAAGGTCTCCAGAGCATAACAATCCCATAGGAAGACAGAGAAAATAGAATCCAAACAGAAAAAAAAAATAATTAAAGGTGTCATTCTGCTGAAAACCACTTTTACACGCTCCTTTTGGAATCTGATGGGTCACCCCGAGTTACCAACACATGTTGTGTTTGAAAATAGTGTGTCACTTCCACTGGCTGTATTTGTCATTTCTAGAAAACAACACAGAGAAAGGAGCTGTCCATATTATGCAATGCGGACATGGGCGTCACATACTTGGGGTTAAGGCCGCCCACGGAATGCAGGTAACACTCCCCATTGCAGCGAATCTGAAGTAGCATTAGCATTAGCATCTACAAGAGAAGACAGCACCACAGCAGCTGCTGCACAAACTTGGAAAAAAATGGTAAAGCAAACTAGTTCATGTATTCTCTGTGGAAATAAAGCAGCGTTGTTTTTTTTTCCTGAAAGGTTTCAAAACAAGCGACGGCACGAAACATAGCTGGATGCTACTCCAATCAGACGCACCTCATTACTGCGTCATTGATATGTATGAGGAAGGACTGGAAAACTCTGTTATTCGACCTCAAATCCTTTTTCTACCCTCTAAAAACAGCGGGAAACAAAGCAAGGTTTTTTTTTTTTTTTTAAACACAACCAATTTACAATGCATTCAATAAGAATGGTGAACACAGCAATATTAATGAAATGACATTGGAATGGGACCATTAAACCCACTGGGTCTCCTGAGGATTTCCAGCTCTGGGCTGACTGTCACTCCTCCGTGCATTCTCTCCCCCATGTGCATCATAGCCATGCCTTAAATACCTGACAACAGGCCTAATTTTTATTATTTACATGTTTTAATATGCGAAAAAAATAACTCTACCTTGTTCCCAAGTTGTATACATAAGGGTTCAACTAACATGTTATTTCCCCTGCTGTAGGGTTTAAAGGAATAAAAAAAATACATAAAATGATCACACCTATATACATAGGTAATGATCTATGGGATCTTTACATGTTTAATAAAACTCCATTTTCCCTTAAGCACTGTGCACATAAGCCCTGTCATTCATACCACATGACAGTTGGATGGCTTTGCAATGTACTTCAATAGCATGCGTACAGTCTTACATGTTAGCTTTTGATTTTAGTATAAAAGACACCAGATGGACTTTTGTTCATCATTTAGTTTACCATACAACGCAGAATAATCCCCCTTCTATACCGAAAAATTATTTGAAGTGTCAGAACTAACAGCTGTCACATAAGATACAGTCCTGTACATACACACTACAACCTGTCCTTGATTGTACATTACAGAAAGTATAGGTTGTAGATATTTATTAAATACACACACACACACACATATATATATATATATATATATATATATATATATATATATATATATATATATATATATATGTGTGTGTGTGTGTGTACTTTTTTACTTTTACTTAAGTAGAGGAGTTGAATCAGTACTTCTACTTTTACTTTTGTATTTTTTTCACATAAGTAGCTGTACTTCTACTTAAGTACAGAATGTGAGTACTTTAAACACCTCTGGGTTCGTGTGGGGTTCTGGTCCACAGAGACCAGAGCTGGCTTTTATATTCCATGTGACCTGAATTAATTATTAAACTGAGACCAACTGAATCTTGAACTTGTCTTTAGAGCTTCCAATCAACAAACACAAAAGCCAATTTTTCCAGTTCTTCATGAAAATATATTCCTAGAGTCGTAGGTAATACATCAGTATCTCCACAGAGTATATTTCCTGTACTATAGCAAGTCACTGATACTCATGAGGTGAATCTGTTTTGAGCCAGTTCCTTGTAATGGCCTTTTGGAAGCAATCATAAGTATCTTGAAGTAGTATATACAGTATCAACTCAGTAGTAGTAGTTGTTGTATTAGTAGTAGTAGTACTAGTAGTAATAGTAGTAGTACTAGTTGCAGTAGTAGTAGTAGTACTACTAGTGCTACTAGTAGTAAAAGTAGTAGTAGTTGTAGTAGTAGTAGTACTAGTAGTAGTACTGCTGGTACTACTACTAGTAGTAGTTGTAGTAGTATAGTAGTAGTACTACTGGTAGTAGTAGTTGTAGTAGTATAGTACACAGTAAATTTTGCAGTGTTAATATGGAGAAAATGGGACCAAATACACTCTAGAAGAAGTTAAATAAACTCTCTAAGTGTTGATTTAACACTGCAAAATTTACTGTGTAGTAGTAGTAGTATGTTAGTAGTAGTAGTATAGTAGTATTAGTAGTAGTATAGTAGTAGTAGTAGTAGTAGTACTAGTCGTAGTACTACTGGTACTACTAGTAGTAGTAGTTGTAGTAGTATAGTAGTAGAAGCAGTAGTAGTAGTTTAGTAGTAGTAGTAGTAGTAGTAGTAGTAGTAGTAGTATAGTAGTAGTTGTAGTAGTATAGTAGTAGTAGCAGTAGTAGTAGTATGTTAGTAGTAGTAGTTGTAGTAGTAGTAGTAGTTGTAGTACTAGTAGTAGTAGTAGTATAGTAGTAGTAGCAGTAGCAGTAGTATGTTAGTAGTAGTATAGTAGTAGTAGTACTAGTAGTAGTAGTTGTAGTCATAGTAGTACTAGTAGTAGTACTACTGGTACTACTAGTAGTAGTAGTTGTAGTAGTATAGTAGTAGAAGCAGTAGTAGTAGTATGGTAGTAGTAGTAGTAGTAGTAGTACTAGTACTAGTACTAGTAGTAGTATAGTAGTAGTTGTAGTAGTATAGTAGTAGTAGCAGTAGTAGTAGTATGTTAGTAGTAGTAGAATAGTAGTACTAGTAGTAGTAGTAGTTGTTGTAGTACTAGTAGTAGTAGTAGCAGTAGCAGTAGTATGTTAGTAGTAGTAGTATAGTAGTAGTAGTAGTACTAGTAGTAGTAGTTGTAGTAGTAGTAGTAGTACTAGTAGTAGTGGTAGTAGTATAGTAGCAGTAGTAGTAGTAGTATAGTAGTAGTAGTATAGTAGTAGTAGTATAGTAGTAGTAGTACTAGTCGTAGTACTACTGGTACTACTAGTAGTAGTAGTTGTAGTAGTATAGTAGTAGAAGCAGTAGTAGTAGTATGGTAGTAGTAGTAGTAGTAGTAGTAGTACTAGTACTAGTAGTAGTATAGTAGTAGTTGTAGTAGTATAGTAGTAGTAGCAGTAGTAGTAGTATGTTAGTAGTAGTAGAATAGTAGTACTAGTAGTACTAGTAGTAGTAGTAGTTGTAGTACTAGTAGTAGTAATAGTATAGTAGTAGTAGCAGTAGCAGTAGTATGTTAGTAGTAGTAGTACTAGTAGTAGTAGTAGTAGTAGTAGTAGTATAGTAGTAGTACTAGTAGTAGTAGTAGTAGTAGTAGTAGTAGTAGTAGTAGTATAGTAAAAGTGAAAGTCATAACATAATGCATTCAATCCTTTCAAACGTCTGCAAAAGTACTTCTGGTTGTAGATAATATTTTAATATAATTGGTGTGATTTAATTTAATAATACGCATACATGGCTTCTTCCTATTATGTCCATTTTTTTCCATCGCTGGGGTCCAGATAAACTAAACTTGCTATCTCACAGAATTGGCTCTTTAAGTCTTTTCCACCCAGTGCCACCACACTCGAAATGTGACACAGATTTAACAGTGTGACAGTAAAGGGTCTGTCCAGTGGCTTAGCTGTAAGGCTTTAGAGCTGAATCCAACCATAACTAAATGGCTTATTGTTATTTTTGACCATCAACCCTTTATGCCCAGTGGGACCACCGCTAGTCTTTTTTTTTTTTTTTATCATCAGCACAGACATGAAGGAGATAGTGGGTGGGTGGAGAAGACACAGCACACACACACACACACACACACACACACACACTGACACTTTGCACACAATTAGCCAGCTGCAGAGGGACCGTATGGTTGTCATGTCTCCTGTTGTTCCGAGGTGAAGACAAGGCTGTTTCTGAAGGCAAAGTGCCCAGTCAGAAGATGCTACTACAGTAAGTGTGTGATTCTCTTGTTTTATTCAAGGCTACAGTTATATATTCAGGCCTGTAACGCTGCATTATATTGAAAAAAAAATTAAAAAATACAATAACAAACGAGTATTAGTTGCTGTGTGTTAATAGATTGTACCAAGATTATGTTTATTAATGGAATTCCAGAAGGCCACGTTTTTTAAATAATGCATGAATTTAACTTGTATGACAGTTGTATTCACTACCTCCGCAGGTGGTTTGCTACTGCTGATTTATTTAAAAACCCTGACAATAATACTAAATTAACCTTATTTATTTATTACCACTGCCCCCACCCCCTCTGCCTCTGCTCTGACCTCCCTTCTGATTATAAAGGGAAACCTGGTGCAGACGGTCTTGACTGTTCACAAATCAAACCGTGGATCTGGTTTGTATGAATGTAAAAAAAAAAAAAGATCATTTTTGGTTGATTATTATTGTGTTATTTTTATGAGTTTTAATGCCAGGAAGTAAATAAGTTTTTTTTATTTATTTTTTTTACTTCTTCCCACTTCCCAAAAATGGGATCAAAACACAGCATTATCATAGATGTCATTTTTGTATTATTCTGAACTAATGTTGGAAACATAATGTTGTGGAATAGCCAATGAGAAGTGTTTTGGGCGGGGCAGAGAGAGAGAGAGAGAGAGAGAGGGAGAGAGAGAGAGAGAGAGAGAGAGAGAGAGACAGAGGGGTGTAAAGAGTTTGTGGGAGTCGAGAAAAAGAGTTAAATGTACAGAGTGTGACCGGCGACCAGAGCACGTGTTGTCCCGTTCTTGGAAATAAACATTGAAAACAAAGCTGAAACAGCTCCTTGTGTTCTAAGAACCTGCAGAGGGAAGTTAACCCCAGGGTACGGCACTTACTTCAGCCCTGGAGGCGCGACATTTTCCTCTGATTTCCTGACTATGGTCAGGATAACGTCAGGAACGGTTAATAATAAGTTTACAATAATAACACAAAAAAAGAACGAAAGAGTTCATTTTGGGATCCATGAACTTCTTGTTCATAATTTGGAAGAATGAACGATGAACTGAACTAATTCATATTGAGTAACTTGAACTGAACTTTGAACTAGTTCCTAATTAAGGTGAACTTTCCCAACACTGATAACATCACATCTTGTTGCTCAATTTTCCTCAAAAGTTTTCTCAATTGGTCCCATATAATTTCTTCAAAAACAAGGAATTGCAGCATATAAACATGTTCAAATATTCTGAACTTTTATACACTTCTACAACATTTCTTTGTAACAAAAAGTAGAAAATTGCAATTCGTGTAAAATACATTATGTCTCTCTCCGTGTCGAACACCAGCCACTCACGACCCCCCCCAAGCCATTTTGGGTTAAATGTCCTCTGCTTTTTCTTTACCGTTACCTCAGACTCGACAACATCCCCTCCAGCCTTTGCCCTTTTCTCACCCCCACACTCCGAACCTCCCAACCACCGCCACATTCTTTTTTTTTTCAATTCTCACTGACACAACACACACTTCAGAAAATATTCTTCTTCTTCTATCTCTTAACGTCTTTTTCTTCACCTCAGAGTCAAACCGTGCGAAAATGCTCAAAATCGAATGCAATGAGGACGCAGCCTGATGCAGCCAATGGATGCATGTGACGTCATCACGGTAGAGTTCATGGGAAATGTAGGAACTTTCATCTTGTCGGTTTTTATCACTCGCCACCAGCCAAAGTGGCGAGTAAGGTTTTTTTTTTTTTTAACCCACCAAAATGGATTTTCACCCACATTTGGGGGGTTGGCGGATGTTAATTTAGAGCCCTGACACTCACATACATAAAAAGAAATAATAAAAGACACAAAAGAAACAGGTTGAGTTGAAACAGGCTGGTTCTTCTAGATTCCAACCATTTTCCTGATGACATTTTCCACAGGAATCACAGTAGTCACTCACTGGTTCCACGGCTGCTGTTGTCTCAGCTGCCTCAGGTTCAGAACTGGGTCAGGCTCTGGCTCCGGTATTTGTTGGCAGACTGTATCGTCTTGGGGCAAGAGGATGGAATGTGAAGTAACTCATCTGGTTCAAGACCCTCCAGTTCACCCAACAAAGTGAAACAGTTTTTCAGGTGAAAACTAAAGATTTCTGCATCAACATCCCCTGACTCTGGTTCCACCCCAATGACCTGCAGTACTGCTTGTCCTTTTGAAGAACAGAAAACTCAAATATTTGGCTCTCTTTGCACATTACTCATGCTATCTGTATTTTTAGACAATGCAAGAAGTGAAATAAATAAAAGTAGATATAGTGACAATTGTAGAAGTTTATGTTTAATGTGCCTTTTATGTTTTCAGGGAAATAATATGTTGATAGTAGAAGGCACGACCTTATATTATATTATATTATATTATATTATATTATCACTACAAACATTTGGTAACTGATGCATATCATTCCATACTTTTTATTCACTCGCAGCTTCTCTACCGATGCACTCATATCATGCTCGTACGTGTCAGCATATCGATAAGTATCGGACAATCCAGTCCCTAATGTACAGTACACACATATATGCAGGTGTATAAATGCATCTGTATATAATTGGCAGACAAGAGTCATAACTAAACTAATACAAGAAAAAATCAATTGTCTTTTGGATTAATTTTGATGTATTATTAAATATTATTTTTTAATCTAATCAATATATATATAAATATATATATATATATATATATATATATATATATATATATATATATATATATATATATATGCAATTAACATGTTTATTCAACAGTCTCAACAAAACAACTGTTCCATTTAATTGCGTGAAAAATGTAATCAGATTAATCTTGTTGATGGATTAATCTGCATTAATCTATTAGTTTTGACAGCCTTAACAATAAATTAACACAGAATACCTGCATATTTTATAGCCCTTTAATCTTATCCAACCCCACCCTGAAATCCTTCAGGATTTCAGGTACTGAAGGTTTACTGTGTGTTCCCAAAATCAGAACCAAACAAAGTGAATGATCATTCAGTTGTTCTGCTCCTCACCTGTGGAACAAACTACCTGAATACCTGAGGTCTGAGAAAAACTGTCAGTTCATTTAAATCAGGCCTGAAAACATTACTGTTCACTGGAGCTTTTACTTAGATTCTCATTTGCTTTTAACTGTTTTTATGTCTCTATTTTAATTGTCTTTTAATGCATCTTAATTGTCTTAATTTTCTTATATGTTTTATGTAAAGCACCTTGAATTGTCCTGTACATAAATGTGCTATAAAAATAAATTTAACCTTGCCTTCACACTAAATGCAAGCGTTGACCAATAAAAAGGTAAGTAAAGCTAATAAACCTCAGGAAGCTAACTGAAGAAAACAGAAATACAGACAGTATTATTGTCTCTATTTAAATCAGACACTAATCAGGCTCCCTTTCAGTTTATTAAAGGTGAAATGAATCAGCCCAAAGGATGCTCTGCTGTTACTGGTTGTCACAATGATAATCGATACAACTAACAGCTAACAGCTAACAGCTAACATCACAGCTCTGGCAACATTAAGTAAAGATACTCTTATTAATGGGAAGAAGATGTGCTTTAAGAGAAGAAGGGGGTTGTTATTTACTACCACAAATAACCGAAATTATTGGTTGTACCAAAGCACTTTAAGTCCACGGTTCTCAAACTGGGGTCCGCGGACCCCTAGGGGGACATGGCGCATGTCCAGGGGGTACACGAAATTATTCACGGTTTTGTTTTGTTTTGTTTTTTTGCTGTTTTATTTTGAAATGCAGAAGTTTTATTTTGTAGCGAGCGGGCAGAAGTAACAGCGCTGTTTGACGCCAGCTTGACTAAATTGAGACGGAGCGAGTCACAGGCTATTTTTAGCCACCCTGCAGCGAACATGGATAGATTTTTGTGTCTGCCAAGTTCCTCAAGAAGTGGTAAAGGAAATGAAAATGAAAATGACAATGACAAAAACAAACGCCCTAACCCTAAAAAGAGAAAGTACATTGATAGTTATATTGAGTTTGACAAGCTCATCCCTCTCATTAAGTCTCTGTCTGTCTGTCTGTCTGTCTGTCACACACACACACACACACACGGTTTTGTGTGTCTTTTGTTCCGTTTATTATTTTAAAATTATTTAAAATTGTTGTTTCTGAAGTGATCATTTATATTATAATACCTGAAAATTTCGCTGGTTTGCACAAAAGCACTATTAAAAAAGGTTATCATTGTTTCATAATAATCATTGTTGAAGTGGTTTTTTATCATTTTCAGTATCGCGAGGATGAGGGGGGACATGGAAAAATTTCACCCCTCCAAGGGGGACCTGGGCCAAAAAAGTTTGAGAACCCCTGCTTTAAGTAACACTGACTTTATGTCAAGCACAACCCCCCCCCCCCCCCCCCCTTTCGTCCGTTTCCTGGATCCAGTAACGATACAATATATAAACTCAGGAAAAAGTGGGGGGTATGAAATCATCTGGTCGAAGAAGTAGGGGTGTCGCAAACACCCCCATCCCCAACGGCTGTTCCACACAAGTAGCTGTACTTTTACTTAAGTACAGAATGTGAGTACTTGGACTACCTCTGAGCTACATACATATAAGTCAGAAGCTATTAAAATCTTGATACGAAAAATATAAAGAAGGAAGTAAACAGGAAGGGAGAAAATGCACGGCCGACTGAGTGCGCTGGTGGGAATATACTTGCATCAGGTTTAACCTTCACACCAACAATAAAAGCACACTGATCAAAGCCAGTGACCTACTTTTCCTTGCCTAATTCAGTCTAGCCCAAATTTACCTGGAGGGGAAATAAAGGGAGTCCCGGAAAAAAGGAAGGAATCCCTGGGGAGGAAGTGTGATGTTGGGGAAGATGCTATAAACATCACAGATGGTGAAATAAAACGGGCACAGGTAGACACCCACCGCCCTGATCCTTTATTGTGGTGTTCATCAAACATTAACATTGAGGAAGAATGCCATGGAGAAAAATGTTGTGCTCGGAGGATAGTGATGATGAAAAGCCCTCAAATGCATCTGACAAGGAGTAAATATTGAAAGGAAAGATAAACAAGGTGAATGCCCTTTATTATTCATGCAACGGGGAGACAAATGTGATAGCACAGAACACGCATCCTTTTCCTGTCCGGGTCTTTCATACAGACACTGACTGTAGGGTCGAAGCAAATTCCATATTTAGTCTTACACTGTGATGCCTTTTTTTTTTGTTTGTTTTTTTTTTTGTTCCATTACAGTGCTTCAGTATCAACATACAGTACTGTGGGGTTTTTTAGGCAAGTTTTCTGCGTCATTATTATAATACTTTTCTACTAAAACAGGGAAGTCTCCATTTGATATAATCATAAAACACACATTTCTATTCATGTGATGCACTGCCTCACTGTGAGCTGTTCTGCATTCACTACCTTTATTATTGCCACATATGTATGCTAGGGATGCAAGGTGAGGCCATTTTTGATTTTCCTCCTCCTTCTTTCAACAGCTTTTGGAACATAACACAGTAATTGGGCATATACCTCTCGTCTCATTTATGTTGCCTTTGCTTTATTGTTTGCATATGAGTAGATTTCAAAGCATATAAAAAGCAATGAGCTCAGTGGAAAGAAGCATGGTATTGGGGGAGACGGGGGGCAAAATGCTGACATTGTATATTTCCTTGGTAACACATTACAATTCATGATAAAATATAAGAACATGAGTGTGCCGAGCAGACGCCTGGGTGTAAAGTTATGCTTCGCTTAGAGCTGAAACCTACAACTGGTCTAAGATTATCACCCCCCCCGATGGATTTTGTATATTGATGTTGACTATTTCACATATGCAATGATTAAAAATGTTGGTGATTAAAAATAAAATAAAATTAAATAAGTACTTTGCCCCTCAAAGGGGAAACAAGGGAAATGGTTTTTGGTTTGTTTTTTTTAACACTTAATAATTGGGTTTAGATTTTCAGTGGCCTAGAATGTATGGTTCTACATCTATCTATCTATCTATCTATCTATCTATCTATCTATCTATCTATCTATCTATCTATCTATCTATCTATCTATCTATCTATCTATCTATCTATCTATCTATCTATCTATCTATCTATCTATCTATCTATCTATCTATCTATCTATCTATCTATCTATCTATCTATCTATCTATCTATCTATCTGTCTATCTGTCTGTCTAACTTCTCTATCTTTTCACCTGTTTGAGGTTGAAGTGAAGAACAGTGGTCTTCGTTGTCCTGATGTATCACTGGTTTGGTGAGCCTGCGTGACATGGTGCCAAGGCCTTGTCCAAGGCTTATTAATATATATATATATATATATATATATATATATATATATATATATATATATATATATATATATATATTAATAAGCCTTGGACTATTCCACAGTTAATAATCATTTTAATAATCATAATTATATTTTTATGATAATAATCATAAAAATAAACCCCATAATTCTATCTGTCTATCCATCCATCCATCCATCCATCCATCCATCCATCCATCCATCCATCCATCCATCCATCCATCCATCCATCCATCCATCCATCCATCCATCTTTCATTAAGGGTTTCATTATGGGTTAAATTTCACATGTCTGTAGCAGCAAAACTATTGATTGGATTCATACCAAGATGTGTTTATAGATTACCAGTGACCAAGAATAGATATGCTTACATTTTGGAAAAACTATGTGAAATACTTTTTTAAAAATCTTTTTTCTTCTTCCATTTCCTTATACAGAGAAAAGATTGAGACGTCTATAAAAACATCAATTTTGTTACTTAACTTTAAAATTGGCACACATACAGAGGCATCTGATGAGCTGACTGGATCAATGCCAAAATAAGCTACTGTACAATACCTGCGGAGGGGGCGGGGGTTGGGGTGTCTTATTCTGTATTATGTCTCTGTTTGCAATAAATCAAGAGTTTTATGGAAATAATTTTCAGCTGGATGATTTGTGTTCTAACATATGGACCCAGGTGGGACATGTGCATGAAGGCAACACAAATAAAAAAAGAAAGAAGAACCAGAATGACAAGCAATGATGAAGTACTGCACAGTTTAAAAACAGAATTAAACTGACTTTACAGAACAGCTCTTGTATCATGGTAAACAATTACAGTTATGTGTAATGACATTTACCTTTATGTGACCTAAATTTTGGTTACATGACCTACTCATAATGCCTATTAGGAAGCATGTAGAAGCTGGAAAGTCACCTAAGTATGTAATCGGTGGTGTCCGATTCTGTGTGTGTTAATATTCAATGAGACCCACACGTAACCACTTGGAGGCAGTCTTTATTTTGGGCTCCTGACGGAAAACACACGAATCCCTCGGTCAATGAATCCGTAAAACACGCCCCTCCTCCACACACATCCAGAACAAAAGGGCAGTGAAAAAATAGTACATTAAAATACAAAAAGAACACGACATACCTGACAGAAAACACACGAATCCCTCGGTCAGTGAATCCGTAAAACACGCACCTAAATACACCAAATTTTACATTAATATGAATTACCAAAATTTTAAATAGCCAATTAACCCAAAATAATATTTTAGAAGCCGAAACAGAAATTTAGGAAAATACATGGCCGCTTACACACATCCAGAATAAAAGGGTGGGGGTAAGGGCACGAAATTACCTAATATAGTGGGCGGTGTCACACCATAAAGTGCACGTTGGAAACACACAAAGACCGAGAAGTTCCACATATCAACTCTGTCTTTTCGCTCTGTCAGGCGTCAACTACAAACAAACAAATACAAATAAAGAATTTTGTGTAATTATAACAACCATTGACCTTGACATACCCACATTGCTACAACATATATGACCCTGTTACAAGTATTCATGGTAATGGAACAGAAAATAACAGAAAAGAATAGAAATGATGGCAAAGTTGTCCCAGACTCAGTCTGTAGGAATAAAGTCATTTAGGGCAATGGTTCTCCATCAGTGACCCACCACTCATACTGACAGCTGTCACATATTGATCTACACTGCACTAGTCCAATTCATTTACTTCAACTGTTGGGGCTGACATCTCCTGACTATTAATGATGCTCCCCAAAAAAAGTTAAACAGGGTAAATTTTCTCTAAAAATGTCAGTGATGCTACCGCATAATAACATTTTTTTTTCATGAAACTCTTTTCCTTTTAGCAGGTTAAGAGCAAATGAAACCTTTTCAGCCTTTGGTAAAAAAAAAAAATCTCCATACTTTGCCCTTTTGAACTGTCTGGTCTGCCTTTGCATTTGTTATTGATGCAGTGATGATCAGTTTCCATGCTGATTCTTCAGCTGTGAGATTGTTTTCAAGCTTTGCATTCAGCTCTTTTCCTTGTATTTGACAGCAAGGTTAAAGGAAGAAATTAGAGTGATATTTATATATAAATAATATGTTGCTTTTATTCTACAAAGGACACAATCTCTTTAAAGGAGTGATTTCTTTTTTTATTTTTTTTTACTGAATTATCCATGTTAAAACTATTCCTTATGCTCTACATAAGCTGTAAATGCTCTGCGTAGGTCTGAATTTTTCATTAATTCAACTCCACAGTTTCATCTTCAACCCTATTGCTGAGTAATAACCAGAGGTGGTCAAAGTAGAAGTACAGCTACATCTGTGAAAACATACTCTGGTAAAAGTAGAAGTACTGATTCAACTCCTTTACTTAAATAAAAGTAAAAAAGTACAACTTCTCAATTATAATGAAGTAAAAAGTATAACTGCATTTTTTGCTATGGATGAAAAGATACTTATTTAAGCAGGAAAAACAAGAAATATGTCAAAAATATCCAAAAGTACGTCCGTAAAAGGGAGTTACTGTGTTGATGATGTGTTTTATTGGGTCATGGTACTCAGTTTAGTGGGTATGGACAGAAAATTTTGGAAAAATTCAAAAGTCATAAATAGGAGATTAAAACAAGCATAATTATGAGGAAAAACATCTAAATCGTGAGATAAAAAGTCAAAATTCTGAGATTAAAAAACCTAAATTATGAGATAAATCATCAACTTTATGAGGAAAAAAGCTCAGAAATATGATAATAAAAAGTTCTAATTATGAGATAAAAAGTCAAAAATTTCATATAGTAAGTCACAATTTCTGATTTACTGATTTGCAACTTATTTTTTATACTGTCACATTTGTCTAGTTTGGAAAAGTAATGAGTCTATTTTGAGATTGTAAAGAGTATAAAATACAGATATTTTTTGGAAAAATGTAGGGAGTAAAAGTAAAAAGTTGCCAGAAAAATAAAAACTCAAGTAAAGTACAGATACCTAAGAACTGTACTTAAGTACAGTAAAGAAAGTACTTGTACTTAGTTACTTCCACCTCTGGTAATGACATCAGAAATGTCACTTTGAATGCTGGCCCTTTAAATGCCCATGAGCCATTGCAGGGCCCGCCCCATCATGAATTAAAACATGTTATAGAAATCCAATCAATTTTTACCGGAATGAATATAAAGATAACTTTCCAGCACCTGGAGAGTATTAAAGTATTAGACTATTAGAGTATTAGAGTATTAGAGTATTAGGGTTTTGCAAAATATGAACCTTTTAAGCAAAATTCTAAAAACAAAACACACACAAAACAAAACACAAACTTTTTCCTTATAAGGCAACAACAGGAAAATATGAATGTTTTTTTTTTGCACAACTATTCCATAATTTTCTCAGAATATATTACAATTTTTAAGCACATGTATGGATTTCTCACTAAAACCTAGAGGTTTTTGGCAAAGGTTAGTACAGTATGTCCTAAGAACATTGTCAGGTATCAACATTTCCCCTTGCTCTTGAACGCCTCACTGATGGGGAGCTTGTAGAAAGAATGTCTACTGTAGATACTCGTGGGCAAGCTTGGTGAGTCATGGAGAGCTTATCTTCTGTATTGGTGCATCTACCTTTTTGTCTATGTAAGGTGTTTTTTTTTAACTCTAGTTCTTAAGGGTCAAAGGAAAGAGTCTGTGCTGCATATCTGCTTTGGTTAAAGTTGCTTCCCACAGACTTCTTCACTTTCTTTGTCTGGGACGTGTCAGCGTTGGCCTCCACCTCCGTGTTGTAGCTTGATGTCTCCTGGTCTGTCACTACTGATGTGAAATGGCTTCAACTTGGGTTGTGTTTTTTTGCATTGATGGAGTTCATGGGTGCACAAACATCTGCCAGCTCCTGAGCATCTTTATCTTTATTTTTCTCACCAATATAGAAAGTGAGTCTTAAGTTCAGTGGTGCATTCAATGTCTGTATCTTCACAGTGTGCCTTCAGCTTCTTATGAACAAATACGATGTAAAATAAAGTGTCTACTGCACTCGTATTGTGACCATTATTGACTGTCTGTGGCCCCATTTATGTTGAGTTTCTGTTTTCTAAGAACAGTTGTGAGTTTTCCTGAATACACTGCTCTACTTTTTTTTTTAAAAGAAATTATCTGCTTCATACATAATATAATAACATCATATATATAATGCAATATTGTATGTAAAATTTTACATACTTTAATGAGATGATTCAGAAAACAAATGACTTTAGTGCTGGTTTTGTCATGTTTTTAATATATATAATGTTATTATTCCACATATATGGTGGTTTATGTACATGTATACAATGGATTTGCAAATATTCCACTAAAGTGAATGGATCATAATGTGCAGACAGTGTTTTGAAATAGATCTGGTAGATCTGACACCAATATTCCTTTGGAGTAAAATCTATTCTCTTTTTGACCCCAGATTTATCTTGAAACTTGAGCCAAGCAGTATTTAAGACTTGAGTTTTCTTTATTAGTAACACACATGTTATAAAATGTCATTAGTTTTACGCTGGCACCATTTTAGTTGTCTCATTTATGTTGGCTTTCTGATTCAACACAATGTGATTGTTCCTTCTGGGCTTTTCCAAGAACAGTTGTGAGAGAAGCCAAGTTAATTATTAATTAATCAAGCTTTCCTGAATATTTGACAATTGAAATATGTGTTTGGTGGATAGACATCAAGGTCTCACTCACTTAAACTTTTTTTTTCTTATTTAGCCACAAGCAACAAGGTCATTATTATGTCAATATTGTCACTACGCATCCTTGTGCGTACTGCCTTAAGTGAAAGATGAATTATTCTGTAATGTGTGACTTCTGCAGGTACTGGCACTTTGTTACTCTTGACTAAATTACACATTGTCAGCAGAAAATATCCAGCATAAATGCAGCAAAATGTAGGCAGATTAACTTCTTAAGGCAAAGGGTTACGGTTCCACTTCACATACAACATGGGGGTTGCAGTGGGGTGGTGGTTTAACTTCTCCATATCACAGCTAGAAGGTTTGGGGTTTAATTCTCAGTCAAACCAAAACCTGTCATTTTAGTTACTGAAGCCCATGCTAGTTATATTATGCAGGGTAGGATTTGTGATTTGATCATTTTTATTTAATTTAATTCTTTTATTTAATGGTTAGCCATATTGAAGATGTAACAGTTGAACTTTCATCTTTAATATAAAATTTTTTTATGTAATGGCTAACCCTGTGATATGAGAGATGGTTCAAGTAAGTTTCAGCAGCATGGATAAGGGCCATTCACGTCAAAATGGGAGAGGATTTGGCCATCGGGCAACTTAATCAAACTGTAAAACTTGAAAACTTCTGTTCATGGCTAGTCACACACACACACACACTTAACTGAACTGTGTGCTGCTGACATATCAACCATTTATTGTTATTGAGGTAAATCTGTCTAATTTCTCATAATATTAATTTGAAGTCATATCCTCCAGCCCCCCTACTCAGAAGGTGGTTGTTATAGTTGGATTCCTGAGAAGGATCTGTGGAGACTTAAATTAGAAATAGAGTGAGGGAATAAATAATTATATTAATACGATGGGTTACAAAGCTATATACGGTGTCAATCACTGAGGTGTAGCACTGCCCTCCCTGGCTTGTAAAAGAGAGTTCTAATGGGGGATGTCTGCTCAGCTTTCGGGGAGGACCGATGATGGTCACAAAAATGCACTAAATATTAAAATATTTGGCTGAGAAAAAAAAAAGATGGAAAAATGTCATGCAAAAATATGACAGGTTTTACAGTGTTGTGCAAGTGCTGTTACTTCATGAAGTACAAGGATCATCTATTAAAATGTAACCTGAAATGCAAAAAAAAAAAAAAAAAAATATATATATATATATCAAGCATCTTTTTTTCTTGTTATGATTGTATTTTATTTTGGCTGCAAGACTGGAATATGCATTGATCTCAAGCAATGTTGACTCCCCCTCTGTGGGGTTGAAAAAATGAGAACAAAATGCAGACAAATTAGAAAAATAAATAAATAAACTATTTGTTACCTACTTTCCTATCTGCTAATTTGTTGTTGTTGTTTTTTTGTTCTGTTTTGTTTTTTGTATATGTATATATGTTTAGTACTTAAATTATGTATTATTATTATTACTATTATTATTATTATTATTATTATTATTATTATTATTATTATTATTATTATTATTATTATTATTATTATTATTATTATTATTATTTTTATCATCATTTTTGTACTATGCACTCTATTGCTATAAGATTAATTCAGATTAATGGGGAAGTGAAGAAGGGGTAGGATTAAATAAGCTTATGCTTCATCCTACTCCTTTTCGGACATGTCATTGTGTATTATTATTATTATTATTATTATTATTATTATTATTATTATTATTATTATTATTATTATTATTATTATTATTATTGTGCATTCTGCACATGTTCGAAATAAAGCATTCAAATCAAATACAGGTATTATTAGTTTGAGAAGGAGGCTTGGATATTTGCAGAAAGTATTTCCAAATTGCAAAAGAAAATTTCGACAACTTGCAATATTGCAGAAAACTGAAAAAAAAAAAAATATTTTGACCACTGATGATTATAATTTAACAACTGCAAGTTATGGTCTGTAACCAAAGCACTGCAGCACAGTCCACTTGTTGAAGGGGGAAGCCGTCATCATGTTTGACAATATTTCTATTACGCAGACTCTCATATTCTCTGATCTAGACCCCAAGCAACCACTGCTTCTTTCATCTGCGTTGTGATGTTTTCCTGTGGGGTACAAGCCATTTTATTAATGAGGACTTCAAAATAAAAATCTGCTGTTTGCCGAGTTTTTTGTCGCCGCTGAATGTTCTACTTGTGACAGCTGTGTTTCAACTTGTGCCTTGATTTCATAGTGTAACTCTGACGTTAACATGAGGACAAAGCGTGCTGTTGTTATATACATGCATAGGTCGTGTGTTTAAAACAATGTGCTGATTATTATCTAGTTTTTCTACAAGGTAAAACATTGTTGCATTGGGATCATTTGGAATCTGGATGAGAAAAGTGGAAACATGAAGCTTGCCTTACTGTACGTTCTACTACGAGTGCTTCTTGTCTTGTTGCATCATGATCATTTAGAACCACCATGGACTTCACTGCCCCATGTTCTCCAACCTTCGAACAGAACAGAACTTTACATAACATGTCGGGACAACATAAGATTGGTTTAAAGATCATTATTTTCCCTTTTTATTCTTTTTCTTTTAAGAAAAAATCCCCCCTCTGTTTTTTTTTTTAATAAATCACGCTCTGTGTGTATATATATATATATATATATTTATGTATTTTGCATTCACATACTACCATGCACTTCTCATTGGATTGGATACATGGTCCATGACAATAAAGTTTAATCTGATGCGTTAATTTTGACAGCTCTAGTTTATAGGAAACATCATTGCTAGAAATTTCTACACTTCACACAGATTCGTATGTTACTAGTGGGGACCTACATTTATATTTAATTCTTGTGGGGACCTGAATTTAGGTCCCATTGGTGTCATTGTGTAAACATATCAATGTGCCCATAAAGATATGAGTACAATCACACCCACACTGCACCACCACTGCACCACCAACTGCATATTTGGCAGTCATTGACATAGAAGCAGTCGTGCTCATCATTAGGCTGGCTACTGTCTGTGACAATGCCAAGGGCAGCGTGACCTTGGTCTGTGCCACCGTCACCTCCCTGCCCATCATTGCCACAACACAAACACAGTCCAGTGGCCATTGTTTTACTTAGTTTGCCATAGTCGTTGTCATTGTCTTCAGTAAGAAGCTAACTTATGAGCTGGAAGTGTCCTCACCTCAACCCAAACCAGGACAAAATTAAAGAATTGTGATATAGCACAGAGGTGGAACTCCTACTGTGGAAGCGCCACTAAGTGTTTCAACAATTGTCGGGAGACACGAGTCATTACCACTGAAAAATAATGGTGTTATGTTTAGGTCCTGAATTCAAACATCATGCAATAATAAAATCATTGGTATTGTATATTCGTTGTTTCCTTTTATCTGCCCATTCATCCATGCATTCAAAGTAAAACTGCACTGTTTTAAAAGTCAACTGATTCACATGGAGTCTGCAACCTTTCTGCTTTGAATTAAAGCTGTCATAGTTGTACAGTATGAAGAAAGTCCCCAAAAGCTCTGGAAGTAAAACTAATGATAGTAAGGAAGAGTTAAAACTGGGGAAGTAATGACCTGAAATCTTTTGGATTCTTATGCGTCTCTAGTCCTAAGCACTAATGATGGTGGCAGTACACACTTACACACTCAACTTGCTCGCTGTCAATCTAGTGGATTTTTGGTTTAAGTGGAACAGTGGAACAGCCTCACTTTTCAATTTACAGCTCATGAAATATGAGCAAAAGAATCCAAACCATGTTGTATTTTTGTGCATTCTTTGAATTTTGCCTCATTAAAAAATAACATGATTCAATACTGTTATAAATTGCTTAGTATTCTTTGTTATTTAACCAGGCCACATTTAAGTCATTCATAAGCCACTGAGTTTGATTAGGTTTAATTGTTTTATAAAGGCATTGCAGCTTTTAGGGGCAGTCTTCATGGCTCCTATCATTTCTTGCAGTTGTGGATGTCTCTGCAGGTCACCAGGCATCGCTCACATCTTTGTCCAGATTCTTCAGATATGCTCATTGAAAATCTGGGCCATTTTCCCAACATTGCCTCCACAGTTGGCTGTGAAATTCCCATACCACTACTACATTAAAGGATCCTCTTTCTATACATGTTTCTATGTATGTTTTTCCCCCTTTTTACATCTTATCTTCATCTTGGCCCCTTTTTTCCCTTCAGTCTTTCCCATAGTGTCACATGTGTCCCTACGTCCAACTGAGTGATCCTCCTGATCAAAAAAAAAAAAAAAAATGGCCGCTGTTACTTTTTCATCATATTCTAACATCTATCTCCCTTGGTGTTTCATTTGTCGCAGAGCAGAGTTTTGGGCCTTTGCTTGTGTGTAGTGCTGTGTTTCACCCAGTGTAACAGCGGGATAAGTATATACCACACTGCTTGCATTACATTTTGTTTTGTCCTTTTTCCTCCAGGCTGTGTACATTCATCTCCATGTGCTGTCTGCGCTGCCACAGTCAACACGCTGTCGCCTGTTTATAGCTTAGTGAAAACGCAGTCCTGCACCTTCTCAGGCCAACTAATTATGGACTTTGATTATTCCCATTTTGTTATACTGAGTGTGGTACTGTCGCCAACAGGAGGGCCGACAGAAAGGCCAGCACCATTGATTGTCTCAGTTTCTGGCCTAATTGAGCCAAATGGGAATGGCTGTTGCCAGAGTTCACTCTCCTCCAGTGTTTACATGCTGATCCACCAGAGAGACATTCATTACCGCCTTGCTGAAAACTCCTCTAGACATGCTCTCTCTCACTCTCACTCTCACACACACATGCACATTTCGTAGTCATATTGATAAAGGGTTGAAGTTCTCAGTGGTCTGCACATACAGCTAGGCCTACACATGCTACTGGGAATTAATACAGTTTTGTAATAGTACCCGGGTCTACATCAGAGGCATTATTTCTGCCTCTGTTCCTTTTTTTTGACATCACAGTCTCAATGTTTGCAGCAGTAGAACCCACAGCAGCTTATAATTGCATACAAGTGAGCATGGTGTAAGACTTGCTGTCTGATTGAATCATTAAAATGTGTGAAGTTGCTTCCACAGACATGTTAATTGTGGTCAAGCTATTTGCAATAATGCACAAAGGACTCCTTTCTAAGCATATCTTTAGCAATAGCACTCCTTGACACAAGTTCATTTTGCTTCATGTTAATTAATGCAAACTCTCACTTTTAATTAAAGGGAAGGCAGTGATATTTGGACCAATTTAGCTTTGTGCTGATTCCTAAATGGTGGGACTAGAAGTCAACATTCCATTTCAACGCTGATAGTCTGGATGATCATGCCAACCAGGTGGCTTTTCTTTTCTAAATAAAACTTTATCGTGCCATAACACAGGCTCAAAGTTATTTTTTTCTCCCATCACACATAATTCGTTTAATTAACAGAGAAATCTGTCAAACCGTTTTGGGGATTTTTGTCCAATTTTGGTAGCATTTTCAGTTTTGGCTGCTCTCCATCCCTTTTTACCATTTTGACAGATAAAACTGTCCATTTTGTACGTTTCGCACAAAATGGAAGGCAGCAGCAATACTTTATACTTTAACAATAGCATTAAATATACTTATTGAAAACATGTTCATGAAAACTATGTTGAGTGGAATCAAACTGCAGCATTTGTTATTATCCTATCTTAATCCTATTTTAAGATTAATATCCTGTAATTGAGATGACAACATACATTTTTGTGCAAAGAATATGTTCTAAATATTAGTGTACTCAAATTTGTCACAGTATTTGTGCTTTTCAGCTTTTTCCACATGATCTGGGTTGATAACTGTGCACACGACAGTCTGACTAAGTCTTTGTCTGTGTGATACCACTAAAGGGATGGCCAAAGTCCACAGTTTTCCACAGTTCCACACACATGGGCTTTAAAGCTTTGTTCGACAGAGCAAAGACTACCAAAAAGTGATGTTACGACATGTATGCTTAGTTAACTTGGGTGCACTATTGTGGTGTTTGACCATCAACAGAATGAAGTGGACGGTTCCAATTTTTCAATGTGGTAGGGTCTATCTGCAATCATACTGAACTGAGACCAAAGACGGTTGTTCCGTTTACAAGTGTGTAAGGTCATTTAAGGTCACATTTGCAATTCTGCTTCACAGCTCCACAATATTTTTTTAGGGTAAGCAAGCCATATGAGCAGAAATTAGGACAAGTAGGAACTGACTGAAAACAACATGAATAAAAAAATCTATCTAAAGAGTCCTGTTAACTGGACAGGAATGATGTTTTGCTCTTTTTTTAAATGAAATTATGGATTTTAAAACATTTCCTTGTGGCCTTTATAAACTGTAAATTCTCTGTTTGGGTCTGAATTCTTCATTAATTTTGGCCGAAATTGTCATTTTTCCATTGGTACATTATATCTGGTCTCGTCATTTGAACCCACTTTATCCTCATTAGGGTCACGGGGGTCACTAGGGACCTAATCCAGCTACAATAGGTGAAGGTGGGGTACATCCTGTATGAGTCTCCAGTTCATCTCAGGGTTGAACATATATAGACAAACAATCACTCTCACATTCACACCTATGGACAATTTAGATTAACTAATTAACCTATCAGTGCATGTGTTTGGATGGTGGGAAGAAACTGGAGTACCTGGAGAAAACCCACACAGACACAGGGAGAACATGCAAACTCCACACAGAAAGGTCTGGTATGGGAATCGAACCAGGGACCTTCTTGCTGTGAGGCATGAGTGCTAACCACTGCACCACTCATGTACATTTTAAGTTATATTTGTACAATTTAGAGGTCAATGTTTTCATAACATAACATGTTTTTTTCTTCTTTGGTCATTGCATTGTTTTATCAGCCAGTGAAGTTGTAGGTAATCAATTGTAAACAACAGGTAAACAATTGTCTTATGACCAGTTATTCATTACCTGTTATTTTAAAATCAGTAATTCTTGATTTGTTCATCACTATGTTATGTTGTTGTCTTAGAGCCAGAAGTTACAGAAATAGTGAGTTAATGTGAAGCTACTTTATTGACTCAGTGACATACAAATGTTTGAATTAGCATGGCAAAAAAAGGGGTCATATTTTGCTCTGTTAAATGGAATTATGTATTGTCAAACATTTCCCTGTGGTCTACATGAACTGTAAATTTCTCAGTTCGGGTCTGAATTCGTCATTAATCCAAGTCCATTTACCGCAATGTAAAATTTCAAAGTGATCCAAAATTCAGGATATCTTCCAGATCTTCACCAAAATCTAATTGATTTTTCTTTGTGTCATGGAACTACGTCCATAACTTTTTTAAATTATGGACGGTGGAACAAACTACCTGAATACTTAAGGTCTGCTCAAACCAGGCCTGAAAACATTATTGTTCACTTTTACTTAGATTCTCATTTGTTTTTATATGTTTTTATGTCTCTTATTTTAATTGTCTTTTAATCCATCTTAATCATTTTAATTTTCTTATAAGACAACATTTGCTTTGCTTTATGATGTACACAGTCATTCAAAGAGACAGATAAACAGCAACAAAAACATAACCTCCTTGGCAGTAAGTAAGTAAGTAAGTAATCTTTATTTGTATAGCGCTTTTCACAGACATGGGTCACAAAGCGCTTCACAGAAACCCATTCACACACTCATACACCAGTAGACAGCTGCTGCCTGACCCTACTGGGAGCAACTTAGGGTTCAGTGTCTTGCCCAAGGACACTTCGACATGTGGACACGAACCGCCAACCCTTTGATCATCGGACTACCCGCTCTACCATCTGAGCCACAGCCGCCCTTCATTTGAATCTTCTGTTTTGGCGAAGGTTGTGCCAGAGTCCTGCACGGTTCTGATTTTGACATACCGCAACCGCCCGTACCCGTCATGTTCAAACTCGTATCCGACCCGTTTTCCGACGAAAAAAAATTAAAAAATCCGCACCCGAACTGACCCGCTATAAATGAACCCGATATCCGACCCGAACCCGGAAGACAATGTCAGATAGCTAAACTTAAATACAAACATTTGTTGCCACGAATATACTGAACAGTGACATAGCCAAGGCAGAGCCAAATAAAAATGTTGTTAAACAGTAGCAGACAAATAATAAACTCAAAAAATATTTTGATCCGTGAGCTCACGCACACACACACACACACACACACACACACACACACACACACACACATGCTTGAAAAACGCATCAAGCAGGAAGCTGACAGGAGGCAGCTATACAAGTCCAAACTAAAGAAAAGTTTTTAACCTATGAACCGCAAATTAGACCCGCAATCACCCACGTCCGACCCGAACCGAACCCATATCCAACACAGCACAACATTTTTCATCCGTTTCGTGAAAATCTGCGGTTCACCCACAGGTCACCCACGGGTACCCGAACCCGTGCAGGACTCTGGGTTGTGCTTTAAGAGTACTTTTCTAGTTTGTCATTTGTTGATATAAATACATGACACTGAGCAGTGAGTGAACACAGTAGCTAAAGCTGTGTATTACTTGTGCTTCTTTTTCATCATTACTTTCCCTCTCAGTTATCTACCCATGATCCTCCAGGGCAGCCAAGTCGACACAGTTGTTTCCTGTGCAGGGATGTGTTCTGGTAACTTACTGCTGACACGGCGCAGCACAGTCATATTACAGCAGCCATCTTAAAGGCTTTAGAACAGGGGTGTCAAAGTCATTTTAGTTCAGTTCCACATTCAGCCCAATATGATCTGAAACAGGCCAGACCAGTAAAGTAACAGTGAAAAGAGTAAATTATATGATAATGTTTAAATATATAATGTATATATAATGTTTCCCTCAAAGTGTGAATAACATCAACAGCTTGACATGTCTTAAAGTACAATTTTAACCATTTTTCACAAAACATTTACTAACAGAATATTTGTAAAATTACACTTATTTCTCTTCAGATATTTCAGGTGGTTCATATTTGTTCAAGTATTCATTTAGATTTTTGTAAATATAAAGAGTTTCATGTAATTTGCCTTCTTTTTTTTTACATTAAAATCTTCTGTTTTCATTATTTATAGGTAATTATGATTGTATTGTACTGGCCTGACCCAATTGAGATCTAATTATTCTGTATGTAGAACCTGAATTTTTTTTTATTTTTTTCACAATATCTTCATTGTTATTCATTCTATGGACCAGATTGGACCCTTTCGTCGGCCGGATTTGGCCCCCGGGCCTTATGTTTGACACCTGTGCTTTAGCGAAATAGAAAAATATAAGTCCTTTGTAATAAATCCACGCCAACAGTGTGCATTGGACGACAACCTAAGCCCCTTTTCCTGCCTCATACTGGGTTTCCTCATTGAGGTTGGATTATCAGGCAAAGTAAGTGATGCAAATAGAACTCAATACAACCACTGCTTACATATGGATGATATGATTAAGGTGCTATAAGCCAGGTTTCAACATTCACACGCAATCCAGGTGGCAAGTGCATGTTTATGTCTTCCATATCGATGTGAACACAGCGTGACTGTGAATGTCACACTCTTGCTGTGTGTCTTGCACTTGGTATCTGATTTGATTGTCTGAAATTCTTGGAGGCGAATGGATGGTAAGACTGGATGATACGTGGGTTGATGCATCTGGATAATTCACTTCTCATCTTTTTGATAGACCTCTTCTCAACACAGTCTTCATTAAAATGAAAAATCCCTTTCATAAGGCAAGCACGATGTTCATTATATCATTATTCTGGAGTGCAACATTTCTTTTTTTCTTATAAGTGAATTTCTCTTCTTTGACTGACTTGGCAGCCATTAATAGAGCAGAGCGGGGACATTTGAGCCGGCCAACTTTTAAAATAAACCATTATCCTGCCACGGTGCCCCCATTGAAGAGTGTGAATAGTGACACTGATAACTCAAATGGCAAAAGAAGAAATTAACATGATACTACATGTCTTCGCTGCCATTGATGAAAAGACCTTTTAAATAGGGTGATTACTGTAACCAAGTGCAATTTAACCTGATCGACTCAATAGGTGATGGGACATTAATGCTAGAAAAACTGTGTTCACCTAAAAGGCTCAGCCCAATATTGATTATGGCAGCATTAAACATTTAAGTAATCACTGCACTTAGTTAAATGATTGTGTAATGAATAATAGATTAGATGGAAGGCACACTGGGTAATAAATGGTAGGGGGAATAATATCTGGTCATGTGATATTCTGCCACACCACAGCATCCATAAGGGCAGTTGCTTTTTTTCTTTTTTCTTTTCTATTTTCCTCTTTTTTTTCTTTCTTTCTTTTATGTTGAACCTTATGCACCAATGCTCTCACTTGTCTTGTGAATCAGGACATTTGCCTATAGGGATACTGTACACCCACCCACCCACCCACACACACTTACACACATACATATAGTACACACTGTTGTGGGATCATTGGGGATTTAATCAATTCACATTACTCTTGTGGAATGTTTAATGTGAGCGCTCCACTTATCTCCCAAGAGTTAGACTGCTATTGGGTTGTTTGGTTAAGTATTTCAAAGAACTTTCATTAAACCTATTCTATTCCATCCCAGCTGAAATTCTACCCTAAAAATTTTACACCTCAAATACTGTAAGTAACAGTGTTCCATTAAAATATTGAAAATGTGTTCAGCCGCGTTATGTACTTTGTTGAGTTGTGTGTTATATGTTAGCAGCATCACATGCACTGTACGAAAACACATGTTATCTTCAAAGTTTGCTTTATTTGTCAGTTCTGCTTGATGTGTACCCATACAGAGACCTGAAATTACTTTTCTCTAAAACCCTTTTTCCAAAGAAATAAAAAGAAAAATTTAAATAAAAGATATATGTATACATATTTAAATATATCAAAAAAAATATAAGCTAAAAACTAAACAAAAAAATATATGCAATTGAAGAAATATACACTGGATATAAAAAATAAAGATAGAAAATACAGTATAAGTAATAAATAATACAGGTGGAGTTCAGCTGCCTTGCTCCAGGCTTTCCTGCATAGGACAGTAGCATCAGCCCTTACATTAAAATGGTAAAAACTCTGCTCTTCCCAATTGTTTTGAGTCGATTTGTCTGTTTATTTGTCTGTCAGTAACTTTACACAAAGACTACTGGACCAATTTCCATGAAATTTTCAGGAAATGTGCAGCCCACAATAGATTTCATTCATTTCTGGTGAATGTAGGTTAAAGGTCAAGGTTACAGTAACCAAAAATGTGTTTTTGCCATAAGAGATCGAGCAAATCAGATCAAATATTTGCGAGGGAGCAGGGTTTGTTGTGCCTAGAACCACTTATTTACAGTTGTTTTGTTGAAACAGTTGAATAAACACGTTAATTGCATATATGTGACCCTCCAGCACAAACCAGTGGTTCAGTCACACAATAGTATTTCTAGCTATAGCATCAAATACGTTATATGGGTCAAAATTATCCAATTTGAAGTTTATGCATAAAATCCAAGTAAAATGTCTCCTGAACATTTCTAACTATGAGTTTTTGTGAAGTTCCTAATGTAAGTGTTTCAAATCATGTCTTTTAGGAAGGACAACAACTGACTATGACAGTAATTAAGTCTAAAACAAAGAAAAATTTGCTCAAAACACGACCTGCCTTCGCGCTCATGTTAGGTATTTCAGCATCATGTTTGGTACCGTTGGAAAGATCAGGATTCCCTCTAGACAACCCTTAAATAGAAATCTACATAATTATATATTTACACCAATGGGAGGCCTCAGAACAAACCTTCTCCAGTAAATAAAATCCCTTGTTGCTACGGCGATGTTGAAAAGCGGCCTCTAATTGGTTGAATTAGTGTCAACGCAAGCCTTTTTAATAAGCTTTCAGATAAATATAAAATCTTAATTTCTGAAATTTGACCTAAGTGACTGGTTTTGTGCTGGGGGGGACACATATATTCATTATTTACTCCACACCACCGAAGGGAAAGGGTTATTGTTTTGTATTGTATAGTCGGTTTGTTGTGGCAGTTTGTTGGGTCGCCCAATGACCGAGAGGTTGGCGGTTCGCATCCCGGCTCTGGCTGTCCACGTGTCGAAGTGTCCTTGGGCAAGACACTGAACCCTGGCTTAGGCCCCCAGTAGGACTTACCATAGACCTTAGAAACCTACTGGTGTATGAGTATGTGTGTGAATGGGTGAATGAGAGGCTAATGTAAAGCGCTTTGAGCACCATGAAGGTGGAGAAGCGCTATATAAATGCAGTCCATTTACCATTTATCAGCACCTTTATGTAAAAACTACTGGAACAATTTTTTGAGTTTTCAGAAAAGGTGCGAGCTGGTCCAGAATAGATCCTATAAAAATTTTGGTGAGTGTAGGTCAAAGGTCAAAATTGCAGTTCCTTAAATCCTATTTTCATAATGATAAAAGATCAGGTAAAAATGTGTAGAAGCGGACAGGGTTTGTTGTTTTCATCATAGTTTTAAAATCTAGGAACCCCAAACACCATCATACTTAGGGTCTCGACAAAGGTAGAAATAGCCCTGGATAAATGGGTGACTCATTCAGGGTGTACTGTACCCAGGTTTTGCCAGACAGTCACTCTTTACCCTCGTACAGCCCTATCATACACGAACCAATTCAGAAAATAAACAAAGGAATGAGCAAATATTTAGCGAGATAGTAAAGATGAGCAGCCAGTAGCTCATCTAAATCACTGAGCTAATCTTCACAGCAACATTATTGTCTAAAATACCTTACTTGTCAGCACTGCATAAGCTGATACCACTTATGGGAATTGTGTTACAATACAATAATATATCCTTAAAAACATGTCACTTAATATAACGTGTTATTATGTCTAAACAATAAAAGCACGGTTTCAGATACAGTAACTCTATAAACTCATATTACACATATTGTTTTTCTAGATCTGGTGACAGAAATTGTTGAAGGGGGACCTGTCTTAGTTCTCTTCCCATCTCTGTTGGGAGCTGCAAATGGACATTAAACAGGAGCAACAAACTTTAAAAGAAACAGAAAAAACAAAAAAACAAAAACATTAACATTTAAGTCTCTATTACCTCATCTGTAAATACGATTACTGCCTATGAGTCACATCAGATTTTCACTAGTAACAGCCTCTTTTGAACCCACGCCATTTCATGTCTTCAAACTACATACTTTGTTATTGTTCTGATGGAAATTACCCCCCCACCCCCCACCCCCCACTGTCACAAATTACATACTGTTGGAATAAATGTTAGTTGTTTTAGGTGAATAAGGTCTGTCTTCATGAAATCTCCGCACTAACTGCACGCACACATACATCCACACACAGTTTACTGTATGTGTGTGGGCAGGAAACCTCCTTCAATCACTTGATGTAAATGGGCTACGGCCTGTTGCAATTTACAACACAGCCCTGTCTTGTCTGATAAATTCAGCTGTGTCTCAGTGTTTATCATGTCAAGATGACTTCACTCTTGTCCCTCTTTAGCCCTGCTGTCTCTCCCATACACACACACATACACACACATACATTTTGCTCGAAGCCCCTCATTTCCTTGGTGAGCAGGGGTGGGGGCACATAAGTGAGACAGCTTGGTAATTAGTTCTCCAGAACGCTCACGCTAAATATTCCTGCCTAATGACAAGGCCAAGCGGGTGCAGTATGCCTAACGCCCCGAGGTTCCGTGTGATTCGACAAGCTCTGATCATAATCAAACTTGTAGTAAAGCTACGACATGATGCAATAATAAATAAATAATAAACTATGTGGATAAATAAAGAAAAAGTAGATGTTAGGGCACACTTTGAAATGTACATCAAAAGCAGTGATTTGTCAGCCATCAATAGTCTTTCCAGAGGGGAGCCTGTCTCTCTTGTCTGGATGTCTGTCTCTCTCGCTCTCTCATTTAGCTAGATGATTGCCTCCTCTAGCCCTAGGGAGCGATAGCAACCACCAAGACTATTACTTCCTACAGCACTTTACTCCTACCAATATGAAACACTCGATAGCAACAGGACCTACCCCATGTTACCTCCTATAGTCTATTAGCTAGACACTAATTCCATCCAAGAACACGCATCGATACAACGGAGCCCTCGAGTAAAATTATCCATGTTTAAATGGCTCCGAGGAGAATAATGCAAGTTGGCTGCATCAAAATAGGCGTAATGAAAAAAAAAATTAAATCTGCAAGACAGATTAAAAGTAGGCACTAAAGAGAGACAAAGTAAACTAACACACACAGCAGGGTTCGTGAGCGATTCCATGTAAATGTCAACCTCATCCTCAAAAAATAAAGTAATTTATCATATTAAAAAATATTGGTAACACTTTATATTACCTACACACAATTGACTATGTATTAACCATTTATTACACATTTTGTAAATGTTGTTCATTATGTATTAACCATTTGTTACTTATTTGTTAATGTCTTGTAAAGGTTCATACTAGTGTAAATGTAAAATTTTATTATTTTTAACCAACAGGTGCAGTGTTTACAACTGTTTCTTTGTTTACCTGTAAAGCAGATATACAAACACTGCACCTGTTGGTTAAAAATAATCTAATTTTGCATTTATCTTATAAAGACCTTTACAAGACATTAACAAATAGGTAACAAATGGTTAATACAAAATGAACAACCCATTTATAAATTGGTAATAAATGGTTAATACATAGTCAATTGTGTGTAGGTATTATAAAGTGTTACCAAAATATTTTATAAAATATTATCGAGGCCTATGTTTTACAGAGGTAAATATGTTTATGTCATATAAATTGTAAATAAAATCATTTGACTTCAATTGATTTTGAATTGATACAATGAATTGAAGCCACTCCAGCAGATATTTATGCTGAAATTAATAAAACAGCAAAGTATCAGTAATTCTAAATCTTATTTGAGAAGTTAAATGAAGTTTTAACTAATATTCAGAGGTGTTTTTTGTTTGAGCAAAGGGTTATGATGGTTAAATTGTTGATTTCCAGAACAGATGCCATGTGTATATAAGACAGAATTATGTCACATCCATAATAACACTATTTTTTCCTTCCAAGACGCTGCATGAAATACAATAATTAAAACAAATGTTTTTTATGTTCAACTTGGACCTCTTTAATTATTATTAGTTTATTTTACAGGTAGTGTTATCATATACAATTAAAACTTCCAGTAGATTTTAAACTTAGCTCTTACATTATAATTTTAGATTTACATTTGTTGTTTTCACCCCACCTCCATTACTGTATTATCATGTAAACCATTGATGTTCCAATGTTCTAATATTTACATTCATTATTTAACCAACATTTTCATTTCTACACTACCATATAAAATATTTTTTTCCAATGACATATAGTTGACAATAGACTGTTGACAATAGACATAAAATAAATGTATTAAACACGTATTACATTTACTAGTTCACAGAGTTCGATGAAATGATGTAGTCACCTCAGAAAAGTTGTTGTTCTCCTGTCACATCCATAACGCATGCCTTTTTTGGGGTTTTTTTTTTCTTCCTATTACTTCTCCAATATGGGATGCCATTAAAATATGCAACACCTATTTAGATACTGACAGAGAATAAAAAGGAACTGAGTCAGTTGTTACCATTTTGAGTTCAAATGTCACGTCCATAATGCTAGAATTGCTTTTATGGGGAATACAATTTTTAATCTGTACTCTTTTGAGATGGGTGATAGGATGGAGAAAATGTACAAAGTCACACATTCACATCCCTGTGTCGTCCCAGCGTGCTAATGACCAGCCACGGAGCATCCAGATGCTAACCTGAGTGTCTTTAGGATGCAGCAGGGTACAATGCATTCCAGCCTCTCGGGGCTCAGGTGTTAATTTATGCTACTGCACCACTTTTCCTCCTGACTACACAGCCTGACCCCAGCCCAGCATGTCCCACAGCGGGCTTACGCCTCCGTCCGAGCAAGCCAGATTTTTATTATTTAAAGCTAGCCTGCGCCGCATAAAAAATGGGGGGGGGGGGGGGGGGGGGGATGGAACGGTTTTTGACAGATATTTGGCAGCCGTTGTGCTCACATCAAGGTGACATGCAGGCGTAACTCAAACCAAGGTTGTAAATCAAATGATTATCAGTGCGGAAATACTTGCATCATGTTAGCATAAAAGAAAACAGAATGGAAAAGAAAGGGAGAGGAAAAAAAATAAAAAAAGGAACATGAATGAACATCACATATCATGTCAGCATGACAAATATTTACTGACTATTGCTGTGAATCAAAAGCCAAAATATGATTGATTCTCATGGGGGGGGGGGGATTACATTTCTGTCTGAATTAGCATGCGTAATGGATTCAGATTCATTGCACTGTTCTCTTTGTTTACAAGATGAGCAGTCTGAAGAAATAAAAGCAACGTCTGGCATTGGGAGGGGGGGGGGGGGGGTTAGGTGGGTAAGGTAGATGCAGCTGATGGCCAGTTAGGCCAATATGTTTGTGGTTGACAGAGTTTCTAGGGCAAACCCTTCTCAGTTGTTGGCTGGACATCTGCTTGGCATCTGAGAGCCAAATCTACTATTTATTATTAATGGCATGCGGTGTCACTTCAGTCCATTCAGTTCATTGTTGAGACATCACCTGAGACTTGAATGCAGACAAACATCACAAACACATAGGATAAACAAAGATGAAAGCCTCTGAGCACCTGCCTCTTAAGCTGTTTTCTTATTACTCTCTGTCACTCCCGCCGGGCAAGAGGGCACTTTGTACGAGCCTTGAAGATGGAGATAGTGAGTGGAGGTGGAGAGCATTGTGGGTGGTTTGGTCTTCAGAAGTAATCGAGGGACCCAGTAAAGGTGGCTCCTCGCTTCATTTCATTCACAAAGCCCCTGCGCTGCCAACAGCCTGACAGACACGAAGGCCTCACGCTCAGACAAACGGTAGAGAGTGTCACAGTCGCCCCACCCAGAGGTATAAAACACTCGATGGAAAATAAAAGGTGCAAAAAAGAAGGAGAAAAAAACAAAAAAAAAAACAGAAAAGCAGGTAGCAGTGAGAGAAACAGTCTTTATAATTCATGTCTGGGGAGAATGAGTCAAGGATGATTCGCTTTGTTGTCCATCTCGGCGGTCAGTCAGGCAACAGAGGACTTGTAGTTCAAAGCCAGCCAGCCGTTACCTCTCTTACAAACCTGCTGGGACTGCGCCATTAAATTCAGAGCTGTTTGGAAACAGATTTCATCACATTATCCCTGTTTAGGACCTTTGTACTTGGCGCCAGAATTACCACAGTAGCCTGTCTGTCTGTCATTTAAACACTGAGCTGGGGAAATAAAATATATTTAGAGAAAAATTCAATAACACATCAACGCTAAGCTGCCACATGCAGCCATTTGCTCTATTTTAGCTCCTCGGTTTAATAGAAGGTAGCTTTGTGTGAACTAGGGTGAGTTCCACACAATAATGTAGGGCCACATTAGCCTGGGAGCTGCCACTGTCAATAGCACTTGGTAGAGGGGTGAGGTGGTGCACTATGGGGGATCAGGAACAGAAAGTCCATCTGGGAAATCCTAATGCCAAAAGCCTTTTTTATTGAAATATTTATATAGGTAAACTGACTGTATCTGTGCAGCTCCATTTACAGGAGATATGTAGGCGTCAGACTAAAGCCGGAATCGATAAAACACAATTATAGCAGGACAACCCATAGCTGGATCTTGAATGATAGGAAGGTGGTGGATTAAAGCATCAGGGAACAAATGCATAGAATCGCCACAGGGGCAGAAATGTGACTGGACTGTCACTAAATGGCCTTGCTGCCTTTACAGGTGGTATTAACAGCTTATAACCCTGCTCACAATGCCTCATTATTTACCACACTCAAGCCTTTCTTTTCATTTATCTATTGATTACTGAGCTTTGGCAATAGTTAACGTGCTAATGTGCTGTATTACTCTGCCTGGAATGACTTACTTGTTATGTTCCTTTATATAAATTGCTCAAATCTGGGAGGAAAGAGAGAACAAAAAAAAATAAAAAAAAGCACAAAGACAAGCAATAACCTTGAAAAACATTGGTAGAATTCCAGCCCACATTCACATTCAAGGCAAATGCCCCCAGCAAATCAAGTGACCAACAAGTCAACAGTACTTGTTTTGAAAAGGAGCCTCTGGAGAAGCATATAGTCAAGGTCACAGGCCTGGAAGGCGAGGGTTCACACATAATAGATTTGAATTGTATTACAGATGACTGATCTGCTACAAATCACAGCTGTTTCTGCAACATGCCAACAATAATTCTCCTATATGCAAGTGATCAGATATTACACACAACCTTGAGGAAATGTCAAGTTGTCTCCACGTGTGGTATTTTAGTTGTGTGTTTATATCATGCTGTCTCTGAATATGTGAAGTGTGCAGTCATGTGTGTTAGAGGGAAAAAAAAAAAAAAAAAAAGGGGTGGGGGGTGGGGTAAGTAGTTGGGGTCCGTCAGTGTCACCGTAAACCTTCTGAACCACCTTCCGCCCTCTAATAAGATTGAGCACCAAGCCGAGCTGAACAACTGCCAGACACTGAGACACCATCCGAATAGAGAGGAGATCTCCAGCAAAAAAAAAAAAAAAAAAAAAAGACATTTTCAAGGGAGGGCAGGTAGGAACGTTTCAACATTGCATTTCACTGCAAAGGCAGTGCCATGACCATTTTCAGTCAAGGAGAGCTCAAAGAGCCCTTGTCAGATAAATCAAGAATGACTTTTCTTTGGGTGACAGAGGCATGTGGTGGCAAATAAGAAATCCTGCTATGAAACGTCAAAAGGTACTCGGAGGATTATCGTAGGAACAAACAAACAAAAAAACATAACTCTTTTTTGTAAATTTTACAATAAAAAATATAAGTTAGAAATAAGTCCAAAGAATATACTTCAACTGCCCTATACAAAGTAAATTTTGCAGTGTTACATCAACACTTAGAGAGTTTATTGAACTTCTTCTTGAGTGTATTTGATCCCATTGTCTCCAAATTAACACTGCAAAATCTACAGTGTAAAACTAATGAAAATGTAGCCTTAAAACACATAGATACATTAATCACCAAAGTGACCAAACAGAAAAAAAACTAATTACACTGATCTACAAGAAAAATGCTTCAGGAATAAAACTAATGAAATATTACCACACATGGGCGTCGCAGCCGTGGGGGATGGAGTTTTTGCGACACCCCCACTTCTCCAACCAGATGATTTCATACCCTCCACTTTTTCCAGAGTTTATATATTGTATCGTTACTGGATCCAGGAAATGGACGGAGAGTTGGTCTCACCTACTTTGTATTTCAGGATAAACAGTTACTGTCAGTCACAATCGCGCTAAACAAACATCAATAACATTGCGGGGCTGTTACAATATCTATGGTTTAAACTGTTTACCCGCCCGGGCAGCACAACAGCATATGTAAATGAAGCGCACCTCAGTTCGCCGATAATGTAAACAGTTGTTCTTTACAGTGTTAGCAAACAGTCATCAACCAGTAAGTAATGAGAAATGTTGCCGTTGTTAAACTAAGTTAACTAAACTATGTCTTGTTCTGTGATATTTACCCTAAGACAGTGGTTCTCGAACCTTTTTCACTGATGTTCCTCCTGAGAAAAATATTTTTAGTCATTTCCCCTCACATGGGCCAACATTTTTTTGTAAGAAAAAAGAGGAACAGTGTCTGTAAAATCAGTGTCTGATTTTTTAAATCCTTTTTATCTCATAAATTTGACTTTTTATTTCATAATTTTGACTTACGAATTGAATAAATGTTTAATTGAGGAAAAACACATTTTTATTATTTTCGACCATATATTACTTTTTTAATATAAAAGATTTAATCATTAATGGATAATTGTTCATTAATTTTCCAACATTAATTTTCTTAAATACTGGTTGGCTCAAGTTTCCAAAATAAGTCTGTGGTCAAAATGTGAAATTCTAGGAATGAACAAGATAATATAGGTTTTAGTCCAAAGGAATATTGGTGTCAGATCTACTTCAAAACACTGTCTGCACATTATGATCCATTCACTTTACAGGTTCTTTCTTTCTTTCAGGTTCCATATATGTGGAATAACACCATCATATATATTAAATAAAAACATGAACTAACCAGCACTTTTGACATTTGTTTTCTGATTCATCTAATTAAAGTGTGTAACTTTTATTAATTTAATGTCTGAAGCAGATACTTTCTAAAACAAAGAGCAGCGTAATTGTAAAGGTCAATATTGAACAGTCAACACATGGTAAATACTTTTCAAAAGTGTTTGACTGGTGCTGTTGCAGTGATAACGGTCATGGTTTACTTTCCTCTCTTTCAATGATCAAGACCCTGTTTCACATGGTAGTGATAACAAATCTATTTATTCCACACAGTGCTTGAATATTCTGAGCAGCGTTCCCCTTTCAGGTGAAAAATAACACCGTGGCAGGGTACTTGAGGCCTGTTCCTTACCACTCACTGCACTGTTGTATGATTACCGTGGTATTGTCAGTGCGACTGCCCTGCAATAGTATATTCATCCCACATCATTTACTATAAATGTTTTATAAATGCTGCTTCTATACCTCAGGTACATATTACTTAGCTCAACCTTTCTCTTATGTTAGTGTCGGCACCAATCCATTTTACTGTAGAAAAACGAAAAAAGTTTGCTTAAGGAGCGCTACCTGGACTCAAAATAAGCAATAATAATTAGAGGTGCTCTATTGGATGGGAAAATAGCAAGACAAAAAAGAAAAATTCCAAGGCACTCTCTTATAAGGGATCATAGCCTCATCAGGGACTCAGTGACTCCCTGATGAGGCTATGATGCTGAAATGCGTTGGGGTTTTTATATGATTTTTTTAATATGATTTAATAGGATTTTGTAATCAAGCCAATTTAATAAAGGCTTTTTAATTTTCCATTTTACTGTAGGTTTTAAATGCATAAAAGAACCACATAAAATGAATTTATTATATCAAGGCTTTTTGACTGTGTCAGGAACTTCTATTTCAACAAAATAATAATATTTTTCCCCCTATATTTAACTGGTTCAGTTTCGACCCAGTTATAGCAATATGATTATAAAGTAATAATTAGAGCTAATGCTGAAATGAAAGTCTACTGACAGCCAGCTCCTCTCCCAGTTATGTGAACTTTTAGTGATTCTCATTTTGCCTTGATTTTCAATTTATCAACCAAGCGTCAAAGGCAGAGTGAAGTGAAGCCAACTTGGAAGTGAGAAAAATTGCAGTTCACCATCCTCCAGTAGGTGGCTGGACAAGGAAGTCACTCCCCATAGACTCCCTAAATTCACAACAGAAATAAACCTTTTTACAGCGTTGGTTCAAAAGAAAAAAAAAATATATATATATTAAGTTTAATAGCTGAGGTTTACCTTCATGACAGCTCTGAGGAGGGTGATTTATTTTTAGAATTCATCTGTTTAAATGTAATTTAATTAGGGTTTAAGTAGGGTTGTGTAGATGTGCTAGCACTGGTGGCTAGCTCCTGGAAAGGCCTCATATTAAACCACTTCGGCTTTTTGGTTTCCATGAACTTGACCTGTTGGTTTTGTTTGTGGTGTTCGTGTTACTTCGTATTGGGATTTTTTTAAATTGTAAAAATATGACTTCCTCTGGTATTGATTGCAATAACATAAGCCCTAGAAGTCTGTGCTTCAGTTTATTCAATAAATGAAATCGTATTTCTTTACAACAACCAGGCTCAGCCGGCAGGGGGCGGCAGATGCTGCCCTCATGGCTTCATTTCCCCTCATGGCTTCGGGCTCATTGCATTTTTTGTCTCTTGCTGATTTGAGGTGTTTTGTAACGGTACAAAACTAGCAGCTGTGGTTTTTAGCCCATTAACACGGTACCATAGCTTTAGCCTGTCTACCTCTGTTAGCTCCAGATTAGCTGTTAGCTACAGGCAGCGCAGACTTTGATAGGTGTCAATCAATCTCCCCCATACTCTCAACTCCACCTCTGAATCCATTTTTGGAATGAAAACGCATTCATTGGACTCTGACCAGGGAATATTGAGTTACATAGTGTTTCAATTTCCATAGTATAACAGCCAGCTGAACTCTATTGGTTTCCAAATGGTTTCCTACTGGTTTTCTATTGGTTTTCTACTGGAATTTTCAACTGGTTTTCAACTGGATTTTCCGCTTGGGTTGTCAAAATGGTGACTTGCAGAGTGCACATACTGACAAAAAAAGGCCCAGAAGCCCCCCCCCCCCCAAATATTAAAAACAACATTTTCAGAAATAAGGAAGGGAACCAATCGATAATAAACACATTGGATGATAGTTACTTGTTTTTAGTGTCTTTTACAGTTGATTTAAGACATGGGTCAAAAACTGTTTCATTAACATAAGAGAACACCAACATAAGAGGAAGGTTAATTGACAGTTTGCAGGACATCTGAGTAGGACTCTGTATACAGGCTGCTGAATTACTTTTGGTGAACTCCAATCCTGTAGAAGACCTTCCTCAGAAGCCAAGAATGTACACAATGCACTGGGTACCTGTGTTTTACACAAACACACTAATGATACTGCCTCCTTTTACAATGTACCCATTAATCTCCTGTGAATAGATGTATGTAATACAGTGACATACCTACGGTTTATCATCCAACTCTTCTGTTCTACATCTCTAAACAAAGAACTTGAGCTGTATTGTTGATTTTAGTCCTCAGTGAACACCTGCTTTTAGTAATAAGGTTCTAAAAATGCCTGCTTGGCACAGAATTGCAAACAGATGAAGGTAGAGACTAACTGAAGAAAGTGAGTATTTAACATTTCAAGTCCCATTACATTATACTCTAACTGTGGTGCATATCAGAAACAAACTACAAAAAAAAGACAGCTGAATATTGGACATTATTAGTCTAAAAAGATATGACGGAAAATAAATAATGTTGCTGTTATTTATCTCCTTTAACTTATTTCAGTTCTTCCATTTCTAAGTTGATAGTATCAAATTATTCCAGTAGAAAAATAATAAAGAAATATGCAAAAAATATTAGTTCACTCTATAGTTTTGAAAATGCATTATTAAACATTTGCAAAACATTTGTTTTAGTTTTTAATTGTTTTAAAGAATGGTCATTAACTCATAAAGATTGGGTGTGATATTAGTTCCAGTTACCAAAAGGATTGTTCCTTCTGTTGTGATTTATCATTATTTATTATAGTATTATACTGTATATTTTGAATGTTTTTTTAATTAAAATCATGTGCTTTCCTTATTTATGCCATTGATCATGTAGATGTTCACAAAACCTCAGAGTGAATTCAGCCGTGGGGGATGGGGTTGTTACGACACCCCCACTTCTCCAACCAGATGATTTCATACCCACCACTTTTTCCAGAGTTTATATCTTGTATCGTTACTGGATCCAGGAAACGGACAGAGTTGGTCTCACTTACTTTTTATTTCAGGATAAACAGTTACTGTCGGTCACAATCACGCCAAACAAACATCAATAACATTTCGGGGCTGTTACAATATCTATGGTTTAAACTGTTTACCCGCCCGGGCGGCACAACAGCATATTTAAATGAAGCGCACCTCAGTTCACCATTAATGTAAACAGCTCTTCTTCGCAGTGTTAACAAACAGTCAACCAGTAAGTAATGAGAAATGTTACCATTGTTAAACTAAGTTAAATAAACTATGTCTTGTTCTGTGACATTTACCCTAAGACAGTGGTTCTAGAACTTTTTTCAGTGATGTTCCCCCTGAGGAACATATTTTTACTCGTCTCCCCTGACATGGACAAAATGTTTTTGTAAGAAAAAAGAGGAACAGTGTCTGTAAAATCAGTGTTGGATTTTTAAAATCCTTTTTATCTTATAATTTTGACTTTTTATCTTATAATTTTGACTTTTTAACTCATAATTTTGGCTTTTTATCTTATAATTTTGGCTTTTTATCTTATAATTTTGACTTTTTATCTTATAATTTTGACTTTTTAACTCATAATTTTGGCTTTTTATCTTATAATTTTGACTTTTTATCACATAATTTTGACTTTTTATCTCATAATTTTGACTTTTTATCACATAATTTTGACTTTTTATCTCATAATTTTGACTTTTTATCACAATTTTGACTTTTTATTTCATAATTTGGACTTTTTATCTTATAATTTTGGCTTTTTATCACATAATTTTGACTTTTTATCTCATAATTTTGACTTTTTATCACATAATTTTGACTTTTTATCTCATAATTTTGACTTTTTATCACAATTTTGACTTTTTATTTCATAATTTGGACTTTTTATCTTATAATTTTGACTTTTTATCACATAATTTTGACTTTTTAACTTATAATTTTGACTTTTTATCTCATAATTTTGACTTTTTATCACAATTTTGACTTTTTATTTCATAATTTGGACTTTTTATCTTATAATTTTGACTTTTTAACTCATAATTTTGGCTTTTTATCTTATAATTTTGACTTTTTATCACATAATTTTGACTTTTTATCTCATAATTTTGACTTTTTATCACATAATTTTGACTTTTTATCTCATAATTTTGACTTTTTATCACAATTTTGACTTTTTATCTTATAATTTTGGCTTTTTATCTTATAATTTTGACTTTTTATCACATAATTTTGACTTTTTAACTTATAATTTTGACTTTTTATCTCATAATTTTGACTTTTTATCACAATTTTGACTTTTTATTTCATAATTTTGACTTTTTATCTTATAATTTTGGCTTTTTATCACATAATTTTGACTTTTAATCTCATAATTTTGACTTTTTATCTCATAATTTGGACTTTTTATCACATAATTTTGACTTTTAATCTCATAATTTTGATTTTTTATCACATAATTTTGACTTTTAATCTCATAATTTTGACTTTTTATCTCATAATTTTGACTTTTTATCTCATAATTTTGACTTTTTATCACATAATTTTGACTTTTATCTCATAATTTTGACTTATGAATTGAATAGATGTTTAATTGAGGAAAACACATTTTTGTTATTTTCGACCATATATTACTTTTTTAAAATAAAAAATTTAATCTTTAATGGATAATTGTTTGTTAATTTTGCTCATGTGAGACAATCTAGAACACCCCCACATTTTAAATGGCTGTGACACCCTTGGTGTTTGCCTAACATGTTTGTGTGTGCAGAGGGTGATTTGTATTCTAGGGCATTTCTTTACCACCGCATTGCCTCATTTATAATAGTAAGCTATGACACATTTTATCATTATCAAAAAAAATGTAGCGTCTGCCATTTGTATATTGAATGTGGCCGCATTGTGATTTTCAATATTATTTCAATAATTGTTTAGGCCTTACAGCCAAACAACCAGTGGATGTGAAACGTTGTAAATTAATGGATTGGTTGTGTTGCTCTCTGCACATTTGCAAATATATTTATTAGGACTTTTACACTTGGCTTTCTCATTTCATTTGTGTGTCCTCTTACTGAGTGCTCTCCTATTTACCCTTGTACAGTAACCATAAATAATATTTTCTCGCCTGTCTCAGTGCTCAAATAAGCCACCTTGACTTGCTCAAATGCCATGTCTGGTCTTTTGGCTTTTCAGTAAAATATGATGCAATAAATGTCACTCACATCTCGCTTATTGCCTCCCCGAGACTAACTGAATTTATTTTGAACCTTGAAAGTTTTAAAGAGAAAATCTGAGTAAAAATGCTTCGTTTTTTTCACTACCATACAATATAGCACATAACATGGAAATAAGAAATACAAAGCTGCTTCATAAAAGCCCCCTTTCACACCATGAAAATGTAACTGTTCTGCCTTGCCATGTTTTGTAGCTTTCAGGCAGTGGATGTGAATGACAAGAACTCTACTGGCAGGCTGTCAGAAATCGATTTGGCACCATCAGAGCATCAGTAGGATAGAGGCCTCGGATCCTTTAAGATCTGCGCTTCATCTGTATCTAAGGATCCTTTGGAAGATTCAGTAACTGGAATTTCAAAGTCTTCAGCTCGCCTTTATTCTAGACGTTGGCTATATGTTATGAAAATCTATAATGTGTGACCAATAAATAAATAAATAACAGTTGAACCTTGAGGATATTGGTAAAATAATTTCAATTTCAAGCAAGCGTTTTGTCCTTCAAGAATCCATCTCCATCAGACTTTACAATGATTCAATAGCCTATTAATTTTAATCTGTACATTCATGCATATTAGTAGAAAAAGGACACCTAATCCATGACAATACTTTGGACGTTTTCAGGGATTTCTTCACATATTTCTTGTAGTTGCATGAATATTTTGAATATTTTTGATGAAAAGAAAAAGCCATCAAGGTGATGTGAGATGAACCTGTGAAGGACAGAGATAATATGGAGAGAAAAACAACTTCTATGGACCCGCGTTTGTCTTGTGATTTCAACCAAATGTGTGGGGTTTTTTTTATTTGTATTCTTTTTTTTCATCATGAAAGAGGCAAGAACCTCAGTTTGAAATGCAGAAGTATATCTTAAAGGCAGCTCCTAAAGTCTTACAGTACATTACACTTCTCTCTAAAAAATACTAAGACACAGTGGTTCCAGGCACAATCTCTTAAATTTGTGAAGAATGATGGAGTTATGTTTTTTGCAGATGTTTGATTTTTTTTCAAGAAAGTTCTGAATGGATTTAGCAGAAAATTTCAGGAAATGTTACACAATATCAAATCTATGGCTGACCCATGAATTGTGTTGGCATGTTTTCAGTTTTTCTTAGAAGGGTTGTCCAATTATCAGAATTGTTTTTAAATATCATCTTTTGGTGGTGGTCAGTGTATTTGTATGTTGGGTTGTTCACATGTTGTAATTTTATTGGGTTATTTGGGGCAGGCCGTTGTTTGCAGAAATGAAAGTAAGGTCAAAGTAAAGGTAAAGTGCTTTGTCATGATACAACTGTAGTCTCTGTGAGCTCTGTTGGCTTGAGATACAATTACTATTTTCCATTTTCCATAGAAAACAACAAAACATTTGTAAATACTTGTTTTACTTTTATGCAGCCAACACTCGTGTTTACAAGGTTCAAACTTCAAAAGTCTTGGGTAAATATATTTATTGTGTGTTTTCTTGCAGAACTCTAAAACCTGTTTTTTTTTTATACAGTTGGGTTTAAATACAATGTGTTTGTATTACATTCAGTTTGCTTTCATATTCTTTTTTTGTTAGGCTTTTCAGAATGCAACAAATGTGACACTTTTGTATAGATATTTACAGTTAGTTGAAATACTTGAAAATGTCAAACAGCCTCAGAGTCTCTGAAAAACCTGAAAGACCAAGTTCCATTAGTTTAACTGGTGAATTAATGCTGTAGACGATGACTTTGGGTCAATTTGTAGCAAGATAACTCAAATAATCATGTACGGATTTGGCTGAAATTTTGACACTGAAACAAGGCACAAGTAATTGGTTACTGTGAACTTTACTTTTGACCTACATTATGGTGACCAAACGTCCCCTGACACGTTTAGAGAAATTTGTATGTACTGTATATTTGTCATTGCCCCCCCCCCCCGAAACACATACTAAGATTGTGTGCAGTATATATATATATATATATATATATATATGTATATATATATATATATACATGTATATGTGTTGTGCATTCACATATGGCTATACACTTGGATGCTAACTGCATTTCCTTGCTCTGTATGAGCAATGATTATAAATCACTATCAAGTTGAATGTAGTCTAATATTGTCTTTGATCTTGTATTTTATTCATTGATTTATTTATTGATTTATTTTAACATACATCATTTCAAGTGTGGTTAATAACTGAACTATTATTTCTTTTGGATCTGTCACATGCAAATGTCCCAAGAGGGGCTATTATCATGTCGCCTAGCAACCATTTTGTTTTAGCACTGTTCGGTCATGTACCTTTTGAAGCAGTAACACTCATTACAGTGTTACCCTTTGGTGTTGGAAGAATACGAGAAAAGAGGAAAAGAAAAAAAAAAAAAAAAACAGAGAAGCTTGGGTCTCTGTGGGATTGTCTGCCCAGCACCAGCTCGAGAACACCCAAAGAGCTTAAAGTGATATAAATGTCCCTGAATGACAGCATAAATCTGTATGATGACAAATAACCTCTTTGAAGCCTACAGCGCAGCGAATAGGATACCGTTTCTGTATTTTAAAAAGGCAGGGGGACTTAAAAAAAGAACCCTTGACAATGTCACAGTGGCAGTTTTAGTCGTGTAGAAACTGTGGTAGAAAGCGAGCGAAGTGGTTATCTAAATAAGAGTGTCACGCCTGCTTACTTTTATATTACCTCCCAACAATACCCCCCCCCCTGACAAGCCATCACACAGAAAAAAAAAAGCAAACAATAAAGTAACATGAATTAATTTTTTTTTTTTTTCTACTCCATCCAATGTGCAGCGTAATTCATCACAATTCTGTGCTCAGGTGCCAGCATAATGCATAAACTTAGCACATTGCTGTGCAGCAAAAATTGAAATAGACTTGTGAAGAAATGAGCAATTTCCCTGTGGAAGAATTGGAAATTTTGTGAGGCCGCAAGTGGCTGACCTGTCATCAATCACTTCACAGCACCACAAACATAAAGGCTGGTGCAGAGGCTGAGGGATTCAGGCAAACACCCAGTGGTTGTTGACAGGTGCTACCCCCACCCACCCTCCACAACCCCCCCACAGGCCATGTGCTAATAGTGCACAGCTGAACTAACACCGAGGTAGGACGGTGCTTCAGACATCAAAGATACTGTACGTGAAAATTACTGCAAATCTTTGAAGGAAAACTCAGGCATGTTAATTAGGATTCAACTCTAAAGCCTGTAACATATTAGGGTGAATATGTATTTATTTATTTGAACTTGCTCTAACCTTTAATCATTTTGTTAATGTTTTACACATATTTTTCCTGCAGATGATTGGTTTTATACTTGAGGCATATACTCTTCTGTGCAACTGAAAATGGATGCTTTTTGTTTTACCCTCTGTTAAAAGTAGACACATATATGTAAAGCAGGGGCATCACGGCCATTTAAAATGTGGGGGTGTTCTAGGTTGTGGCACATGAGCAAAATTTTCTGAATCTATCATCGGAAAATTTACAAACAATTATCCATTAATTGTTACATTTTTAGATTAGAAAAGTTATATATGGCTGAAAACAACAACAACAAAAATGTGTTTTTCCTCAATTAAACATTTATTCAATTCATAAATCCAAATTATGAGATTAAAAAGTAAAAATTATGTGATGAAAAGTCAAAATTATGAGATTAAAAAACTGATATCACTTTGGATTAAAAAATAAATAAATCAGACACTGATTTTACAGACACTGTACCTCTTTTTTCTTACAAAAATGTTTTGTCCATGTCAGGGGAGACGACTAAAAATATGTTTTGTTGATATGTTTTATGTTATTCTAAGGGGGAACATTACTGAAAAAAGTTTGAGAACCACTGGCTTAGGCTAAATGTCACAGAACAAAACATAGTTTAGTTAACTTAGTTTAACAACGGCAACATTTCTCATTACTTACTGGTTAACTGTTTGTTAACACCACGACGAAGAACTGTTTACATTACCGGCAAACCGAGGTGTGCCGAAATTGTCATTTTTCCATAAGGTACATTATATCTGGTCTCGTCATTTGAACCCGCTTTATCCTCATTAGGGTCACGGGGGTCACTGGGGGCCTAATCCAGCTATAATGGCTGAAGGTGGGGTACAACCTGTATGAGTCTCCAGTTCATCTCAGGGCTGAACATATATAGACAAACAATCACTCTCACATTCACACCTATGGACAATTTAATTAACTAATTAACCTATCAGTGCATGTGTTTGGATGGTGGGAGGAAACTAGAGTACCTGGAGAAAACCCACGCAGACACGAGGAGAACATGTAAACTCCACATAGAAAGGTCTGGTGTGGGAATCGAACCAGGGACCTTCTTACCGTGTTCCAAATAAATAATTAGGATCATTAAAAACATTATCTAAACATAACAATTGATAACGCACTAGAAGTTGACCTAAAGTTGTGTGCTGTTAACTTATTTTCTCACTTTCTGCTAAAAATATGTGAAACTAAGTAAATGCATAAAGGAAAAAGTACTTAATGTAAGTTTAAAAAAAAAAAAAAAAAAAAAGAGTGCAAATACTTGCTTGTGGGACAGATGGCCAAACTATGCATGGAAAAATAAAAGTTTGGATAATTATTTCTAAATCTCCACAAATATCAAAGGAAACAACACGTCTGTGCCAAGGCTTTATACAGGCAGATGCTAAGGATGAAACTCAGAAATCCTAGAGTACTTTTACTGTGAAAACTGTCCAGAACAAACAGTGTGACTTCATCTCTATTTGTGTTAAAACACTTGACTGGACTTCATATAGAAAATGCTTTTCATACAAATATGTAGCCTGAAGAGTTTCATATAGAAAAATAAAATAAAATGTAAAAAAAAACCAAAAAAACCCATAGATAACAATGCAACAATTGAATAACAAATGAGACAAAAAATGGAAACAACTGACAAACTTTTATGAATAATTTACACCGTGGCTGCATTATTGTTTTGTTCAGTAGATTTATTCTGCACTCTGCTTGAAGTGCACTTATTTTAAATAAAAAATATGGAGGGTGAACATCACCCCACAGCAGCTACAGTGATGAGGCTGCCTGCACAGCATGAGGCTTTATGTGTTATTTGTTCACTGAACTAAAGACATTACACATTTTAACCACATTTACATGAAAACGCAAAAGGAAAATACACATTCATGTTTCTATCCATGATACTGATGCAAACACAAAGAGCTAGTTCATTCATCAGTGTTATTTTTGTTTAAATAATTACCTTTTAAAATGGGATTTTTATGCAGTAACACAACCTGCCTATAGAGGAGCTAAAGCGATGGAAGGACCATCAACTGAGCCTCTCGTCCACCTCATTAACACTTACAAGACCAGTGTCGCCACTGATATGTTTTTTACATCCAATATTTGTTTGTAAAATCCAAATGTCTATTCTAGAACACATTAAGGTAGAAGCCTGCATTGGCTGAGGGGAAGGGGCAGAAGTGGGTGGAGCTTAAAGCAGCAGAAGGCAACCAGTGATTCACATTTAGTTTTAAAATTACCATTTTAATATTTATTGCTCTGTAGTGGTTAAGGTTAGATTTTACATTTCACTCTATGGGTGTCAATCACCTAAGAAAGAACTTCCCTTTACAAAAAGCATAATAATAATATGAATAAACATAAAAAAAAATAGACATAATAACCTAAATGAATATTGAAATCTATCTGTATGTGTACACATGTTCAACTGTGGAATAGTTCATATATATATATATATATATATATATATATATATATATATATATATATATATATATATATATATATATATATACACACATATATAAACTATTCCACAGTTGAACATCTTTAAAAAAAACACATCTTCTTTAAATCAAGATTCATCTGACTCCCTGATGAAGGCTATGATGCTGAAACACGTTGGGGTTTTTATAGGATTTTAATAGGTTTTTATAACCAAGCCAATTTAATAAAGGCTTTTTATTTTCACTTATAAGAGAGTGCCTTGGAATGTTTTCTTTTTTGTACTACTGTTTTTCCATCCAATAGAGCACCTCTAATTATTATTACTTATTTTGAGTCCAGGTAGCGCTCCTTAAACAAACTTTTTTTCTTTTTTAAACGTCTGTTTCTTTCTTTTTTGCTTTTTCTAACATAAAGTTGCATCCAATCCGTCCTTCTAGACTGAAAAACACTTTTGCAAACAATTGGTAGTGTTTAGTTTTTTGGGTTTTTTTTTTTTTTTGCTCAAAACATGATTTGCATTGTTCTATAATAAACTCTCTAAACTTCAAAACATGAGAATCTAAAAAGGATGGATTGTAGCTCCTTCTTGTTGTAAAATAATTTGATCAGTTGTGGTTTCAAATATAGATTACCATAATTAGACACTGTAAGTTAAATAAGGAGGTAGCACAATATCAAATATCAACCTTTGTGATTTAGCATGTGTTTTGCTTTGTTCAGGATTGATATTGATATTGATAATATATAAATAAATAAATGGAACAGCCAGCAAAACAGGAAATCGTGCACTTTTAATGCAATTCAAACAACAACTCAATATGCTTCATTTTAAGCATAGATACCTTTAAATACACATGAGAAGTTTTATTTTTATAAAGACGCCAACCCAGCCAGGGGAAAAAATCAATGCCAGTTTTGTCAGCAAAAATCATATTTTTCTAACCCTGTCTCCAGCAAAATATAATTTACATACAGCTAATTTGGTTTGACAAATATATCTGTTACACCTAACTCCTTGGGGGGGTAATGCATACATCCTATAAAATGGATCCACTCTTAGCTGTTGTGCATGGAAACATTAAGTGCTATTTTTTTTTCCTCACACAGGTGCCTGTTCTGAACACATTTAGCTAAAATAAAACATTAAACCCACAGTATACACATTGTACAGGATAAGAAATAATAACCACCCAATTTTCTGACCTTGTCTCTGAGAAATTATGTGATATCTATTTTAAAAAAGAAATTGTACACACACACACACCACTTGCATTTCCTGCAGATGATTGTTAATGTTAATCATTGATAAATACATTAATTATGTACCAGTGTTATTTTTAGCATTCTTGCAACCATTAAACTTCAGCTAGGGATGGGAATTAATAGAATAAATAGATCTATTCAGTGTGAAAACATCAGTGTTAAATATTTGTATCCATTTTATAGTGAATTTTGACACTTAATTGAGCAGAATGGAATAGAATTTGACACTGTCTATAGAGTAAAGTTTTCTATCATTTTGAGCGAGACTAAATTCACCTCTATAAGAGTTAAATTGATACCGACTTTTTTTTACTGTGTGTGTATTTACCGTAGTTGTGTGATTTCCTACACACATCTTTGTTTGTATTTGTGTGTGTGTGTGTGTGTGAGGGAGGTAATGGTTCTGCTGTTGGAGGGAGTGGGCTTTCCCTATTGTGTAGAGACCTCTCCACCATCTGTCAGCCTGCTCCCGGCCTCTGCGCCTCATCGTACTTGATGAAGACCAGATGTTTTCCCTGGCTGCCTCTCCCCAGCAGGACCCCTCCTGCATTATCACAGCCCACTTTGGCTAACACTCAGATGAAAAAAAAACAAAAAAAAAAAACACCAGCAGCACTTTTAATTAAAACTCACTAACATGTGGAGTATATACATACATATAAACATGGAAGTAAACACTGGTTGTTTTTCTTTCTTTTATTTGTTTGCTATAGTTTAATGTCAGTCTCAACAGTTTCATATAAAAGCTGTTTCATCACCATGAGATGAGATGATGAAATCTCAAATACAGCGACTGATGTTACATTATATTGGTATTTCACAGTATTTTACAGTGCGTATGTGTGTTACATCATGCGTTGTTTAGTATTAATGTTGCTAAACTGTATGCCTGGGTGATACACTGAACATTTACCATTACTGATATTTACTACGATAACCACCATCGGTTTGTCCATGTTGGTAAATTTAAAAAATATATATATTTTTTTTGTCTATTTCGACTATGTGTTGGTACACTATGTTATAGCCTATAGTCTTTAAGACTGTGTGGTGTGTGTGTAGTCACATGACTCCACCCATCCAGTCTGAATAGGAAGGGAAACAGAAGATAAGGAAATAAATAACTGTTGGTTCAAATGAAGAAGCGGCTGAAACAGATATAGGCCACGTAAAGCAAGTCCAAGTTAATCCCATTGCACTTGTTCTGAAAATAAATTTGACAACATTTTGGTTCCACAAAGATGATGTTGAGCAAAAGAACACAGATCAGCTGACATTGTTTAGAAACAGGGTTTTACTGTGGTGCTGCCGCCAACAAACATGTCATACTAAACAATTATCACTGAAACACTAGACTGATTATACATATATAATAAATAGTTAATCCAGGACATTCAAGTGATTACACATATAAAATATGTTTGTTTCATAATATCTTATATTGTGTACGACAGTTATTGGTAGGGACTCGTCCTATGGCCTTGGTATAGTTTGCACACTACAAATAACTGTATTTTACAACTAATTATTTGCATGTATTGATAAGATAAGTGGGTCAACAGGTACTTTTGGCAGATTAGATCAGTAGATTATTTGTGTCACTGGTGGATGTTTGGGTTTTTATGAGTTATTCTACGGCCCTCTAGAAAATTGCCACAGCTCCCGTTCACTTTGAATTGACGTCCCCAGCCTTCAGCGGGCGGATATTTTTCGACAACCGCCCACTGTGACGTTAACGCCCACTGCCCATGGCAAGGAGTTTTGTCACTTCAGATTTACGTTACCCTATCACTCCGCAGGTAGTTCGTCCACTTTGAAAGTAAATTTCACTATGTTGTAACGGCTATTTTATCCAATCTGTTAGAGTAGTAGCACTAATAAACTGTAATAACCCGTAGAATAAGCGGGATAATGTATTGCCCACAAGTTACTATCAGAAAAAGTATATGTGTACATTATCCCTTGCTTAAAATGCAATTCAAATCTGTTTTATTTGTAGAGCCCCATATCACAACAAGGTCGTCTCAACAAACAATCACAGAAATAGATAATGTCCCAGGTACTCCCTGTCCTTAGTCCCTCCTTCTTGGCAAGGAAAAACTCCAAAACCTCTCTCCAAAAAACAAAAAAGGAGAGAGCTACATGTATGAACATTCACTTGTAGATGTGTCTGTGTGTGTGTGTGTGACACTGTTTCAGGACAGGACACTGTTGACTATGGTTCCTTATGCAGATACTACTGCAAACTGAGAGAAATTTTGTGATGGGTGTATTGAAATATCACAATGCAAATTAACTAAATCTTTATCAGATCTTATTAAAAAAAAAAAAAAAAAAAAAAAAAAGATCACACGCTCTGCTTTGATTGTGTTGTATTGTACATTTTGGTGGTATTTCTACTGTTCTGTGCTGTGAGACACCAGAAGGAACAGCATTATGATAATCATTTACCCTGTGATTGCCACACTTACCCACAAGTGGCACAAATGTGTTGATGTCTCTCCGAAAGTCACCTTTTACTGTCAGGACAAGCCAACAGAGTGATGTTACCTACAGTGTACCTCTAACTGCGCTGTTATATCTCATCATTTTCCTTTGGGGCCTGACTCACTTTAAAGTTTCATCTCAAACTGGCATGAAACAAAGTCTAAGTATACTAGATGGAACAGTAAATTGCATTTCTTGGCACTGTCCTTTCTCAGCCTTTCTAACCTCATAACTGCTATGGGAAAGTTAAGTGAGTAATTAAAATCCTCTCTGCCTTTGATTCTGGAAAAACCACTATTCAGCTCAGAGGTCAATAGCTGAGGCTGGGAATCTTAACTGTTTAATAAAATACACTAAAGTGGCATGAAAGAAAAGGAATATTAATTGGTTTAATATATTACACGCATAAATGTACTGAACGACCGCACTTGGAGTGGCTAAAAACATCAGTTTGAACTGTTCTTCTGCTTATCATTAGCCTAGCCGTGCTATCCCTATTCATTACATGTATAGGTCTAGGAATGCTTCATAGGCAGGGGAGGCGGGGCTAAAAGGTTGTCTTTCAAATCCTCTGTATGCAACCAATCAGCGTAATCTTTAGGATGACGTAGTTAGATGCCGGAAAGTTCATGGAGGAGTCCGGAAGAAAATTCCAGATGATTAAACAAAATGGTGGATTATGGAGGTTAACGACTGTTGTCGCTTCTGTAAAAAGAATTTAAAAATTGCTGACGTTTTCTCACATTCTTCACTCATCGTTGACAAAAGAAAATCCTTTTCTATGGTTGCTTTCAGTTCTGAATTGTTGCATCGTCACTTTGTTCCGCCCGCCGACTTGCTTCTCTGTGATTCATTGGTCATTTTCAGGGAAAGTTGAATTGAGCGTAACTAGACTGTAACACATTACATGTGCTGCTGCGAGAAGTCTAGCATGGCTAGGCTAGGTTAGCATGGTGCTGAAGCATCTATGGTTACCAGAACAATACTGTAAAAAAATTAAACCGTAAACACATTTACAGAGCTTTGAATGTCAACAGACTACCTGTACCTGTATATGTACCTCTACATGTATATGTACCTGTACCTGTATGTGTACCTGTACCTGTACCTGTATATGTACCTGTACCTGTATGTGTACCTGTACATGTACCTGTACCTGTACCTGTACATGTACCTGTACCTGTATATGTACCTCTACATGTATATGTACCTGTACCTGTATGTGTACCTGTACCTGTACCTGTCTATGTATATGTACCTGTACCATGCCTAAACTGGATTCAGTGCTTCATAGATTTACAAGGACACTTCAACATATAAACATGTGAACAGTTGGCGCTGGGATTCAAACTGCCAACCTTTCGATCACGGAAAGACAGCTTAACCAACTGAACCACAGTTATGGTATTAATTATAGTATTATGTTCTTTTTCCTCATTTATTTCAGCAAAACCACTTGGTTAAGGCATGCAAATCCGCATTGACGAGCTAGCATTTGATATGTTTTGTCTCCAGTAAAGAGTCACTCCCAAAATATGTCACATTGTTTAAAAATTGTCAAAGGGTTTATAGAAATACATAATGTCTGCATACAAATCGGGTTTTGTAAACATACTCTTCCTGTAAAAACTACAGCTACATTTCGGGTTGCTAACTATCCCTTGAAAAACAGAATCATCTTGTATTCCTAAACAAAAGTATGCATCCTTTTTTTGAGTGTCAAATAATCCAAATATTTTTTAAAACATATACAAAAAGTATAAAAAACATAACATTTAGGACACCAGCAAGGGTGAAGGTTATCGAACCAGCTCTGGCAATGAGGTTCCTTATTTATTTTTGAAGGACTTAGCAACCCTAGCTACATTTGATTTAATATATTAAAAAATAATAATAATAATAATAATTAGCACAAAAATCTTCTCAAATAAACAACTTTACTTAACTTTACTTGCAGGTGAGCTTTAATAACAAAACCAGATAATCAGTGTGGGTCTAACAGCCCTAAGGCAGTTTTTATTTCCAAAATATATTTTATTAATAAAATAACTAATAAAAATAATGGAGATGCAGTGGTGTGGCCTCTAGCTGAAGTGAGGGGAGCAGGCTATCAGTAGAAAACAAAACACAAGATTAAAGAAACACAAAAAACCTTTTCCATAACAGAAATCACCCATATACATGTGCCACCACCACCAATAACTACAAAGAAGGTCACCACCTAAAGTGAACCCCCGTCACCCACAGCTACCAATAAAAAGGGCCTACACCCACTGCAAAACTATAAAATAAACTAAACACAAAACTAAATATAACAAAACAACAATCAGCAGTGAGCCTATAAAAACACAGTGCACAATGATTAAAAATACATATTTGTTTTAACAATATACATCACAATATTAAAAACATACCTTTACACACTAGGGCTGTTAAGACCCTTTAAAAGATAAATATATAAAATTAGTGAACATGTAACAAGACAGAATATACAAAAGAACAATCAACTAAAATGCAGACTCACCATGTGCACAGGAAGAGGAAGTGAACTTGTGCACCTCTGACCTTTATAGTCTTGGTCATGTGATCACATGTGATCCCCCTGCCACATTACCTTGCATTTTCATTTACCGTTTTTTTTATTATGCAATCTTTTTTTTTAAAAAAAGCACAATGTAGATTTGAAGTATTCAGTAATGTTAGCTTCAGAAATACAACAGAAACAGGCTGAAGCTTCGACTGACGGTGATGTAGCCGTGCCAACAGCTAGCTAACACTTCCAAATGGACTACATGTAGGGTTGCCAACCGTCCCGATTTGTCCGGGACATCCCGAATTTAAGGTGTGTTTTATTTGCCCCGTGAAGAACAGCTCCTGTCCCGCATTTCAATCAGCCTAAACAGCTTTTTTTAAATGTAATGTTTATGAAGCATATCGTCCAATGATGTGTTGGTGATTTATGACACATTCTGAACAGTGTTTTTTGATAGACTACTCTGCACCAAAACTCATATTTGATTAAAATGTTTACAAGTATTTTGTCCAATGATAGGAGCGTGGTATTTGATGACACATTCTGATCAGGGAGCTGTGATAGGTTACGCCAACTTACGTGTAGCTGTTGCTATGGGAGACGGTAGTAGTCAAGTTTACTCAGGTCAGATAAGAAATGGACAAACCGGCACCGGCTAAAAAAAGAGGCTTTGCAGCTACAACAAAGCATGGGAGGTAAAAAGATATTGGGCTAAAGCCACAACCGACCCTAGGAGAGCATTTTGTACTTTGCGCCGCCGTGAAATTTCGATTGGCCACGGAGGCCAGCACGACTTATCTCGCCACGAAGAGGCAGAGTGCCATAAAAAGGCCGTGCTAGCCAAAGGAGCTAGCAAGATTTCCACATTCTTCACCGCAACGACAGGTGAATTAGACAAAATAGCGCGGACTGCACCGTGAAATTGAACGCTGCTTTATTTCAGAGTTGTTTTAATTCTTAACTTAAACATAATAGTGTTTTGCTTATGCATAATTAATTTCACAAAATTATCCTGAAATTAGTAGGATTGTGGTCTGGATAAGAAAACATCATGATTTCTGGCATGGGTACGTTGACAAGATGTCCGTCTTTTCGATGCATTAAAATGCAGGAAATTGCATCTAAAGAACACAACATTTTTCTGGGGGAGGACCCCCAAGACCCCCCGTCCAAAAAATGTCCCTCTTTCCAGCTTCAGGGAGTTGGCAACCCTAACTACATGCAACCTGGAGCCAACAACTAAGTCTTAGTTTTTGTGCTCAGTTGTGCTTCAGAGCCAAAAAAAAAAACCCATTCTTATACTAACTGGACAATTTGTCAGAACACCTTTGCCTACATAAGAACAGGGGTTGTACTGCTGCGTACAGAGCAACTGAAAGATTGAAGGTACAGTGAAGGAAACACTAACAGAAACATGATGAGATCCAGTGGGTACATTTTCAATCCACTGCCCAGCGTCCCAGCTCTGAGCAGCTGTTAACGTCCTCCTAGTCAGATTTTACAGTCGTATCTCTTTGCCTCCTCGACACACAGAGCATCCCGTTTACAATCTGGAATGAACTCACTTGTTAAACGCTTAGTCATGATTGGTTAACTTGTTTAATGAACTATGTTGAGTTTGTGATTTGTTGATTTGTGCACAAAGAGAAGTATCTTAATGATAATGATGATGATGATGATGATGATGGTGATAATGGTAATGTTGCCAGCCACAACAAAGCATCTGTGGTATCACTGGTGACAAGTTGATATTTTTAAAGGGAATTTTATTTAACTGATGGCAATAACTTTGTTTAAATAGGAGGAAATAATGAACAGAAATATGTTTAAGTAATGTGGAGCTGAAAAGTTTACGTTTGCCCTTCGTAACCAGCCCAACCCAGATGGTCAGACAAGTACAACATCACTACCAGAGGTGGAAAGTAACTAAGTAAAAGTACTTTGTTACTGTACTAAAGTAGATTTTGTTAGGTATCTGTACTTTACTTGAGTATGAATTTTTCTGGCAACTTTTTACTTTTACTCCCTACATTTTTGCATAAATATCTGTACTTTATACTCATTACATTTCTATAAATATTTGTACTTTATTCTCATTACATTTCTATAAATATATGTACTTTATACTCATTACATTTATATAAATATCTGTACTTTATACTCCTTACATTTATATAAATATCTGTACTTTATACTCTTTACATTCTCAGAATAGACTCATTACTTTTTCAAACTAAACAGATGTGACAGTAAGAAAAATAAGTCACTTCAGAGGAAAAATCAGTGAAGGAGAGAAACTGTGACTTTATATATTATAGTTATGACTATGTGACTATTATCTTACAATTTTAACATAATTCTCACGATTTTTAGTTTTTCTCTTAAAATTATGCATTTTTAAAATCTCATTTGTTTTTTGTTTTTTAACTTTTTATATTTATACTTTTTTTTCTATTCACATATCTTGTTCATATTACTTTGTTACCTAGTGGGGTTTTTTGTATTCTATTTTTAATTATTGCGTGTTCGCACGAGAGGTGAGAGGATGTAATTTCATCTGTGCTGTATGTTGTGCATGTGGCACATTTGACAATAAAGTTGACTTTGGTTTTGACTCTTTATCTCAATTGTAACTTGTTTCCTCCCATTTTTTATTATCTCCCAATTTTGACTTTTTTTCTCACAATTTTGAATTTTTATTTCACACTTTTGACTTTTTCTCTTAAAATTATGCATTTTTAAAATCTCATGTCTCATTTGTATTTATTTTTTTTACCTCATGATGACTTTTTATCTTAATTGTGACTTTTTTCCCCCCTTGTTTTTCCTAAATTCCCTGCCCATACCCACAAAACTGAGTACAGTGACCCTATCAAACACACTCATCTACACAGTAACTCACTTTTAAATGCTTTATTTTCAATACTTTTGAAACTTCTCAGATTTTTACTGGTTAAATAAGTATTATTTCATGGCAAAAAAAAAAAAATGCAGTTTTACTTTTGTACTTTATTACAATTGTAAAATTTTATTTATTTTTTTTTTTACTTTTACTTAAGTAAAAGAGTTGAATCAGTACTTCTACTTTTACCAGAGTATTTTTTCACACCAGTAGCTGTACTTCTACTTAAGTACAGCATGTGAGTACTTTGACCACCTGTCCAGCAGAAGTGCTCTTGGATGTCCCATGTATTTCAGTACAGTCAAAGGGAGCGGCCACATTACAGCAGACAGCATTCTGTACTTGAGTGTCTGAAATGTTATCCTATTCTGCTTGCGGAAAAAAAGCTCAGCCAAGATGATCCCATTTTAGGCTTTTACAATCCCCTCTTTTCATCTCTCCAGGGGCCTTAGCGTATCTTCTTAGCCTGCCATGACTCATGGTTTAGAATCTGAAATCTTTTTTCAAGCAATTAAGTACAGCTTTTTCTTTTATCCTGAGACAAAGATACAGTATCTATATGATACATGACAAAAAAAACAAACAAACACAGAAGTCACATCTTAAAATTAACACGATGTTTCTGTTTTGGAATATTTTAACAGCACAAGCAGAGGTGGAAGTAACGAAGTAGAAGTACTTTCTATACTGTACTTAAGTAAATTTTTTAACTATCTGTACTTTACTTGAGTATTTGTTTTTCTGGTATCTTGTTACTACATTTTTGTACAAATATCTGTACTTTATACTGTTTACATTCTCAGAATACATTCAAACTAGACAAATGTGACAGTATGAAAAATAAGTCGTAAATCGGAAATTGTGACTCACTATATCATAATTTTGACTTTTTATCTCATAATTACCAATTTCTCATCTCATACTAGGACTTTTTTTTATCTTACAATGTAGATTTTTTAATCTCTCCCTATTTCTGACTTTTGAATTTTTCCTAAATGTTCTGTCCATACCCACTAAACTGAGTTACCATGACCCAATAAAACAAATCATCTACACAGTAACTCACTTTTAAAGGCTTTATTTTTGGATATTTTTGAAAATATTCTGTTTTTCACTGTTTAAATAAGTATCATGTCATCCACGCCAAAAAAAAAAAAAAAATCAGTTTTACTTTTTCCTTTATTACAATTGAGAAGTTGTACTTTTTTTTACTTTTACTTCAGTAAAGGAGTTGAGTCAGTACTTCTACTTTTACCAAAGTATAGTTTTGCTATACTTCTACAGTACAGAAAATGACAACTTTTACCACCTCTGGGCACAAGTAGAGCTGCACGATATATTGTTTGAGCATCTGCATGGTGATATATATATATATATATATATATATATATATATATATATATATATATATATGTATATATATATATATATATATATATATATATATATATATATATATATATATATATATATATATATATATATATATATATATATATATATATATATATACATGTGTGCAATAGTCACATCGCAGGTGAGACAAATGAGCTCAATGGTTTCTCATCTAATTTCAATCATACATGACACACACTGTGCACACCTGAAACATAATATTCTGTCTCCACCACTAATCTGTTTGACCATTTGTGTCGACACCACACAGCTGTTATATACTCCAGGGTATTTTTTTCATATTGGTCGCAGGGTTAAAAAAATAGCAATGTTAGAATAATAAAACTTTTTTTTTCATATTATCTCCATTGAATAATAAAGTTAATTAATTAATTCATTAAATTTTCATTCCAAATTCCTTTTTATTTTCACATAATATATCACTTTCTGATGAGGACTTTTTAAATACATGTTTCTTTGCTTCAAAAATTACATATTTTCCAGCTTAGTGGACATTTTTATAATTCCAAGGAAAATATGTTCATAGAAAAAAAATTCAATCATATTGCGTTTTTTATACCTAAAAAATAATAAAAGCATTTAGGCAAGAAATCTCCATGAAGGTTCTCATCATTCATGCATAAAAAAGATTAAAATATATGATGGTGTGTTATTCCACATGGTGGTTTATGTACATGTATACAATGGATTAGTAAATATTCCACTATAAAGAACCTGTAAAGTGAATGGCTCATAATGTGCAGACAGTGTTTGGAAGTAGATCTGACACCAATATTCCTTTGGACATTTTTTTATTTTTGTTAATTCTAAGATTTTCACATTTTGACCCAAAACTTATGTTGGAAACTTGTGCCAACCACCATTTAAAACTTGATTTAAAAAAAAATAAAAATAAAAATTTTCATCACGAACACACATTTGTGACTGCTCAGCACGAAATCAGGCATAAGTCGCGCTGACCCGTTCAGAGCTACAACCAAATTTAGGCTGGAAGGCGATTCTTTATGTGTGTTTACATTTTATCAAAAAATTCCTGTGGTCATTACATTGAAATTCAATCAATAAAGGTGTTTATTGAGTCAATTATTTAAGCGGCGACAAAAGTTCAGGTATTGCTGAGCAAAGACAAAGACGACTTCCACCTCTTTTCGCCAAACAAAACTATCTCCGTTCCGTGGGTAAACATCCAAGTGTTCGGTACGAGGAAAAAGTCTATATTGAATGTTCTGTCCAATGGCGTAAGCCAAATGATTATAATACGTCACACTTCTTTCCTATTATTATAATATATAAAACTTCTGTGAAAAATTTGTGTCAATCGGATACAAATTATTATGCGTTGCTAAGGACTTCCTACCCCAAAACAGTCCAAAACTTTGACGGACAATATCTAAGAATATGCAAATTACAAAATATGTCCAAATGTGGATATTAAAATGACCATAACTTTGGTTTTACTTGTGATAGAAACATAATTTTTTCACCATCTTAAACCTTAGTTTCCACTCTACCAAGCTACACAGATAACTCAGTTTTGATTTCTAGACACTTATGCCTGGTTTGGTGGTGATGGGTCACATTTGGTAGTTTGTATTCTGGAAGCATTTTCCTTGTAGACCAGTGATATCAGCCTTGGATACTAGGGTGTAGATATTGTCCATTGTGGTTAGCACTCATACACTAATATTCCTTTGGACTAAAACCTATTCTCTCATTTATATTTTACTCATTAATTTGAAGAATTTCACATTTTAACCCCAGACTTATCTTGGAAACTTGAGCCAATCAGCATTTAAGACTTGAGTTTTCTTTATCACTAACACACCTGTGGCAACATTTTATTACTTTTATTCTGGAAGCATTTTACTTGTAGACCAGTGTAAGTTCATAGTGAGACATTTCCTTGAACAGTTGAAGTCCATGTATACATGGTGTATAAAGGTGAAACATTCTCCACTGCATGTTTAACATTGATCCATATCTGATTCATATCCTGGTGTGATACACACTTTGTACTTTTGGCACAGTTCATTGTTTACCACCCATGCGGAACATTCAAAAGTGTAAATAGGGAAAACAATAAGTTGCCATTTGCCCGGGTGCTCACCGACGTGCGCACCTCGAATCACAGATTTAGAATCTATTCTGTTCCCTTGACTGGAGCTGACTGGGTGTCCACAGGGATTCGGCCGACCTCCCCAGCATAGCCAAAGGTCACACAGCAGAGGTATGGCTTTCTAATGCAATGCCCTTTTGTAGCGCCTGAACTGCCTGCATTGTATTCCCCTCACATAGCCTTCTTGCAGAGAGAGACGCTTTGAGAAGCCAGATAAGGAGAATAGCATTGACAGCAGTTCTAAAGGGCAATCATACAAATAATTCAGTCCAATGGCCCTCTTTATTGAGATTAAGGCGCCGGCACCTCTGATATTGTATAAACAAAACAATGGGCATCTCACCCTGTGATGGCCCAAGGACTCTGTGAGATGCAGAGAGAAGCCTTTTCTAGTGTGACAACAGCTCGAGCAGTGATGTTTTCTGATAAAGGGAGCCAAGGAGAGCTGCGCATTAGCCAAGCTGGCATCGTCATTCACTGAACGAAAGCACAAAGGGTGTTGTTGTGATGTCTTGATAGTACATTTGGCAAGTTTGGATTGTGTCACTGGCAAGTAAAAAATTTTTTTTTTTCTTTTCTTCCCTGAGTCTCTGTGGTGAGTCATTTCAGTAACTCTGCAAACCTGCTTAGTTTGAGTTGAGTTGGCTTTGAAAGGGTGCCAGCACTGGAAGGGCTGCAGAACTTCCATAACTGTCTAAGTGATGGAAAATTTTTCAACTGCACTTTCAGCGTAACTGGAGTTTCATAGACTTCTGACAAAAATATAGTTTCATCTATCTTTCCATCCATCCATCCATCCATCCATCCATCCATCCATCCATCCATCCATCCATCCATCCATCCATCCATCCATCCATCCATCCATCCATCCATCCATCCATTCATCCATTCATCCATCCATCCATTCATCCATCCATCCGTCCATCCATCTTTCCATCCATCCATCCATCCATGCATCTTTCCATCCATCCATCCATCCATCCATCCATCCATCCATCCATCCATCCATCCATCCATCCATCCATCCATCCATCCATCCACCCACCCACCCACCCATCCATCCATCCATCCATCCATAGCAGAGTTTGTTTTCCACTCTCACACTTTCTGCAGAGTATGTTCCAAAAATGTGAGCAAACAAAAGCAAATCATGTGGATGCATTGTGATAGCAGCCAAATTGTACAAATGAAACCTCAATTATACTACATTTACCTCCACAGGGTAAAATTTAGAGGCACTCATGTCCCTATGACACACAATGGACAACACTACTTCTTACTGGTTGAATTAAATCATAAATAATTACAAGTATCGACAGTGCTGATGCTGTGTTAAGACCAACAGCTTGTTTATATGTTCAAATATTCCTTTAATGTCTGATGCAACCTGTTGCAAGACCAGACAATGTGAGCAGAAGAAGCCCGACTAGCAGATATGGGATTAGGGGCGAAAAGTGATTTATTCCCTCCTAGCAATTAGAGCATATTATCTTTGTAATTACTATTATTATCACAGTTAAAAAGGAAAGCATTTGTAAAAAGTGGTGTTCACGACATTCCACATTACTCCCTTATTATGTTAAAATTCTTATTAAAAATCTGAAAGTGCAATTATGTCAGCTGGCGAAGAGTCATTAAATCTAGCATGAAAGAGTCCCTGATATCAAATGGTGAGATTCATCCTCTCTTTTCGCCAAACTCAGCTTTGCACAATACAGCACAGCTCTGTCACGCTCTGCAAAGGCTCAACAAAGGACACTGCAGTCCCATTAGCCAAGTAAACAAATCAGAGAGTGAAATGAGATGCTTTTTATACTGAAACAATGGATTTCCCATAGGAGAAAATATGGCGGGAGATGAAACCCAATAATGAGGCACGTGCTCTTATAGAAACCCTGAGATGGGAGGCTTGAGTGAAACGGGCCCCCATCATTGCTAAAGAGATGAAAAATCCTGACAATGCTTTATGGATTGAAATGAGGATGCTGCGTTTAGCGTTTATTCGCAATTCTAGAGGATCTGAGATGAGGGAGCCACGATTTAGCATTGGCAGCAAGACACAAGCATTCATCTGATCATTTAAGAGGAAAATGTGATTTAGCAGCAGTTACGACCCTGTACTATATTACATTACTCTGACCACTTTGCCAGCTACATTTGCGAATTTAAGTGTAAAATTACAGGATGTACTCGGAAAGAGATGGGATATTAGCGAGAATGGAAAAACTCTTTGACAATGTGAATTTCTATCCACCCCCCCTCCTTAAAAATTGTAATATAAAAACATGTGCTTCATTTTAAGTGAAAATCAATCATCAGAAGTTGTCACATTTCTCCTCACCGACCTATCTGTTGGCAATTACTGTGCGGCAACCACTTCTCCTGAGTGCAAATGACCCTTTTTTTTTTTTTTCCCTCCCATCTCTAAGTCTAGAGAAGATTAGAAGTGGGTAGTCACGACCCTTGTCTGTAGATGCGAGCTCTTTGGGGACGTAAGGTTTGTGGCTTCATCTGTTTGAGACAGAAGAGATCTTCCCTACAGCTGCTTTAACACTGAGGTGCTCTAAGTATGTCTGACAGAGTATTGATTATCTCAGGTCTCATGTGCAGAGGGCTTGCATTAGCTCAGAACAGCCAAACAGACATCTCACACACATACAGACCCTCACTCACCTCAAGGCACATGTTTGGAACATACTTCCAAATAGTATATGGACAGTACGACATGATCAAAAGGGGGTCATCGCATAGAAAGATACTCTATATCAGTGGTCCCCTACCAGTGTTGAGTAGTAACGGAATACATGTACCGCCGTTACGTATTTAGAATACTAATTATGAGTAACTGTATTCCGTTACAGTTACTGCTGTTAAACTTAGTATTTAGAATATAGTTACTTTAGTAATAACATTGGATTACTCGTGTTTTTTTTTACTTCAGTGAAAAAATATATTTTCTTGTATCCTAGTTAAAATCATGCCTGTCAACACTTTTTTTTTCCCGGGAGTCTCCCGTATTTCAGACCCATCTCCCTCCCCCCTCCCGTTCTGTCATTTCTCCCGGTAATCTCCCGTAATTCAAGTCTGAACATCGAAAAAAATGTGAAGTCATGTAGGTTTTGGCCGATGTTCTCCGGTTGCCAGAGATCATGTATGGAACGTAATTTTGTTTTACATCCTACTGAATAACCTGTTTAGCGAAACAATTTCTCTCCTACCTGGCAACCTGCTGATCTCTGATCTCTGCGCAAGTGCCTGCACGCGCCAGGTTTAAGCACACTGAGTGACAGACTGTGACAGACAGATCCTAGTAAGAAGAAAGTAAAATATATGTGTAAATGAGTGTGTGTGTGTGTGAGAGAGAGAGAGAGAGAGAGAGAGAGAGTGAGTGTGTGTGAGAGAGAAATGTTTGTGTGAGAGAGAGAGAACATGCCATTGATTGTAATGCTGAAATAACTGTGTGAGAGAGAGAAGTGTGTGCGTGTGTAGTGTGAGACACTACATCTAACCTAATCAAGCAACTCAAAGTAAGTTATTTTTTTATTAACTTCATTTAGGAACAAGCTTTTTTTATGTCACAGTTTACTGTGTTGATCAGGTTTACTGAGGTAACGTTTAGGCTATATAAATATTTCTCACAGTCAAGTTATTGTGTTAGCTTAACGTTAGCTAACGTAACTAAGTAGATAAGAGCTGCTAATGCTGCAGTAATGTGCTCTGGAAAAGATATTTCCACTTGAAAACTGGCAATTAATGCGTCCTGTTCACGTTTGTCATTTGTTGTCATTGGTAAACAGACACGACGTCATGACTCATGATGAAAAATGATAAGCTAAGTTATCTTAGAAAATCAATAAAAATAAATTAGGCCGACTGTTTGTAATTTCTTTGGTGTGTTCTGCCATAAATTAAGGTCCGTTTATCTCGTAGACTTGTTTTTCAAACAAACATTAATTTAATAAATGAACAAATAATAATTGAACTTTAATGTTTTATTTATTATTTTACCAGTATGTTGTGATGTTAAACATTATAATAAATATTATTTAGTGTGTAAATTTATTTATATTTCATTTAAATTAAGTTTTAATAAGAAGTATTCCAAGTATTTAGAATACAGTACCATGTTAAACCAATGTAATCGAATACTTTACAAATTACTTTTTAATTCAGGTATTCTGTATTCTGTAACAAAATACATTTACAAAGTAATCTCCCCAACACTGTCCCCAACCCCCGGGATCAATTGGTACTGGGCCGCCGGCCGCCTAATAATTACTTAATTAATTAATTAATTATTTCTCTTGTATTTATTATCCGACTCTGAACAACCTTTTATTTTGAAAAATTACCTGATTCTGTTGCTTACATCAATAGCTGCATTTATATTACCCTTGGAAATTCTCAAAATGTAAATATCGCTATAAACAACTGGTAATGGAAACACCTGAATTTAAAAAAAAACACTCAAATATTGAAAAAAAGTTTTCACGCTTTCATGAGGTGGTTTTTCAGACGTTTCGATATTGTAATATGTCACTAAAGTGCAATGGAAACATTTTTTCTGCAATATATGTCACAGGATGTGACTACATCGTCAAAATGACAGCCTGTAACCATAACAACCATTGGCTGCTTATAATTTGTTGTTAAGTGCCGAGTACATTTACACTTATTATTTTGACCTGACAATGTAGGGACCACATGTACAGACCCTTATAATGTTAGACAGATGGTTTGTTTTACATGTTAGTGTCTTTAAAGAGTTCGCCAGTGACTTTTACTGACCAGAGAATTAGCCGATTCATTCATTCTAATATCAGGGTGATATTGTGGTCATGTGATCTGAAGCTCCGAAGGTGACAGTAGTGAAATGTGGTGGGATGATATTTCATGAGAGTTACGACACTCCTGCCTAGAACAACCGTCAATAGAAACACGTTCAAAGCGCAAATATGTGACTGCTCAGCACAAAATCAGGCATAAGTCGCGCTGACCCGTTCAGAGCTACAGCCAAATTTAGGCTGGAAGGCGATTCTTTATGTGTGTTTACATTTTATCAAAAAAACGGTACCTTAACACCTCTATTTTCAGTTCCCGTGGTCATTACATTGTAATTCAATCAATAAAGGTGTTTATTGAGTCAATTATTTAAGCGGCGACAAAAGTTCAGGGATTGCTGAGCAAAGACAAAGACGACTTCCACCTCTTTTCGCCGAACAAACCGATCTCCGTTCCGTGGGTAAACACCCAAGTGTTTGGTACGAGGTAAAAGCTTATATTGAATGCTCTTGTCCAATGTCGTAAGCCAAATGATTGTAATACGTCGCACTTCTTTCCTATTATTATAATATATAAAACTTCTGTGACATGTCCATCAGTGTCCTTTAACATCTGTGAAAAATTTGTGTCAATCGGATACAAATTATTATGCGTTGCCAAGGACTTGCTACCCCAAAACAGTCCAAAACTTTGACGGACAATTTCTCAAAAATGCTAATTGCAAAATATGTCCAAATGTGGATATTAAAATTACCATAACTTTGGTTCTACTTGTGATAGAAACATAATTTTTTCACCATCTTAAACCTTAGTTTCCACTCTACCAAGCTACACAGATAACTCAGTTTGGATTTCCAAACACTGGTTTCGTGGTGGTGAGTCACATATACTCTGTCGAATTTTGAGGAATATCGATATTGTTTTGCGAAAAACTGTTATGGAAACACGGTTTCTGTCACTTGAATGCCAAAAATGTAACCCACATGTTAGCAAAATAAGTAAAAAAACAAGTTTGTTTTTGAAGAGGAAAAGGCCACTGAAGAGACAGAAGAAGATCCGCCAACTTCCAAGAAAAGGAAAGCTTTTAACAGACAATACCAGGAGTTGGACTTACAGGTGACAGGTGATTCCCACAGACCAATCCCCCACCCGGTCCGTGGTAAAATTGTGAAACATTGACTGGCCGTTGGTGTAATGTGGCCTCTGATCTAAAATGACTTTGACACCCCTGATGTGTCAGCGCTGACGCGTTCTGAATGAATGTTGATGGAACTGATGTACAGGTATCGAAAAGCAACTGATTTAGAAAAAGCCCAAACTGGAACCAAATTAATTCATTAATTCATTTTTTTTTTTTTACTTCATTTGTTTTTTGTTTTGGTTTTTTTTCTTGAGTTTTTCATGTTATTTATTTTGTGAATATTAGTTTCTGTTGATGTTGTTGTTAATTTTTCTTTCTTTTTCTTTTCTTTTATTATTTTCCTTCAATTGTGTTCTGGTTGCACCTTACTTTGTGCATGTTACATATTATTTTGTTAGTTTAATATTCATTTTTGTTCATTTTACTGATCCTCTTGGTAGTTTTTGTTCATTTTGTTGCTTATTTTATTTGGGTTTGTAAAAAAAAAGAAGGGTTCATGCAGCCTTCATCATGATTAATGTAATTTTTTTTTTAGCACAATTAAATGGAAACTTTTAAAGGTGTTGAAAAAAAACATGTTAATTGTATATATTCTATATATTTTGGATATTTTATCATAATTTTGTGTTTTTTTTCTTAATTTTAGAAGAGTTTTTGAATATTTTTTTTCATGTTTCTTAGTGTATTGTTGTGTATTTTGTGGGAAATTTGAGTACAAAAAAGAAAACCTGAGACATAACATAAAGTGTTTTAATCACGATTAATCAAAATTAATACAAAACAACCCTGTGATTAAGGAAGGAAGGAATACAAACTGTCAGGGGGGGAAAAAATCTTAATTAAGGCTCTCATAATTCATGCATGAAAGAGTTAAAGGTGAAAGGAAACAAACAGAAAACAGTATATAATCCTGAAATAGAATTAATAGCAGGAGTGCCTTTGTCTAGAATAATAGTGTAATTGAAGTGGAACAAAATAAAAGGTTATTGGCCTGTTACATAATTAGCACAGTGTTGTGTCAGTGTCAGGCTTTTTATACCCAAACTAAGCTCATACACAGAAGCAGCTCTTTGTTTTACGTCTGATTTCCTTGATCTACTCCCTCTCAGTTCACTTTTCCTGCTCTGATTGATTGACAGTGTTCTTCTGTAAATTCACTCTACAGAGAATGTACATTGCAGAACAAGAATATAAATGACAGAGCAAATGTTGAGATGATAGATGCTTTTCTTTTTTGGCAGACATAATTGTATTAGTACTGCAAAATGAAACAAAGAAATATAAAAGGATAGAACAGAGCCTGTAGTGTTTTACAACCTTAGATTGGGATTTACATGCGTTATACAGTTCATGTTATTTAAAAAAAAAAAAAAAGAAACAATTTGCTTTAAATGTCCAAAATCTACTTAACAGTGGAGTATTGCATTATGTTGTTGGAATTCCAATTTTAGTTTATTAAAGTAGTTTAAAATAGAAGGTGCTGAACACAGTGAATTAACCAGTTAAACGCAATTCATTAGTGGTAGATTATCCTCTGTATTTTTCATTTTTCAATGTAAATAATGTATTTTCCTCTATTTAATGCACTGATCATATAGACTTGTATGAAAACTCAAATGTTATGATCAGAGGTAATATATATATATATATATATACTGTATATAGAAATAGAAAATATATAGAAAAATTATGTATTTGTGGTTACATCAGACAAACAGATGCAACAGATTTATTTCATTTATTTGGTTATAAGAAAAAAAAAAAACATTGACAGTTTCAACATGTCTTTCTGCTGAAGCATCCACTTTTGACCTGAACAGAACTGAGCATGTGCAGAAGAAACATGTGGGTTTGGAGAAGGGAACATTAATGTAGCATTATTTATTTATTTATTTTTATCTATTTTTATCTATTTTTATCTATTTATATATATATATATATATATATATATATATATATATATATATATATATATATATATATATATATATATATATATATATATATATATATATATATATATTTTAAAGAAAAAATATTAACTTTGATCTACTTTTCCCAAAATGTAATCATATCTATCCTTGGTCACTTCCAGTCTATGAACCCAATATAGTATGAATCAATAGTTTTGCTGCTAAAGATGTGAAACTTTGCCCGTTATAATTAAATGAAGAAAAGAAAAAAAAAAAAAAACAATCAAAAAATATATTTAAAAAAAAATTGTGACAAAATGTAATCAGATGTTTACTGGGTCAGTGGCAAAGTATAAACCAAATGAATATGTATGAGTATGAATTCAACTAATAGTTTTTCTGCTAGAGTGTTAAAAAAAACAAACCAAACAAACAGATGAGCTCATACAGTGAAGAATTACAGTATGTGTGCGATCTGCTGGTCCCACTTCTGAAGTGACTCATTTACACAGAAGCTTTAGTTATACTGTAGTGTAAAAACATTTTTCATTCATTATAAAACTCGGCCAGATAAATTAGGCCACCGCAGTCGAAGTAATGAATGGAAACACTCCAGCTGTCACAGATGTATAGAACACACTGGAAAATGTGGACTAATTATATTATAAAAATACTGCAGTAATGTTGGACAAAAGATGATGCAAAAAAAAACAGTTTCAGGTCAGACAACAATAAACAAAAACCTACCTTAGCCTCTGGAAAAACAGGCTCATTACAGTTTAGTTTTAAATCAACTACATATTATTACGGTTGTCAAATTATTAAAATTTTTAATCTGATTAATCACAGAGTTGTTTTGGATTAATTTCAATTAGTCATGATTAAATATACATTTTTAATCTAAATGAATTGTGTTTCATTTTCCATGAGCAAACAGACTCAAGAAAGAATTGAACATATCTACACTGAATGCGTTTGTCCAAGCTAGCTAATTCGTTATGTTAGCATTAGCAGAATCCCCAACTAATGTATGCGTCATGATAATGTGGTATTTTTAGCTGCAAGTGGTTCGGTGAAAAGAAGAGCTTGTCAAAACGCGTTGGGTTTTAGTTTCCTTTGGTAGTTTATCAGACAGCGGTGCACCAAGATGGGTGTGGTCACAAACTGGTGGGAGGTGACTACTGATTCAGCTCAGACTTAGACCAGGTACAAACCAGGTCTACTCCTGGCGCAAACACGGCGTAGCTGGTCGAGGGTTAGTTTGGCGCACATGTTATTACAACCAGAGGGTCAGACACATTTCAATGCAATAAATAACATCAACTATCACTTTTCAATGTGACAAATTGATAAATATATATCTATATTGACTGTTCCATCACATCTGATGACCAATCAAATACGTTTGGCACACGTAATGGAAACCCAACCTGAATTAGTTACCAGCCAAAACCAATGAGCCAACATCTCTGTCAACCAACCACATACAGCCTCGGCATCATACACAGAGTCATGGGCGTCGCAGCCGTGGGGGATGGGGGTGTTGCGACACCCCCACTTCTCCAACCAGATGATTTCATACCCTCCACTTTTTCCAGAGTTTATATATTATATCGTTACTGGCTCCAGGAAACGGACGGAGAGTTGGTCTCACCTACTTTTTATTTCAGGATAAACAGTTACTGTCGGTCACAATCACCTCAAACAAACATCAGTAACATTTTGGGGCTGTTACAATATCTATGGTTTAAACTGTTTAAAATACCCAAAACACACTGAGAAAAACAAAAAAATGCGGAGAAAAAAAATGCTAAAACATGCTAAAATCCATTAAAATTCAAAGAGAAATAAATTAATATTAACACTAAAACTCCAAAACGTTTCAAAATACAGAAAAATACACCAAAAAATGTGCAAATATATATATATATATATCTATATATATATATATAGATATATATAGATATATATATGCAAATAATATGTTTATTCAACATCTGCAACAGTTTTAACAAGGCAGACAGAGGTGGCAGACCTCCTCCAAGGCTTGACGTGGCATCATATGACGTCAAAACATGATGTGATGGAGACATAGGTGTTGACTCATCTGATGTATGAAGGTGAGACGATCTGAATGAGGAAAAAAAAAAAGTGAGATTCTATCTTGTCTGAATCCTGACATATTACCACTGATGTGTTTTAAATGTTGACCTTTACTGTGACCTTGACCTTTGACCTTCATTGCTTAAAATCGAATGGGTTCTTCCTTCACCCATTATACCCATTTCATTCCTGAAAGTTTCATCAAAATCTGTTCAGAACTTTTTGCGTAATCCTGCTGACAGACAGACAGACGAACAAACAGACAAACAGACAAACAGACAAACAGACCTGAATTCAATACCTCATTGGTGGAGGTAATAAAACAACTTGAAACAAACCAACTGTTCCATTTGATTGTGTTCAAATGTTTTATCATATTTGTCATGATGATGAATTAATTAATTAATGATGAATTAATTAATTAATCTGCATAATTGAGTTACTTTTGACACCTTTTATATAAGGCGAGAAAATAATAATGTGGATCATTATTGTACCTCATTTTACAATGTTTAGGTCAAATTACCAAACCCTTATGAAACTTAATTCAACCCAATATGCAGTTATTTATTTATTTATTCATTTATTTATTTTTATTGCCAACACTGACACATTATTTGTCGCTATGCGATGATAAGCGATGTGTGTAACTGATAAAAAGTATATTTGCAGAATATACTAGTGTTGACTTTTAGAATAACCCCATCATAAAACCTCATGAACCACCTGTAGAATAAGTAATAATTCAACAATATGTATTGACAGGTTTGACATTGAACTGGAGTGAGTATAAATAAATGATGGAATGAATAAATGTTATTTGAGTGTTAACAGAGCAAAGCCAATGATGCGTAACATTTGAGAAACAGATGGAAATTCACTCATTTAGTTCATTTACTTTATCAGGTGTCAGATTCTGATTATCTGTTATGTCTTCCAAACTAATAATAAATCATATTGAACTGTGTCAACCCCAGTAAAGGTCATCCATTGGATTTATAAAAGGACTGGAATCATACCCCTGAATGCTCAGTCTGATAAAAGTCTCACAAATTGAATTATTAATAAAAGAAATGCTGAAGAGAACTAATGCAGTGACCATTTAAGTATTTATGTAGTAAAGTCTAGAGTCCAAAGACAGAATCATGAATGAAAGCACAAGGTTATGTCATATTATACAATGTGTACTATGTTGTATTATTCTGATTTGCTGTCGATGCCGCCAGAAGTTTAACAAATGGAGATGTTTTATTTCCAATTTTTCAATACATTACTTTCAATAGGTCATTATTAAGTAGAATTTTGTGGCTTTCTTGCCTGGGTGGTGGGTAACTTGATTAAAACATGGTTGGCTTTTGCAAAAAAAAAGAAAAAAAAAAAGGATAACTTTTTCAAATCTTGGCAAATTCACACTGATACAGATATGGAGCGACCGAAAATTAATGTAGTGAGTATTAATGGATAATGGCTACTTGAGAAAAACCTCATACACTGCACGAAAGAAATGCTTCTCTAAAAACAAATTAAATGAGCGGTGTTATAGGCTCCTAACCATGCAACCGCTGAGGTAATAAGACATAATCACCTAAAGAAGAAAAAACTGACTGTATTATCTTTGGTGACACTTCATCTGGAGATTTTGGATCGCTGTTTTCTCAGTTCAAATGGACAGTAAAAAAAAATCTTGGTGTTGTTTTTGACAGTTCTTTTAGATACGAGAAGCAGATCGACAGCGAGCTTTTTTCAGTTGTGTCTGTTGACAAAGGTGAAACTTTTTTTAAACCGCTCAGACCTTGAGAAAACAATTCATGCTTTTAGAAGTTCACACATAGACTATTGTAATGCCCTTCATGTTGGAGTCCCCCAGTCCATCCTAGGTCGCCTTCAGCTGGTGCTCTTTTTTTAACAAACACACCCAGACGTCAACACATCAGCCCAGTCCTTTATTCCTTACATTGGCTTCCAGTTTCTTTTAGAGTTGATTTCAAGATGTTACTCTTTGTTTTTAAAGCACTCAATGGCCTCGCCCCCGCATATTTGTCCGAGCTCCTGAATGTTCGCAGCTCGACCAGAGTTTTGAGGTCCTCAAATCAGCTGTTGCTTGAAGTCAAATACAAACACTGGTGTGATCTGGCTTTTTCAGGTGGCCGGGCCCAGACTCTGGAATACACTACCCCCCCGATATGCGCACCATCACAGACTTTGACCTGTTTAAATCCAGGCTCAAAACATATTTATTCAGACTGGCTTTTAATACTCAGTAGCCTTGTGATATGTTATTTAAATGCACTTTAGTTGTATTTTTCTTATGAACAGTTTTAATTTTGATTGTCTTGATTTCATTGTGAAGCACTTTGGTCACTTTGAGTGTTGTAAAGGGCTCTATAAATACATGTTGATTGAATGATTGATTGATAAAGAATAACTTTTCACTGAGATAAAAATAACTTATTTTTAGACAATAGATCTGGAAAATCATAGATGTTGGAAATGTCATGTTCAGTGTTGACTCTTTGAAAATTACTATTATTTACTATGATATAAATGTTTATGGTGTCTCAAGCCATTAAACACTGCAAAAATCTACATTTTACCAACTGTATTTTTTTCTTATTTCTAGTGCAAATATGTCATCACACTTAAAATAAAACATAATCACCTAAAGAGTAACTTTTCAGTGACATTTAAGAACTGATTTACTGCTTTATATTTAACACCTATGGTTTAGGTGATTATATTTTATTTTAAATGTGATGCGATATTTGGACAGGGAATAATAAAAATACATTTGATAAGATTTAGATTACACACACACACACAAACACACACACACAAAATCTAAATCTTATCAAGGAACTTCAAAGCCAACTAGAACAGGACATCGAGTTCCTGATGTCTTCAATAGAACTTGTTCAAATGAAGCATGTGAAAAAGTGAATAAATGTAATATTAAGCAAAAAAAAATCCCCCCCAAAAAATCTGCTCCCCAAAGGAAAAAAAAAAAAAAAAAAAAAAAAAAAAAAAAATAATAATAATAATAATAATAATATATATATATATATATATATATATATATATATATATATATATATATATATATATATATATATATATATATATATATATATATATATATATATATATATATATATATATATATATATATATATATATATATATAAATTGTATTTTTGTATTTTTTTTTTTATTTAATTTTTTTTCCTAGTTTAACATGCAAACCTGACTCTAAAACTCCAGAGCGACTTCTCTGTTGTTCCATGAAGTTCCTCCTTCTGACAGATTGAGATGACATTTGCATGTTTGGTAAGCGACTACTGTAATTTGACAGTAAAATATGATACCTGAATACCACTGTATTGTTTTATCTTGTCATATTACTATGTGTATTGATGCCACTGAGTGTGATTATACTGCAGATCTGCTTCTCCCTATTGTACCTGTATACACCTGCTCCCTCCCACTATCTTTATTACACATAATATTAATGTAGAGCAGAGAGGTGCCTGGCATTTTTATTGAATTATTTACAAGGGAAAATAATGACAGTGGGGTCTCAGAGCTAAACAAATAAATAAATCAGATCCCTAATCTAATCTGGGAATGATGTATGCGGGGCAGGATGTTATTGGGTTAGGTGATAGGTGTCAGAGCTCACAGTGATGGCATCTGAGTGCATTGGTTTGTGCAAAGGAAAACAATGAGAGTTTAACACATTACCACTGTTTTCTTTTATTAGGCACACTGGAAAAAATGCACCTCTAAAAACCAGTCATAAAAAAAATAGCAATAACATAAGATATTATTGATAACAAATAAATAAATATGCAAAATCTGCCAATGGAACAAGTGAAAATGATCTTGAAACTTAAAAGTTACTCATTAAACTGCAAAAATCTAAAACATTTTTCCTCATTTCTAGTCCAAATATGTCCTTACGATTAAAATAAGACAACATCACCTAAAGAGTAACTTTTCAGTGAGATATAACAACTGAACAGCCAAAAATGCATAATAAACCAACAAAATAATAAGTAACATGAACAAAATAAGACACAAATGGCACAAAACTGAAGAAAAATAATAAAATACAATATCAAATGTAGAAATATAAAACAAAATAAGGAACAAAATTAACAAAAACTAATAAATATTCACAAAATAATAACTATAATAAAGTAAAATGAAGTATAAATAAATAAATAAATAAATAAATAAATAAATAAATAAATAAATAAATAAATAAATAAATAAATAAATAAATAAATATTGTAATTTGGTTCCACTAGTTTTAGTTTTCGCTTTTTCTTTTTTCTAAATTAGTTGCTTTTTGAAACCTGTTTATTTCCATTTATCAACAAAACTCCCAGTAAAAAAAATAAAAATAAAATAAAATAAAATTCTTAATATTGAAACTAAACCATCCTTTCACAACACGTCATCGCTGACGCATCAGGGCTTAAAGCGTTAAGTGTAATGAGATTTCTATTTTCTCCAGTGAATGTTGAATGATGTCAGTGTTAATGCCTGTTATATTTCTGTATTGGATAAAAAAAAAAAAACTAAACTAAACAAACACCTTTATAAGACACTAAAGACGTCCTGCCAACATTTATTTTTGCTTTGGTTCACACATCATTCTCCTCTCACTGGTCTCCTAGAAAATGTCTGACAGACTTAGTCCTGATACGTTTCTCTGCTGATTCTCACCCAGCAGTTGATTTAAACAAGAAATACATCAAGTGTTGTTTTTTTTTTTTTGGAGACACACGCGCTATTTGTTTTGACGGCCACTATTTTTCTCCCTGAATTCCGAGCCTCTTTCTTTAACTCAAGCATTGTTCTAGTAGCGCTGCATTGAAATAATTGTATATCCTATCCAATTTAGTGTGTGCTTAATTAGTGAATAAATGCTGGATACAATCTATAGCACTCTTAAGGCTTGGATTTGATACTCATTATTTTTTTTATTTTATTTATTTTATCTTCCTCCAAACCCAACACTTAAGGCTGGATTACAAAGGTTTTATATATATATATATATATATATATATATATATATATATATATATATATATATATATATATATATATATATATATATAATAGTAGTGTTTGTTTGAACCAGCAGCTGGGCATAAAACATTAACAGTGGTAAAAGATCCTCCCTATACTTAGTGAATCATGTTTTTGGACTGTTGTTGTTGTTTTTTTAACCCCCCAATGGTGCTAATGGAAGAATTCCAAAAATATATATATATTAATAAGTCAGTTCATCTACTTGACTTGACTGTGTCTTAACCAGAGGTGGGAAGTAACTAAGTAGAAGTAGTTCGTTACTGTACTTAAGTGAAAAAAAAAAATAAAAAAATAATAATAATAAATATGTATTGTACTTTACTTGAGTATTTATTTATCTGACAACTTCTTGCTTTTACTTCCTACATTTAGATATATTTATACACACATTTATATTAAATGACATATCAATAGATAATAGATTGTAAGTTTTTTTTAATTATTAACAGTTTGTGGGCACTTTATAATTTAGTTATCTTGACTGTGTGCAATTTTTGTCTGTGTGTAACTATTTATTGTACTCCTGCTATTGTACTTGTATTACTACTACTTGGCCAGGACATTCTATGAGATTTTTAATCTCAATGAGGTTTTTGTGGTTAAATGAAGGTTAAATAAACATTTTTAAAAATCCTAGAGCACAGCTGTCAAACATCTGGCCAAAGTCATGAAGCTAGTTGAATGAATGAACGTGACCTGCAGTGACAATGTTGGAAACCTATATCCTATTTGGGGAAAGTGTCACCCTAAGACCTGAACATATGACCAGAGAGAAAATGGTGTCATACAGTCTTATACCATAATGATGTTTATGTCCGGTGGCATCTATTCTTAAAATTCATTTCCGGTTTACTCAATTTGCTTCAGGTCAAAATTGGATAAAACAGGAAATGGCTGTTATCTGATTTTTCTTTTATTCATTTAAACACAAAAAGGAAAACTGAAAAAACGCATCACTATCTGTTTTTTTCATTTCGGTTTTGGAAACAAATAAAGAAATTAGTTATTTTTGGTTTTATTTTGAATGAACGAATGATACACATATTTAATATGAATAAAAAAGTATAATAATTTGACAGCCCTAAAAGTAGCAAATATTACATTTAGTGGAGATAATTAATTTGACTATAGCATAGATGTTTTAAAATATATTGCATATTTTTGACAGTAGGTATTAAGAGGTTACTCACACACTTATGTCCAACCATGGTTACTAAAAACAAATACTCTAATAATAATAATAATAATAATAATAATAATAATAATAATAATAATAATAATAATAATAATAATAATAATAATAATAATAATAACAATAAGAATAATTCTAATAATAATTCTAATAATAATAATAATCATCATAATAATAATATTTCCTGTTGGAAGATCTTCTCGTATTGGATGTAAATAATGTCTGAACTGATCAAATATTAACACAGATCCCCAGGAGAATGCGCTAAAATGATAGTTTCTGAGTTGCCAATTGTTTCTGGGAATCTGTCTGGGGGGAAAAAAGTAAATTCTTTCACCTTTCCATCACTCTGATATTGACGTATTGTACTATAAATTAAATGACCGAACCAAGTTAAATGGCTCCAGGCACAATGCAGTCATTATGAGATATGGGCTACAATAATATATTAATTATATAATGGACATTTAATACCCTCTAAAAATCACAATGTAATAGTCAAACCTAAAACCTATTTTGTCTCACCTATGTGTCCAATTGACATTGGAGGGCTTTTGCCATGGCGGTGGTTCACAATGAGATAATCCCTTCATAGAGGCTATAATAAGTGTATGGAGGAGGTGAGGAAGTCAATGGACAATTAACTTCACTTGACATTGAATGGACAATATCTCTGAATGCATTTACAGATGTACGGTGGCTGGACTAGCAGGAATAAAAGGAATTAAAATTAGACTGCTGTTCACAGCTGAAGCCTATTATATCAAAGCACCACAGAGAGAGAGAGAGAGAGAGAGAGAACGAGATACAGCCAGCGTTTTGCGACCAAGAGAAAAGGAGAGTAGGAGAAGGACAAGACCACAGATGGAGGGAAGCAAAGTGAGGGCCATTAGTACAAAAAAAAAAAAAAAAAAAATAGAAGAGCCCTCCCCTTAAAAGGAAAAAAAAAAGGACCTCAGGTGAAAATGAGATAACTTTCCTTCTTTTTATGGGTTCCACAATGAGGTATTATCAGCAGGAAAAAGGGCGTAAGGCGGAGAAAGCGAGATGAGGATGAGTGTGTAATGGTTAGGGAGGGATTCTCCATTGATATATCCATCCAAACTGAAGGGTCTGGAACTGACAGGGCCCAAGAGGAGCTTCTGCACAGAGCCGCAGAGATAAGGGGGTCATTATTCCCCAAACTTGAATAATCCCTTAGCAGCACAGCCCCGGCCTTCCCTGGGGGTTATGAGACTTCTAAATCTCTCTGTGAAGACGGGGAAAGAAGACGGGGGTAAAATGGAGGGAAAAACATCTTTCGCATTTTGCAGTCTCTATGGAACTGTGTTTACGATGAAATGGAAAACGTATTTATAAGTCAAAGCTCTCCAGTTGACTTCTTTCTTTTTCAGGTTTGTAAAATAGCTTTGGTTTAAGTTGTATTATTCAGTTACAACAGATTTTTAAAAAAATCTTTATTAGGTTTTCCTTCTTGTACTCTTATAAAGGTCCTATTTGTTAAGGTGTAGACATACCAAGCCCATTGTTAGTGGCCAGACATCATTGGTCAGTCTAGTGATGTCAATGACATGAGTCTGTTTGTTATGTTACATGCCCTGTTGTTAATGCCCTTGCTAGTTTTTTCAGCCAATTCAACATGGCTCAGTTGATAGAGCAGCTTGTCCAATAACTAAAGGGTTGGCAGTTCGATGATAATATAATAATTATTATTTATTAATAATAAATAAATATGTGTCAATGGGACAAAATGATCTCGGTCAGATTTTTTTAAATAATTTTCATCATTGGGGGTGGCAATGGCTCAGTTGGTAGAGCGGCTAGTAACTGTGGGGTTGGTGGTTCAAATCCCACTCTGTCCTAGTCAGTCTGTTGGGTGCTTAGCCAAGACACTTTACCCTTCCTGCCTTCAGTGTTACTCACACGAGTGCAGGGGTCTCAAACTCCAGTCCTCAAGGGCCGGTGTCCTGCATGTTTTAGATATTTCCATCTTTCACATAATTCAGTTTAACCCTTTAACAAACCCTTTAATAAATAAAATACACTCATATTATTTCCTTCTCTAGTTTTAACATAATTTCAACATTACCTTGTTTAAGTCCCTGGGAAATACACCTACATGTAGTGTTGTACCTGAACGCGTTCATTGAATGATTGTTCACGAACTATATCATATTTTTAACGACTCGTTCACTTTTGCCAAATGAACGGGTGTTGTGACCACAGTTATTCTGGCATTTATTGAACTGCGCTCTTATGAAGTTCATATTTCGTTCTTATCACGTTGTCCTATAAAGTATAAAATGGGATCAAAACACAGCATTATCATTTTTGTATTTTTCTGAACAAATGTCGGCAACATAATGTTGTGGAATAGCCAATGAGAAGTGTTGTGGGCGGGGCAGCAAGAGAGAGAGAGAGAGAGAGGGGTGCAGAGAATTTTTGGGAGCGGAGAAAAAGAGTTAAATGTACAGAGTGTGACCGGCGACCAGAGCAGGTGTTGTCCCGTTCTTGGAAATAAACATTGAAAACGAAGCTCACTGAAACCGCTCCTTGTTAGAGGGAAGTTAAAGGTAAGGATGGGGCGGAATTTTCCCCTGATTTTGACTACAGGATAACGTCAGAAACGGTCAATAATATGTTTACAATAATAACACAAAAAAAAACAAAAAAGTTAATTTCGGGATCCATGAACTTCTCGTTCATAATTTGGAAGAATGAACGATGAACTGAACTAATTCATATTGAGTAACTTGAACTGAACCTTGAACTAGTTCCTAATTAAGGTGAACTTTCCCAACACTGCCTACATGGTACAATAGTGTCAGAGCATTTTATAGAAAAGGAACAGAAGCAGAATATACATAGACATAAATTGACAAATTTAATGACGAAATCAGACAATGAGCTTCCACTGTTTGAAAGATCGGCAGCCAACACTGGATTCAACATGTGTAATTGCTCACTACTGTTGGTCCAATGTGATTGGTGGAGGGATAGCCCTTGACTACTGAATCACTGAACGAGAAGTGTACTCATGAATCCTGCTCTGCCAAGGTACTTCACACCTGTGGCAGCTGCTGCTCTTTCAAACAGATCATTGTCTCTTATGCCATAAAATTCATGAATTTATTTCTACATAAATTCTGCTTCTGTTCCTTTTATATAAAATATTCAATGACCCTATTGTCCCAAGTATACATCTTTTCCACTGACTTGAACAAGGAAATGTTGAAATAATGTGAAAATGAAACAAAGAAATACTGTGAGTGTGTTTTATTTACAGTGTAAGAAACAATCAACTAATTTCACTGAGGAAATACCAACAAATACGTTGTAGTTCGCTTCGACTTTTCTTGCAAAGTCTGCAATAGGACTGGTCTGGACTGAGCAGTCAAGTGACGGTTTCATAGCTCAGAATATCTGTCAATCAAAATAGGGTCCAATCCAGCATTCAGGATGGTTGAAGCCCCGCCTACAGCTCCATTCACCCCCAAATATGCTCAGTGTCTGGGGAGGGGACATTTATGGCATTTATCCAATGACTGTTGAGTTTCTAAGCAATGAAAATAACTACACAATTCAGTTCCATTGAATTAAATGGACGCCGAGCTTCAATGGGAATAAGCATTGAAGAAACCACTGCTATGTGAATATGTAGACAGCAGTTGATCAGCGGGTTTATGATAAGAAGTTGATTCCGAATGAACTCCTTTAAGAGATGAATATGTTTGTAGTTAATGAAATATTAACAAAACCAAACATATTTGACCATTTATTGTTTTATATTTTAGGACAGGGGTCTGCAACGCTGGTCCGACAGGGCCACTATCCTGCATATTTTAAAATGTTTCCCGCTTCCAGCACACTTGTCATTCTCAGGCTTCATTTGAATCAGGTGTGTTGAAAGACAGACACATATTAAACAGGACAACAGCTCTTCAGAGTCGCAGACCCCTGTTTTAGGGGAACCTGAGCTTCCCTTGGAGTCTTAGAGAAACTGCCACTGTTTCACATTATTAATTTTTTTTGTAACACTTTACATTATGGATTGCTAATAAAGTGGTAATTCTATGGTAATTTTGATGTCATTTGTAGCAAGATACTGAATTTTTTTTTAAATGTGCCTTTTGTACCACCTTTTTTTTTCAACACATTAGCTTACTGTATGCTAAAGTAATATTAGATTTGTGTTATTAATTTGCATTATTATTCAAATTGTATTTTATTTACTATATATATTAGTTATTTACATTTCATCTTTCCTTGCTTGTTGTGTTCCAAATGTTGATTCCCACCTGTTTAAGGTACGACACATTTAAGTGTGACACAGGAAAAAGGAGGCGTGAGTGGCTGTTAGCGAGGAGCTTTGTGTGTGTTTTTTGTCGAGCTGTTAATAAAACCCACTAAACTGTCCTGCTGTTTTGGGTCATTGTTTAGCATGTAAGGTAGCAAAATATCCTCAACATGGGAACTCGGATTGTAACCCACCTTACCCACAGCCCCGGTGAGCCAAAGAAGATATTTTTAAGGGTTACACTAACATAGCTGCTACTGCTAGCTAAGTCCACTAGCTCGATATAATAGCTAATTTGAAAAGGCTGGCTAACCAATATTGGTTACAATGATACTGTCTGCTTTTCTGTTGTTTAAGCACAAACTGTATCTTTTACAGATATGTTCCATGGGTTTCAGATATTTCAGTGTTCTAATGATTGGAATGATTTATTTTGAACATGTGCAGAATGCAAAAATAATCAATACAATAACAACAACAACAACAACAATAATAATAATAATAATAATAATAATAATAATAATAATAATAATAATAATAATAATAATAGAGGCGGCACGGTGGTGCAGTGGTTAGCACTCGTGCCTCACAGCAAGAAGGACCCTGGTTCAAATCCCACACCAGACCTTTCTGTGTGGAGTTTGCATGTCCTCCCCGTGTCCGCGTGGGTTTTCGCCGGGCACTCCGGTTTCCTCCCACCATCCAAAGACATGCACTGATAGGTTAATTGGTTAATCTAAAAAAATGGCCATAGGTGTGAATGTGAGAGTGATTGTTTGTCTATGTATGTTCAGCCCTGCAATGAACTGGCGTCTCATACAGGGTGTACCCCGCCTTCGCCCATTGTAGCTGGATTAGGCCCCAAGTGACCCCCGCGACCCTAGTGAGGATATAGCGGGTTCAGATAATGAATGAATAATAATAATAATAATAATAATAATAATAATACACAATGACATGTCCAAAAAGGAGTAGGATGAAGCATAAACTGATTTAATTCTACCCCTTCTTCACTTCCCCAATAACCTGAATTCATCTTATAGCAATACAGTGCATAGTACAAAAATGATGATAATAATAAAATAATAATAATAATAATAATAATAATAATAATAATAATAATAATAATAATAATAATAATAATAATAATAATAATAGTAATAAATAATTGAAGTACTAAACATATACATATATACAAAAAAACAAAACAGAACACAAAAAAAAAACCCAACAACAACAACAAATGAGCAGATAGGAAAGTAGGTAACAAATAGAGTTGTTTTTTTTTTTTAGCTATGGCTTCATAGTATCTGTACTTTGTAGAAACTTTTCCTCCTCACCTTTTTAGAGCTTCACTGAATAATTACCACGACCATTACCATCTTATTAGTGATCCATTACTTGTAATAAATGGTTACAAAGGTATTATTACCTAGCCTGGCTTTCGACAACCCTTATGTATTTCCACTCAGCGTTTTTGAGCTTCACACAAAGGTCTGGTAAAGCACCGTAGACATTCTTTTGCCTCCGGCCAAATCGTGAACGGACCAATCAGGATCACTGTTCTTATATCTTATATCTCTCGGGTTCTTATATCTCACTGAAAAGTTACTTTTTAGGTGATTAAGTCTTAACGTGTGATGAAATATTTTAACTAGAAATGAGAAAATGGTGATATTTAGATTTTTGCAGTGTAGGCAATTAGTTCATTGTAACTCACCTGCTTCTTTATGTGACAACACACACTCATTTTGATGAATGAATGAATCTATATGGAAAATAATCAATTTAATAGACACCATGAATCTCTGCTGTTCCTGTTAAAACTAACTTTGGTGGATTCAGTTTCTCATCCAGTCGTCCGTACATAAAAGTTTTGCAATTTCTTGATATCAGCCCGTATCTCTCTGACTCACTGACTATCCTGGGAATATTCTGCCTCTGTACCTTGCTGAAATCTACGAGCTGCATGTGGCTGCAGATCAGAATTAAGGGCAGCCAGGCAGAAAATGGCTACAGGGGCCATGCAGGCAATGGCGAATGAACAGCAGAAGATCATTTTCAAAGGGGCCCTAAAAATTAACTGTGCTGTGCCGTTAACTCAATCACCTAACGGCTGCATGCTTAAGTTCTTGCGTCCGCATTTCACTGCCGTCCAGTTGGTATTTGATGAGCGCTGGGTTTTTTGATGGACTCCAAATTGCACTTCAGATGTTGTTTGAGAGTTCAAGCATCCAATTACGTCGTGAGCCATATGTACGTGACACATCTTCAATAATTTGTCCTCGAGCCCATTCATTGAAAAGCAGAGAATGGGAAGAATGTAGAGCAGGTCTTATGAGGGTAAAAAAAAAAAAAAAAAAAGCTTTGTGGATCCGTTGTGTTAGACCATGGTTTTGTTTCATGTGTTGTGAAAGTAGCATCCTGCTGCATATGCCTGTATGTGTGTGTGTGTGTGTGTGTGTGTGTGTGTGTCAGGCTGTGTGCATTAATACAGTTGTCTTTCAGGATTTTTTTTTTTTTTTCTTTGGTTACTTAGAGGTAAGCTTTGATGAAAAGAACACCTATGCATTATGGAACAGAGTTTTTTGTTCCTTCCTGATACTTAAGTATAGCCAACATGAGCAGAAACAGATGAGACCTCTGTGAACACTATGAACTTTTCTTTCCCTCCATTGCCATCTATGTCTCTTTTTTTTTTCCCCCACTGGGTAAACAGGAAAAAAAAAAAGTTAAAGTAGGGAGACGCACATGAGGGGAAAGACACCAGCAACAGTGTCAGTTAATTTTGAGATCTGGTAATCTTCCAAGTTCATTAACAAAAGCCTGTGTCTGACTTGCTGTGGCTTTTGTACGCACCGAGGAGTTGTTGTGATACACAACAATGAATAAGTGATAAGCTGTTTGGGTAATTTGCAGAGTGACACAACTTTTATTATTTACTCAGTAAACCCTGATGGGTGGGGGTAGGGGGTGACCGTGGATAACAATGAGCGAATGTGACAGGATTGTGTGGGTGGAATCCACTTAGAACTATTACAATCAAGCTTCATTTACATGAGCCATCGACAACCTTCAGTTGACTTTGGGGGCTGCATTTGGGAATAGCGGACATGGGTATTACAGAGCATACTGATGCATTTGTAATGGGGGCATGCCGCACAGCCTAATGCTGACTAGCTCGGCAGAAAAAAAAAAAAAAAAGCTCCAAATGGAAAGAGATCAATTCCCCCCTACTTCGCACTGCATGATGGATTTGACATTCATCAGTGCCCTGTCAACTAATGCATTTAGTTTTATATTACACCTGAGATTTTTTTTCTCCTCCCTTTTCTTTTATGGCTTCATGAAGCCAGATTAAAATGGTAAAATTGTGAATTAATTTTTTGGTTGGGGCATGAGAAGCCAAGGAAATTTAGATTTCAGGGAGTGATGGAGTATTTCATTTTAAAAATGAAGAGCGATATTGAGGGCAAATGGGGAACGAGTTGTTTTCACAGATCTGGAAAGTCAAACCCGGTTTAATGATATTTGTTTATTGTAAATTACCTCTATCATTATTTTTAATGACCCAAGTGACCCTCTAAAGAGTCTGGAGGACATTAAACAGGAAACATGACATGTAGAAAAACGAGGCTATAAAATTATGCAAAGACTTGCATTATAAAAATTATTTAAATATAACCAGCACCCTGACTGAATTAGCTCATTCCCTCCCTAATACAGAACATCCCTGCCATGAAAGTTCCATTACATTTATGTGAAGGCAGGTATTAATTTCAAGGGCTTATGCGGTGGTTTCTATTATAAAACTCCCACTTTTGGCAGCAAAAAACCTGAACAGAAAATACATTTATGCAAGGGTGAAAATTCAAGTGATGAAGCACTGTTGTAGGGGAAATTTGGCATAACAATACACAGCCCACTTTAGCTGGGGACGATATAGTATAACATTTGTAACATGGTACCATTTGAAGCATGAACAGTAATGTATACATGTTGTGGAATATTCATTTTCCTCAATATTTGAATAGAAATCCTTCTAAAGATTAGAATAGCAACTGCAAGGCAGCTACAACTACTAAGCCATATTTCAGCACATTTAAAATCATTAATGGAACAGTCTGGAGAAAAAAAAATATCATGAAATATGACAAAATTAAGATGCGGAAAGTGAAGATTATCTTAACAGATAGCTGTCCTTTAAAGATCAGATAAAGGTTTATTGTCAGTCAATGATGAAATAAAGACCAGCTTCTTTTGAGGATCATTATTTCTAGTTTCTGTAGGATATATTGGAATGCAAATTTCTTCTAGTTCATTTCCCCTTTTGTCCTGTTAAAACAACCCAAAAATCTGGTTGTCATCCTAAAACATTCTACCAAAATAACATGGAAAAGTCTAGAATGACAGAACCTCCTCAGTAGTCAGTCATTGACTATATTTACAGCCTGTGAGGTGAGGTGTGATATAAAACAGATATTCCCTTCACAGCCAGAGGAGCATGTTTTAGTAGTTAAGGATAGGAGTACTTCTAAGACGTTTGTCTGACTTAAAAAACAAACATCAAACCAATTAAACAAATACATTCATTGTGCTTATACTGATTTTCATCTTTTCTTGTTGCAGAACTCACCTTTTCCTCCTCCTAACACTGGGGGGAGCTGTTATGTTATTGCCTCACAAAAAGGAACATGGATGGAGTCCTACAGTGAAGAGAAACAAGGCAGCATATACTTAAAGAAATGCAAAAAAAAAAAAAACTGAGGCTCATGACTCAGATTTGTGTATATAATTAAAATAACTTATTCAAACTGAATGTGTTGGTTGTCATAATTAATACAGAAGCAAATCTAATGACTAAACACAAACATATAAATGGCACAAAACTGCCCCACACATCAATAACCAGCTCAGTCCTCACTACACATGTGACATATCTATAAACTAGCTGCTTGAAATGTCCTTTGTAGATTATGACTATAATTATTATGATTACTGTTTGTCATGTGTAAACAACTTGTTCTGACTCACTCTCATGAATGCTCCGCTCTTCCTTAACATCCTCTTTTGCTCCTTCATTGTCCTTGCACATCTCCCCACCCAATTATATCAAAGAGACATTTGATGTGGTCGCCTTCACAAAGCACAGTTTGTCACATTTGTGCAAAATAAAGGAAGAGGCATTTGTCTGTTTGTCGAATGCTTGGAAAATGAAAAAGCAATAGAAACTTCTTTTTAAATTCTTACTAGCCGTGTGTCCTGGTGTCCTGTGTCCTTTTAATAATCATCTTTTCAAACTGGCTTAGTTTTTATTTTGCTTATTTAATAATTTTTAATACATTGTTTGTCTGTCTGTTATGTAAAGCGTCTTTGAGTGTCTAAAAAAAACGCTGTATACATTTGATGTATTATTATTATTATTATTATTATTATTATTACTACTATTACTACTATTATTATTATTGCTATTACTATTACTATCATTATTATTATTATTATTATTACTATTACAATTACTATTACTATTATTACATGTATATACAGTACAGCTCCCACATTAATCCACTTCCACTTGTCACACATTAAATCAAAGCGAACAAACTCATCTTTCTGAATATATAAACCATTCTGAAGTGTAACCTCAACATCACATACACAAAAGGATGATTTCCAGAAAAGCCACATATGAGAATATAAGGGCTTTTTTTGCTTTTGAAGGCTGTCATTTGGTCAATCATCTTTCAATGTTCCAACAAATGACTTCATATTTATAATCAGTGGTAACAGTTGGATAGACAATGAGTTACTGAACACCACAATATATGACAATGGGCCTGTTTATTCAGAATAAAGGTTCATTCCTCTTTAAAATAACCATGTAAACACCTAATTCCAGTTGAAAATGACTATTGTAAATTAAACTTAATTCCATATTTCACTCTTCATTCCAAATTTGATTATTCTATTCTATTCTATTATTCTATTTTTATTCCTTTTTAACATTATTCCTGTCATTCTGCACATGCTCCTGGTCTTGTCGTGATGACGCACATATTTTGTGTTGATGACGCACATATTCCATGATCCCGGCATTAGTATGTTAATTCAATCAAGCTGCTACTACAAAAATAAATGCAAAAATCACATGTAGTATCTGTCCTTCCGTGCTGCTAGTCAAATAGTAAAGCAAAACAGAAAGTGGATGTAATTATTTTCTTCCAATAGACATCCAGATGTTAAGCAATTGTTCTGTCCAATCAGAACCCTCGATACCTCCTGCTCTTATTAAAGCTTTATTTGGAATCAACATTTCCATGTAAACATGAAGGAAATAGTTTTAATCCCGAATTATTTGATTCCAAATAAGTAATTTATAAAATATTAAAAAAAAAATATCACGTAAACGTAGCCAATGGGCTTCTTGGATGAGGACAATAGTTTGGACTTTGACAAATATTTTTTGCTAAAATATGTGTATTTGAAGCATTCAACAATTATTCATTTTTCTCCCCAAAAAATTTCCAAATGTAGTCCGTTTGGAAAATTTTCTAATTCCCAAAATGTCCCGTCTGTAAAATGCATAAAAGTAACCAGAGAAAAAAAACTGCACAGACATTTTAAATGGTGTGTTTCAATCCATATCTACCACATGCAGACAAATACACCACCCCCCCAAAAAATGAAGGTGATGGTGGGTGGGGGGTCAAAACGTATTTGGGTTTTACAGCTTTTTACCTTACAAATAAACAGCAAATATGAGTGTTTAGTTCAAATTACAGGGTATTTCCTTTACAAAAAAAACATTCTTTTACCATTGGTTGAAAAACAGCTGTCATTTTAATATGGAGAGGTAATTTTCAGGCCTTTTAAGCAAAATCATCCCAGAATTGTGAGAGGTTAATTGCATAGGAAAGTTTGGCGAAGGACCAATTACAACAATTAATTCATTTCCTTTCTGCATTGTTGTCTTATAACATGTATCACAGCTGATATACGTGTATCCCGGACATGAATTTGCTCACAGGGGCTCCCTCTGCGACAGATCTATAAATGCTGTTTCTTCAGAAAAGATGTAATTTCACTGACAGAGTAAATTTCCGCAGGCAATTAGCTGGGGACAAGGAGCTCGGAGAAGCCTCACCTCCTTGTAGGCATGCTGTCTGCGTCTCTGTCCTCTCCTTTTTACTCCCTGACAGAGTGCTGTGTTGCCTGGCAGAGCATGAGAGAGATGGTAGCTCTCCTAAATCACTTTATTTTCTATCAAGGTTACACTGGTGAAAGTGCTAACAATCTGTGTGACTGGCTGAAGTTGCACAGCCTGTGACAAGGCTCGACTTCCATTACGGATGAAATTTCATTGAAATGATTGCTCTAACTCTAGAATCTGTTTTTATTGCAAAAAAAGTTTCAATGCACAGAGGATGTCTTTAGTCATTCGGTGCTAATGGCCACCCTGCGATATAATATAGAAACACCTGCGCCCTTCGTCGCCTCATCCGATAGATTGGTGTAAATGTGCACTAATTTAGGTGACCTATTTAATTTTAATGATGGATGAGTTAATTGGGCTATTAACTCAATAACAGGTGTCCGTAATTGCTCAATACTTTAGAGACTGAAGCTTAAAAAGCAGCTTTGTCCATATATAGCTTGATGGACAGAGCTGTTCATTAATGCTTGGCACTGGAAAAAGAAGCACATATATTAAAAGCAGCACACACCATGACATTTAGTTTAATAAATCTGGATATTTGCCTTTTAACTAAGACTGGATTCGCCTGCACCACAAAGACAGAGTGTGAAAAAGAAGAGGCACGATGGAGTGACAAACAAAAGGAGACGGGAGGTTTGAGGAGGAACCTAAATCTGCTGCTAAAATCTCTCCCCAATGCGAGGTAATGGCATGAAAGAGAGTGTAGAAAGAGGGAGATTTTTTATTTTTTTATTTTTTTTACAGAGCTCCCATTGGAGTGTGTCATAAATGTTTAGATGCTTTGAAGAAGAAAGCACATGAAAAGCTTTCATTCCAGTTGTAAGCAAAAAACTTGTTTCTGCCTCTGCCTGAAAACAACAGCAAGAGGAGATTCTTATTAAGGCCTGTCAAACTCCATAAATGCTGTTGCTTGTAGCCTAACACGTTCTGGCACCTGAGCCATGACGTTCCTGTGTTTACCAGCTCTGCGCTTTGTTCTTGGCATTTTGGAGTGCTTTCACGACTCCATGTAATAAATACTGTTTCGCTAATAGACTGTAGACTCTTCATGAAAGTAGAAAAGTTATTTGTAGAAATTTTATGCAATCAATGTTAAGGTCCTGACAGTAGATTCATAAACACATCACTATAATGGGTTTTGTGTAGGGGTCGATTGACAAACACCCAAATTCCGATTATTCAAATCTATTTATTAGTACTACAGATGGTTGTACATATTGCGGGGCTAACAAGTACAGTACTATATGTAATTTCTAGGACTTTTTGCGCTGTGAATGTAAAGTAAACATGCAAACACATGCAAAGAAACAACTGGAAATATGGATAAATGGAAGATTCGATTGGCTCCTAAATTAAATGTAGATGTGTGGAAAAACTTTATGTTTCTATATCATTGACTGAAGTAAACTGGACAAGAGTCAAATTATATAAAATCTGTGTCAACAAACATAAAAAGACACTTAGCTCGATGTCACCCGGTGGATGAGCCTGGCAGACGACGTGCTGTGGTTACCATGGCTACGAGTTGATCTACTGACGAGAGAATAATCCAGGAAACAATTAGAAACTGTCACCCACATCAGACAAAGCAAAATGAATAATGACATTTATTGCCAAGGATTCATGTTCAATACTATATATTGGAAAATAATTCAACTGTTTCTTACTATGAACGCATCATTAATTTTTTTTTTCTTTAAAAACCCACAAAATGTGCTTAAATATATGAAAAAGTGCATCCATATACATAAATCAAACATGTGTCAATAAGCATTTTATAATTGAATCGTAGCCTTTGAATCCTAATATTAATTGAATCATTAGGCGCCCAAAAATTCTCAACTCTACTTTTCTGTGTGACATATATATATATATATATATATATATATATATATATATATATATATATATATATATATATATATATATGAGTCCAACTATTGGCAGTAATCAAATTAAGGACTTAACTGGAGTTTCCCAGAAGTCTGAATTTACATACAAATAACAAATTAGAATTATTGAGTGAGGTATGTTGGACTCCTAGACACTAGGTGGCGCTACACGCCTTTTCATCTTGGCATTCTTCCAGTTGGCACCAGAGAATAAGAACAAATTAGTAAACAAAATGCATCAGATATGAAGCAGATGTAGCAGAAGTAGAACAACACCCAGAGAAGATATGAACGACAACGATACAGCAGCTCAGTATATTCGTTATAAACTCTTCACTGATTTATTATACATACCGTACATGTTGTCGCTGGTCACTTCCTGAAGAAGGCGTGTCCAGGCTAGTCTTAATCAAGCTAAGGTTGGCAGCATTTACTTGAGTGGCTTAGCTAAATTAGAACTGACTTGTTTAGTCTGACGTCTAAAACTCCAGTTCGGTTTGATTAAAGTTCAACTAATGCCGTATTTCTACGTGATAAGTATTATCTGTGGACCACTGGTAATTTGCAATTACCCCCGTACCTCTGTGTTATTGTGTGCCGCATTCAGGACGGGATAAACAAGAGTCTGTAATTCACGCAAATTACAAACATTATGGCTGGAAATGTCGTAAACATTAATAAGGTAGTATGAAAACAAAGTATGCATAAGAATAAAGGGGGTAAATGCCATTGGCAGGGATGCAGTCTGTAAATTTGCTCCACGCCTTCAAAATAAGAGCGGGGTAAGTACAGATTGAACAGTCTCCAGATTACAGAATGGGCAGTTCTTAGCGGAGGCCTTCCCTCTAGAAAACGGCCAACTGAATCTATAGTGACAACTTCAGATAGTTATAAATATTGAATATAAATATATTGAATGTAAATATTATATGACCATATTTTCCTTTTGCCACATGCTGCCACACAATTTCGGCTGCGTCCTCCATTATTCACTCCAGAAAAAGACAAAAGGCACGCAACTGAAATCACAAACACAGACGTTCACATTCACACGGGACTTGAATTATCACTGGACGTCTGGTTTTCGTCCAAACACAGTAGGGAGTTTGCAGTGGAATTATTACTGAGCAAATCACAGACATGGCACATTTGCACAGGACTAAGAACTCAGACATCCTCTGTAATTATTCCGAATTATCAGTGGTCCATAGGTAATATGGAATATGGTCCGTGCGAATAGGGCTTTAAGTGTATACATGGCTTTAAAAATTTGACTTTAGTCAGACTAAGGCAATAATTCAAATTTACTGAATGATAAGAGATGGTTAACCCATAAAGACCAAGTGTGAATTTCGAGGCATTATTTAATGCTATGTAATATTTCTTAAGTGATTTCTCACCATTTATTATATTATTATCGTATGCGTTTTCACATTTTACTCTAATTTCATATATTTGATTTAGATGCTCATGAAAACTCAGTAAATTCTGTGTGCCTATTTTTTCACTTGATTTTGACTTTGGTTCTTGATGAGATGATGGTCTGTTCTTTGCATTGTTGTTGTGTTGGTGTTTTTTTTACTTTTCAATTAAAAGTAACAAAAAAAAAGTGTCCATCTAGTGTCATTTACTGGTGAATCAATGTTGTAGAAAGAAAATGACGATGTTTCCACGGTAACTACGGAGCTTCTGAAACCAAGTAGGTCATATCTGATGGCCATGAAAATATGATAAACTGTATTTTACACAAATTATTTATATCAATTGCTAAGATCAATGGATCAATAAGTATTAAACAGTTTACGCCAAGTAATGGTTTTGGTCGATGGTGGCTGTTTGGGTCTTTATGGGTTAAGATATCGGTGTAGAATAAATCCAAATCCATCAGATTGGGAGACAAAAAAAGCAAATCTTAATGTCTAAATATTATTCTACAGTAGATTCAGAATCCTCTTCAAAGAAATACTCATTGTATTGATGATAAAGGATTGTTAATATCTTTTCATTACCACGCGAGATTAAAAGAAACTCACAATGAGTCGACTTTCCTTTTTTCTTACATGTTGTTCCAAGAGCAGACAGACATTTACAAAACAGCTTCCTATTTGTATTCCAATTTATACACGTCAGTAATCACCTCTAACCACATAATGACCATAATGAGTCCCAGTTACACTTTATCTACCAAGAAACACATTTCCCAATCACATAACAGATAAAAACAAAAAACATTCTATTCTTTTCACTTCATGGGTAACAGTATATTATAATATATATATATATATATATATATATATATATATATATATATATATATATATATATATATATATATATATATATATATATATATATATATATATATAAATGATGTATGTATTTTTCTGAAAACTTTTTTAGGGGGGAGGGGTAGGCTGAAATGGTGAATGTTCTCATTTCACCCCATACCCCTTCCCCTCTGTTGTGCGTGTCCACATGTAGGGGTAGGGGTGTCAATCACAATTCACATTATGGCAGAGGGGTAGGGCTTTTTACCCCTTAAAGATGCAGACTCCAAACGGAGGGGCACAAGCAATTTCCCAGAATACAATGCAAATCCTTTTAAAAATGGCGGCATCCATGTAAGAAGTACACAAATGTACTATTTTCACCGTAATTAACAGTTTTTAAGTTGCACTTTTTAACTTAAGTAAAGCAGTTGAATCAGTACTTTTACTTTTCACACCAGTAGCTGTACAGTACAAAATGTGAGTACTTTTACCACCTCTGCTCAAAACCACGCCTTCAAAAACGTCCATGCTGTCTGGAGCGACCACAGAGGAACTCAAGCATTCACTAGAATTCAACGTAAATTAACATCCTAAACCAATAAGCAACATTTATCAGTTTGTGCTACTCTCTGCCACCTGACCTCTTCAAATCCAAACTCAAAACACATTTCTTCAGACTTACATACCCTCTAACTGCTTCACATGGTCTCTCCTCCTTATTTAGTTCATTTATATTTTTATCTCACTACAGTCCTGTCACATTCCTCATTATTTATTGTATTTTATATTGTTTTTGTTATATCATTTTCATCTTGTAAAATCCCTGTTCAGTGACCTTGGGTGTCTTGAAAGGCGCTTTGAAATAATATTATTATATATTATTATTATTATTATTATTATTATTATTATTATTATTATTATTATTATTATTATTATTATTATTATTATTATTACATTAGCTAACAAAAGGTTTGGAAGCATGAAATAAACACCATGGTAAAACTAAGGGATAAGAACAATAGCTTATGATGTTACGCCAGCAGTTTACACACAGTGTTTCGTCAATATCTGATATTTTCTCACTGACAGGGTGAATAGGATACCCATAACTAATTAGTATTTTAAAATACTACATTACATAAACATGATGTTATGTTACCAATTGAGTAGAAACAGAACCACCTTAGCATGTCTTTTTAGCCTCTTTTTCACTTTTCGCTGATGCTAGCATCGTAAAGCCGTACCGATGCTCACTCTTATCCTGTTTCCTTCCTCGTGTTCTTTATCCTAGCAGTTGGTTTTTCAAGCATAGTTTTTCCTTTTCTTTTCTGCCATACTAGATAATTTGGGCGAGCTAACAAATAGCTAGGCTAAGATCAGATGAAGTGCGCGGCCTGTGGAGGAGTTATGGAAAGGATTCAACATCCAGGAATATGTGAACCCACAGAAGAGGAGGGGGCGGAGGGTTAATGGACGTGTCATGATCCAGTCAGTGTATTTATCAGAAGTACAGTACACTGGTTGGTCAGAGTTCTCCTCTGGTTACACCCTCTAGATTGGACTAAAACATTTTGGGGTGTTTTGACATTCTATTTTAGTGGGTGCAATGGGGTTGTCAAGAGGGTCTCAAGAAATATAGTTAAAAAATGTTCCAGAAAACATCTTCTATCCTACCTTTAATGCACAAATATAGCCAGGAAAGAAGCCAAGTATGACCTTGTATCTGCAGTGTAGAGGTGGCAAGTCAGTAGCATTGGCAGTTCTACTAGTAGAGATGTCAATCACAATCTTTACGAGGAAACCTCACCCTAACCTGTGGAAACCAAACCCTGACTCTAGGAGAGGTTGAGTTTGGCATCTCTCCTAGGAGAATTGCCAATTCTACTGTGATATAATTTAATTAGTTTGGGCCTGTTTATTTTATTTATGGTTACGGGACAGGAGTGAATGTTTAGAACTTGAGTCTTTTTTAAGTTATTGATGAGAATGGGGGTGGGGTTAAATAAGTGTTTCTTCTTCCCACTCCTTTTTTTGGGTGTAAATATTATATATTTTCTTATGTATGTGTGTATATTGTGTGACTTGCTCGAAATACACATATGAAATCAACTATACAGTATATAAACCAGTAATAATAATAATAATAATAATAATAATAATAATAATAATAATAATAATAATAATAATAATAATAATAATAATAATAATAATATAATAATGGGTTTAATTTATATAGTGCTTTTCAAGGCACCCAAAGCACTTCACATTAGTGTTCCATTATTCATTCACTCTCACATGCTCCCTCTGGTGGTGGTAAACTACATATGTAGTCACAGTTACCCTGGGGCAGACTGACAGAAGCATGGCTGCCATTTCGCGCCTACAGTACAAATAGATGGTCCTTCTGGAGGCCGGAGCAGGACATCCCGCCCAAGAACACAGTTCACAGTGGTGAGTGGATGCTTTACTTTACCAAAGCAGTTTACCAGCAATGAATTCAAGATGGAAAATCTAAGAATCTGTTGTGTTTAAGTGGTTAGCGACCTTGACATTTTCAGTATGAAGCAGTGGTGCTACTTGTGTGAAGTTTGCCTCAAGTACACTCTTTGGATAATTTAGCAACATGTGATCTTGAGGTTCAAGCTAAAAATGCCACACTGTGAAAAATAAGAGGTCAATATCACATCTGCAGAACACAGTGTTTAGCTTTTTGGGAGCTAAAATAACCCAACTTGTGATATAGTGGGCATTAAAAATATCCATGTGCGTGGGTATTTATTTTTCCTTCCTTTCTTTTCAGCCATAGTTTGTGTTGCTTCATTGTGTTTTTTTTTTTTCCTTCCCCTTTTCCTCTCACCCTTGCCGTTGTTAGCCCACCGCTGACCTTTCATCATAGCCTTGAGTCAGTAGAAGAAATGCTGCGAGCTGACAGGAAACACCATCTTCGCAACTCTCCGAGCATCAGTGCAAAAATGTCATCCTGTAATCCAAACAAGTACTAATGACCGCCGATAAACCACATTCCTTTGGTGCTCAAAAAGAAACATGGCCCAAATAAGAGCCCATAAAAGACTTATAACAGTGATGAAAATGAGTAGTTAAAGGTGCATTTAAGGAACATTTATTGGGATAATCTATAATTATGGGCCTTATCTCATGACCAATAAAAAGTGCAGTAGTCGACATTAGATTATATAGTGTGTCACAGATGGAACTGAGCATTCAGTTATTCCAAATATTGAAACATTTTTCTTCATTAAATATGCCATGAAATTAATATCTTGTACTTTAATAATACATTTTATTTGTATAGTACTTTTAATGGCACTCAAATACGCTTTAAATGCAGTAAAAAATAGAACAATAAGAGTCCAACAACAATATAAAAAACTATAGAAAACAGAGCAATCACAAATTAAAGCAGACAGAATAAAAGTAATCAAATATTAAAAGCAATCTTAAATTAGTTTTTATAAGGGATTTAATAGTATTGTATTTGGACTTTATTTTATTGCTTTTAATTTGTTCACCACTGTATTGACTGTCATAAATCTCAACTTGACTCAATCTACACTAAATTTAATACAGATACTACTGTAAACAAGTATTCACAGAATGTCTAATCTCGCCCCTATTTTGTGCTCAAGTTTCTATGACAACCCATTCTTGATTAAGAGCCAATAATGTGATTTGGAACTTTCTGCTAAATACGACCTTGACCTTTGACCTTTACTCATTAGCTATACTGTATGTATATGCCTGTGTAATTTCATGGTGATATCTCAAGTATTCAATGAGTTATAGCATGATATGTCTCTGCACATAATTGATGTTAATGAATAATAATGAATAACAACCAGTTAATTAAAAGATCCAATGCAAATATATATATAGTCACCTGTGGAACGGACAGGACTGAAAAACCATCCAATTATATTTAGTGCCCACTAGAAATGACTGGATGGTGATATGTCAATCAAACTCAAATTATCCCCCAATTAATGAATACCTTGTTCTCAGATGAAGCTAGACCATGGCTAACTATTATTAGCTATATTCAGATGTAGGAAGTAAATAAGTATAAGTACTTTGTTACTTTACTTGACTAGATATTTTTTTGGTATCTGTACTTTACTTGACTATTTTTCTGGCAACTTTTTTACTTTTCTTACCTACATTTTTGCCTAAATATATGTTATTTATATTCCTAAATGCTAAACACTTTAGAACGAAAATCAGTAAAAATGAATTGTGACTTTCTATATCATAATTATGACTTTTATCTCCTTATTGTGACTTTTTTCCCCCTCAGAATGTTACTTTTTTATCTGAGAATTTTGACTTTTTCCCTCATCATTATGCATTTCTAATCTCATATTTATGACATTATCCCAATTGTGCCATTTTATTTCATTATGACTTTTATCATAATTATGCATTTCTTATTTAATTTTTTTATGACTTTAGTGGAAAGAAATTTTGGAAAAAGTGACTAAGTAAAATGTCATCATGTCTACACAACAACTCATTTTCAGGATTTTATTTACTTATAAACTTTTTATTTATCATTATTGAGGTTTTCTTGCTTGATTTGATTTGCCAAAAACCAACTATTTCATTTTCTGCCATATTGTTGATTTATACTGTACACGCAGAGGTTTAAAGCGAGCAAATGCATTCTTCTTCAGCAATATTAAAGTAGAAGGGCTTTACTGGATGAATAAAAGCCCAGCTCATAACAACAAAGCCTTCTAATTACAGCGGCTAAATCCTGGCATTTGCTGTGGACTAGTTTTGGCCTTTTGATCCGAGCCTACGTCAAACTGTCGAGCAACATAAAGCAGCCATATGTTAAGAAGAGCAAAGAAAAAAGGACTTACTTTGACACATGGAGGTATGCACTTGAACAACAAACAAAATAGGTAAATCACCTTGGAAGCATAGACTAGATCAGGAATAGTAGCATGAATAACAATTTCCCAGGTTAAAATGGGACAAACAAATAGAAGTCACTTTGTGTTATTTATACCAGACTAAAAAAGAACAGTGTGCATGTGATTTATTAAACACGCTCTAGTGCTTTGACATGATGCCAGGTTGGGATGATCAGCCAATACTCAATAATTAGGGTTATTAAAATATCATGTTATGGCATTTCATTTTTAAGGTTTAAAGAGTGTTGGAGTTGATACCATTGTGATTATCTACACTGTGGCATCAGTCATTTAAGACCTATAATAATATATCAGCAACGTACAGGGTATTATTTCATTTACCTAATAATTACTTTAAAGCTGTCATTCTATGGTTATTTCATTAATATTACTGTGTTTGCCATTGTTATTGAATACATTGTGTGTTGGTTCTATTTAAAAATAAACGTCCTGTTTTTGCAAGGTAGAAAAATTACTTGAGTTTACCGGTACTTCCTCATGAGGCATCTCTGATTGGCTCAGAATGCGTGAAGGAACACTCCCCCCTCCCCTCTCCCTGTGTATGTATTTACCTTTACCCAAGTAGCATCCAGCTAGGCTTGTTGCTTGTTGCTTGTTCTGAAAACAAGGCTTTATTTCCACAGAGAGCACATGAACCACTTCGATCTGCCATTTTTCCCCCAGTTTGTGCAGCAGCTACTGTGGCGCCGTCTTCTCTTGTAGATGCTAATGCTAATGCTACTTCAGATTCGCTGCCAGGGACGGGCTTAACCCCACATGGTTTACGCTAAATTCCTTCTGTTGTTTTTTTCTGTGAATGCGGTATGCAGCCAGTGGAGGTGACAAAGCACTTTCAAAGGCAGCATGTGTTGGTTAGTCGGGGTGACCCGTCAGATTCCAAAAGGAGCGTGGAAAAGTGGTTTGACACCTTTAAAGTGTATTTACTCTTTTTACTCAAAAACCTGTAATCATTTTTATTATTGTGCTTCAGGAATAGACATGCTGTTCACTAGACACGGAAGTCATCTCCATCTTGTCATATAAACCCATTTGTCAGCGTGTTTCTTTCTACGTCGCCACCTGAGATGATCTAAAAGTCACCTGTTCGAGTAATTATTGAGCCACTGTGACCAAACCCCCCCCCAGAGACCCACTTTGCGGTTGTTGTTGCAGAATAGAAGTGATTCTATCTATTGACCGTCTTAAAAGGTACTGATCTGACTTGCTTGATCTCCTCACTGATCTTTTTCTCTAACGTCTGGATAGCCATTACAAGTGACCCTGAGGGAAAACCCTTAATGACCTTTTTGGCTGGAGTTAGAGAGTTTGCAGATGGAAGAAAAATGACTGGAGTTTGGGTCTGTTAAAGCGTTGAACTGTTCGACCCAGAAAGACCCAGCTCTACTTTTATGTCACTTCACAAATGCATTTTTGTTTCTATTTAACCTTTTTTAAGTGATTTATTTGTATTTATTATAATATTATCCCACATATAGGCAAGGGCGTCCCCCCTGATTGACAGCTGTGCTCACCCAATGACAAGATCAGATCTGATTTTCATTGCCTCACACTGAATTGTTGATCAATATCCTTACTATAGTTATTTATTTGTAAATGTCAATGGAAATATGTATATTTAATTATTTGTGTTTATTATCATCATTGCCCACCCTGACTTCACTTGGGCCCGTCTAAAAATAGCCGTCTAGATCCACCACTGTATGTAGGTGATCTGTGTTTTTTTTCCATGAAAATCAAGTATTTTTCTGTATTTGTTAAGAATGCGTATATCCTTAAAAGCTCTGATTAAATTTAAAGGTTACTATATCAAAAACAGAGAAAACTGATAAAAAAAAATGACTTTTTCAACAAAGATATGTGACTGTAAGAGTTTTACTGGTGAATTGATGTTGTAGAAGATGGTGTTTCCATGGCAACTAGGGAGCCTCTGAACATCCAAATGGTACATTTCTGATGACCATGATTACTGGATATTATTAAACGTTTTACAGCAGTAGGTGATTTTGGTTGCCAGTAGCTGTTTGGGATTTTATAGGTTAAAGATGTATTCAATAGCTTAGGATACGTAATGCATCCACTAGGAAAAAAAAAATATATATATATATATATTTTCTCGTTTCTAGTCAAATATCTCAACACACTTAAAATAAGACCCAATCACCTGAAAAGTAACTTGTAATTAAGATATAACAACTAATTTTTAAATGATAGATCTCCAAAATTTCAAGAGATCATTTCCACTTGTCCCATGAATTAAGCAGAAGCAGCAGCAATGGAACAAGTGAAAATGATCTAGGTAAGATTTTTGTAAATAATTTTCATCATTGAGCGTGGCCATGGCTCAGTTGGTAGAGCGGCTAGTAACTGTAGGGTTGGTGGTTCAAATTCTGCTCTGTCCTAGTTGTTCCACTGTATCCTTGGGCAAGACACTTCACCCTCCAGTGCCATTTTCACTGGTGTATGAATTTGGTGGTGGTCAGAGGAGCAAGTGTGGCCACGTATGTAGTTTACCACCACTAGAGCGTGCATGTGAGAGTGAATGAATAGGTCACTAATGTGAAGGGCTTTGAGTGGCCAAAAGAAACCAAAAAAAAAACACTATATAAAAAAAAATCCATTATAATAATGATATGTCTAAAAATAAAGTTTCTATATCTCATTGAAAATTTACTCTTTATGTGATTATGTTTTATTTTAATTGTAATGAGATATTTAGACTAGAAATGAGGAAAAATAGCGGCAGTCCCGCTTGACAGATGTGGGACTTTTAATTGTCAAAATTTCAATGCTGTAAGCTCCGGAGACAATACCACCCCGAAAAAGAAACAGGACATTAGAACATATTTCACTACCATGGCTGTAAGTATAGTGCGCACAGCAACAAAATTAATAGCATAATTTATAAGCAATAATAGTGTTAGTTTTTCAGCATGTAATTTGGAGTGCTGTAGTTTTACCTGTCTTCAGTAGCCAACAGGCAAAGACATTATTCCTGACAGGTGACCATGGAGATAATGCAAAGATGCTGATGGGTCCCATTTTAATTAGTGATTTAGTGTAGGCCTATCCTGGTATTTCGCCAGTTGTTAATGCTAGTAGTAAGCAAGCCTAATGAAACAACTGCAATAATACAGATTTTGTGTTTATTTTTATATAGTGCAATAGTTATTTATTTTTATTTATTGGTTATATTCTGGATCTTTTACACAGTATTCCAATAATGTTAAGATTGCACTATTTACCTGAAGTGGCGATTTTTTAAAATTGATTTATTTGCGTTTGCTGACAAAAAGCAATATGTATGTGTATACTGAGTTTGCACATTGGAAAAAAGTAAGTAAGTTAGCCGCTCTGCTGAGAATTTTTTAATTTTTAATTTTTTTTTTTCGGGGTAGTAATGTCCCGACCAAAATTTAGGTTTGGCCTACACCCTTGCTACCAAGTGTGGGTACCACAACAGCTTTTCAGACTGGGGGGGGGTTATATAATGTCACTTGTGCTTGCATGAAACTTGACTTAAAATGCTTTCAATATCTAATTCCCAGCTTCTTTACCTTTGCAATGTCTATGGATAGTAGAAGTGATAGTGAAGACGTCTTTTTTTTTTCGCATTTGTCTCAAGTTCGACATTTAAATATGTAGAACAGATGATAAACTTACTGTTAAGAACTTTTCAGTCAAGTATTACGGCAATAATAGTTCTTTTCTGTTCAATTAAAGGTGACATGACCTTTTCAGAAAATGTTCCGAATCTGAAATAAGCTCTAATGCCAAACTATTTTATTCCCATTATTACTGAAGTTAATTTGAAGGCCAATCCAAAATCTTTTCCACTGAGGGAGGTTATCCATATGACAGGGAACATTTGTTACGTTAATTAAAATGATAGAGTTTAAGTTTGACCCACAGCCTTAATAAAGTTCCACTGGAAAGACACTGACCAGATCATTTATACTGTAGCTATGGTGTTATTTTTCTGTGTTTTAGCTCTAAGTGCTGTATTTTTTTGTGTGGATTTCTTGTTTTTTCCAAGTACATGTGTGGGTGACAGGCAGTTAAACAAACATCTTGACACAAAAATGTCAGTTTGGTTGTAAAGTGTTCCATAAACTGGCACTTATTTTAGATATCTACTCAAGACACAGCTTCATTTTGCAAAAGTAAAAAAAAACAAACAAACAAACAATAAAATAAAATAAAAACTTGTCCAAATTTTCCCACATCCACAGTGTATTTAAGGTTTTATAAAACTGGAATTGAGGATTTGCTAAGATGACAGGGGAGACAGAAGACAAAGCTGTAGCAAGAGTGATTTTGGTTACAGATGATATAAAATAAATGTTTTACGATGAAAGTATAACCACACTTTATAGGCAATTTTCAACATAGAATATCTTACCTTTGTGGCTTCATGTTGGGTTTAAGAGACTTCATTTAGCAAAAGATAACAGCAGGCTATAAACTTTTACAAAGCAAGTCTACCTCCACTGAAATGGAAAAAGAACCATTTGACTTCTTTCTCCCCTGCAGCAGATTGTTGGTGTGTAGAGAGTCTGCTTCAAGAGCGTCCCCTTTCACTGCAGGCGTTCAGTTCAAACCAGCAGCTTTTTGATACTATTGACATGTTGGCTCTATGCAAGATTGCTTATTATAGCTAAATATTTACCTGTGTGTTTTACATGTTTTTGGCCCTTTTTTTGGGTTTGTAGTTTGTTTGTTCAAGTAGTAAAAAAAAAAAAAAGTTTTAGAGCTTGAAAAAAATAAAAAATAAAAATAAAAATCATACAACCTGCTACTAATAGCAACACTATGATGTTCTCACTCTCACTCCATTGATCGTTGTAAAGTTCACTTTTGAAAGGTTACAAGATTAAAAGTGTTAAAGTTTTTATCCAAATATACACATAGGTACAGTAATGGAAAAAAATATTAGACCACTATCATTTTGAACAAAGTCTTGTTCATTTTAAACCATTCATACACAGCCTGCTCACTATTTTACACTGTACGTTTTTATGCACTTAGAAATTCAACTTAGTGCCTTACTCTGAGTAAGGACTTAACTGGTGTTTCCCAGAAATATGAGAAATTATAACTACAGTATAAAAGCACAACCCACCACCAAGGCAGACCTCCCGCCTCTGAATGAAGAGAGGTCCACCAAGGAGGATTTGGCTGGAGTTTGTCCGTCAGTTATTTAGCAAGATAACTCAAAAAGCTATGGACGGATATTGATGAAAGTTTCATGACATGTTGGGGGTGTCACAAGGAACAAATTAGATTTGGGTGATGAGATCCTGGATCACTTTGAAATTTTACTTTGTGTTAAATTGACAATTTCAAAGTGATCCATCACGTCAGAAAATTTTCATGAAGATCCGTCCATAACTTTTTGAGGTATCTTGATAACTAACAAACAGACAAACTCCAGCAGAAACATAACCTCCTTGGTAGAAGTAATTATTGAGTGAGGTACATTGGCCTCCCAGACACTCAGTGGTGGTACCTAACCTTTTGTGTTAGCATGCTGCCATAGAAGAAGAACAGTAACAAAACAAAAGCAGCAAATTTGAAGCAGATGTAGTATACTGTAAGGACATTAAAAAAAAAACAAAAAAAACCATCTCCCTTTAAAAAAAAAAAATGAATTAAATAGAATTATTGTAAAATATTTTTTAAATTAAAAAAAGATTCAATACATTAAAAAAAAATAATTCTAAATTTAAATAAAAAAATGTTCCAAAAATATCTCCCTCTAACCATTTTTAAATAAAAATAATTAAGATACATAAAAAAAAAATAGAAATGCATATAAAACATCTCTCTTTTACATCTTGGAAGCCATTACACATCATTATCAAGCTTCTGAAGTGCTTATCATTAATTGATAATTAGTGTGATAGAAAAGTACGATTTAAAACATGCAGGACACTGGACAACGACGACTGGATTTGAGAACCACTGACCTTAACAGACACACGTATGTTCCTTTGGTTTCTTTGCTGCGACAGTGTCCGTTAGTCTTTAGCTTCAGCTACAGCTCAGTGCTGTGTGATGAAGCGACACTATCACACTGTATCCTTTGTATATGTTGTATTTACACTTTACTGTTTCAGACTTTCCCATCAGTTCATTTATGCTCCTATATTTTACTTCCCGACTCATTTCTTCCCAGCATCCCTTGCCCCCCCCCCCCCTCCTTTGCTGCCAGTAATTCCCGCAGGTTGTCAACAGCCTCTACATCTGAATGAACAGACCCCCCTCCACACAGCCCCACAGGCCACTCCAGACAGAGATATGGCATGTCAGACGATTAGGCAAGAGAGTCAGTGTTGTGGTTTCCATCACCAGAAGAGAAAGTACACACTTATGAGGCCTTTGTGGCTGAGGGAGGAAGAGGGGGGATGTGGCCGCAGAGAAGAAAGGCACAAGGATCAGAGTGTTGTGATGTGCTGCCAAATGACCAGAAAAATAGCAAAACTGCACATCCACTAACACACTGAAAATATTTGGACACCAAAATAAAAACTATTTAATGTCTCTTTGTGTGTACCATTTACAGCTGCACATCACTAATGGATAGGTCCATTCTCACCACATTTCATAGCTTTGCAAATGTATTTTTAATGGTCTATTATGGTTCATATATTGAATTGTGTTAGAATTTTATAATGGACAGTGAGAAGGAAAAAAAAATACAGCTTGAAGTAAACCTCAGTAAGATTCATCAATGGTCATTAATTTGTGACAGAACAGATACATTGGTGATTTTGTAATAAGTTTTATTTTATTATTATTAATTTAATTTTCCAAGGGTTCACATCCAGGTATAGGCCAGAAGTAGAAGTATCAAAAATGATAAGCAAAACTAGCCTAGGATCTAGTCTGTCCCCAGTGGCTGCAAATGGTATTTGCTACGGGGAGACAGACTACACAGTCTCGGATCTGAAAATCCAAAATGGACTGGACCAATCAAATCGCGAGGGGCGGGATTGGAGCCCGCCCTGCCTCATGACGACACAAATACGACACGTAATGTTGTAGTCGCAGAGACGTAGCAGCTAGCACACATTGCCGTAACACCAGTTGCTAGCTGCTAGACAACATGGCTCATCACCAGGAACAACCATTCGAGCTGGCTTTGGCAGCAACGCTAGGTGATTTAAAATTACAGTTTTCCCTGCGAGAGGAGCAGAAAACGGCACTTAAGCTGTTTTTGGAAAAAAAGGACGTTGTCGGAGTTTTGCAAAAGTTTGATTTATCAGCTGGCTCCGCTAGTGGGATGACGCATGGGTCTGCACAACCCGCTGGTGATCGTTGTGTCACCCCTTTTAGCCCTAATGGATGACCAGTTGCAAGAGGCAGAAAAACTGGGAATACGAGCAGCACAACTCGGCAAAGGCGACCCGGAGGAGATCCGAAGTGGCTGGTGCCAAATAGTGTACGGGAGTCCGAGCTAAGCTGCTGCACTCGTTTTGAGACTACATTCTGGTGTGTTCTTCCGGTGACGCTGTCTACGAAATCCATGTTCATCGCTCTGATTGGTTGGCTCTGACTGGTTACCCATCCAATGGCGTGGCGTTGTGTAAAGAGAAAACTTGACAGACAGCGGTTATCCCGCCCACAAATTCGCCTAGACTTTCTAGGCTTTCCCCCGTAGCAAATACCATTTGCGGCCACTGGGGACAGTCTAGATCCTAGGCTAAAGCAAAACCACCACCCAAACCTGTCACATGACCAAATGTACTTTGACAATGGACAGTCTCACACATCAGAATATATAAACCACTTTCAGGTACAATCACTCATTTGTTCAAAATACAAAGAGCAAACCGCAGATCTAAACCTTTGGCTCAATTCTCCACAGAAGAACCATATTCCAACAAAAACATCCAAAACAAATTGAAAAAAAAAGTTCCATGTTCTCCAAAACATCAATAAATATCCAAACGGTTATTGCATCATTTAACAGGACCCACATCCAGTATTCATCTTAATATTTCAATTCATAATATAAAAAAAAAAAAACAATTGTCAAAGAGGTTCAACAGCAGCATTCAATTTACTTCAAGAGACGTAGGTGAAATTAATTGGACGTTTAAAGGGTTACGATAAGGTAAGATACTCCTTTATTAGTACCACAGTTTGGGAAATTCCCATTGTTACAGCTGCAAAGGACAGATTAGAAACTTACACTGAGGAACATACAATATATATATTTATATACAGTATATAAATAACATACACAAGGAATATAAAAAGAAATGGGATATGTACAATGTCAAAAATGACTAATGTACAATGAATTCGTGTCATCCTGTACAGAGTGTAAAGCCAAAAGTGACCAGTGTATGTGCAATAGGGTCCAGTCATGGATGTGCAGTCCTGTAGGGTCTGTAGTCCAATGGGAGCAGTGTTGTAGAGTCTAACAACTGCAGGAAGGACCTGCCAATGGGTGGAGCAGTCGGTCACTGAAGGAGCTCTCCAAAGTCTTTAAGGTGTTGTGCAGGGGGTGGGAGACATTTTCAGTCACAGATGACAGTTTGCCCATCAGCTTTCCCTCACCCACCACCTCCACTGAATCAAGGGGGTCTCTTCCCGTCTGCCATCGACATGCTGCTCCCCCAGCAGACCAATCGGTCAAAGATGGTCGATGACACAGTAGTGTCATAAACAGGTCTTCAGGGGTGTCCCCTACACTCCAAAAGTAGGTCATAAGGTAAGTATGTTCTGCCCTTATGACAAACTACTGTTTTTTTTTTCAGACTATAGAGTGCACCTGTATATAAGGACCCTCTAAAATTTTAAAGATTCATGTTAAGATTCATTTTAAAGATTTTTTTACATATATAAGCTGCAGACCTCTACATTGTAACAAGAGATATGTGCACATAAAGATTCTGAAAATATTTCATTATATACTTGAACTGATTGGCAGTAAATCAATCAATCAACAAAGCAGAACAGTTATCCAGTGTGTTTCTAAATCTATCTATTGGCACCGTTAATGCTAACTGGAGTTTAAGAAATGTGAGTTTACATTATTAGCAGGAGAATCTAATTATTGTTAGACTCCATGACACCAGGTGGCGCTACTCGCCTTTTCACATTGGCATTCCTCCAGTTGGCACCATAGAGAAAGACCAATCCATAAACAAATATAAAGATTTTGACAACAATGATGCAGCAGTTCAGAACATGTTGTACATTAATACCCACAGGTAGATATGGGACAGTATAACATTACAAACGCAGGACATGTGGACAATTAATAGCACATAAAAGACATGGACAAATACCTCCAACTCATTGATCAAGGATTAAAACAGAATAAAATAATTCAGTAACTCTAGATAGAACATTTAAAAAAGAACCCCCCCCCCCAAAAAAAAAGTATAAAATAAATACAAAGCAAAATTATTTAAGACCACATAGGCCAGGCCCAAGAAATAAAAGTATCATACCTGAGGACCTTTTCTTTTTTTAATTAAAACAGAAACAGCAGCAGGAAATAATCCGTTTCTGTAGAGAGTGGTCCTGGATTTGAGGACTTTAAATCTCCGTCCCAATGGGAGGAGTTGGACCTCACTGGTCAAAGGATGGGAGTCGTCAGCTGAGACAGATGTGGCCATCCGCTGTACCTGGCTGGTGTACAGGGCCTCCAGGCTCAGCTGACACTCCACAATTAAACGACTCGACCATTTGATGATCTGGGCCAGTGAGCTCCTGTCTTTGAGGGGCAAGTTTCCCAACCCTGACACGAGACACGCGAGTACTTTTCACTTTGATTTATTACATGTAACATCTATGCTGTCATACCGTGTCTCTGGTCACTTCCTGAAGGGGGTTTGTCCAGGCAAGGCAGTAGTCAAGCGAAGATTGGGTGACGTTTACGAGCATGGAGAAGCTCGATTTAAAAAAAATAAATAAATAAATAAAAAATCTGCATTATGTGACTCAAAGCTCCAGTTCAGTTCAATTACAGTCATACACATGTATACACAGCTTTAGAAATTCCAATATTAACCAGACTAAGGCAATAATTCAAATGTGTCCAAACCCATGCAAATGTATTGATGGCTTTATTCATTTTCCTCCTGTGACTGAAACCACTGAAATTGTCTTCTTCAGTGTCAGAGTTGAACAGCCTCAGAAATACTCCCTCACACCTTCTCAGTCTTTTCTTACACAGACAGATTAACTGCTTTCAATTTAAAACTTCTATCATATGCATTCATGCTCTTTCCATGATGAGGGTGTGTGCACGACCAGAAGTGGAAAAAGTACTAAATATATCTTTACTTGTTTAAATTATATTGTGTAAAATTAAAATGTACTCAAGTACAAAATTACTTAATTTAAAATGTAACTTGAGTACAAGTTACAAAATTTATTTAATTTATTCAATGAAAAAAAAAGACAAGTCATGAATAGAGTTCAGCACTAATTGAGGCGTATTAAAGTGCACATCCACACTGAAAAAAAAAGCTCAGTTCAGTAACATGATCCTCAACAAGGAAAACAACTGTCACAACCTGAACTGTACAGTGCAAACTTTTTAGTCCCATTGTCCAGCTGACAACATTATAAGAGTAAAACAATAACAAGAATTAAAGTATTCAAATAAACACAAAATGCATAAACACAAATATAAAATGCCCACAGCATGCAAAAATTCAAATTCAAATTATCCACAGGGTCTAACTATGTAAAATAAGTACTTTCCAACCATCAATATCCATCCCATTCCCTTGTCTATTTTGCTTGATCAGGGCAAAAAAATAATATCATGACATTTCATGATATTATTTCCCCATTAGTTTCCCCAACCTTTGGTTGTTATATGGAATGTTTAAAAACAAACAATAGATGAATTGTTTGTAATGTAAGGGACAAAACACTTGTGCTAACTTACCACCACATGCCAAAATTGATGTAGAATCTTGTAGACTCAAAGCTCCATTCTGCCAGGCAGGCACATTTCTGTCACAGAGGGGTGAGGTGGAGAGAGGACTCAAATGCTCAGTGCTGAAGGGACCAAATTTAATAAAAACAGAAGAAAAAAAACACAACATAGACAGAAAACCCCCATGTCCATGGGGGTGAAAACTGTCTATGTTGACAAAGCTGAATGGTCCCCACACTGTGAGCGTCATTGCTTATATAGTTGCAGATCAGCAACGAAGTGCAGCTGCACGGTGCGGGCCAGGTTACCCTGGAGTGGATCTGGGGGAAAGGTGAGAGCTTGAAATTGGTTGTGACCATTTTTAAATTGTTCCCATGTGTGCGTTTGAACACAAATAACTCCTCTAAATTGGGCCATGTGTTTTTTTGGGGGATTTCCTTTCCAGAATTCGGGTCTTCTCTCCGGACTCTTCCTCCTCCATCTTCCAACATGTAGATTCAGCCTAAATTACACAAACAATTGACGTTCACTTCCGGGGACACAGTGGTTTTCCACCCAAATTAAAAAAAAATATTTTACTCAGTAACGTGACAGGTGTCAAATGTCGTGAAGTAAAATATTTGGCTCCAAATGTAACTGAGTAAAAATTTAAATTACACATTTCAAAAAGTACTCTGAAAATTACAAGTTACCCATAAAAAGTACTCAATTACAGTAACGTGAGTAAATGTCATTCGTTACTTTCTACCCCTGTGCACGACGCACAAGATATTATTTTTGTTGTACATATATACTGTACTTATCGTCTTTTTCTCATTGCATTGATCTCTTCTTGATTTTTTTCCACTTCCTGTTAGAGCATCCCCTGACGGCCATTAACCCAGAAAAATCCATAGATTGGCCGTATTATTGTATTGGCTGCAAGGTTCAAAGTGTGGGAAAAAAGTAGCAGCTTATAGTCCAGAAAATACCCCATATGTTCCATCTGTTTATGTTTGAACCGGCAGCAAATGGGACACTAATCGCTTTTCCATTGACCCTCAAATTGCGCAAATATGACCTGCACATAAACATTTACCAAATGTAAAAACAACCATTTTGACAAAAGCTTCATTTTTCATTTTAAAGTCTTTGTGCTGGTGTTTTTTTTTTTTGTTGTTTGGGGTTTTTTTAGCACAAATGTTATATTATGCAAAACTCTAATGGAAAGAGATATTTTTAGCAACTACCCAAACGGTGAATTTAAAAAAACGATGTTGACAAATGCTAACACAAATGAAGAAGAAGGTGGCTGTTTGGGTCTTTATGGGTTAATTAAAGTTTTAGAGATTATGCATAGAAAATTTAGACTAGAATGTAACTTGTATATTTGAATTTGTTTATTTTACCTTCCAATTTTTAACCTAATTTCAAGCCACTATCAAGTATAATTCCATATCTGTGACTATAATTAAAATGGTGAATGTGAAAAAAAAACACACAAAATAATACTGTATTAAATAAATAAATTTCACCAAATTATGATCATAACAAGTATAAGTAGTTGCCAAAATTATATTATGAGAATGATTAAAAACAGTGGGTAACTTCCTGTTATTTGGCATAATCAAGTTTTCAGGGTCTTTTTAGTACCAATAAAAGCAGCGACAACAGCCAAAACATGTCATCATTACCTGCAGTCTTTGTTGCTTTTTGATATCAGGTAATAAATACAATTATTTGATCAGGGAATGAATGTAATGAAGCTTCCTGTGTGTGAATATAGACCATCGGGTTTAAGATGTAGAGCTGGTGTGGGCTGACACTTCATGTTGCCAGTAACTCTGCATTGTATTTGTCAGAAATAAGACCCTGACAACTTCTGCTTTCTGCCGACAGGAAGATTTAACTTGTATAAAACACATGAAAATCAGTACAGCAGCTTCAATCAATCAATCCAACTTTATTTATATAACATTTTTCATACATGGTGCATGCAGCATAAAGTGCTTTACACCAGACCCCCCCCCCCCCACCCATTATCCTGCAATTGTAGGAACAAGTTAAAAGATTTACTTAATTAAAAAGAATAGAATAAGTAAATAATAGTAAAAAAAATACAAAGTAAATACATGAAATAGCAGAATTAAATAATGTTAAGAGTCAAATTTAACTAAAAGCTAAGTTAAAAAGGTAGGTTTACAGTTTACCCTTAAAAATATGAACTGTCCACGGACCTAAGATCCTCAGGTCAACTGTTCTATAGTTTGGGGAAATAAAAACTGAATCACCATGACAATTGATGAACACCATCACCATGTGTTTCAGTGGTAACTCTCGGGACAATTAAGAGCTTACTACACAAGGACCTGGGGGTCCGAGAGGGCCCATATGTTAAAAGCAGATCCGATAAGTAAACAGGGCCACAACCATTAAGACTCTTAAAACCAATAAAAGCAATTTAAAATCAATGCTGAAGTTCACAGGGAGCCAGAGCAGAGACCTGAGCACTGGTGTGGTATGGTTTCTCTTTCCGGGCCTCGGCTGCAAAGTTCTGGAGCAGCTGTAGCGGTGCAATGGTCTTTTTTGGAAGACCAGAAAGGAGAGCGTTGGTGCAATTGATACGGCAGATGCATGAATCAGATTCTCGAGAGGGAAAGGGTCGCACTCTGGCAATATTTTTTTAATAATAAAAAACTGTTTCTCGTAACGGCCCTCATGTCTCATATCGTTCCTCATGTGGTTTGGAAACTACAGTATGCATTGGGTTCTATTCTAGACCACCTTATATCTTTCCTGGAAATTTCATGGATATTGGTCCAATAGTTTTTGCATAAAAACACAAAACAAAACAAACCAAAAACTGAACCTTCAGGGGTTGGGTAATAAATATTGGGAAAATAATTCAAGTGTTTTTTTGTTGTTGTTGTTGTTGTTATTGTTTTTTTTTTTGTTTTTTGTTGTTGTTTTTTTAACTATAAATGCACAATAAAAAAAACTAAATGTGCTTAAAATGTGTGTGAAAAATTGCATCCATATACATAAATAAAAAAAAACATGTCAATAATCGTTTTATTATCCAATTGTAATTAAATCATTAGTTGCTCAAAGATTGTCATCTCTAATAATAGCTCATACAGTTCTTACACATCTTTACCTCCACTCCAATCACACAGAATCTCCTTGGGTATTCATTAGACATACTGTAACTATACAGACATGGTCTCATCTTGTAGGTAAGTGTATGTTAAGAGGTCTTAGCTGGCCAAGTCAATTGATCAACGCAGGCTTTAAGGCTTATTCACTTCATCGCAACCTCTGCTCTGTGCTCCTCTATGACTCAAGAGATTAGGGTGGTGTGCACACACTGAACACTGCACCTACTGTAAAAAAGAGCCCACTGTTCAGCCTCAGCACATCTAGGCCTTTCAAAGGCTCCCTGCTTGAGCTTACAGTCTGCAACTGAGGCAAAAAAAAAAAAAATAGCACAGTGTAAAATATTATTCAGTCAAGATGACAGGGGACATATTGGTTGTCCTTTGCTACCACTGTCAACTCCTCATCCTGAGCAATCCTTCCAAACTCTGACAGTAGCGAGTGGTGAGCCATGGTTGTCAATACACTGCTGTTCATCCTCTCACCCCGTCCTTAAACCAGAGGCTTAAAAGGGAACCTCTGTATTTGCATTCCAATTAGCATAAATGTAAGAAAGTGGAACAAGTAGCTTTGAAAGTCATCCAGCAAAACGCATATTCAAGCAGCAGTAAAAAGGAGAGAATAGAAAAAAAAAAAAAGCATGTGAGAGGGAAGAATAGCGAAAGCATAGAGCGTAAGTGGTGAGAAAAGAGAAAAGAGTTCTGTATTATAATGGCAGGCCGGCATGGTTTGAATCACTGGTGTATGTCTTTTATGAGCTTACGACTTCACGCTGCGTAGAAAATCTGCCTTGCTGCCAGGCTTCTTTGGCATTCTGAATGTCACTTTTAATCACATTCCCCTCTGAGATCTGATAGTGCTGATCAAAGATGGCTCTGACTTCAAGTTAACATGTCAACAAAGATGGGTTCTTGGCTTGTACATGGAGGCTGTATGGTCAAATATACAGGTTTATAGTGTGTTTGGGTGTGTTGGTGTGGGTGTGGGTAATGTGCAAGGGTCTCGTCTCATCTTGTATTTTAAGCAGAATATGGTGAATATGTCATACAGTGGTGGAAAAAAAGGTTTCGGACAATGTTATAATTTTACAAGGTCTGGAATATTATTATGAAATATTTGTGAAAGTTGTTCAGTCTGATCTGTCAATTATAAAATAACAGTACCCCCCCCCCCCCACCGCACAAATAACCCCAATGAGTCCTAGGTTTCACTTTCACTTCTGGGAGTCCTGGTCTGCCCCAACCTACTGAATGAAACCCACATGTATAAAGTGTTATCACCATTAGGAAGTCCCTCCAGGATTTCACGGGCCTTTTTTGAGATTTTTGCAGCCGAAAATATCTGATGTTGCAGGAGTTTTTCCAACAAATTGCGATGAAGAGTGAGGTTAGATCAAGAGTGTTTCCAGGAGGTGTCATGGCGGCATGTTGTTTGCATCATTAGTTTCAATATGTGCCGTGTTTATATGGTGGCGCTGTCGTCCTATACTAGGGACTTCTATTTCTGAACAAATTAAATTGTTATTACCCTATAGGCATACTCGAAGAAGATTTTAACAAAAATTATACTTAAAACCCTCAGATATTTTGAAATCCGGGATTTTTCTAAATCCTGAGCTCATAAAATATTATAATTTTATTTCCATATTTTCAAGGTTATATTTCAGAATAAGAGCTAGTCATTGTAATTATCAAAACACTACATTCATTATGAATAATAAAAATTCTTAAAAGGATTGGAAAAGAATATACACACACACACACACACACACACATGTAAAAATACATATGAATTTTATTACAATAAACGTCTTTTTACTGGTATAAGAATACAATATTTTACAGAGTTACAATTTGCCCTAAGGTCATTCTGTTTTATTAAGAGCTCAGAGTTTGGTCATTTACCATTTGACTGTGCTTTTCTAAATATAGATACATGCCGCCATGACACCTCCTGGAAACACTCTTGATCTAACCTCACCCTTGCAATTAAGGTTGCAAAATTTTTTATGCTTTTGTTACGGGAGGAAATGAAAGTTGCAATAAATACTTGCGATTTTCTCTTTTTATAAATTAAGTAAAATGTCAAATATTTAGTTACTGGAAAATTAATTCAAAATCATTGTGATACGGTCCTCAAAACGACCTTACCGAGATGCAAATAAATGATTATGAGGTTTAAAAAAAAAAATACAACAAAATATATATTTTTTCCAAACGCACCTGTTGGTTCAAAGGTTAAAGTTCATATTACTGTACCTCACATATGACCTTTGTAGCGGCAGTGGGTGTTTTGTTTTTAGGAGACATAAGTGAGCAAATGTTGTTTTTATGATGATAAATGATGGTAAAGTGGTATGTCATTAGTTTCCAGTGAATGACTCTAATGCCTTATTCGCACAGGATAAGTATTATCTGTGGACCACTGGTAATTTGCAATTACCCCCGTACCTCTGTGTTATTGTGTGGCGTATTCGGACGAGATAAACAAGCGTCTGTAATTCACGCAAATTACAAACGTTATGGCCGGATATGTCGTAAATTCACCACATACATTAATAAGGTAGTATGAAAACAAAGTATGCATAACAATAAAGGGGGTAAATTCCATTGACAGGGAGGCAGTCTGTAAATTTGCTCCACGCCTTCAAAATAAGAGCGGGGTCAGTGCAGATTAAAACAGTCTTTAGATTACAGAATCTGCAGTTCTTAGCGGAGGCCTTCCCTCTGGATAAGGGCCGACTGAAGACAACATCAGATAGTTATAAATATATTGAATATAAATATGGTGTGACCATATCTTCTTTTTTCCACATGCTGCCACACAATTTTTTTTTTTTTTTTTTTATTTGCATTTTGTCATAATATACTGTACATTTCACAAGATGTTTTTTAAGAACAAATCTAGAACTGTAATTTTGGGATGCATGCCTGTGACCACAAAAGAAAATGACAGTGATAGTAATAATATAAACATCACGGTGGTTAATCCAAATCCAACAACCAAGGATAAGACAATACAAATTTTATACAAACAATGGTTGAATCTGTATAATATATCTAGACCATTTTCCCCATCTTCTTAGAAACAAATCCTGTTGTAGTCTTAAAGAAAAACTTAATCTTTCCATTTTAAATATGTCATAGATTATGTCAAACCATTCGTCGCTGCCACACAATTTCAGCCGCTTCCTCCATTAATCTCCAAAGTTCACACGGGACTAAGAATTTAGGCATTCTCTGCAAATATTGTGAATTACCAGTTGTGCGTAGTTTAATTTAATTTAATTTTTTCAATGGATGGTATGTATTGTTAAATTCACATTAACTTTATTATTGTTAATGTTAAATTCACATTAACTTTATTATTGTTAATGTTAAAAATTCGCATTAGCTTTATTAATTCATTCTCACTTTAATCTCACACACACACACACACACACACACACACACACACACACACACACACACACACACACACACACACACACACACACACACACACACACACACACACAGTGACAGATATATCCCCTGGTTGGATTTAACTTACTATTCTTATTCATATTCATGTTTTGTGCTTTTTTACATTAAAACTGAGCTGCCATCATTGGCCTGTGTGTCTGTGTGTGTGTGTGTGTGTGTGTGTGTGTGTGTGTGTTAGAGAGATACAGTCTGGGGATAAAAATTTCAACCTGCGGACATATGATCAACAACACATTTATGAGTTGTCAGTCAACAAATGACATGAATATGTTCCATACATGATCTGTGTCAACTGGAAAACAGACAAATGATGTTTGACCTACGTAATAAATTACCGGTAGAACTTACAAAACGGGAGATGGATCTGAAATATGGGAGCGTCCCGGGAAAAATGACAGTGTTGTCATAATTTTAGTCAGCAAATATGAACTGCTGGCTGCATACGCCAGCCACCTTCGCCCCCTGACCCTTCATGGCCGACTCAGAGCCAGTCTTAAATTTGCCATCGACATGTTTTGTTTTTTGATTTTTATATCTGAAAAAATTGTTTCTCTTTTATTTCAGTAAATGTGTACTTTTTAAAAAGATCAAAAGTTTGTGCCAAACTTGGTTCACAGCATTAGTTTACATGTGGTTTAAATGTTTAGACCCCATATCATCTTTTTAAGAACCAGTTTCATCAACACACTCATATAACCCACAAAAAACTAAAATATTATCATAAAAAAAATTAGTTACTATGCAGTCAAGAAATATAGCAGTTATGAATATCATACAGAATTCTATTAGAACCTCCTAGAACATACACAGTTACCCTTTAAGCCCTTTACTTTCAATTTAACCACTTTGTTTCTCAAGGCACACATGTAAACAAGGTCGAACATATCATCACAAGACAGTGTGCAGTAGTCTGCCCCTGTACCACTTAAAGCCACATTTATTCAGCCTGACATTTCCACTCTCACACAGAACTGTGAACACAGCACAATGTATTCAGGTGTGCATGTCTAGTCCTGTGCATTTAATCATTTGGTTATAATAGAGTTTGGTCTGGGAAATGGCTGATAGAATGCAAGTCTTTTTCTGGGTGGCATTGCACTTCTTTGTTGCTCTCAATAGAGTACAATAGCTGACTTTATTTGCTATAATTTACTATGTCTTAGTGATATTTCAGTTGTAAATTACAGCTGTAGTGGCTTTTGTTACTCACCATTCACTGGCAGATGTGACTTCTCAACACACCTGCACTGCAAAAATCTAAATTTACCAAGTATATTTTTGTCATTTCTAGTCCAAATATGTCATCACACTTAAAATAAGACACCGTCACTTAAACAAAAACTTTCCAGTGAGATATAATGAACTTATTTTTACACAATAAATCTGGGAAATCTGTTTTGAAAATATCGTACCAAGATAATTTTCACTTGTTCCAATGGCAATTTTTTTTTTGTTTATTCTACGGCCCTGTAGAACGTTGCGGCAGCTCCTGTTCACTTTGAATGACGTCAGCGGGTGGATTGTTTTCAAGAACCACCTTGTCACTTCAGATTCACTGTACCATATCACTCCGCAGGTAGTTCAGCCACTTTTAAAGTAAATACTCTCTGACTTTTTTGTTTGTGTGATTCAAGATTGATTGATTTATTTTTGCTTAATTCAAGTCAAATAAGATAAAAATCTGCCAGTGGAATACTGTCCTGAAAAAAATACTTTGTCTAAACTCTGACACATTACACTTGTTTCCAAGTAAAATGCTTCCAGAAAAACAAATGAGTTTTCTTTATCAATAACGCATATGTGATAAAAAATGTCAGGTCTTAAATGCTGGTTGTCTCAAATTGCCAATATAAGTCTTGGAATTAACAAGAGAATAGGTTTTAGTCCAAAGGAATATTGGTCTCAGATCTACTTCCAAACACTGTCTGCACATTATGATCCATTCACTTTACAGGTTCTTTCTAGTTTAATATTTACTAATCCATTGTATACATGTACATAAACCAGCATATATGTGGAATAACCAGTGTTGGGAAAGTTCACCTTGATTAGGAACTAGTTCAAAGTTAAGTTCAAGTTACTCAATATGAATTAGTTCAGTTCATCGTTCATTCTTCCAAATTATGAACTAGAAGTTCATGGATCCCAAAATGAACTTTTTCCTTCTTTTTTTGTGTTATTATTGTAAACTGATTATTAACCGTTCCTGACATTATCCTGACTGTAGTCAGAAAATCAGGGGAAAATGCTGTCTTCCTCTCGGAAGGAATTTTCCAGGACTGAAGTAAGTACCTTACCCCAGGGTTAACTTCCCTCTGCAGGTTCTTAGAACACAAGGAGCTGTTTATTTCCAAGAACAGGACAACACGCCGCTCTTTTTCTCCGCTCCCAAAAACTCTCTGCACCCCTCTCTCTCTCTCTCTCTCTCTCTCTCTCTCTCTCCCTCTGCCCCGCCCACAACGCCTCTCATTGGCTATTCCACAACATTATGTTGCCAAAATTAGTTCAGAATAATACAAAAATGACATCTATGATAATGCTGTGTTTTGATCCCATTTTATTCCTTATAGGACTCAATAATTACAACGTGATAAGAACAAAATATGAACTACATAAGACCGCAGTTCAATAAATGCCAGAATAACCGCGTTCACAACTTCCCGTTCATTTGGCAAAAGTGAACGAGTCCTTCACATTCATCAACAATATGATATCGTTCGTGAACGATCGTTCAATGAACTCGTTCAGGTACAATACTGGGAATAACACACCATCATATATAGCTAACCAGCACTAAAGTCATTTGTTTTATGATTCATCTTATTAAAGGATATAAAATTTAACACAATTAATATCTGAAGCAGATACTTCAAATTGTAGAGCAATGTTATGATGAAAAATGTTTACTTTTATGTAATTTGTAATTATACTATTGTTTTCCCTTCATTTACTTTGTGCATAGGCTTGATTTCTTTAGCCAGTTTTGACAACAACTGTAGTTCTTTGGCATTGGGAATGAAGTACAACCTCATATCTGTGTCTCTGTCTCCAGGTCAAAAACACAGACATTGCTCTTGACATGCACTAATTTGAAGAATATACAAACACACATAGTCAAATTCAAGGATTCAGAAAACAAAATAATAATAATAATAATAAAAAAAAAAAAAAAAAAATGCTGCCACTTTTTGCTTTCCGGTACACAGGGGAAGTGCAAATGAGGATGAGTTATTTTGTTGGTGCAATCTGGTCGAGAGAATTTTTCACAATTTATGGCAAGGGTGTGCCCTTTGGGACATGTAGAACCAGAGCAAAGCAAAATCAAATGAATGCTAAGTGTGCACATGACACAATAGTTGGAGAGGATGAAAAAATAACCACCTGAACACATTATAAAAACCAAGCATAGAGCCAGCCCCAGGCCCTTCAGTAAAAATACAATACACATTGTTGCATGTTAGTTAATTAGTAGACAATTTTACACACACTGACATACAGCATCAACATCACATATAAAAGTACAAAGGACAATATGAACCAAATGGGTGTTGAGCATATATCTTTTAGGCACCAAGCTACACTGGAGGCAGTATTGTTGAGGTTTGAGTTAAATGTTAACAGGCAGAATCAAAGAAGCACAGAAAAGAGTGAGAGAAGAAACAAACAACATATATAACACTACTCTATTTTTTTTTTTTTTTACAAAGTGTCTGTTTCAGAAATTAAATGTGCCAAATTTTACATAATTTAATCAGATGAATTAGAAAACAAATAAAAGTGCTGGTTAGTTCATGTATTTAATATATATGATGGTGTGTTATTGCACATATACTGTGGTTTATGTACATGTGTACAATGGATTAGTAAATATTCCTCAAGAAAGAACCTGTAAAGTGAATGGATCATGGGCTCAGTTGGGAGAGTCGGTCGTCCATTGACCAAAGGGTTGGTGGTTCGAGCCCCGCTCTGTCCTAGTCAGTCTGTTGTGTCCTTGGGCAAGACACATTACCCTCCTTGCCTCCAGTGTCGCTCACACTGGTGTATGAATGCGTATGAATGTTTGGTGGTGGTCAGAGGGGCCGTTGGCACGAAATGGCGGACACGCTCCTGTCAGTCTGCCCCAGGACAACTGTGGCTACATATGTAATTTACCACCACCAGAGAGAGCATGTGAGAGTGAATGAATAATGGATCAATAATGTAAAGCGCTTTGGGTGCCTTGAAAAGCGGTATAGAAATCTAATCCATTATTATTATTATTATTATTATTATTATTATTATTATTATTATTATTATTATTATTATTATTATTATTATTATTATTATTATGTGCAGACAGTGTTTTGAAGTAGATCTGAGACTAATATTCCTTTGGACAAAAACCTATTCTATTATTCATTCTAAAAATGTCACATTTGACCCCAGACTTATCTTGGAAACTTGAGCCAAGTAGCATTTAAGACTTGACTTTTCTTTATGAATAACACACATGTAGGAACATTTCATGTGTTTTGTTTTGGAAGCATTTTACTTGCAGACCAGTGTCATCAAGCCAAGTTATTTGTGAGTTATTCAATTATTTTATGTGACATTTCTGTGTGAACACAGAGCGCTACAGTATTTTTTTTTTTTTTTTACAGTAGTTCAATTTTGTTAGCAGTTTAACTGCTGCTGGATGACATTTGTTGTCATTTCATTTTCCCAGTTTCGTCTGCTGGCATTTCTGCTGCGTACCCTTTTCCTTTAACCATGTCTGTTGCTCCCACCCCCACCCCCACCCCCACCCCCTACCCTTCTCCATTCATTTTTGACCTCTATCTAAGCCGAGCCGAGCCGTGGCCAGCCACCCTTTCTGGTCCCAGGGGTGCTGACCCTGGAGGAGCCTCCTCTTTGCCAGGGAGCCCTGAGCGGCGGGGGACCAGGGGAAATGCCACTCTGTTGGCCGTGTACTGCATCTGTGATGGTGTCAGTGCTCATCTGGACAAGTGTCTGCAGAGGAGGATGCTTGTATGTGTGCACTTTCATTCTATCAGTTCTTGAGGGTGCTTCCAATTTTAATCCACAGATGCATTATAGATGTCCCTGAAAGTCTGAGATGTAAATGTATAGAATACACATTTCTCTGTTGCTTCCCAGAGGAAGACTAGGCACCTCACGTTACATACTCTCCCCTGGCAGAACATCTTATACACAATCAAAAAAAAAAAAAAAAAACACATTTACTGCCGCTGTTCACTCACCTCATATTTATGAGTCCTCTGAGCTTTTACATTCTTTGTACAGAGACCTTCAAATGCAGTGGGAGATCCTTTGTAGACTAAATAACACAACAAAGCAGAGAAAAGATGCTATATATAAAGCAAAGGAGCTTGAAACCTACAGAATTTGGAACACATCTGATGCAACACGAAACAGGGAACAAGACAAACTGCAAAAATTCTAAACCTTGTCTCGTCATCTGAACCCGCTTTATCCACACTAGGGTCACGGGGGTCTGTGAGGGCCTATTCCAGCTACAATGGGTGAAGGCGGGGTACACCCTGTATGAGTCCCCAGTTCATCTCAGGGCTGAACATATATAGACAAATAATCAGTCTCACATTCACACCTATGGACAATTTAGATTAACCAGTTAACCTATTCTAACAATTCTACCAAAAGAAAAAACAAAAACCTGCATATTTAAATAAAAATTCACAATAAAAATACTTACAAATATATATAAAATACTATTAAAATGTATAATATCTATGAAAAAAAATTAAAAGCATTTTTAAATAAAAATATATATACTATAAAAAAGTTAGCAAATATAGATAGTATATAGATCATGAAAAGGGGGAAAGGTCACATTCTTCTTTTAGGCCTGGGTAGGAGGTTACCATCCAAAAAGTCTCCCTTTCACTGGAAAAGGTAAAACATTTTACCATGTGGATTTTTCTGTGCATATATATATATATATATATATATATATATATATATATATATATATATATATATATATATATATATATATATATATATGCAGATGTTTTGGTGTTTTTTTTCTGTATTTTAGAAGAGTTTTTGAATATGTTTTGAGTTTTTATGGATTTTTGTATTGGTTTAGTGGATTTTAGCAGATTTTGTATATTTTTTCCTCCATATTCATTTTTTTATAATGGATTTTTGGGGGAAATCTGGAGAAAACAAACAAAAAAAATAAACAATAGAAAACCGAAATAAAGTGTTTTGATCATGATTAATCAAAATTAATCCAAAACGACCCTGTGATTAGCCCTAATTTTATATCAGTTCATGTCTAGACAAAATGTTCACCTGGCCCATTAAAATTGTATTCTATTCCAATCTAATATACACAATAGTAGTTAAATTTATTCAGTCTAAAATATGACAATTTAAGTCTGTATGAGTAGCGATGTAAAGTAACTGCAAAAACAAAAGAAAAAGTATTTTTTTGAAATGTCAAGAAGTTGCAGTTACACAAAGAGAGAAGAAGAAAAAAACGAAAGAGACAGTGACAAAAGACAGAAATGTAACCCATGTCTTCTGCTTTTAACACCAATAAAATGATGGTGTATAAGTTGTCAACTGTTCTAGTGATATTTTCTCTCTTTTAACAGTTTGTTTTTGTCAGTTTCAGACTCACAGAGCTGGTATTTTACCTCCATTGTTCCTTTGTCCTCTTCTGTCTAAAGTCAATGTCATTTTTTTTTTTTATTTGCATCCGAGTTTGAAATGTTCATAAATATTGTCAGCACATGAAAATAAAATGTAAGTGCGGACGCTCTAAGAAGAATATGATTACAAAGTAAAAGTCTGAAATGAAAAGGCAATAAAATATTTGGCAAATTGTGACAATGATTGTATTTAATGAATAAAAATACAAAAATGTGTGAGGATCATTTAGTTGTATATTTTGCTAATGACATACAATATTTATATAGCATATTTTTATTTACATGTTAAATATAGAACTTTTACTTGTAGTATTTTCATAGCATAAATACATGACTAAAGTCTCTGAAGACAAGTTATTAATGTTGAATTCTGAGGACATTTAAGTTGCTTAGATCACTTGTAATACTTCTAACCAAGAACAACCTTGGATTAACCTACTTCACTCTGCACATGCTCAGTTTAGTCATTATTCCACATACATGAGGTAAGACATCATTTTGTGCTCAGTCATTTTTGTGATTCATTCTAGTTGGACTCATTAATGTCCCCTTTGTAGCATAACTGCACTTGACTGCTGCTATTTTGTTTAATATTTTTAATGTTTGGTTAAAATATTTTTAATGCTTCGGTCTATATGTCTGTAAAAAGATGAATTTCTGTGAATTGTGACAGACAATAAAGTTTATCCCTGCATCTATAAATCTATAGACAGGTTTCACTTTTAACATTTTAAAGAATTATTTAATAAACACTTACTTCACTATACAATATAATCATCTTTTTCATTTATCTGCTCTCCCAAACATAAAAACTAGCACATATATAACCTGTTCTCCATGGATCACATATTAGTCTGATATTAGAATAGATATACAATTGATACGTTATGTCAATTATCTTTGTGTTATAAACAACTGTTAATCCACATTTACCCAATATAAGATTAGTATATACTGTGTAGATACATTTTTTAATGGAGTTACAAAAGTGTTAACTCAAATGGGCAACATGTGTTTAAGCTTTGAACCAAAATAACATGGATTTAAAACCAGAGGTGGGAAGTAACTCAGTAAAAGTATTTCATTACTGTACTTAAGTAGATTTTTTTTAGGTATCTGTACTTTACTTGACTATTTATTTTTCTGACAACTCTCTACATTTTTGTATAAATATCTGTACTTTATACTTTTCACATTCTCTGAATGGGCGGCACAGTGGTGCAGTGGTTAGCACTCGTGCCTCACAGCAAGATGGACCCTGGTTCGAATCCCACACCAGACCTTTCTGTGTGGAGTTTGCATGTCCTCCCCGTGTCCGCGTGGGTTTTCGCCGGGCACTCCGGTTTCCTCCCACCATCCAAAGACATGTACTGATAGGTTAATTGGTTAATCTAAAAAAAAAATTGGCCATAGGTGTGAATGTGAGAGTGATTGTTTGTCTATATATGTTCAGCCCGGCGTCTCATACAGGGTGTACCCCGCCTTCGCCCATTGTAGCTGGATTAGGCCCCCAGTGACCCCCGCGACCCTAGTGAGGATAAAGCGGGTTCAGATAATGAATGAACATTCTCTGAATAGACTTTTTCAAACTAAACAATGAGAGTACGAAAAATTTATCACTTCAGGGGAAAAAAAAATCAGTGGAGGAGAGAAACTGTGACTTTATATATTATAGGGTTAGGGTAAGGGTTCTCCATGGATCACATATTAGTCTGATATCAGAATAGATATATAGAGTTGATATCAGAAAAATTATGTCAATTATATTTGTGTTATAAACCAAGATTTAAACTGTTAATCCACATGTACCCAATATAAGGTTAGTATATACTGTGTAGATAAATGTTCTTATTTCATATATCAGCATTGGCAATAACATTATATATTGTTTTTTCTTACGCTCTACTATAAGCATCAGCCTCAAAAATCCTGTAACGATTCTGAAAACTGAGTGGACCCAAATGCATGAATCATACCAGAATTGACAGTTTGACAAAGATTTATTAGAAAAATAATGGTCTCTTCTCACTCTGGTATGTGGTCTGCTGGGTTGGGGGCTCCTCCCCTCTGTGTGTAAGACTGAGACACAGCACACAAACAGAGAGGTCAGACACATGCAGTCCAAAGGAAAAGACAAAACGTATTATACCATTGAGCAGAAAAAGGGTCAAACTAGCAATCAGATGTCTAATGAAGCCCAGGTGAGGGGCAGGCAAGAGCAGAGTCAAAAGGTCATGAACCAGGGGTGTGCAAAAACCACAGAGGCAAAATCAGAATCCAAAAAAACCAAGAGACAAACAGGTAAATAAGACAAGAAGGTACGCCAGGGGTGTCCAAATGCAGTCCCCGAGGGCCAGTGTCCTACATGTTTTAGATATTTCCCTCTTCCACATGATTCGGTTTAACCCTTTAACTCCTGAAACGTTAGCAGTTCTACAGTAAAAAAAATAATTAAAATAAGCAACAACATGAACAAAAATGGCCAGAGTCATCAATAATATGAACAAAGATGAATAATAAACAGACAAAAAATAATTAGTAACATGAACAAAGTAAGAAAGTAAGTAAGTTTTGGTTGATTTTGTTGCTCATTGTTTATTTTTCTACATTTTACTTTTCATTTCTTTTTTTTTTTTCTTTAATTTTGCTCCATTTGTGTCTTACTTTCTTCATGTTACTAATTATTTCATCAGTTTATTATTAATTTTTGGTCATTTTATTGATGACTTTGGCCATTTTTGTTCAATTTGTTGCTTATTTTAATTTTTTAAATTTTTTTTTTACTGTGGAACTGCTAAAGTTTCAGGAGTTAAAAGGTTAAACTGAATCAAGTGGAAGAGGGAAATATCTAAAACATGTAGGACACCGGCCCTCGAGGACTGGATTTGGACACCCCTGAGGTACGCTCATCAGTCATACACCAAGGTAATATAACAAACTCACACTGAGCAGTGACACACACCAGGTGTATATACTGAAGAAGCAGAGGTGTTTAAAGTACTCACATTCTGTACTAGAAGTACAGCTACTTGTGTGAAAAAAAGTAGAAGTACTGATTCAACTCCCCTACTTAAGTAAAAGTAAAAAAAGTACAACTTCTCAATTGTAATAAAGTACAAAAGTAAAAAGTAAAACCACTTTTTTGACATGAACACAATAATACTTTAGAAAATAAACTCAGAGTTCAATCAGTACTTCTACTTTTACTTTAGTATTTTTTTGTACATAAGTAGCTGTACTTCTACTTAAATACAGAATGTGAGTACTTTGAACACCTCTGTTTAAAATGCTATATCAGAACACTATGAAATAAAACATTTTTAATGCAGTTTTAGTTTAAGAAAAAAATTAATTAATTAATTACAGTCTAATAACAATAAGCAATTGATTGACATATAAACAAATCAGGTATTAACAACAGACCAGTTACAGTAATGATATGAACTAACTGATATGGAACTAAAACAACAAAAGCCATGAATATACAAGATAATAACTGTAGAATAACTGTCCATTGGAGTGACCAGTATGCATTAAAGGGTTAAATCATCCTTTTTCCCATCTCACTAATGTGTCACCAAGTGGTTTTGTTTTTTTCATTATGGCAATTTCTTAATGAGCCAGTGATTACTGTTGGTACTGTAGTATGCAGCTTCCTTTTTTTTTTATGATACAACTGGTCATACATAAACACACACACACACACACAGATGCTGCTTAAAGTGCTAATGCACTCGAAAAATGCTCTTACAGGAAGAAATGTAGGCTCTCCTTAGAGATGAAAATAGCCATTGTTACATGCAGGTTGATAGTGAAGAAACATATGCACCTTTTCCAGCCCAGCTAATTATCAGCTCCCAGCATAATTAAGGCTTATAGATGAGCAAACATAATTAGTAGGCATTATGCAAACCTAATGGGGGGAGTGAACAGGTGAACATGTATTCAGTCCTTTGTTTATGAGCTAAGGGTATGCGATAATGATGCACGAGAATAAAAGTTGATTAGTTATGACCTAAATGTGCCCTTATACCACCTTGATAAGGAATATAACACAGTGTAGCTGCAGCAGTGCATTTATACAGTACTCAAATGTCAAAATTATGACTGTACTAGAATTCTAGATAAATATTATATCAGTCAGTGTACAGTATGGAGTTTGAAAAGTGTGAATCAAAAAGTAACTAACGACGTCGTACGTTATTGGCCTTTAGGGAAAAATCATTGATCATCTTGTAAGTATTTGTGCTGCAGCTTGTTTATGATGATGCATAGGTGGACAGGGAAGCATTGGAGGTTGTGCGGAGGACCTAATAATTGGGCACATGTCATCATTGAATGAAATAGTACTCCCAACGGCAAGAGCAATCCTGTCCTATATGACGGTGTTCTAAAATACTGCAGGAGTAAATCTGGCACAGAGTAGAAATCTGTACAATGTGAAAGAGAGAGCAGCGCATATGTGTGTGTGTGTGTGTGTGTGTGTCTGTGTGTGTGTGTAAATCCTGGCACACGCTATACTGTATTGCGAACATAATAACATCCCTCCCAGTGAAAGTTGGCTACTTTGAAAACAGGGGCCTAATTAAAGCAGTTTACCAGTTATCTTTAAATAAGAACATTTGTGTCCTTGTTCATTTCCCTCATGAGCATAAGATGCAGCGTTGTGGGTGGGGCGAGGAAGAGGAGGGTGAGGGTAGGGGGGTGGGGGGGGGCAGAGGGGGTTTAATTTGTAGAGAAGAATTCACATCACTGGGGTGGCCTAATGAAAGTGAGATCAAAAGATTAGTTAATATTCAGCCACATTTATTAAACACAATGATGATTGTGAGCAAACAGCGGTATTACACAGAATCCTTTCAGGGCATTGACTATAGCTGATAAGCTTCCATTAAAAGGTTGCAGTATCACATAGGCACAACTCAAGGCCTTGCTGGGAACTGAATAATATTTATTCCCACTCTGTTTGAAATCTAATTCTGTCTTAACAAATCAGCCTGGGAGACGCTACGCCGCCATAGCGTGTGTCTAATGGGCGAGCTTTGAGCCTCCCGCGTCGATTCGACAGGGGTTTGACTGCCACAGTTTGTAGAATCGATGTTAGAAGTGTTGGAGATTTCACTGCAAGTACTGTAGATGAGTTGGAGCTGTTGTACCCAAACAATACATCCTTGTCTGAACGTACTAGGACTATTTTTGGGGAAGGACGACGCGAACGTTCCCGGGTCGATGCTGAACAACCACATATACAGTTTATCACTGAGGAGTTGATTTGCTTTGAAGGTCAAAGAATCCATTTGTTTTCTGGTCACATATTCAATAGAAGCGGAGGATGTGTAGCCTCAGCAGCCTGAACCGGTGGGACAGCCGTGCCCTGCAGGAAATGCATCATCATTGGGTTTTTTCTTTTTTGTTTTTGTTTTTCTCTGTTGAAGCTTTTAGAACAGGATGCAGAGGGCTTTCAGGTGAGACGACACGCCAAGGACTTCAGTGGCTGCTAGACTTTTCTTGCACTTCTGAACCTACAAGTTGCCTCCATCAGAAACATTATCACATGAAGTTAGGCTGAATATTAGTATTTTATTAACACTGAAAACCTGTCCTGGTAATATACACACTATAAATAATTATAAGAAGGTAGGGTAAGTAAGGTAAAGTAAGGTAAGTAAGGTAAGGTAAGGTAAGTAAGGTAAGGTAAGGTAAGGTAAGGTAAGGTAAAGTAAGGTAAGTAAGGTAAGGTAAGGTCAGGTAAGTAAGGTAAGTAAGGTAAGGTAAGGTAAGGTAAGGTAGAGTAAGGTAAGGTAAGTAAGGTAAAGTAAGGTAAGGTAAGGTAAGTAAGGTAAGGTAGAGTAAGGTAAGGTAAGTAAGGTAAGGTAAGGTAAGGTAAGGTAAGTAAGGTAAGGTAAGGTAAGGTAAGTAAGGTAAGGTAAGGTAAAGTAATGTAAGGTAAGTAAGGTAAGGTAAGTAAGGTAAGGTAAAGTAAAGTAAGGTAAGGTAAGGTAAGGTAAGGTAAGGTAAGGTAAGTAAGGTAAGATAAGATAAGATAAGATAAGATAAGATAAGATAAGATAAGATAAGATAAGATAAGATAAGATAAGATAAGATATTCCTTTATTAGTCCCACTTGGGTAAATTCTAGGTTTACAGCAGCAAGATTATAGAACACAATAGTAATCACTTCTATAAATAAGTCTATATACAATATAAATTTTTGTAAATAAATATAAATATATACATAATATACGCTGGACTAAAATTTATTGCACTGTGATGCGGCCGCTTGCAAACAAACAAAACAAGCAAACAAACAAAACAGCCAGTTAACCCTGACAAATAATAGGCCTACTAAACTAAATAATAATAATGACAGTTTTTTCCTATAAAGGACAAATAGCCTGAATTTATTGCCTGAATCTGGGAAAAGCGCAAATATTGTGGAGTTATTCTCTAAAAAGCCTGTGCCCGACAATGTGCCCACAAATGTGGCCTCTCTCTATCAAAATTGCCAGGGCCTCTTTTTGGTGCCACTGCCCACAGGTGTGATGGTTTGTCTTTATATGTTCAGCCCTGAGATGAACTGGAGACTCATACAGGGTGTACCCCACCTTCACCCATTGTAGCTGCATTAGGCCTCCAGTGACCCCCGCGACCCTAGTGAGGATAAAGCGGGTTCTGATGACGAGACGAGACATTTTAGTGAATGTGAAAGTCAAAGGTCACAATTATCATAGATAGGGCAAATCAGGATTTTCCTCTTCATTCCAGTGAACTCAGTTTTGCATATCATTATATTTTGTTGTCACTGTTGATGTGTATTGACATCAGAACCTTGAAGTACAAATTTGAAGACTCTAGGTCAAAGGTCACAATCTATTCATCTTACAGACTTCCAGTGTGCACCAAAATGCTTCGTTTTCAATTCTGCATCTTGTGTGTGTTCAGATTTTCACCTATTGTTGACCCAAGAGGTCAGGGGTCACTCAGTTAATTCCTAAAAAAAGTAAATGGGCTATAATAGAAAAATGAGTAGAGATAGAGACTCAGGTACTGTTATTAACTGATGGGAAACCTGACATGGGCTACACAATGATGTCATGTCCTTTGACCTTGAGTGACCTTGAAAGGTCAAAATCAAGGTCACATAATATTAAATGGTTAAACAGAATGTCGACTGCCAATTTCAAAACTGTTCTAATTCTATTGTGTGTGTCCATATATATATATATATATATATATATACATACATATATATAATTTATTTTTATTATTATTATTTATTTTATGTGTGTATGTATATTTCATTTTTATTATTGTTATTATTATTGTCATCTATTTTATATTTTAAGTGATGCTGAGCTGATGTTTTTGTGTTGTTGTGTTGTATTGTTAAGGGGAAAAAAATAAACATATTGAAAAAAAAAAGAGCTAAACATTTGCAAGGGTCAGGGTTTGTTGTGCTTATTTATAGTTAGGTTATTGTGTAGTTTTAGTCAGTTCTGGTATGCACGATTAAAATTTTATATCTATTTTAAGATTCAACCTGTGGATTTTTTGTGAAAATCAGTTTCGTTTACACAATTATATAATACAATATATATACGAAAGTACAGTCTAGCAAACAAATAACAAGTAGTAAGTGGAAACAAACAGAATGGATTCCAATATTAGTTGAGAAATATTTCATTGTGTTAGATGAACATCTAACACAATGAAATATGGCTGTTAGTCTGTGAATCAGTTGTGTTGCTGTAGACGTTTCTTTGGAACAAAGTGCTTCCATCTCACTTATATCCTGCTGGAATCTTTCACCATGTTCATCCCACACATCAGACACAAAAGAAATAGCTTTAATTCTGGATAATTTGGAATTAAAATACATCATGTAAATGTAACTATTTAGATGATAGACTGGCAAACTATTGTTGGAAGTTTGAATAAAAAATATTTTATTTAAACTGCACAAAACATACAATAAAAGTAATAGTTTATTTCCACTGTGTAAAAATGAAGCCAAAGTCCAGTTACAGGGGCCAGAGGCGGCACAGTTTACTATGACAAACTATGACAAACTGTAAATGTATGGGAGTAAACCTTTATCTTCATATTTAGAATTTTAAGGGCCGTTAATTTTTAACAAAAATGTTTTTGCATTAATTAAGAATCTGATTTGTTTTGGGTTTTTTTGCATGGAAATTAAATATCAGACTTTTTGTTGTTTCTGAATTCAACTATGTGAATACATTTTGAACAAAGAAATTCAGCTACAAAAATGTCAAATGCCTCCATACGATTGGTCATTACAACTGTCAATCAACCATTTTACAAGTATGAATTTAAAAACAACAGCAACAGCAAAAACAAACCCAGATCAAACAGATGAAAGTAAAATAACATGCAGATTTATGAGCCGCGCCAGCAGGAGATTGATATGATTTGGTTTTATTTTCTGGCTATAAATACACTGTGAAGACAAAAAAAAAAAACCCACAACAGCCAGTTCAGTGATAAGTCGATGTTTGAAAAAAAAAAAAAATCCAAGTCACTGCAGGTCTTAAATCCACCATTAAGAAATGGGAGAAATACGGCACATGAGGAAATATGCCTGGAGCTGGACGACCTCTAAAAGTGACTGACCAAGGACAAGGACAGTATTGAGGACACTGTAAACCCTGATTTTGATTTTAATTAAACTTTTTAGTTCTAATTACTTATTCTATTATGTTTTCTAAAACCCAATGTCATTACTAAACAAAACAAGTATTGAGAGAATCCCTAATCTTGCAGCCATTTTGTGCTAAATGCGACCTTGACCTTTGACCTTTTGCAATATTAACAATTTCATTATATGTACATATATGTGTCAGTAAGTGTAATATTATGATAATATATCCAGTATTAAGTTATAGTGTGATATGTCTATGCTTGACACACAGTTAATTTTGCAACATTTCACCTTTGACCTCCAGAGATCTCAAAAACTATTGGTCGTAGGTGATAACACCAATTATGAGAATTGTAGAAATCTTCATTCAAACATCCAATGGACAGAATACATTTACAAGTACTTTATATAAGTTTATTTTTGTTATAAATATGACATATGACAGGATCTATCATCATTTTCTTTTATTCACTTAAAGAGATTTCATTTATTCCACTCTGTAGCTGTTGGTGAATCTGCTTTTTTATGATAGAAAATATTAAGTAGATCAGACACATGATGTTTCTGCACCCCTGGATCACTCTGCAGCCACTCTAGACATCGGCAATATGTATCCTGACCTGTTGTCCCACGGAAGCACACGTCCCCCCCTCCCTGTTGTGGACAGAGCCCCAGTGGGTGGTTAACCTCATCTACTCTCTCCTTCAAATCCAAATGTCACTCCCCAGTGCGACTGACCACTACTGCTGCCCCATGTACATTATTAAACCAAGAATGCCATTTTAATACCCCCTTCTGACTTACACTTCCTTATATTTTCCACGTGTGTATTTTATTTTCCTCTGGTCGATCCATACTCTACAGGACATTATCTATCTGCTTTATGTTGTTATTTGACTCTTGTATTTTCATTTATTTTATATTTTCTCTTCAAGTATCCATGTTGTTTAACCCCAAGATTATTTTTTTCTCTTTATTGAACCTTTCTTAAGTGATTAATCACTATTTATTACAGCGAGCCCTGAAGAGGAGGCAAGGGGTGTTGTCTTTAGCTTGGTTTACTTCTTTGTTTGTTAACACTCCAGCAGCAAAACTACTACAGTTGTACTTCTATTTATGAAATTAATTCATTCCAGATGTGTTTTCATCACATAAATTTTTCATAAATAGTCGCATTTTACATGTAAATGGACTAATTCATTTCAATTGGGGTGGGGGGGGCTTTTCCCTGCATATGTTGTTTCTTAATGTATTTTATGTGTATTTTTTTTAAAAACTGAACAATCAACCAACATAAAATGTTTAAACTAACCCAATCAAAATTAATCCAAAGCAACCCTGTGATTAACCGGATTAAATATTGTAAGCACTTGACAGTCCTTAAAAAAAAAAAAAAACTTTAATTTCCCTATCATGTTTCAATGTACTTCAAACTTGACATAAACTAATTCTGACATCAGCAGATGCATAGACTTGAAGATATCAGCTGGATCTCAAACATAGAAAGAATTTATATGAACATACAGTATGTACAGCATATGAAAATGTACAATTGTATGTATGTCACATATGCAAATATATGTGATATATATATATATATATATATATATATATATATATATATATATATATATATATATATATATATATATGCAGCATATATACACATATATGACACTATATAAATATGGTCAATTATATATATATACAAACCTATTTCTGGTACTGTATTTTTTATATAGGTTCTTTCCATGTGGGCACCGAGAGAATTAGATTCAGTATGTGTGAGGTTGGGGTTTGTTGTTCATTTATTTATTTATTTATTTATTCATGCATTTGGCAGATGGAACGGGAGATGGAACGGCAAGGGGAACGTGAGCACTCAAAAAGGCGTTAGCTGATACGCTACACACTTCCTACAATACTCTCATATGGATTCTTGGTTGCCAAGGTTCGACTCCCGGTATGGGAACAGTGTCTGTGGGGCGGCATGGTGGTGCAGTGGTTAGCACTGGTGCCTCACAGCAAGAAGGTCACTGGTTCTATTCCCACACCAGACCTTTCTGTGTGGAGTTTGCATGTTCTCCCCGTGTCTATGTGGGTTTCCTCCCACCATCCAAACACATGCACTGATAGGTTAATTAGTTAATCTGAATTACCCACAGGCGTGATTGTTTGTCTATATATGTTCAGCCCTGAGATGAACTGGAGACTCATACAGGGTGTACTCTGCCTTCACCCATTGTAGCTGGATTAGGCCCCCAGTGACCCCTGTGAGCCTAGTGAGGATAAAGAGGGTTCAGATGACGAGACAAGTAAGTAATCAAGCTCTCAGAAAAATAAAATAAAAAAACCAAAATACTGAAGTATAATTAAAAGACAGTGACAGAATAAAATACAAAATATAGATAAAAAAAAAATAAATAAAAAAAATAAAAACAGATAACAGTACCAAGTAAAACAATTAAAAATAGAATAGAAAGAAATCTAATATGTGTAAGGGGCATGGTTTGTTGTGCCTAGAGCTAGTTTTTTAAGTAAAAAAAAAGAGTGTGTGTGCATGTGCAGGTGGTGGTGGGCAGGGCTCTACACTAACTTTTTTTTCCAGGAGCACACGTGCCCCTAAGTTGAAAAATTTAGGAGCACACAAAAAAATAGGGACACAAGTCGGTTTTAGTTTTAAATGTTTATTTATTTACAGTGCAGTACTTGCGCACTGATACCAACATTCTTGAATGACTGCTGTATGACTGCTGTCATTAATGTTAATTTAGAGCAGACCATAACATAACTTTGTATTATAGGATGCTTTGTCCTTTGATACATTTTAGAACGTTGTATTGGCTGCCTTGTTATTAGATCCATTTTAGAATGAATAACCCTTTAACTCCTGAGACTGAGACACAGTAAAAAATAAAATAAAATAAAATAAGCAACACAATGAACAAAAAAACAGTCAAAGTGATCAGTAAAATGAACAAAAATTAATAATAAACCAACAAAATAATATGTAACATGAACAAAGTAAGACACTAACAGAACACAATTAAAGAAAAATAATAAAATAAAAAAACAGAAAAATAAGCAACATCAACAGAAACTAATATATATTCACAAAATAAGAAATAACGTGGAAAAAAGGACAAAAAACAAAAACCCACCAAACCCAAAATGAAGTAAAAAAAAAAAAGGAATAAATAACTAGTGTTGTAATTTGGTTCCAGTAGTTTTAGTTTGGGCTTTTTCTTTTTCTTAATCACTTGCTTTTCGACACCTGTACATCAGTTCCATGAACAAAATTCTCAGTAAAATAACAGTTAAAAAAAACACTTGAATTTGTCTGAATTTTTAAACTAAACCATCCACTCAGAACGTGTCAGCGCTGACGCATCAGAAGTTAAAGGATTAATCCTTTCAATATGTGCCGTGTTTGTCTCGACTATGCGGAGCTGTTCATGCAGTTTTAATTAATTTCTAGTAGACTTTAGCTCCTCAGGTCTGTGTGTGTGCCTTAGGGTTGTCACGATACTAAAATTTCCAACTCGATACCGATACTAAGGATAATACTCGATACTCTATACTAATTTCGATACTGGAGATGTGAAGGATTCCTTTGAAAATTTCCTCCATGGACTGCTAAAAAAAGGTAGTGAGTGCGGGTGCAGAATAAATGCATGTCTATCTCTTCGCAAGTTAAGGTAGGCCTATCTTTTTGCTCAAGCCCTTCTGCAGTGCTAACTGCAAGCCTCTTTATGGTCGAGCGATTATGTGCGCGGGCGGCAGCGTATTGCATCATGTGACCACCGCGGAGACCACCGCGGACCCATTGCGGGACTATGGCAAGCCAAAGTGTTCACATAGCCACGCGTTGTCTTTATTATATCACGCGTTACAGAACGCGTGCCATTGTGCGCGCCAGTGCACGTACCAGAGCGCGTCCTGTAACGCATGATATAATAAAGACAACGCGTGGCTATGTGAACACTTTGGCTTGCCATACGGGACTAGCAGCGCGCACGTCAAAAATGATAGGCTGACATGCTCACGGTGGCCTCCGTGGTGGTAACGTGATACTATGCGCTACCGCCTGGCTGCCGCCCGCGCGCATAAACGTTCGACTATATCGAGGCCTTTAAAAGCAAAGTTGCATCGGATGGTCGCAATCACAGACCTATAGAACTAGTGTATAGGTCTGTGGTCGCACTGGCGTCATCCCGTGTGCTGTCAGAGGCAGCTGGAGAAAAAAAGAGACTTTAACTTACACGCCGGCATTACTGCTGTGCCAGAGCTGACCGCGTTGATGCCTGTTTACAATTCTTAACGTTACCCGCTACAAAAAAGCGGCGACGTGCCATAAAAACAAAAATCGATTTTCCAGCAACTTAGTATCTAATTAGATACCAAGGGTCAATATCGATTTAGTATCCAAAATCGATTTTTTTTACAACCCTAGTGTGCCTTATTGTGTGCTGCAAGAAGCACTCGCACATGTGCGACTGTTTTGTTTTCCTCGTTCGCATGATGAAATATTTGCTCGCAAATGCGAGTGAAATGGGCGCACTGTAGAGCCCTGGTGGTGGGGGGGCTTTAAAAGAGTTTTGCTGGAAGTCATTGCAGCCCTAACCAAAACCTGCTGGCTGGTTTGGGAAAAAAGAAAAATAAAACACCAATTTATGTGGCATTTTCCAAAAATAAGGACTACTGCTGCTGCCAACACTGACATGGACGACAAATCATTTTCTCATTGGTCCCTTTTTTTGATCATGTTATGTCAAAGTAATTTTCCAACAACAAAAAAAAAAGTATCATAACATTGTGAACTTCTGCTTAAATTGCTCAAAAATTGTAAGGGGATTGCTTTCTATTCAAGGGATGACAGCAAGATTTAGTGCAGCCTGTGTGAAATTGTCTTTTTTCTGTCTCTACTCCAATTTAAAGAACACGACGTATCAAAACTTTTGTGTTTATTGTTGCATTAAGCCTCTTGAAAGTTAGCGATTTAAGGCCTACATACAGTGTATACACTTAATTATTCTTTACACTGTGTATTTTAGGTGTACTTTTGATTTTACCTTCATATCTCTTATCAAAAAAGCTTTTATCTTGACTTATTTTGTGATTGTACAGTTTTGTTTTGTTTTTCTCATTTGACTGTTTTAACACAAAAACCTATAATCAAACAAAAAAGCATGTAATCCCAGTTGGAAAAAATATGTATATATATATATATATATATATATATATATATATATATATATATATATATATATATATATATATATATATTATTTTTTTTAATTTATTTATTTTTTTAATATTTTTTCACTGAAAACATGTTGAACAAACCATTTTCATAAGTGATAATGAACATAGAAATAGGAAAGTTCATCATAATTATTTTAAATTTAATAAATAATGTTTTATATTAATATTTAAATGAAATGTAGGTAATACATGAGGCTTTCTTGGGAAAACTGTATTCAAGTATTTCAAAAACAATCTGGTGTTACAATATGATGGAACAAACATGGTCAATCAACCATATCATTATTATCAAACATTGGTCCCAAAAATCCAACAGTCACTGCTATTTATCACACACCCCATGAGTTTTACTGGTGGATCATATCTATATCTATGGTTGCTTTGGATTAATTTTAATTGATCATGATCAAAACATTTTATGTCAGTCGACTGTTCTGTTTAGGGGAGGCTGTATTCAAATTTCCCACAAAATATACAAAATAAATCCACTAACGCTCCCCTAGAAAAAGTCAACTAACACAAAAAAGCAATGAAAATTACAAAACCTCTTCTAAAATACAGGAAAGCATAGTATAGTATAGAATAGAATAGAATAGAATGTCTTTATTGCCATTGCACATGTACAACGAAATTGACAGTGAATCCATTTTAGGTTCCAGAAATTATATGTACGCACACCAACACTCTCTCACTCCCAGCGCGTCAAAATCCCACGTGTGTCAGTTTTTGACGCTCAAGGTGTCGGCGTCTAATTTGGACACGTTTGGTTTCTAACCCATCTGTGGCAATATGAGACGCTCAAGTTTCAAAAGGTTTTTGCTCGGGTTTAGGGTTAGGGCACACACACACGCACACACACACACACACACACACACATATATATATATATATATATATATATATATACGTATATATAGGGACAGGGTGGCGAACTGCGTCACACTGACTCCCACTGCCATTGCGTTAAAATGTTTTAATCAGATCAATCATGATGATGGATTAATCTGTGCTATGTTAATTTTGACATGCCTAGTGTGACACAGATTTACACAGTAAGGTTTCTTTTCCATGAGATGACTTCTAATGTTTCAAATTTCTATTAATAGTTTGTAAAATGAACTGCTCATGATGAGGCTTTTTCTGTACCACAGATTCTTTTATTCTCAACATCCATTAGATACATTAAGAAGTACTGTTTCACCAACTTCCCCAGAAGCACTCAGAAAATTAGCTCTGCAAATTATGTTTCCAAGATTTAAAAAAAAAAAAAAAAAAAAAGTATTTCATGTTGATGATGAACACATCCCACACTGATTTCCTAATGCCCCACATTGCTCAAGTGTACTTGAAACAATAATAAAGATATATATTAATAACTCTGCAATCCATCCATGGAATTAAGTGGATTAATAATACTGCAGAACTTCACAGTAAGTCCTTTGTGTTACTGATTTGGTCAAATGGCGTCACAGTCAAAAGAACTAATTAGACTAATTATTTTGGCTGAGGAGAAAAGGATGAAAATTGACTGAATCAAGTTGGGTTCCTGAACAGGGCATGTGAATGAAGGTGAGTGCCGAGCAGATCGCACAAAATATGGTCAGAGTGCAGAGCAGTTTTCAATTCAAAGTTTCTGTCCTGTTCACCACGAGTCAAGGATAATGCACTGCTAACGAAGTGTTTATGTTCCTTTAAGCGCATGAGCAGTGGGTGATGCATGCGTGTTGTGCCTTTCATATTAAATATAGAAATGTGTTCAAACTTGTGACCGCTATTAGGCCTAAATATAATTGAGTTAAATATGATTACTTAATTAAAAGTATTCATTACATTTTTTTTCATCAATACAAAGGTTTTTATTGATGGAGCTGCTACATTCAGGTGCATTCATTGTTCACTCACTGGCACTGTGATAATGATGTTCAACATGTATATAATTACTTTAAATCTGGGTTACAGGTTGGACTATGGGTTGGGTTTCAGCGGGTCGGGTGCAGGTTTGTACGGCCCTGTGTCGGTGTGGTGTGGATCTTGAAAATTGGACCCATGCAGGTTTGGAGTGGAACTGTCAAGTGCAGCTTTGAGCGATAGAGCAAAGTAGAGAAAACCCACACACACAGGGAACGAGAAATTTTCTGAGTTGGTTATAAAATAATAATTAAAAAAATAAAATACAATCTTAACCAAAGGATGAAAATACCACTGGGATGGCAGGACTATAGCTCGGCTGGTCATCTCTGTAAATGAGCAGTGGTCTCACACCCTCCTGTCTCTTTCATTTACAGGTGTCTTATCTTGAGTCAAGATATTCTTGTCAAGCACTCTTCAGCTTTCAGTCCAAGCTATCACCATGGACAAACCTGTTTCATCTGCTTCACACTAGGGCATTAACGACTTCAGTTTTTTTCAAGTCGACTTATCTCTCAATAAAGTCCCAGTCTTGTCGACTTGTCATGATGACGTCATTACATTGTCAACTGGAACGACACAGACACGCGGCTAAAAAAAAACGACAACAACACACAGACACAGGTCTGTCCAGCAATGAGCAACTTGTATTAAAGTTCACTGCAACATAAAAATGTTCACTGACAAGACACAAGCTTATGCATTTTAACACCAACAAAACAAAGGCTAACGTTAGCAAAGACTTTCCTGTTAAATGTAACTGAACATCAGTAGGTGAACATATGTCCACATTTTGTCACGGACAAACTAGGAAGCGGACCCAAGAAGCAGAGTGAACACAATAGATGAGATTAAAAGAGTACAAGTTATTATCACACATAAGGTAAGTTAATCAAATGTACAGTGTCGGGGAAAATTCAGAGTCACAGCCGGGCCAGGGGTCAAGAACCAGGAAGACGGAACGGCTACGGTACCAGGGATTAGGCAGACTCTAAGTGGACAAAAACAGGGTCAAAACACAGGAAGGCAGATGAGGCAGAAGTACAAAAGGGGTAAGCCTAGATCGGTACCGTTAGCCAAGTACCAAGTAATCTGTCCATTCCAGGTATGGGTTCCGTTAAGGGTTCAGGCAAAATCAGAGTCAGGCATAAGCAATGGGTCAACAGGTAACAGGCGATCAAGATCATAGGTCAGAGGCAAAAACAGGTCGACAACACAAGGCAAGACAAAACTGTGAACGCTGGTAAATCAATGACAACACGAGGTCAGAACAAAGACAAACTGGCAAAGAGCTCTGTCAGGTACAGGCCTTAAATACTGACAGGAGGGGAGGGGAGACACAGGTAATTTAACAAGACACAGGTAGGAATGATTTCATGAAAAACACGAGACGAAGTAAAGACGGCAGACATGACACATGAGGAGGGTTACCAAAATAAAACAGGAAATAGACACGACAAACATGAAAAAGAAAATAATCCTAAAACGTGACACATTTTGTCTGGACCCAAGACTGTCCACACATCTGTCACGCATCCTCACTTTTCATATTAAGTGCAGAACGTTTAATTCAGTGGCCGATAAGCCGCACACCACTGTCCACATAAATTAGGTTAGCTAGCAGATGCTGCTTATATAACGCAGATTAGCGAGTGAAGATGGCTTCAGTCTGACTGTGTTTGAGAGAGAGAGAGAGAGAGAGAGAGAGAGAGAGAGAGAAAGAATAACATGCGACTTGTCGACTCCTCCAAATTTAAGTTGACTCGTGCTACTGGAGTCGACGTGTCGACTAGTCTGTTAATGCCCTGCTTCACACCCATGCTCACTTTAGACAGAGTATATTCTATAGGTTATACCTGGGCGGGGTCATCATGCAGAGCACAACTCTTTTTTCTTTATCAGGAATACACAGATCCTTCACATGATCACAAAGAGAATAGGAAAGTATCACCAGGACAAACTGAGTAGACTCTGCTCCACATGTTCCTCCTTAGTGCCTTGAACTAACCATGCTTTATCTAAGATGACTGTGATTAGTGTAAAACAGCTGAAGGTCGGCATCATATGGATGTTTACCTCGATGTTTTTCACCATAAGAGAAGAACAAGATCGAAATCTACATTTTACCAAGTGTATTTTTTTTTCATTTCTTGTCAAAATATCTCATCACACTTCAAATAAGACACAATCACCTAAAGAGTAACTTGTAATTGAGATATAAGACGTTATTTTTAGACAATAAACCTGGAAAATCTGTGTTCAAGAAATCTTACCAAGACGATCTTCACTCGTTCCATTGGCAGATTTATTATTATTATTATTATTATTATTATTATTATTATTATTATTATTATTGATAATAATATTTTTTATTTTGCGTATATAAAGCTAAGTAAATAAATAAAAACCTGCTGAAGGAACAAGTGAAAATGACCGAAAACAATTCAATTCAATTCAATTCAATTCAATTTTATTTATAAAGCCCTAAATCACAACAAAGTCGTCTCAGAGGGCTTTACAAAAACATAATCAACTACAGAAATACATGAAAAGTCCCAGGCATCCCCTGTCCTTAGACCTTCCTTCTCGGCAAGAAAAAACTTCCAAACCCAGTGGGAAAAAGAAGAAATCTTGAGGAGAACCACATTGAAGGAGAGATCCACTCCCATGGACGGACAGGCTATAGATGAACGTCCATGTATAAATGCAGGAAGGGGGGCTGGTCCAGACAGGCGACAAGATTTTGACACACACACGCACACACACACACACACACACACACACACACACACACACACCCTGCAAACATTCCACCATTGTGAGGGGAACAAAAAGCATGAAAGAAGCAACAGGAAGTGACAAAAATGACAAACCTGTAGAGAATCAATGTCGATTTTCCAGAAAATAATTACATAAAAAATTAATGTTGATTGAGAATTGATTTCTTGAAAGAAGATTTTTAACAATACTTTATTTATATCTTACTGAAAAGTTATTATTTTTTAAGTATGATGAGATATTTTAACTAGAAATGAGAAAAAAAACAGTTACTGTACACAGTAAAACACTGATTAACATGAATAACTGGTTCAGGTAAACCCCGCCCTTCACTTACTATACTGTAGCTTATTATCTCATTAATCCAGCTCATTTCTATGTGTGTGTGTGTGTTAGCATATCAATTATATCTATATATATGGCAAGTTTGAAGTAAACTGAAACAAACCTGATCGAAACTGACCGCCCATTATAAATAAATAATGGGAAAAGACCTCCTTTTTCTAAAGTATAATCATATCTATTCCAGTTCACTGGAAATCTATAAGTGAAATTTGGTATGAATTCAAATAATAGTTTTACTGGTAGAGTGTTAACAGTCAAACAAAGAAAGAAAGTAAGCCAATAAACAATGCCCATTGCCTCCTCCTTGGTGCGGCAAGATAAAGGTCAAGGGGTGAGGTTTGGGGTTCAAAGTTCTGCAAGACGTTAATGCAGAAAACTGTAAACTCCAGTAGATATTAGCTCGGAAAAAAAATATTCAATCGATTCATGTTGAATTTCTAAAGTTTTCTATTGGTTATTCGGGACTCTATTACACTGGTCTACAAATAAAATGCTTCCAGAATAAAACTAATGAAATGTTACCACATGTGTTAGTGAAGAAGAAAACTCAAGTCTTAAAATGCATCCAAAGGAATATTAGTCTCAGATCTACTTCCAAACACTGTCTGCACATTATGATGCATTCACTTTACAGGTTCTTTCTAGTGGAATATTTACTAATCCATTGTATACATGTACATAAACCACCGTAAATGTGGAATAACACACCATCATTTATATTAAAAACATGAACTAACCAACACTTTTTTATTTGTTTTACTGATTCAGCTTAATAAAGTGTGTACGATTTAGCACATTGAATGTCTGAAGCAGATATACTTTCTAATAATTATAGAGCAGTGTAATCAATAGGCTGCCATTTTGATGCCTGCTGAGTTGAATTTTAAAACCTCTGTTCATGGAATAAAATATACAAACTTCTTGACTGCTGTAATGGTTATAAATTCACATTCAGAACACATTTATACATTTAGAAAGTGAAATTTTTTTGTCATTTAGCAGATGAAGGTTTCACCCATCACCCATATATTAGGACTTTTGTTTAAATATGGCCTGTAAAGAGACAAAATTGTAATGAAAAAGTTTTAACCTCTGGCTTGAAAACATAAATTTAAATCCAAAGTTTTTTTCACTTGAGTTCTTCTTTATAGACAGTTATTTACCGGCTTGAACTTCTTTGCCTCTTTTGCGTTTTGTATCAAAATATTTTTGTCCTTCATCACATTTAAAGTACAGTATGTTTCTCCTTTTGAATAGAACATACTTTTCTTTTGGCCGTAAAACTTCACAACAGTCTGACCCCTGGCTTTGTACCATGGATAAAGACCTGACCATAAACTGACAAAATCATTTGTGCTGTAAACTGTAGTAAAAAACTCATGCATGTTCTGAATGCACTGTATGTCCATGGATGTCCCTGAAAAGTGAATATTGGCGTGTTTCAAATCTGAAAAGGAACTCCACAGAGGAAATGTTCTATTTTGATAAACAGAATACACTGTTGATGGCATGTGTTAAATTCAGAATATTAACATTTTGGGAATAATAATATAGGTTTACCGGTCGCCGGTCACACTCTGTACATTTAACTCTTTTTCTCCGCTCCCAAAAACTCTCTGCACCCCCCCCCCACCCCCCGAATGACATCTATGATAATGCTGTGTTTTGATCCCATTGTATACCTTATAGGACTCAATAATTACAACGTGATAAGAACGAAATGTGACCTAAATAAGAGCGCAGTTCAATAAATGCCAGAATAACCGCGTTCACAACTTCCCGTTTATTTGGCAAAAGTGAACAAGTCGTTCACGTTTTTTGTTTAGACCAGTTAAGACGCCATTACAATAATTTACTTTACTGAAAATGAATGAATGAATGAGTTTTTCTATGTCTGGTTTGGACAAAAAACCCTAGATTCTCGCGATGTTCTTCAGGTGGTAATAGACAGAATGGGTAAGAGCTTTTAAATGGTTGTTAAATTTCAGGTCAGAGTCAATAATCCTTAATCCAATGGGTTACTGTTGGTGGCCTATAGTCTTTCCATTTCATCAGAATGAAATGGAAAGACTTCATAGAATAATTCATTCTAAATAAATATTATGAAATATATTCAAAAATAGTATAAATATGATTAAAAATAGAGTCAACTGTCATTTATTTTCCCCATATGCTTCATTTGATGTTGAACGCTGTTAATGAAAAGGATCAAACCTAGAGCTTGAATTTGGATTAACTCTAAAGCTACTGTAACTGCAACCAAAGTTATCACTACATATTTTCAACAGACAGATTTACACTACCAGGAAATGTTATGACACGTTTATCTCTTTTTTGAGTTAAAGGGAAAAAAAAAACACCATTATAACCAGAACGCTGTTAGAGTCCACGGGAAAGGAGTGATTTTTTTTTTTCCCAAATAATTTGTCCTTTTTCTGTGAAAGCCAAACTGCTGTTGGTGATGTTACTGCACCATGGGCGTCACACCTGTGGGGGATGGGGTTGTTGCAACACCCCCACTTCTCCAACCAGATGTTTTCATACCCCCCACTTTTTCCTGAGTTTATATATTGTATCGTTACTGGATCCAGGAAACGGACGGAGGGTTGGTCTCACCTACATTTTATTTCAGGATAAACGGTTACTGTCGGTAGTAATTGCGCCAAACAAACAGTAATAACATTGCGGGTCTGTTACGATATCTATGGTTTAAACTGTTTACCCCCCCGGGAGGCACAACAGCATATATAAATGAAGCGCACCTCACTTCGCCGGGAAAGTAAACAGCTGTTCTTCGTGTTGTTAGCAAACAGTCATCGTAATGAGAAATGTTGCCGTTGTTAAACCAAGTTAAACTAAAGTAATAACATAAAACATAACACATTTTTGTAAGAAAAAAGTGGTAGTGTCTGTAAAATCAGTGTCTGATTTTTAAATCAAAACTTATATCAGTTTTTTTATTTTATAATTTTGACTTTTTATTTCGTAATTTTGATTTATGAATTGAATAAATGTTTAATTGAGGAAAAACAAATGTTTGTTGTTATTTTCATATATATTTTTTTTATATAAAATTGTATATTTTTGTTTGTTAATTTTCCGATGATAGATGATAGAAAATTTTGCTCACATGCCACAACCTAGAACATCCCCACATTTTAAATAGCTGTGACGCCCCTGTACTACACCATAACAGAGAATTCCCTCCTTATTCTACCTTCAACTTTTGACCCAAAAGAATTTCATATCATATATAGTCGGTACAGTTTGTACACAGGGAAAATCTTGCCCATGCAAAACTAAGTGGAAAATTGAAACTTAACACAAAATGAAACCAGAATCTTGAAAAATGATGCACTTTTCAGATTGATGAACCGCTTCAGACCAGGTCCACGGTCTCTTCATCCACTGCAGCTTGGAAATGACATTGTCAATTTGCATTGTGAGCGGTCAAGCACTCTGTCTGTTTGATTGAGATGACAAATGTTCAGTGTGCTGTGATTACGTTTCAGCATTTTTGTTGTTACACCAATGTAAGTGAACACATTACAGATGCATAAAACTGAAACATTTACCGATTTCATGGTGGCTTAGGAACAATTTCGCCGCTCTGCTGAAGGATATTTCAAAGTGTATTCATCACAGAGGACTCGTCGCTTTACAGTATCTGATTTAGCGGAACAAATTGCACATGGGATGCACCTTGAAAGAATTCATGACAGCTCGACTAAAAATGCATTTTTACAGAACACACATGTATGCATCTGTTTACAGTATGTTTACAGCTCAGGCACCTCCACTTCTGTGTGTGTGTGTGTGCTTCTATTCCTGTCTTTATGAGGACATTGATTTGTTTACACAGTCTGTCACTATGAAGACCACAATTTAGGTCCCAATAAAGGTTTAATATAAATTCAAGACCCCACTAGTAAAATATAAATCTGTGTGAAGTATGCAAATGATGCGGCCCTATAAATACTAAAACTATTTGAAAGTGAAAGATGTATTTTTCAAAGGTTTGAAGATGTGTTTTTTATACAAATTTACATTTATTCTTATATAATAGAAAAAAAATATATTAAATTTATTTAGCTTTTTGAATTACAAATTTTTATATTTCTTCATTCATCTAGATGTGTTTATGCTAGCTACCAAATGGTTACTTTACCTGTGAGTGATGAGTACAAAGTTGGTCCTTATGAGACATGGAAACCTGTGTGTGTGTGTGTGTGTGTGTGTGTGTGCGTGTGTGTGTGCTTGTATTGATACCTCTCTGGGAACATTGATGTGTTTACACAGTCACGCCATGGGGAACTCTGACACCAAAATTCAGGTCCCGAAGAGGGTTAAATATAAATAAAGGTCCCCACTAGTAAAATATGCATACTTTTTTTTCCCGGAAGTCCTCATAAAGCATGGGGGAAACAGGTGCAAAGTGAAGTTTAAGGTGTGAAGATGTGCTTACTTTTTAAAAATACATATATATTTTTTTCTTTTTATTTATTTCTTTTATGGAATTTTTCAAATTATTTATTTAATTGATTCATTTAATTAAATTTTTTTTAAATTATTATTTATTGTGTTTTTATTCATCTATTTCAAAAATTATTTTTATTCAGCTGATTTACATTGGATTTAATTTTAAAATTTTTATTACTATGTCCATTTTATTTTATTTTATAGGAAAAAAAAAAGACATGTTTACACTAACTACCCAATGGCTACTTGATTACAAACTTGGTCCTAGTGTGTGTATGTGTGTGTGTGTTTTCATAATGTCTTTGTTCCTTCAGTGCCAGTGTGGTCTCGTACATTATTCTACTCCTATCATGCAGAAATAGCCTGGACAGCCATTTGGCTCGTGTTTGCCATCCATTTGTAATCCGGATAGAGGGGCCATGACTGCTCAGGCCCCGGGACAGCAGCAAAATCAATTGGCTAGAAATGACATCTGCCAGAATCTGCCAGTGGAGCGCTCGTAGGTACCATAAATGAAATCACAAGCCCTAATTGTGTGCTGATTTATTCACTTGTCTGAGTGCATCGTGGCTGGACCAGCTCGTAGCCCTAGAGCCCTGTCCGTGCGCTCGGTCATACATAACACATTTATTTATTTACCCATCTCCTCTGTTTCACAACATCACTATTGGATATGTTGCAACCCCCTCCTCCAATTCTTGCCATTCCTTCTCCAACCCCAACCCCCCTCCCTCCACATTTGATTAATTCAGTTTTTTCTCCGCTTTTTTCGTGGCGGTGTGTAAAATGAAATGGCTGCTGAGACAACTGTCACTGGCTCAAGTAAGATAAATATGTCGATGCCTGGAGCGGTTAGAGCATGCTTGTGGATTTGACTGCATTCAGAATGGAGAGATTTATTTTCTTCAGCAATCTTTTTATGTTTGTTGCCATGTTAAGGGAAAGCATTTTCTTCTAATTTTACCCTAACTGCTGATGTCAGCTATGTGGCACAGTTTTGACATCACAACTCAGACTAGCTGGAATAGCTTTAACCTTTTATCAGGCAAATGACTATTTTCAGTAACTTCCACATACATTAAAACACCAGGCTGATCTCGTGGACTCTCGTATGTCACAGCAGTTCTTATGGCATTTGGAGTTCTGTATAGTATGTACGCATTTTCATCCTTTTTCCCATGTTATTATAGGGGCGCAGCCATGGCCTAGTCGGCTAGAGAGTCAGTTTGTGATCAACGAGTTTGATTCACTGGACTGGCAGAGAGTTGGTAGCTAGCTGATGTGCTCTTGAGCAAGATAACGGGAGACACAGCTGCCACTCCGTGATGAATGAGGGTCAAAGGGTAACGAAAAGCATCATGGGTAGGTCCCTCATAGCCAATGGGATGACGTATTTACGTAAATTACATAGTTATGTATAATAATGCACTGTATTTATGTGGCACTCACTATTTCCACGCCACTTCGACAACAATGGGCGGGGTTAAGGTTCAACTCCTACACTTACGTCTTACGTCATGCTGGTTTCTGGGCTGCTTCAGATGGTCCAGTTATCAAACTATCCAACACTTACGAGTTACGACAAAGATTCTGGATACCCCGATGCGTCTTGTTAAATAACAGCTCGCAGTTATCACTGTTGGTGGTAGTTCAGAAGGTCCACTTAATGCAGTGAGCCCTAACCTATGACATAGTGAAATAATCGCGGGATGGGGGAGGGGGGTACTCTGCAATATCCCCATAATATCCCCAAGGCAATGTGAACGACAGTAGTAGGCCTATGCTACACCAAAGACCCTGGAATAATAATAATAATAATAATAATAATAATAATAATAATAATAATAATAATATATTATAATTATATATATAATATATAGTTTTGTGGTACTAGAGATGCTAGGCTTCATACATTGGTTCCATGTATGTGTGTCATGACCTCCGTTCCAGTGACCTTTCCCCCAATTTTCCACACTCACCTGGTCCTGCACTGCGCAGCTGCAAGCCGTTCCTAATCGGTGACTATTTAAGCGGTGAGGCTTGTAGCTGCCAGTGCAGGACCATTCATCTATGTCACCTCCATAACCCGGTCGATGTCTTCCATCTCCCCAATCACCATAACCCGGACACTCATCATCACCACGGACTCTGGCCGTTTACTCCCAGGTTGTGTCTGTCTTGTCTTTATGTTGTACTTTTGTTATTAAATTATTTTGCCCTTCAGTACTGTGCAATGGAGTCCTCCTTCACCTCACCCCGATCCGTGACAGAATGGTCCTGCCACCATCTGGACTCCGCCAGTGCTGAAGGGACCCTTTTTGTTTTAGTTTTCCCCTGTCTGTTCAGTCTAAAGTCTGTCCAGTCTTGCGTTCTGTCCCGTTCAGTGTTTCTGGCTTAAGCGTTCAGTGTTTCTGGCTTAAGCGTTCAGTGTTTCTGGCTTAAGTGTTCAGTGTTTCTGGCTTAAGCGTCTCTGTGTTTCTGGCTTAAGCGTTCTGTGTTTCTGGCTTAAGCGTTCTGTGTTTCTGGCTTAAGCGTTCTGTGTTCCTGGCTTAAGCGTTCTGTGTTCCTGGCTTAAGCGTTCTGTGTCTCTGCTCGCTTCTGTCCTCTGTCCCTGCCTGTTGCCCGTGGTTGGTTTCTGTTCCCTGTCCCTGCCTGTTGCCCGTGGTTGGCTTCTGTTCCCTGTCCCTGCCTGTTGCCCGTGGTTGGCTTCTGTCCCCTGTCCCTGCCTGTTGCCCGTGGTTGGCTTCTGTTCCCTGTCCCTGCCTGTTGCCCGTGGTTGGCTTCTGTTCCCTGTCCCTGCCTGTTGCCCGTGGTTGGCTTCTGTCCCCTGTCCCTGCCTGTTGCCCGTGGTTGGCTTCTGTTCCCTGTCCCTGCCTGTTGCCCGTGGTTGGTTTCTGTCCCCTGTCCCTGCTTGTTGCCCGTCGCTGGCTTCTGTCCCCTGTCCTTGCTTGTTGTTCGTTTCTGCCTGCCTGTTTCCTGTCCCTGCCTGTTGCCAGTTTCTTCTTTTTGTCTTGTTCCTGTCTAGCCAGAGTCCGTGGTGACCCCACCCAATCAGTCTCCTTGGTCCTCAGTCAGACCAGTCATGTTGCTCCTGCTACCGCTCTGCCCAGAGGGTACTCCGCCCAGGGGGTTTCCACACCGCCCTGCCCAGAAGGATGCCACACCGCTCTGCCCAGAGGGTACTCCGCCAGGGCGTTTCCACACCGCCCTGCCCAGAAGGGATTCCACACCGCTCTGCCCAGAGGGTACTCCGCCCAGGGGGTTTCCACACCGCCCTGCCCAGAAGGATGCCACACCGCTCTGCCCAGAGGGTACTCCGCCAGGGGGTTTCCACACCGCCCTGCCCAGAAGGGATTCCACACCGCTCTGCCCAGAGGGTACTCCGCCCAGGGGGTTTCCACACCGCCCTGCCCAGAAGGATGCCACACCGCTCTGCCCAGAGGGTACTCCGCCAGGGGGTTTCCACACCGCCCTGCCCAGAAGGGATTCCACACCGCTCTGCCCAGAGGGTACTCCGCCCAGGGGGTTTCTACACCGCCCTGCCCAGAAGGATGCCACACCGCTCTGCCCAGAGGGTACTCCACCAGGGGGTTTCCACACCGCCCTGCCCAGAAGGGATTCCACACCGCTCCGCCCAGAGGGTACTCCGCCCAGGGGGTTTCCACACCGCCCTGCCCAGAAGGATGCCACACCGCTCTGCCCAGAGGGTACTCCGACCAGGAGGTTACCATGCCGCCCTGCTCGGAGAAGCTCTGGACAACGGGGGGGGGGGGGGGTTGTGTTTTTTTTTTTTTTTTTTTTTTTTTTAGGGGCTTCAGGAGCCGCCCCTTAGGGGGGGGGTACTGTCATGACCTCCGTTCCAGTGACCTTTCCCCCAATTTTCCACACTCACCTGGTCCTGCACTGCGCAGCTGCAAGCCGTTCCTAATCGGTGACTATTTAAGCGGTGAGGCTTGTAGCTGCCAGTGCAGGACCATTCATCTATGTCACCTCCATAACCCGGTCGATGTCTTCCATCTCCCCAATCACCATAACCCGGACACTCATCATCACCACGGACTCTGGCCGTTTACTCCCAGGTTGTGTCTGTCTTGTCTTTATGTTGTACTTTTGTTATTAAATTATTTTGCCCTTCAGTACTGTGCAATGGAGTCCTCCTTCACCTCACCCCGATCCGTGACAATGTGTCTGTCCTGCCTCCTCAGGACTGCAAAGCGGGGGGGGGGGCAAGCAACCAGTATGATGTAAGACGTAAGTGCAGGAGTTGAACCTTAACCCCACCCATTGTTCTCGAAATGGTGTGGAAATAGTGAGCCCCGTATTTCGGTCTTGGAGGTTTGTTTACCTGCTGGTAATTTATATGGATAGCTCTACAGCTGATCTCTGCTAATTTCAATTCATACCGATCTTTTGCAGAGGGCAGAAGGTTATCAAAACAGTCATGGGACAACGTAACAGAGCTATCTATCTCGTGTTGCTACGCTGTTGTTTTCCCCTCTTAAAATGGCGGCGTGCATTACGAGGCGATGCGGTGACATCATGTGAAGTACCAAGTCTGTAATGTGTGATGCATGATCTAGTGATGGGTTAAAGACAGAGGACACATTTTGGTATGGTGCATGTTAATGTGTGGGAACCTACTGACAAAATAAAGATTGTAATTCAATTTTCTAATTCAATTTTTTTTTTTTATTCTAAAATTTCAAATTCTAATATTTTTTTTCAAATTTCCTAATTCAGAGTTTAATTTCGAATATTTTTTCCTCATTTCTAATTTTCAAATCCTCATTTTAAAAAAATCTAATTTTTTTTTAAGTCTCATTCATTTCTTGTATTTTTTTTTATTTATTTTTGCCCATTTCATTGACAGTATTAAAATCTTGTTAGGTCCCCCAGGAATACACTGAGGTAGAAATATTGAATTTCTATCTTTCTATTTCTATAAGCGCCCTATAAAGGGTTAACTCTACTTGTGAGCATAATTTTCACCTCATATTCTCTCTCTCTCTGACCTTTGATAAGAGGCCACTATTGACTCCGATGTGATATTTCCTCTATACCGCCAGACTGTTTCGGGCCGGCAGTCTGCTGAAACTTTAACCTAGCTCTAACACATACCTAAATAAAACATGAAACAACGCCTGCAAAAGTGTCTGTGAGGCAGTGGAACATCAAAAATTGATACAGCCTCTGCAGGCCAGACCAAGAAATTTATCCGTGCCCAAGAGTTCATCTCTCTCTTCCTGTCACCTAGGCGACAGTCATGGGTAGGGTGTGTGTGTGTGTGTGGGGGGGGGGGGGGGGGGGGGTTACAAGCATGCCTGAGATGATACCACAGGAAAGAGATGGGAAAGACAAGGGACAGAACGTTGTTTTTCATTATATCGTAGCTATGGGAGAGAGGCAAATAGAGAGGAAACAGCAGAGACAGTGATAGTAGTGGGTGAAATGAAATGGACTTAAAGCGAAGTAGAGATAGGGATAAAGGGAGAGACAGAGGGAGCCAGAACAGAGGAAATCTGACAGCAAATTTTGCAGATGAAAATAGAAGTTGCCAGTAAATGACCTCATTGAAATTGGACAAGGGAGTGGATATCTGGCATATGGGAAAGAGTCAAATTAGGGAGCTGTGTTTGTGGAGCAAAAATATGCCTTTGATGAAGCCATCTTTAAAATATCAAACACATCGTCGTGGTTCTTGCTCAAATGACATTTCCCAAAATTTGTCCTACATTGCTATTAGCGCCATCAGAATGTGTGAACATGGCAGTGTGGTGGCCAGTGGGGAGATGGTGCTACAGTATCGTTTAACGCAGTGAACAGCCCTGCCTTTTCCAGCTCATTAGCCATCCCCTTCTTTGTCCCAGGCCATTTGATAGCAGCATTAATCTACGGCTCCACTAGGCTTCCTCTCCCTATTTACCGGTATTTCATGAAGATTACACCACTCAACCGTGTAAATGTATGCTTTTTTTTTTTTTTTTTTTTTCCAGACTTCCAGCATAATGTGAACCACAAACTCCGTGGAGTACCTTGTATAAACTTCTGCGACATACGGCGGATTAAACAACGCATTTCCCCTAAAAGCCCAAAGAGATGAGAGGCGTATGAATGAAAGACGATCAAAGTGTTTGCCAAGCGAGCATCATCCTGCTTGTTTGTCTGTCTGTGTGTTTTTATTATTATTAATTTATTTATATTTTTTTTTTTTCGAGAAGGGATGTTGTGCGTATTTACCACCAACCTGGATGGCTCACTGCCATAAACACTGGCGTCTTTTTTGATTATGATCACCTGCTATTTGATTACTGCTTGTTTATCAAGATGATATGATTAAGTACTTTGGCAGAACAACCGCGTCTTGTCAAGTTGTACTATTTTGTAAAAAAAAAAAAAAAGAGAGAGAGAGAAAAACGCTAGAAATATGTTAAGCACAGATTGCGGCATATTTTATTTCTTCACGCTACTCGGAAAGTAAAACTAAACACAGACGTTCATAAACATCTGTAGCTAACCCACAGAAGCAAAAATACAAACAAGAAAGTCTTACGCACGTTTCAGCTTATAGAAAAATACACCACATCTTTTAAGGGGAGGTAATTGTCAGGGATGTGAACAGGTCTTTGCACAGTGTCAGCCTCAGCCCACATCATAAAATACCACAACTACTTTGTCGCAAACTTCTTAGAACCCAGTTTTTCTCTGGATAAAGCAGCAGCTCTGTGATCAGTCTGGCAGACTCTGTCTCTTGTGGGGTATGCGACATTTTTTATTTTTTTTTTATGGGAAAAGACAGACACAAGCTCCCTCTGCCTACAGTTTGCCATTCATCTAGACACAAGAGGTCTGGGTGTATTTGGCATTTAGAGAGTCAGTAACATGTTTGAAGGTGAGTTCATCCATTCTTTTCTCCCAGTGAGGATTTACACTCTATAATGAAACTTGCAACCAGTGGTTTGACAATAAATGGCAATGCTATCTTTTTTTATTTTTTATTTTTATTTTGGCCTTTTAATGTGGTTTGAATGTTTGGGTCAGGACATAAAAAAGCTGCTATTTTTTTTTTTGGCAGAAATAGTGTTGCATTGTCTTACACTGGAATATTTTAACAATTCAGCACATTTGAATGAAGATTTACATGCGTAGGTGTAGGTGTTGTTGGACGGTGGTCGGAGGGGCCATAGGTGTGAATTTGCAGTCACGCTTGTGCTATGTCTGCGTGGGTACTCTGCTTCATCCCATTAGCCAAAGACATACTCGGTTAATCTAAATTGTGCATAGGTGTGAATGTGAGACCGGTTCTTATATGTCTGTATCTCTATTTGTCTCTATATCCTCCTGACACCCAAGAAAGTAAAAAGTTTAGCTTTTTAACATTAAACTATTATCTTGATTGGAAACTGCAGAATGCAATAGTATTTTTCAAATACATTTAAAATATATATATATATATTTTTTTATGGAATGTCATTTACAATGGACAGAATTTAAAAGTAAAACTGTGTAACTTCTGTCCCCTACAGAGGACAAAAATGCATTACTGGGTCTCAGGAGGATAGGTCAACCCTTGAATGAACTAGCGACTCATCCATGGTATCTGGGATAGACCTCTCTGACCCTATTGGGGACAAAGCGGGTTCAGAAAATGAACAAATGAATGAATTAATCAATTAATGTGGAGTTCTGTGTGGTGTAAGAGTGACAATATTTAGTCAACATGTGACTTTTGACCATGAGCAAAAGTTCTAGGTTGTCAAGTTTGAAGACTATTGATCTAACTGGAGATGGAGGGTGCATTTCAAGGTTTTTCAATCTGATGCCTGGAACCCCATGTGGGGTGACCTGAAATTTCTAGTAAATGACAAAACTAAAAACTTATCAATAAAAAATATGTGGTGACTTGAGAGAATCTTAATCGATAACAGACATGACAAAGAGTGAGTCTGAAACTGAAATACTGTGGTTGTGTTTATCTGTCAAATGGTCACTGTGGTCACGTTCAGATACTGCAGGTCTTTCATAATTCATAGTTTGAATTCTTGTTTGTTCAGTATTAATTGTCAGTTTTTATTGTAAATACAGTACAAGCTGGACTGACTGTACATATCCTGACCAAGGAAAATACAAATGTCACTTTGTGCAGTAATAATCTGCACCTGGCTTTGTGACTAAATGTCATCTAAAGCAGGGGTGTCAAACATGCGGCCCGGGTGCCAAATGCAGCCCGCCAATGGTTCCAGTGCGGCCCGTGGGATGAAGAGCATAATAACCTATTAAATTACTCCATATTTTCTTCTCAGTTTTTAATTCTTTTTGCCTATAAATGACGACAACTTGGAATTTTTGTCATTGTTTGACTGCCAAAATAATATTAAATTATGAAAATACTTACATTTTACATTTCACAATAAAATGTGAATAATCTGAACAAATGTGAACAACTTGAAATCTTAATTTTAACCATTTTCTGCTTCTGTTGCTAAGAGTTTAGTGTCTTTGTAGAACTGATCCATAATAAAACACACAGACTAATGTGTGTTAACTAATTTGTTAAAATTGCCCTCATTTTCCTTATGAAATTTAACTTATTTTATTTTAATATTTTGTCTTGGGGTTTTTTTTGCAGTAAAACAATGACAAAAATGTATAGTTGTCATTACTTATCGGTTATTATGTTTTCATTTTACTGTTCCAGCCCTTTGGAGATCAAATCAGGCTGAATGTGGCCCCTGAAGAAAATGAGTTTGAGACCCCTGATCTAAAGTCAATGGTTCTTTGCAAAATATTATAGCAAATTATTACATGAAAATAAAGCATCTGTTTTGAATGCCTGGGGTTATTGGAAATTTCTAATCTTAAGAGGGAGTCATGAGCCATAAAAGGTAGGAAACCTCTGGTGTATGTTTTGTTGAATCATTTACAATGAGACTGTTGTAGAAAATCTTCTGATGACTGACTATGACTGACTGATGACTGACTATGACTCAGTAACTAGACTAGAATGTCCACAATGCTGTTCATTTCCATCCTTGGCCTTTGTTTACATGTTGTTGAAATGTCCCTGAGCAAAATGATAGATTTTATTCTGTGAATGTCTGTCTGTTTGAATGGGCATGTTGGGATGTATATATATATATATATATATATATATATATATATATATATATATATATATATATATATATCCTGCACAGAACCCTCAGGCTCCGAGGCCTCTGGTAGAGGACCCGAGTCTGAAGGAGACACCGCCCAGGTATATATATATATATATATATATATATATATATATATATAAAGACCCAGCTAACAGAAAATCCAACCTTTACCTCAAATTTTTGTCTCCGAATACGAAAGAAAATCGTATTTATGAAACGCAACTGAAACCTTTGAGACATAAATACAGTGCATTACTATATGTAACTACATAATGTACGTAAATATGTCGCCAGGATGGGGATCGGCCCACGTACAACAGGTGCCAGGGGTCAGCTGCGATGTCAGCAACCCACCCGACACATCTTGAAACAGTCTAAAGCAGAAACCCCACAGCTCAATGAAAGTGGGGGCCTAAGGTGGGACCCTGACCATGGACGGATGGACACACAGACTCTGACACCCCTGGAGGGTAACTACAAAAAGAAAATATATAATTTTCAACCTTCAATTTCATAATCTTCAACATAATCACAATGAAATAAGTCAACACTGACGTGTGTTGATGTAGTAGATGCTGAGCACCCCAAATATCTATCACACCAAAACACAGTAAATTTATTCAGGGGCGGCTGTGGTTCAGTTGGTAGAGTGGGTCGTCCAATCACTGAAGGGTCAGAGGTTTGCATCCCAGCTCTGTCTGTCCACATGTCCGAGTGTCCTTGGACAAAGACACTGAACATTGACTTAGTCTCCTAGTAGGACTGACAGAACCTTAGGATAGTAAGTTAATAAGTAATGTTTTAATTTAATAAACATCTACATTTTAAGTTCTGGAAACTCGTATTGTTTAAGTTTTATCAACTTAAAATAATTGAGGCAATTGATTGCCTTAAATGTTTTGAGTTCTGCTAACTTATTTGGGTTTACAGGTTCAGTTTGAGCATTAAATACAATTCCTGTTGTGTCGTAGTGTTGTACAGGTTTGTTTGCGCCACCACACAGTGGCAAAAAAAAATGATTAGATCATCAAAAGTAATCAAAAACAATAGTTATGCTATCCAGAACTAACTCTTATGTGTATCATGTGATTTAAACAGACAGAAAAGCACTGTTTTTTGTCAGTACAATTTATAGATATTGATGTAAGAACTGAAGTGATTTTGGTTTTTATCAAGAAAACTATGAAAAATGGCCAAATATCAGCTCTGGAATTAAACTCTAATGAGCTGTTATTGTTATCATTATATTTGTCCAAACAAATGTACCTTTACTTGGACCAGGAACAAGAAATTGAAAAAATACAACAGTGATGTCATTTATTTTCCCCATGACTGCATGTCTCTTCTGCATAGGTGCTTTACGATTCTCTGTTGTGTGTAACTGAATGATTCCTGTCACGTCTGGACACTCAAAACCTCATCTCAACCTCTTTCCAGTGTTGTACTTTATGCTGTATATCCAGAGAAAACACCAACCAATGCATGCAGGACAGAATTAGGCCACGGGTTCTGTCTCAAATTAAGCCCCAAGACACAGAGTTTTCAACGAAGCCCCCAGTAGAATCCCTTCTGTCCCTTTCTGATCATATACCACCAAATATGTCCAGCCTCAAAGCAGTGCTGCTTTCCAACTACTGATCAGAGAAAACCAAATCATTAAATTAACAAAAGATGCTCTTCCCAAAACTCTAAATAAACTTTTGCTGTCTGGCCCTAAACCACAGACACAAATTGGCACAATATCTTTAGATACAAACCAGAGACAGATCCTGATTAAACACAGACGGACTGACCATAAAGTGGTGGAAAAAGTTTTTGGACACCCTTAACATTTTATAAAATCTGAATATAAAGTGAATACATGTAACATTTAGCAAAATCTATTGTCAAAAAATAAGTTATTTACATCACACTGAAAAGTTATTCTTTAGGTGAGTCTTATTTTAAGTGTGATAATAAGATTAAGAGTTATCATAAAGAGGAAAAACTAAATAATAAATAAAAGCAACAAAAACTCAAAAAAAATGTATAAAAGACATAGCCAGAGAGGTTAAAAAAATAGATAACCATTAAAATAAAAACATTAAAAAACATATTTGCTCATTGTAGTCAAACCCTACACTACACTAGCTTTAAAGTGCAATCATCATCATCATCATCATCATCATCATCATCATCATCATCATCATCATCATCATCATCATCATACCTTATGAATTGCTCGTACACACATACAAAAATAAGATTACAAGTTACCATAAAGGTATAAAAATAAATAATAAATAGATCAATAAAAGTGACAAGAGCCCTAAAAAATAAATAAAATAGCCACACACACAAAAAAACTCATGTAATGTCATATAATTGTTTTCTGTGTTTATTCTTTCTTATTATTATGCATTATTATGTAAAACTGTAAAAGTATTCACTACCACACCAAAGTTATTTTCACCCTCAGGTAATGACAGATCTACAGTAGATGGATGTTTCCTAATTTGAATTGGATTGACCTCTCTCTCTCTCTCTCTCTCTCTCTCTCTCTCTTTCATCTTGAAACACACTTTGATGGAAGGAAATTCAGAGACTGAAAGCCTTTCTCAGTCCCAGCTGGCCAATATGAAGTTCAATTCTGGGCTATTATATTGGTCCAATAGAAGCCACTGTCTGCTATTCCCCAGCCTCCATTAGTTCTGTGTGACTTGAAGATCTGTGACTTTAAGATGGATATTCATCTGGAATGACCGCAGATGGCCCCAGAGCATCTTGGTCTTCAGCTTCACAGCATTCATTTTTACTAAGCTGCCCAAAATTAAGACCATTTTTGTGGAAGGAATCACTCACACCGTCTCTCTGCAAACAGCATGATGCTATGAAAATGGTTTACTTTAAGACCTCGGTTGATTTAAAGTGATTTCAGTGTTTTTACATTAGCAACTTTTTTCAGTAGAGATCCAATTCTAACCAAGAACAGCCAAGAAGTGATGAAGGGGATAAGACTACACGGCTTTATATTTTGTGATGCCATTAAGATCTGACGCCTTTGAAGAAAGACAGCTTTGTAAGGATGCGTGGGTGGTAAAGAACGGACAAATAAGACACATCACAGAGGTAAATGGTCCAACGCTTGTTTAACGAGTTATATCAGACAGCCATCAAAGGCCTATTGGCTCAGATAACATGCTCGCACTTGCGGTTATCAACATGTCACTGTCAATTGTAAGGCTAACTATCTTCATACAGGCCCCCACCCTACCCATTCCACTTCTCTTAGCAACAGATGCTGCATTGAAACAACAATTACTCGCACTAACATCCTCATCAGAAGCGAGTGGTGGATGTGGTTTATTCGCACACACTCCAACTCTTGTATATGTAGATACAAATTGGCCTGTGTCTCTTCTCATTTATTACAGATGAGTGTATGTGATCCTACAAAGACCAATGCACCTCACAGTCAATACAAGATGAAGGACTATTTCACAAGCACGTCTTACTTCTTATTCCACCTTTTTTTCATATCAAACAATGTTGACGTGTATGACGATAGAAGTCACATCACAATTTTTTGTCAGAGAGAGAGAGAGAGAGAGAGAGAGAGAGAGATGGTTTCATGATTCTCACGAAACATGAAACTATTGCAGTAATGAGAAAGTGCATTGCGGTGATGTGATGCTAACTGTAGCATTATGACCTAGCTAAATAATGACCTTTGTCATATTCTGAAAAATAATACCTTATTTCCGAACGGACGGATATAGATTGATAGACAGACAGACAGACAGACAGATAGATAGATAGATAGATAGATAGATAGATAGATAGATAGATAGATAGATAGATAGATAGATAGATAGATAGATAGATAGATAGATAGATAGATAGATAGATAGATAGAGAGATAGATAGATAGAGAGATAGGTAGATAGATAGAGAGAGAGAGAGAGAGAGAGAGAGAGAGAGAGAGAGAGAGAGAGAGAGAGAGAGAGATAGTTTCATGATTCTCACGAAACATGAAACTATTGCAGTAATGAGAAAGTGCATTGCGGTGATGTGATGCGAACTGTAGCATTAGTTATTATGACAGATAGATAGATAGATATCCCTATTATTGGGTAATAATAGAAAAATCACTGTAAATGTGTCAATGTAAGTGTCTTTGCATGGCACCACAAATGTAATTCTAGGCCTTTCAGTGTCAAACTGGTCGATATAATTAACTACTAAATCCTAACTTTGAATACATTTTTCCAATACACACTTTGAAATAATTGTCAATATAGATGTTTCATTTGTATTTATTCCAGTTATCATAAGGTACAATTCCTGCCAAAAGGAAGAGGGTGAAACTTATTTTAAATACAACAATTTTTTGCACACCCTGTGACTGAATAGAAACAGAGAAAGAAAAAAAAATCTATTTTATATGCCCCGTATTCAATCTATAAATAAACAACAACAGTAGACGGTCTGTCAGTCCCAGTTCCTTTCGGCTAATATATAAAACAGCAACAATCAAGAGCCATGCACAGTAAGAAACTTGACTCATAGCAGGTCATATTCACAGTGTGATATTAGTACTATTGCTGCCTAAGTAAAATAATTGATGACTACTTATTCAGAGCTAAGATGCTGCTGGAGACACTTTGACAATGTGAACAAACATGCTCAGTTTTTTTTTTTTACCCAGGTGATTGATCAGGGTCTCGTTCACCAGGACTGTTCAGCATCATATTAATGTGAAGGCAATTACAGTGGTAAAAACCGACATATGAATAAGCTGCCCTTGAACACCTCCTCCCACTTTCTGGATTGCACAAAAAGAAAATGATTACAGACCATTAGGCAGAGCGTGAAGTCGCCATGCCAATTCTACTGGCCAAAATTAGAAGCTATGCAACTTTTCCAGATTTGTTTTATTTATCCGTTCATTCATTTATTTATTTATTTGCCAGGTTTTGTTTTGGAGGGTGTAGCGCCTGTCAATAAGCATGGCCATGATAGTGTGGAAGTACTGCCAGTTTCAATAAAGCGGCAGAGAGATCACTGCAATGAAAGGTGACCTTGGCATAATTGAGATTCATCACTGAGAAAGCCAGGCAGCTGAAGTGATGGGGAGGAGAGAGAATGAGAGGGGAGAGAGAGGGGGGGGCTAAAAAACAAAACAAAAAAACAACAACAACAACAACATAAATACCACTCCTGTTTTATGAGGGAACCAGCCAACTGTTGGTAGGACCTGAATCTCAATGTCAATGATCGTATTTACTTAGGCCAAGACTGCACGCTCATAAGCTGATCCTACCCACACACACACACACACATGAAAGGATACAAAAATAAAAAAAAGCATGCCCTTTGTATCAGCAAACAGAAAGAGACTGATTTAAAGCAGACAGCATGCACTCTGGATGAGATAACAAACCAGATGCATGTTGGGAAACACACATTTCAACCACGGAGGAGGACAATGACAGCCTTCCATCACATGTGAAGTAGTGTGAAGCAGCATGGCGGTAGACAGCTTTTAAGGCACTCTAGAGACATGCAAACACAGTGCGGGATGAATAGGGGTGAGAGGGGCTTCTGGCATATATGGCAATGGATTATACTGTCCTTTCAGATGCACAATATGAATGTTTGGGTCTGGGCTGGAGCCTTAACATATCAGCCACACAGAGCTCCTGGGCTGGGGTAGGGATCCCCCAGACATCCAAGGTTTTCTATGGACTGTAACAATGGCCCACATTCTGGGTCCACAACCCACCTGGCCTTGTCTGATAAATGGTTTTGAAAGAAGACACACACAGCACCCCGGCCAGCCTCCAGTCCACGTGTCCAAATGCATCACTCTGTGCTGCTTCACTGGTTTTATCGCATTTCTTCCACATAGCTCTGTCAGTTCGTGCTACTTCCCTCACTGTTGTCTATATGAAGGTGTAAAGAACTAATCCAGTAATTAGGGTAAACAGTTCTTTCATATGAGAGGATTTATAGTAGGGGGTGGAATGTCCTGTCTTGTCCCTGACATAGGTCAAGCTCTAACAAACTGAACCCTACATTTCCCCTGATGAGATCATTGTTCATTAGAAAACTCAAATAACACAGTGTTATTTTCATATCTGTATTTTTCTGCACAACAGAAAGTGCTGTTTCTTTTTTCTTTTTTTTTTTTTTTGGGGGGGGGGGTGTTGTTTCTTTTTGTGGAAAAATATCTTGTGCTGATGCCGCACTAACAAGTAGGTACTTCCATTCTCTATAATTAAACGGTTTCATAATCTTTTGAGGATTAAGAGGCCAACTAATGACCAAATAAAAAGGGATTTGGTAAAATCAAAAAAAGGATTAATTACTTCTCATACTTTTGCAAGGTGACAGTAATTACTTTCATCCACTCAAACAAAAAAAGAATATAAAATAATTGGCAGGCACTTAATTAAAGGTTACGGCTTTGACATAATTGTAAAAGACAAGACAATTAAAAGTCCTATTATTCAATCAAGATACACATGGAGTAATTGGTGTGTTGCTCTCTGGAGGGCTGGTAAGTGTGGACTCTTTTATTTTTTTTTGGGGGGGGGGTTTGGTAAACATCAAGAGGATAGTGAGAAGGATGCTACATATCACCAAGTCGTTCATACAAGGTTATTCCTAGGGTTCAAACTTCAGAAGGGCCCTGGGGGGAGCTCAGGCACCTCTATAACAGATTATGGTGAGCCCCATAAGAATTGAAAATGTGAAAACCTCCCATTAATGTCAAGGTTATATCTGTGAGACGCCTCCAAAAGTCAATGGGTAGACTCCCAAGAGGCTCTTTGTGATTTGTTACCTGGACTTTTCAGACAGGGCTACCTCACAGACATGGAGATTTCTGCAGAGATAAAAAAAAAGCCATGTCTGGGTTGAGTGCTCAGCATTTGGATAGTGTGGAGTAGGATTCCTCAGCAGAAGTGACTTGTTAGAAAAAGAGACATTTGTCATTTTTTTTTGTTTGTGTTTTTTTTTTTTTTTTTTTTTTATTACTTGACTAATAATATATATTTTCAAGTACATCCAACAAAAGTGAACATGGATAGCGACTCAGTTCCCCGGAGCATAAGGATTATCTGTTAAGGCTAGCATTAAATTGTCATCTTGAATACGTCTTTACATGGGGGATATGTTGCTCGAACAAATCCATAAACCTCTACACTGGCACTTCACAAATTCTGTATGACACAGATATCTTGTGTCTGCGTGTAGCTAATGACAACAAAGCTCACATTAACTAAATATAAGCTTTGTCATGTTAGAAGATAAGTGAAAATTTCAATGTCCAACATGTTCATGTGACGATCTAATTCTGATAGGGGTAAATTGATATCCTTTTTCCCTCCCAATAAGCTGTATTTGGAATGAATCATATCTTTCATATTTCATAGATCATATATCTATCATATATGTATCTATATTTATGACAATAAATGTTTTTTTTTATTTTAAAGAGTGAAAATTAAATAAACTAGATGTTTATTTGTGTTTTTGATGATTCATCCTGGTCAGAACATGACACATTCAAAGCTAGAGGTAATCTAGAGTAAATAATTATAATTAGACTGATAAAAGACTTGCTAAAATTTGGTAAAGTTATACAAATACTGAAATATTGTGTTAGGTGTTTTTCCACAAGATAAACTGCTATGAACAAAACAAAAACGTATGCTCACCAGGCACTGTATTAGGTACACTACTTCAACTGTTCATTAGTGCAAATAAAGGTTAAAGGTTAACTCACTTTATTGTCGCCATAAAGAAATTGTGCCTCTGCATTTTACACACCCTAACGTGCACTGGTACCTAGCATTAGCATTAGCAATTAGCATTATGGCAAACATATGGCAGCAGCTCAGTACATTTAAACACACAGACATTATCATCAAAAGGTTGTTTAAAAAATGCATTAAGGATGTACAGCTGACAAATTTACAATGTTCCTATCATGTCATGTCTCCTGTGAATATTCTGGGCTCCTGGTTGAATTTTCTTTATGCCAAAGAGTGGGTTTTGAAGGTCCCAACACTAGCAAGGTGTACCTATTAAAGCGGCAGCTGATTATATAACGTGCTATGAAATTCTATTACAGTGATTATTAATAGTGTTTAATCACCCCAGCTCAATTTGGAATGATAACTCATTTGTAGTATAAATTACATTAATAATAATACATTTTATTTAGTGGCACCTCTCAAGTCACACAAGGTCACCTTACTGACAATATAGATAATGTGTGCATCAAACCAGATAATGTGTAGTTCAATAACATTTCAACAGTAATTACAGGTTGTTACTTGGAAGGACAGGTGTCATCATATGTTGCTTTGAGTTAACACCGTTTGAAGCTATAAAGACAAAAAATGCAGCTCCAGCAAAACTAAGATAGTAGACACTGAGTATGTTTTATTCCATAGTGGACAAATAGTCATTAAAAATAAAATATGGGAGTCAAAAATACAGGATACATGCAGGATATCTACTAGTATGACAGACACAAATGAGCAAGAACAGAATATTGCAGCTACTGGCTAATTTTTTTTTTCTTTTTACTTCATACCTTTAATGGTGTTTGACGCAGATATGTAGTTTTGTTCTGATTTGTCTATGCTTGGCTTTTGTCTGAGTCTTATGAAATATTACTTTGACAGACATATCAGACAGGCAGTCCGCCAACTTGGATAACAACCTTTTTCAGTCTCTTCAAACTCATAAAACTCAAAAGTCAGACTCCTCACTGTAAGAGGCCAAGGCGTCTTGTCTGCGATATCTAGGTCAGACTTAATCAAATGTCACATTCTCGGCCCAAATGACTGATTCAGAGAGCAGCCATCACTCACGCTCACCTCCTTATGGTTTGCTTGATCTCTGTCTCTGTCTTGTGCTTGATGACTCTCTCTTCAGGTATTCCAGCCAAGGTAATACTCTTCAGGTATCTTTAATTACCTATCATTTAGTATTCATGGCCCAAGTATTCATCATCACTTTCTTTATTGCTCATCGGCTGAAGGATGAGGATTTTCGTCAGTGACAGGCTCACCCCAAATGGAATTACTACCTCTTCTCCTGTTCACACACACACACACACACACACACACACACATATATAAACATATTACCAGGTGGAGGGATTAAGCCTCAGTGGGTCTGGGTCACTGCTGGGAGGATCCCCTCATGGGACCTCCCCCCAAGTCTGGCTTGTGTCCTGCATTTCTTCCGCAGCGGTGCGCCGTGACTGGCTCCATGAAGGGTGCAGGGGCGAAGGTGGCTCACGGCTCCTGCAGCAAGCTTTACAGAACCCTGCGTCCAGTCTGCACTGCTTCCCAGACTCGCTGCGCCTTCACTCCCCGGGGTAAGGTTTAAGGCTCAAACATAGTCGACGCATTGCAACACATACGCGGCAGCAAGGCTACGCAGAGCTACGCATTGGTTGGCATTATGCGGCGATGCGTAGGAAAACACATGCTCTCACCTTTTGAAATGTGACACGCCGTTCCGCTCAATACCTTGCGTTTATGGTGGGGGCGATACTGCAAATATTGTACATTCTATCATGTATTTATTATATTCATAGAAGAAGTATTCCAAAAACGGCTGGACATGAAGTGAAGCTGTTTGAAGTGATTAGACAATATTGCCATTTGTTTGACAGTACGTCACAATTGCACAGTAATAAAATAGCACCAGAGAAACAAACTCTCCATCCAGGTCTTTGCAGATGTTTAAAGGGCGAACATACCACCGCTGCTTTTGCTGCTGTTTTTTTCCATCCGTCGACATAAAACTAGCAAAATCATTTTAACTGATATGACCCGCAATGTCACTTACAATGGCAACTCGCAAAAGTAATAGATGATTCTGCTGCCACCTACTGGCTGAGTAGTGAATTGCAGTTGACGCACAGCCCACGATGCTTGCGTCAACGTGTACAAATGTCACTCGTGTCATTTGCGCATTGCATGCAGAGCAATGTGTCAACTATATTCAAGCCCTTAGGGTTAGAGGCCTTGGGAGGGAGGACCCCTTTTCCCCTCGACACGCCAACCGCATCACCAGGTCCGTGTGCAACAGGCCGCAGGTGTCTTCAAGCCACATGACGTGTTTGGAAACACAGGAGTCTACAGGCGAGTCAGAGGGTCTCCCAGACACCCCATTGTGGCCAGCGCATGTCGGCTGAAGTGGGATCCCAGCCCCGCATGGCCCGGGCCTCAAAATCAGTGGACCCTAATGGACAATAATAGTGATGTCCAAAACCAGAGGTGGGGATGAACCCCTCCAGCCCCCCGGCAAATCGCACTCAGTATGAAGAACTGAAAAATGTCAAGGTAGAAAAAAAAAAAAAAGATCATGATACAGTTTCACTGCATCCAATATGAGTATAGAGGTTTGGAAACTTGAGATTTTGCAATGGTTTGTACTAAAACTATCTAACAATACTTCTAGCAGCTTGTTCCATTTGTAGTATCGGTTAGCCTAGAAATACAGCTCACAAATCCACTTCAGAAAGTTGAATAAAGATAAAAAAAAAATAAAATCTCTGTTTTCTTCCTTGGTTTCTAAGTCACAAAATGAACATGAGCTGGCTAAAACACTTACTACAGTTGTTGAAATATTAGTAATCTAGGTAGTTAGCAGTTCGAAGCAGGTAAGAAAATAATTTGCTTCCACAGCTCTCGAGCTCTAAAGTCATGAACAACCAATGTAGCATAACTGGAGTTCACGGGGTCTTAAAGAGGCAATGCACTATTTTAATAACATGCACCAAATCACCAAAGCACATGAGTTCTAACATGCTTGTCACATTTTAAGTATTATTTATCATTTAAACAGTAACATGAACTTCCAATTGAAATTAATTAACCCTTTGACATAGACTCTTACAAGCATTACAGTGAACTGTACGTTGGCCTCTAGAGGGAGGAATACATTTCTAATGTGGTAATTTTCTGTACTCATTATTATTCCATTCCTCATTCATCTATTAGTTGGAAGATATTGTATTAACTCACAAAGACCCAAACAGCCACTGGGAAATATTATATGGTGTTCTAAACTAGGCTTATGCCATCAGAAGTCACAGCCAGGGGTATATATTTGAAAACCTTCAATCCTTAATGATGTCATGATGTACGGCATCCCCAGGCACGACCTTTCATTGGCACTTGATTTGATGTCAATCAGACAAATAGTTCCAGAGATATGAACAAAAAGAGTGTTTAGTGATTTGAAACTTTGGAGCAGTCCCTTATGGGCAATCTAGAAATGGTAAATCATTCCAAATCAAATCAGTTCTTCCTCTCCATGACATTTATTGATACGGAAATAATTGAATTTCTATACCCAATATTTTTCAAGTTATCCCGTTCATATGAAGGATATTCAACAGTGGTCAGACCAAAAACAGAATGTCCATGAAACTCTGTTCGGAGACGTAAACATTTAACAAATGTTGATCTACTCCTATCAGCACATGTAAATAGTACAGAAGCTGAGAGAGGCCATGTTCAGAATTATTTTCCAGATAATTAATTCGAGATCTCGAGAAAACAGAACCATTTTTTTCATGATTTTGATATAAACAACTAAGACACATCTGCCGCCACTTAATGACAGGCTGACTTCCTGTTTCTCCTTTTGAACAGAGTTTTTAGTCATTACAATTGGTATGTCAATCGTGATAATTTCTAAATTAGTCCACAGCACCTCTGCAGAAGACTGGCCCAGCTTTGGCTACACTGACGGAGATAAAGTAATCCAGCTGAGGTTGTAGATTTTATCGCAAACCTTATGAAAGGGCCAGGTCTCCTTTGCGACCCCCCCCCCCCTCCTGCGCCTCTCTCTCAATGCTTCATAAAACACCATTTCTCTGTCTGCTGCCCAATTTTGTTCTTCGTCAAGTACAAAGGGGCGCAGATGTGTCTCTGTTGTTTTTTCGAGATCTCAAATTATTTCTTATCTCGGGAGGGGGGTAAATATTTTGAACATGGCCTCTCCTGGCTTCTGTAAAATAGTGTAAAATGTAGTTTATAATGTTTTCATTGTCATTGGATATGGTCCATTTGGACACTCAGTAGTTACCGTGGAAACATTGTCATCACTGTGCTTGGTCCCATAATCTCATAATCCCAATTTTTTTGCGGGTTCGGGGGATTCCACCAGCATGTCTTTTCTTCGTCCTGGTGGAGTGATGGCTGCCCCCTCCTTTTTTTTGTTGTCTCCTGTTTCACTTCTGTTGGACGCGTGGTGGGCGGGGCTACTTGCGGGGCAGTGGTGGCTCTGTCCTTTATGCGTGTATGGTTAGTAATGAATGTTTGCTCACGAAAAGCATCATAGGTAGCTTCCTCATAGCCAATGGGATGCTACGTACAGTACGTACATGACATATTTACTTACATTACGTAGTTACGTAGAGTAATGTACATAGTATTCATGTCTCGGGGGTTTCAAAAAAATTGAGGTAAAGGTTTTTTATTAGTTGTATCATTTGTTAGCTGGGTCTTTCCTATTGTTTTATGGTGCTGTTTTATACACACACAATGGTGAAAAATCACTTATGAAAAGTGTAATAAAGAGAAAAATCTATTTGAGATTTGACTCAAAAGCAGTACTGGTCTTTATGGGTTACTTATCAAATATAGGAAGAATGTATTCAGTCGATGAATTTAACTTGACATTTGCATTTTACTGCATTTCAAACAAGTTTGTATTCTTTTCATTCAGCAGTTTGTCATTTTGTTTTGCACTTTTGTTTTTGCGTTTCTATTTTTCAATCATGTTGCTTCATTTAGTGCGTATTTTCTTTGTCTTTGTTTAATCTAGTTAAAACCTGACTGACTATCATATGGTGTTGAGTGCAAAAATAACTTCTTATTCAAATTTGATTGGAATTATTTTTTTTTTTATTCACAGCCAAAGGACAAAGTGTAAAGTGGTAAGAGATAGAATCACAGAGACAAAAAGTACTTGTGTTTTTCATTGACAATGTATCACCCACATCATCTGGAGTTCTGTATGAATGTGAATATTTTTGGGTTATATATATATATATATATATATATATATATATATATATATATATATATATATATATATATACATAACATATTTTTAATATATTTATTTTTATCTTATTCCATGTTGGTGCATGCTTCGCATTTTTATTATTTTTTTATACTATATATATATATATATATATATATATATATATATATATATATATATATATATATATATATATATATAATTCTTTTTTTGCCCTCTTTTTCTTTTTATTGTTATACTATATGTTGAATGTTGCAGCGTTACACCGAGACAAATTCCTAGTTGTATACTACATGTGTACTATACGAACAATGGCAATAAAACTCTTTCTGATTCTGATTATATTTATATATATATATATATATATATGTATATATACATATATATTATTTTTATTTTTTTTCCCTTTTCTGACATTTTACAAACCAAGCAACTCATGATGTAATTGAGAAAATAGTCATCAGATAAAAGTAAACACAAGTTGCAGCCTTATTGACATAAATTAAATCAGAAACATTACTGTTCAAAGTGACGAACTGAGTCATATACTTGGCCAAACCCCCTCATTCTACCACCAGAGCCCATTAATCTGCACTGGCTCTACATTCATCAACTTCTTTATTATGAAGTTTCATTTGTTAATTTACATTGTCAAAACAGTCTCCTACAATTGGCTCATAGTTTGGGCATCTGTTCATTCCAATTCTGCTCTGTAAACAGAATGTAACATTATTTTTTTTTTGTCTAATTACACCAGACTTGCATTTATCTTGCCAAATCATATAATCTCTGTTCTTTTTTTTTTTTTTTTTAAATAACCATTTATTTGTACATGGCATGGCATCTCATTCACTCAAATCGAGTTTCTTTTCCCTATAATGACAGTTCAGAATCTATAAAATGAAATGTAAGTCGGATATAAAAACCCTATTGTGGGTACTATGGTAATTGTGCAGCTAAAGCACAGCAATTTGTACCCATGTGATTTAATGTGTAAAATATGAGTGTGAAATCTGCAGCTTTCATACACCAGAAAAAAAACCTTTGTTCAACTGGATATGCCTTGAAGGAATGAACAATCTAATCAAAGCTTGTTCCTCCAGAAGAATACTGTTAATGAGTTACAGCATTCTAGACGTCTTCCCTCTGTCTTGTGGGTATATATTTTAATAAGTCTTGATGTCTAATTACCGCCGCTAAATGTCTCCGTAGATGGACAGTGTCGGCGCGTAAAACGTCAAGGGCGCTATAGCTGACGTAGATTATTTTAAGAGCTGATATTTAACAGCGGAAAAGCATTGCATGTTCCACATTTCAGTTGAAAATTAACTAAAATGGAGAGGACGGAGCAGATGTTTAACAGGTCAACAGTGACAACTGCTCTCCAACGCCAAATTCAGCATTTTGCTCCTCTGATTGAACTGTTTGACACCCACTGTCACTCCTCTACAACTGATATTTCTGTCCAGGGAAGCACACAACAGATGGAAATGGGGAATGGAATAATTTAGCTAAACAAACATTTGAGTTTTTTTTGTTTTTTTCATCCATGCATTTTCCCTACTTCACATTCCAGTAAATGTTGCAATGTCCATTGTTAGTCTGACAGCCAAAAAATACTCGTCCCTGCTGGAATCGAATCCACAAAGTGCTGTTTACCACAGTCACACATTAACTATGCCACTTGGGATGAGTAGTTTGCAATTTCTTTTCATTAAACTATTAAGCTGCGATAAGAAGACATGGACTTTTGGAACACTTAGTATAATCCCCCTCCTCTTCAATCTTGTGAGCCAGACTTTCTTTCTCTTTATCGAGAAATGTATTCCAAGAAGAAAACATTTGGCTCAAGTCATATGTCAGAAAGCAGGGGAGGGGGAATGAATAAATAAGTAATTTAAATTAAAAAAAGCACTGAAAGAAAGCCAGGAAGTAAGCAAAAGAAAAAAAAAAAACTAAAATACATTACAAATAACCCAATTGCATTAATTTTGTTGGTTTACAGGGGGTCCATTAAACTGTCCTTTAATGTTCCTTTAAAGAAAATCCCAATATATAACAGTGACAGAAGTAGAACAATCAAAGTGGATTGGTGGTTAAATTATGAACAGACAATCTTCTCCACTTTGTCATTAGTTCCCAGTGTTGGCAGAAATAAGGTGGTTCTTCTTAATAACACATAATTAACATCTTCATAGGAGTCTAGATGTTAAATACTGGAGGAAAGGAGGAAAGTTGAACCCTCTATTCCAGCTGCTAAAGTGATTACCTGTGTTAAAGCCTCTTAATTAACAGATGTGGTAAAATTACTCACATTCTGTGCTTACAGTAAGTAGAAGTGCAGCTATGTGTGTGAAAAAATAAAGTAAAACCAGTGATTCAACTCCTTTACTTAAGTAAAAGTAAAACAAAAAAAATATACAACTTCTGAGTTGTAATAAAGTACAAAAGTACAAATTAAAACTATATTTTTGCCATGAAAGAAATAATCCTTAATCATGAAAAAATGGAAAAGTTTCAAAAGTATCAGAAATTAAAGCCCTTAAAAGTGAGTAACTGTGTAGACAATGTGTTTCATCAGGTCATGGTACTCAGGTATGTGGGTATGGGCAGGAAATGTTAGACAAATAGAGGGAAAAAAGGCACAATTGAGATAAAAATTCATCATTATGATATTAAAAAAGGTCATAAATAGGATTCAAAATACATAATTATGTAACAAAAAGTCAATATTCTGAGATAAAAAGGTATAAATATGACAGAAGTATGATCAAGAGTGAAAATTATGAGATAAAATTCAACAACTGAGATAAAAAGATACAAATTCTGAAGGAAAAAGTCACAATCACGAGATAAAAAGTCCAAATTATAATATAGAAAGTCACATTTTCTCTTCACTGATTTTCCCTCTGAAGTGTTTAGTGTTTTAGCATTCTGCTTAGTTTGAAAAAGTAGTAGTTTATTCTGAAAATAAATTTTTTTTTTATAATGATAAGGGACGGGGGAAATCGATTAAAATGCTTGCAAGGAGTGAGATTTATTGTGCCTGGCATCACTGTTTTTTGTTTATTTCAGATAACAAACCTTGTAGTTTTCATCATTTCATTACTTTTTATTAACAAGTAATGTAATAACGTTGGTTAATTGTATAAAAGAAAGGATGACAATCTAATAAATGTTTTGATGTTGATTTCAGTTTGTACGATTAGAGTTAATTTAAACTGACGTTTTGGGGATTTTTAAAGTATCTTGACTTGGAGTCCAGAATCGAGACAGGATTTTTTTATGCTCGCTGGTATTTGACTTGGACTTGTTTTGGTCTCGGCCACTGGTCTTGCCAAATATGGTTCTTGGTCTCGACCGAGTCCAGGCATCTTTATTTTGTTACAATATTCCAGAAAAAAGGCATCATTCATCTGGTTAAGTTAACTATAGAGATACGCCTCATAAGCTAGGCTATGTGTTATTTTAATATTAACATTAACTAACATAGTTAGTTCAGTTTTATTTTGTATTATTATTTTGGTAATACTGGTCATTCTGGTCTATGTACACTGGTAATACTGGTCATTCTGGTCTATGTACACTGGTAATACTGGTCATTCTGGTCTATGTTACACTGGTAATACTGGTCATTCTGGTCTATGTTACACTGGTAATACTGGTCATTCTGGTCTATGTTACACTGGTAATACTGGTCATTCTGGTCGATGTTACACTGGTAATACTGGTCATTCTGGTCTATGTTACACTGGTAATACTGGTCATTCTGGTCGATGTTACACTGGTAATACTGGTCATTCTGGTCTATGTTACACTGGTAATACTGGTCATTCTGGTCTATGTTACACTGGTAATACTGGTCATTCTGGTCTATGTTACACTGGTAATACTGGTCATTCTGGTCTATGTCACACTGGTAATACTGGTCATTCTGGTCGATGTTACACTGGTAATACTGGTCATTATGGTCTATGTTACACTGGTAATACTGGTCATTCTGGTCTATGTTACACTGGTAATACTGGTCATTCTGGTCTATGTTACACTGGTAATACTGGTCATTCTGGTCTATGTTACACTGGTAATACTGGTCATTCTGGTCTATGTTACACTGGTAATACTGGTCATTCTGGTCTATATTACACTGGTAATACTGGTCATTCTGGTCGATTTACACTGGTAATACTGGTCATTCTGGTCTATGTTACACTGGTAATACTGGTCATTCTGGTCTATGTTACACTGGTAATACTGGTCATTCTGGTCTATGTTACACTGGTAATACTGGTCATTCTGGTCTATGTTACACTGGTAATACTGGTCATTCTGGTCTATGTTACACTGGTAATACTGGTCATTCTGGTCTATATTACACTGGTAATACTGGTCATTCTGGTCAATTTACACTGGTAATACTGGTCATTCTGGTCTATGTTACACTGGTAATACTGGTCATTATGGTCTATGTTACACTGGTAATACTGGTCATTCTGGTCTATGTTACACTGGTAATACTGGTCATTCTGGTCTATGTTACACTGGTAATACTGGTCATTCTGGCCGATGTTACACTGGTAATACTGGTCATTCTGGTCTATGTTACACTGGTAATACTGGTCATTCTGGTCTATATTACACTGGTAATACTGGTCATTCTGGTCTATGTTACAGTGGTAATACTGGTCATTCTGGTCTATGTTACACTGGTAATACTGGTCATTCTGGTCTATGTTACACTGGTAATACTGGTCATTCTGGTCTATGTTACACTGGTAATACTGGTCATTCTGGTCGATGTTACACTGGTAATACTGGTCATTCTGGTCTATGTTACACTGGTAATACTGGTCATTCTGGTCTATGTTACACTGGTAATACTGGTCATTCTGGTCTATGTTACACTGGTAATACTGGTCATTCTGGTCTATGTTACACTGGTAATACTGGTCATTCTGGTCGATGTTACACTGGTAATACTGGTCATTATGGTCTATGTTACACTGGTAATACTGGTCATTCTGGTCTATGTTACACTGGTAATACTGGTCATTCTGGTCTATATTACACTGGTAATACTGGTCATTCTGGTCGATTTACACTGGTAATACTGGTCATTCTGGTCTATGTTACACTGGTAATACTGGTCATTCTGGTCTATGTTACACTGGTAATACTGGTCATTCTGGTCTATGTTACACTGGTAATACTGGTCATTCTGGTCTATGTTACACTGGTAATACTGGTCATTCTGGTCTATGTTACACTGGTAATACTGGTCATTCTGGTCTATGTTACACTGGTAATACTGGTCATTCTGGTCTATGTTACACTGGTAATACTGGTCATTCTGGTCGATGTTACACTGGTAATACTGGTCATTCTGGTCTATGTTACACTGGTAATACTGGTCATTCTGGTCTATGTTACACTGGTAATACTGGTCATTCTGGTCTATGTTACACTGGTAATACTGGTCATTCTGGTCTATGTTACACTGGTAATACTGGTCATTCTACTATATTGTAATTAAGTTGCTCAAATGCTCAGTACTAGTATCTATTAGTGGTAATAGTAGTGGATTGGTGTTTATATCAGTTGTACTAACTATAGATATCACCTTATATCATTGTGATTTCTTTAAATTACATGGTGTGATATGAAGGGGAATGGTTCTACTTATTGTCACAACATCCAGGATTTCTGTTTTTACTTTTAGATCAACAAATAATAACCCAAAATTATTGACTTTATACTGTCAGTTTTTTTTCTCTCCTGGTCTCGGTCTCGACAAAGGTGGTCTTAACTACAGCCCTGATCTTAACAAATATACAGTATTTACTACACAGTGTATAGTGATGAATGAGTGATATCTGTCATTTGAGTGTATTAACATGACCTGGAATGCACTATTATTGAACTGTCTTCATAGAACACAGACGATGCCCTGAGGCCTGACATTCAGTTCAGTATTTAAAATGTTAACATCAGATCAGCCTGATCCACATAACAAATATTTACAGCTCCTGAGGAGAAAAAGAAGGTTTTCAGTAGGCCACAAGCTACAAAGAAAAATATCAGCAAAAAAAAATGAAGAAAATAAAAAATCAACAGTGTGAGGAGAAAATAAACAAGTGTTTGTGTTGTCTCTTTACACCTCGACTGCAGACACAGAAGCCACTGCAGTTCATCAGCTGCTGCCCCAGGTAGAGCAAAAGGCTCCAAATATGTTGTTTCTATTTCAGTATTTACAGTCAAAACAGTAATTAAAATGTCTGCAAATACAAAACCATTTATTTGTACTTTTTTTTTCGTTCATCGTAAGCAGAAAAGTGCAGGATACAATGTTTCTTCAAGAACAGAGGGTCTGCATGATGTTAGAAATTACTGATTTTTATACCACCTATTTCTTTTCCGATCTGATATTTGATAGGACGTGTGACGAGTCAAATGTCATTTTTAGTGAGGTTCAGTTTTGACTAGTCAAAATAGAATTATAGATATCCAAAATGATTTTGTTATCTATCTACAAAGTCAATTTCCAAGAGTCAATTTCCTCCATTAAATGTTAAAACGGCCAGTCATAGCCACCAGAACAGATTCTGAAGACCTCCAGGCAAAGTTCTTTGACTCTGACCGTGCCTGGAAACAATTGATGGCTGTGATTGGCTAAATGATTTAATGTGAAAATACATGTATGGAAGAAGCACAACCAGGGGAAAAACTATGAAAGGAATTATTTTATGAATTTTCATGGACAAAATATAAAAAAACATCAGTCTGTGATTCAGATATATTTTTAAGGCCTGCAGAGAAGACCTTGCAGACCCTGACAGCCCACAAGTGGAATATATGAGAAGTGAATGTCAATCAACTAATGTGTGATAAGTAGCTGTTTCTGAAAAGTCTAAGAGATAAACATGTTCTAAAGCATTTGTAATCAATGAAATATTAACAAAACCAAACATATTTAATTTTTTTACATTTTGTGTGTGTGTGTGTGTGTGTGGGGGGGTACAAAAAGTTTGAATTTGAACCTTTCAGGTGACACAAAGCTATCTGTAGTTTAATTCCAGAAAACATGAGTGGATTTATCGAGTCAAAACTTTCAAGAAACTACGAGGACGACATAATTGTTTATCAGCACAAGCGGTTGTACTTACGACTGAAAATGTGTCCAAACCTTGAGCTGATTATGTGAAATATTGAGTTGTTGGTTTTATTAATGAACACAAGTGGCTGAGGGCGACACAGTGGTGCAGTGGTTAGCACTCGCGCCTCAAAGAAAGAAGGTCCCTGGTTCAATTACCACACCAGACCTTTCTGTGTTCTCGTCATATCTGTGTGGGTTTTCTCCAGGTACTCCAGGCTCCTCCCACCATCCAAACACATGCACTGATAGGTTAATTGGTTAATCTAAATTGTCCATAGGTGTGAATGTGAGAGTGATTGTTTGTTTATATACTGTATGTTCAGCCCATGAGATGAACTGGAGACTCATACAGGGTGTACCCCACCTTCATCTATTGTAGCTGTATTATGCCCCCAGTGACCCTAGCGGGGATAAAGTGGGTTCAGATGATGAGATGAGACATTTATTACCATTTTCTATGTATTAATAGATTTGGATTCCATTGTACATCTTGAGATATGTAATTCATCGTGGTAGTAAATGTAACTTTGTGTATCATCTATATCATACTAAATCATATATAAAAAAATGTCTGTCATGATGGGGTGAGGTGAAGAGAGGACTCAGTGTTGAAGGGAAAAATAATTTAATGACCAACAGAACAAAAAGCAGACAAAGACAGAGATAAAACCGACACAAAACCAAACAAAACTTGGGGGTAGATCAGCCAGAGTCCATGGTGGTAAAACATGTCCAGGTTATGGAGACAAGGGAAATGGCAGAGTATCTGGGTTATGGAGGTGACAAAGCTGAATGGACCCACACCAGCAACTGCAGCGTAACTGCTTATATAGTTCAAGATCAGCAACGACTTAGAGCTGCGCGGTGCGGGCCAGGGGAACCTGGAGTGGATCTGGGGGAAAGGTGACAGCTTGAGACAGGTTGTGACAATGTCAACATGAATTTAACCCATTTGCTTATTTCCTATTTTTAATTTGTGCGTACAATCGGAAGAATGAAAAACAAGCCCCTTTTTTAAAGTCCGAATTGTACATGAATCAACAAGGATAATTTTTTTCTTTTTCTGATTGTGGATTTTCAGTTGAATGGGAAAAGAACAAGTGATACATGGATTTCCAATGTGGTGCAGACCCTCTGTTCTCTAAGAAGCTTTGCCACCTACAGTACATCATTTTCTAACTAACCTAAAACAAAGAGTAAACAAGTGGTGCCAGGCACAACAAACTCCGCCCCCTCACAAACATCTTTTATCGTTGCAAAAACTCATTTTTGGTTACTGTAACTTTGGCCTTTGACCTACATTCACCAAAATTTAAAAGGATCTATTCTGGACCACTTTGTACCTTCCTGGAAAAATCTAAATTAGTCCAGTAGTTTTTTGTGTACAGTTGCTGAAAGACAAACAGACAAAACAAACAAACAGACAAACTGACTCAAAAACAATACCCCCTTTTTTAGAAGGTGATAAATGCTCATAATTCTTTTATTTTCCAATTATGGATTCTCAATTGAATATGAAGAAAAGAAATGATCCAAAATGTTGTAGCCAACCTGGGCTTGACAGGCTTTTGGAGCCGTTGCAGGTGGTTGCCAGTTTGCTTACAGGAACCTGTAGGGTTTTAGAGTCTGAGAAGAGGAGGGCTGTGCAATACCAGGTCAGAGCAGGAAACCCATCAGAGCTGAGGATTGTGAAAGAGTAACTATCATGGGTGTCACACCCGTGGGGGATTCGGGTGTTTTGCGACACCCCCACTTCTCCAACCAGATGATTTCATACCCCCCACTTTTTCCTGAGTTTATATATTGTATCGTTACTGGATCCAGGAAACGGACGGAGAGTTGGTCTCACCTACTTTTTATTTCAGGATAAATGGTTACTGTCGGTCACAATCACGCCAAACAAAAAGCAATAACATTGGGGGGCTGTTACAATATCAATGGTTTAAACTCTTTACCCGCCCGGGCAGCACAACAGCATATAGCAGTATATAAATGAAGCGCACCTCAGTTCGCCCGGCGAAATGTAAACAGCTCTTCTTCACAGTGTTAGCAAACAGTCAACCAGTAAGTAATGAGAAATGTTGCCGTTGTTAAACTAAGTTAACTAAACTATGTGTTGTTCTGTGACATTTACCCTAAAACAGTGGTTCAGAAACATTTTTCAGTGATGTTCCCCCTGAGAAACATACTTTTAGTTGTCTCCCCTGACATGGGCAACATATTTTTGTAAGAAAAAAGAGGTACAGTGTCTGTAGAATCAGTGTCAGATTTTTTTAAAATCCAAACTTATATCAGTTTTTTGTCTCATAATTTTTACTTTTTATCTCATAATTTTGACTTATGAATTGAATAAATGTTTAATTGAGGAAAAACACTTTTTAAAATTATTTTCCACCATATATTACTTTTTAGATATAAAAATGTAACCATTAATGAATAATTTTCCGATGATAGATTCAGAATATTTTGCTCATGTGCCACGACCTAGAACACCCCCACATTTTAAATGGCTGTGACGCCCCTGGTAACTGTTAAATAACTCTCATCTTCAATCATGTATTGACTGACATGACAACTCTGGTTGTTCACGTTCATCTCAGCTAAAAACTGACAGCAGAAATTGTCCTCCGTGAAGACAGTTAGTGCCAAGAAGTCATTGCTTTGTCAAAACTGTTGAAATCAGAACAACTTACCTCAGTGACTGTAAATGGGAAGCAGCCGAGTGTTGAAACTGGAGGTGTGTGCTTCAACTTCACACCAGCAGCAGCTGTAACACGCAGGCTGCGAACTACAAGGAAGTGTGTGTATGTGTGTTTGGGGGTGGGGGGGTGATGCTAAATAACATATGAGCTCCCCTTAAAACATCAACGGTAACAATGTGGAGCGAGTCACTAAAATATTGACAATATGCTATTTTTAATATGCATTTGCATTTTCTTTGTGCAAATTTAGGCTGTGACAGTGATTACCAGTGTTTCATCACTGGTTTATTAAAGACGACGTCTGTGGGAGTTTATGTGTCAACTGCTAACATGTGATGGCTCTTATGATAAACTTAACTCAATTTAATTAACCCATAAAGACCCAAACCTCCATTGTCAACCAAAAGTATTTGCTACTTTAAGATTGTTTTTTGTTGGTGTTGCTTGAATTAAGGAAATAATAATAATAATAATAATAATAATAATAATAATAATAATAATAATAATAATAATAATAATAATAATAATAATAATAATAATAATAATAATAATCCTAAATTAAGCAAAAAAATAAATAATCTGTCAATGAAATAAGTGAAAATTATCTTGGTAATTCCTTGGGTTTTGAGTTTTGAGACAAAGCTGTAACAGGAGAGTTTGACACAGGCCCTGTGGAATGCAGGGGAGGGGGTAATTTACAGTAGGACACAATGGATATCCCTCTCGCCAAGGGACACAAAGGATCGTAAAAAAACCAACTCTCCAGAAGTTGACACCTAAAACCAAGAGGACCGTGAAGGAGGGGTCGACTACATAATGCATGCTTTAGTGCCCCCTTTAGTGCCATGCGGCCTCCCAGGCAGCATGCACTCAGACAAGAGACTGACCTCAGACTTTTGACAAACATATAAAACACATCCAGAAGAGTTAGATTATAGATAGATCGATATAGATTTACAAGTAGGTGTCTGATGCTCAAAACAGTGAAAGGAGAAACATACTTCTTTTAACTTAAAACTTTGTAATAATCTTTACTTGTAAACTATATTTGACATTAAAATAATGAAAATACAATGGAAAGATTCAAAGAAGGTTAATTCTTACCAACTGCTCGTAAGCCAAATAAGTATATGATCTTAATTAAGTAAGATTTATATATTTTTTCCTAAGACAGTAAGATTTCTCGACATAACATTTTCAAAATCTATTGTCTAAAAATGACTTCTTGCATTTCACTGAGGTGTTATTCTTTAGCTGATTATGTCTTATTACTCCGCCAAAGAATGATGTAATCAATGGGGTTTGTCTGTTTGTTTGGTTGTTAGCAAGACAACTCAAAAAGTTATGGACGAATTTGGCTGAACATTTCAGGAAATGTTGACACTGACACAAAGACCAAGTAATAAAAGTTTAGCGGTGGTCAATGAGGTGAGGGATGGGGGCATCAACAGACTAGCAACAGTTTCACCTGTGTATCACAGTTTAATTGATAATACATTGTGTGAAAATGTATTTCGGTCTAAGACTCCTGCACCTGGGTCCGCCTGTTCCCTGACTTCCTGTCAAAAACTAAAACTTGGTCAAATTTGGATTGTTTATCAGGTCAAAGCTGATTACTGATGTGTTGTAGGAGGCCTCATATAAGCCTGCCAAAATAAAGAAAATGAAATGAATGATAAACAGAGATTAAAAAAATAGGAATGTCCGACTTTACAGGCAACAGTGGATTCAATTCATTGTTTTATTTTAAAGCCCAAAATCACAGGGCTTTAGATAAATTAATGAAAATAAACAGTCAAATAATCAGTGCATAAAAGCTTGATTTTTACTTCTTCTTTAAATAAAACTTTTTAAAAAATATAAAAATACAGCAGTATAACAAGAAAATGCAGTATTTCTTCTCTTCACTTTTCTGCACTGTTGGAATTTGCCCAGCAGTGGCTACTTTTCATCAGTTTTTGTGTTTATTATTCATATCCTCTTTTAAAACCTCAGTATCACACACTACAAAATATTGTTGTTTCTGAGCACATATTAAAAGAAAATAGTGAGCTCCCCTGAAAGCCATGGCATACTTCAGGACGTGATAACATATTGTCTCTCTGGCCCATCATGTTTCTTCATTGTGTGCCCATGTGACTTGAAATCATCTGAAGCTATTATATATATCTATTATCTCTTGACAGGATCTTCTTTGAAAATGAAGATTGCGTTCTTGCACTGTGCTTTTAGTCGTTGAAGGGATGGGACTTGCGTATCTTGACAGTGAAACACTTTATACACTCAGAGGGATTCTACTGAAGCACATGCTGACTGCTTCCTGATAAAACACTGTGTAAGAACATTTGTTTTTCAGCTTTTGATTTGCCACATGTACCTGTAGATGAACCCGATCACCCTAATCAAACCCTCTCACCTTTTCACATCTGACGTCTACATCGTCTATTTCACACACCTGCTCTGTTATCAGCATAAAAAAGTAGGAAACAGCCTTAGCTAGACTACAGCTTGGTCTTTTAACCCGTAAAGACCCACTGCTACTTTAATGGCAAATACATTTTTATTTGTATTTAGCTTTTCCAAAGTGATGTGTCATCATTTATTTTAATATTAGCATCTGTATTTTACATTTTTCAAATGAAAATCAGGTATTTTCACACTTTATTTTATTGTCATATAAATGGTCATAAAAACTCAGATTAAAGTTAATGTTTATTATATAAGAAACAGAGAAAACTAAAGAAAAAAGGGATTTTTTTCAATGAAATCACCATAAACCATTACCATTTTCCTTTTATAGGGCACTCATTGAAATACTTAGTGAAATACCTTAGTGTCTTACTAGACATCAACATCATCTCCCTCCATTTGCCATAAAACAGCTGATCAGCACTTATTAAAAAGTAAGCACATGCAAAAAAAAATGTTACATGGTTGTAAAATGACAAAAATCACTCATATTCACTATAGCTTCAATGTAGTGATGCACCGATCAGCATTTCTTGGCCCGGTCACTGATATCGATCACCATAAAACTTGATCTGGTCTTTCGATCACGGAAGGAATTTTAAATGTCCATACCTTTATCTAGGTATGGATAGTTGTAGCCCGAGATGCAACTATTTGATAGTTATATCTAGGGCTGTAACTATCAAATATTTTTGTCATCAAGTAAAACAAAGCAGTTTGGGATTTGTTTGTTTTTCCAATCCGGCTATTTTTAGACAATATCGGCCAATTATCATTGGCAGCTGATCGATCGGTGCAACACTACTCCAATGTGTATAAAATCTGTCTAAAAACACTGTATAATGTTTCTAAACACCAACATGACCTCACAGGACTGGCCCCATATTTAATGTTCGAGGAAATTACCAAAAACAGTCACCTGCCTGATTTTTGGGGGGCAACAGCGAGTGCCTTTCTGCCTCGCCCTACAGAATGAACCACACACATAGTAAATGGTCAATGGACTGCATTTAAACAGCACTTTTCTACCTTCATGGTCCTAAAAGCACTTTACATTAGCTTCACATTTAGCCAGTCACACACCAGTAGGCCATGCAAGGTTCTGCCAGACCGACTGGGAGCCTAAGACTGAATCTCATTTTACCCCTTACCCCTACCCCTTCAAATGGAGTGACGTATACGGCGTAGAGCCTGAAAAAGAACTCCTATGAATTGGGACACCCCTTCAGCGAACTGATGACCTAGATCCGCCGGTTGTTACGTAACCAAAAACGAAAGCTTTAACTAGAAATAAACAAACATATCTGCTGCTGTAGTTTTCGCGATCTCCTGAGATATGCAGATATTTTTTACCAATATCTGTGTTGAATTGGAGAAGTGCTACGCATCGACCCATTACTCAACGTTTGCGTAAATAGCATTTTTTTTTTTTTTATACATTGTGACAATGTCAAACTTCATACAATACAACAGTTATTGTATCTCACCATAATTAACAGTTTTTAATTACTACATTTGTGTAGTTCCTTTGTAGAAGCCACCATTTTAAAAATAATTTACATTGTATTCTGGGAAATTTCTCATACCACTCCATTTGGAATCTGCCTCTGGAAAATCTCTATTTGAAGGGGTATAAGTCCCTCCCCCTTCCCCTCTGCCTTAACGTGAATTGAGACACCCCTTCCCCTACATGCAGATGTGCAAAACAGAGGGAAAGGGGTAAGGGGTGAAATTATTTAGGGTTCAGTGTCTTGGCCAAGGACAGAGCCAGGGCATGAACCGCCGACCCTTCAGTCATTGGATGCCCTGCTCGACCAAGTGAGCCACAACCTCCCCAGACACATGCCCCCTCCTCTTCCCCGAATCGCCACCCAAATGTAACCATTTGTTCCTTATGCCAGGATGAAATTTCAGCCAAATTCATACATAACTTTTGGAGTTATTTTGCTAACAGACAGACAAACAAACAAACAGACAAACAACAGTAAAAACATACCTCCAAAGTAATTAAATGTCTATGGAAAGAACCAGGTCTATTGTATCAGAACGACTGCAAATGTTTATGAACATTTAAAATCAATCCAAAAGTCAGAATGTGTCACCACAGAAACGTCAGGAGCTAAAGGGTTAAATCCCACCACTCTATCCAAATTCTAACAGTACAAGCAGAGTAATTGAAGCAGTATCAAATGTCACCGCAAACTGTCACATTTTAGCCGCCAACAGATGAACAGAGAAGCTATTTCAGAGGCTGTTTGGGGTAGAGGCTCTTACTTGGTGCCCCCCCACCAGATGAGAGCCCCCACTGACACAGATTACAGAAACAAGATGAAGAAAAGCTTCAAGCTGTCACCAGCTTTGCAGAGAAGACAACAAGGGACAACATGCTGCATGCCACCTTGTTGTTTCCTTTGTGCTCTAAACGCTCGGTGCTGGGAGAACAGATGAAGCATGTACGCCTGTTAAAACACCACAGTAAACCTCTGTAGCGGGCTGTTTAGATTTGTTTTAATTATATTGCGGCTGGGGGCTGAGTTCACAGAGAAATCCCTCCAGGGTGACTTCCTGTCAGCGTTAATACCCGTTAGAAAGTCGCTCACTGATGTTCACGTTTGTCGACTTTCACTGTTTTCGAGATATTTATGTACACGTTAAATAAGCCAGCCATTCTGGTAGAAGTGTAAAGAAAGTATGTGTTACTTTTATGCAGTTGAGTTAGGTAATGTCTGTAATGACTGTTTGTGTCAAAATAAAGAAGTGTAAGGACATCACATTGTTGCAGTTTTAATAATATTTCCTCACAGTGAAGCTAAAAGTGTTGACGTTACTAAATAACAACTATGTGTGTCTCTAGAAATACAAGTTTTTACAAAATATACAGCCAAAAGCATAGTCTCTAAAGTGTCATACTGAGAAACCATGGCTTCTAAAAACACTCTGGTAATAAAAACATAGTTACAATACTGAGAAATGTAACAAAAAGCTAATTATCATACTGTATAAAGAAGGTGTCTCAAACTCATTTTCTTTCAGGGGCCACATTAATCTCCATTGGGTTGGACCAGTAAAATAAAAGCATAATAACCTAGAAATAATGTCAACTCCATTTTTTTGTTTTTATTGTAGTGCCAAAAAACAAAAAAAAACCACCCATTAATTTAAGAAAATACTTACTTTTATAGCCTATTCAAACAAAAAAGATCTGAATAACCTGAAAAAAACCCCAAACATTTCTTCAGAAAATAAGTACAACTTTAATAATATTATGTCTCAACTTATCATTTATATTTGACAATTTTTTTTAAAAGTATCTGCTTCAATCATCAAATGTGTTAAATCTTACATACTTTAATAAGATGAATAAAAAAACAAATGACAAAAGTGCTGGTTAGTTGGGTTTGTTTCCAGGAGAGTTTTTATTCCTGTTTAAATCGGAATAAAGTTTAATTCCTCTTTAACATTATTCCTGTCATTATGCTCCCGGTTTTGTCACAATAACGCACAGATTTCATGTTGATGACACACATATTCCACTCTGCTGGCATTAGTCTGTTTAATCAGTCGACCTGGCTGCTTGATAATGATCACAATAATTAAAATTAAATGCAAAAATCACATGTAGAATCTGGTCTAACATGTTGATAGTTCAAACTAAAGCTAAACAGGAAGTGGATGTGATCATTTTATTCCAGTAGACATCCAGACGTTAAGCAACTGTTCTGTCCAATCAGCATCATCTGTACCTCCACTGCTTAAAGCTCAATTATCTACAGCGGAATACACCTGTTTCATTGGAAAACTTTGTTCAGCATTAACATTTCCATGTAAATACAAAGGAAATAGCTTTAATTCTGAAATATTTTCTTCATAATAAATAATTATGAATTAAAAAAAAAAAAATCATGGAAACGTAGCCAATGATTGACATTCGTGTCTCAAAATAAGTAAAATACATTATTTTTTCTTGCACTTTCATTATTAAACTTTACTATATACAACATAATAAAGGTTCTTTTTTTTAATCGAAATGTAATCAATGAATAATTCAACTTCAAAACAATTAAACATGTCCTTAGTTACTTTTTTTAATAAGGAATGTTGGATTTATGTATTAGTATAGAATAGAATAGAATAGAATAGAATAGAATAGAATAGAATAGAATAGAATAGAATAGAATAGAATAGAATAGAATAGAAGTACCTTATTGATCCCACAACTGGGAAATTGTTTCAATAAATTCCTCCTACTCTCAATTTCCCAGCATGTACAGTTTTATTTTTCCCACTTATTACCAAAATGCTCCTTGTACAGACATATTCTACATTAATATAAAGTATACTTTCTGTCAGTTTAAGGCCCTTTGAAGTTCAGCTGTTATTTTCTTGGTTCCAGAGGCAGTTTAAGCTTCCAAGCTAATGTTTGTAGCTGTATCAGAGTTTCAGATTTTGGCGAGGATGACAAAAAAAAAAAAAAAGAAAAAAAGAAAATAAAAATACACAAAACTACTTCTGAAACCAATTTATGTAAAGGAGATGTTTGGAAAAGATGCACTGGAAGCTCACAGGACAGAAGACAGAATGAAAACGCATAATAGCATTTTTGCTGCCGTTCTCTCTTTCACTCTCTCTCTCCTATGTTTTTTTTTTCTCCCCCACGCTAATAATTCCACAGCCTTTTTGTAAAGCCCTTAATGTCAAATAAAAACTATATTATAAAATTGAATGAGGCATTTAATAGAGTCTGGAGCTGCAGGAGCATACTGGCCCAACATGATTTCTGCGGTGAATTCTAATAAGAAACAGATCCTCCGAATGCTTGCTGAGTGGAAGAAAGAGCAAAAAGAGAGAGAGAGAGAGACACAGTGAGGAAGAGAAAGTGACTTCAGTAAGACCCTGGGTTCACTGACAGCATTAGCTGTGCTGAGCCCGTTGTGCTTTTCCCTGCATGCCAAAACTACATTTGCACTTTTATGCATCCTCTGTGCTTTACTAAAAAAAAAAAATCGTATGGAAATCCTGCACATTTGACCTTGTTTCGAATTTGAAAACCCCACACTTGTTTGACCACTCAATAGGGTAAGATGAAATGTAGCGAGAATCATGCAAATATGCATAGAGTCGACCCCTCCCTCCTTCGGTTGCTGCATCCATATCTACATTTACAGTAGCGCTGCATCCAGGAATGATTCCCCGACTTATTCGAGCAGTCACTTGATACTTATGGATGTTCCTCACTCACTTTCTGATTCAATATCAACTTGGCAAAAAAAAGTCTGCAGTGCCACAGCCGCTCATGTTTATCAGATCAATGGCACGCCCCGGCTAAATTGATCGGCATAGAAATCGAAAAAGGAAGAGAAGTCTATGCGCGAAATTCAATCAAAATCAAGAGCTACTTCAGCAGAGGCTCACTTAGGATTGATCTGTCGATATGAGGTGTGGACAGTAACATTGACAAGTAGGTACACCTTGGGCCTGTGAAAAGGGTAAAAAAAAAAAAACATCGATATTGTATTCAGTACAACATAATATGATTTCTCATTCAGGGTTTAACATTCTTGAGGCCACTCTGCAGTGAAAGCTGAACTTCTGAAGGGTAAAACTTAAATCATTCCTTTTCAAATGAAACGTCCTTCTTGGTTTGTCTTTCTTCTCTGTGTTGCCGGCGGACTATTAGCTATGACATATGTACACTTTCTGCGGCTGTAGAGTGCACAGCGCCCTTCAGCTGAGTTATAGTTACCATCTAAATGTGTAATATGTGACTTAAAGTGATGATTAGGCTTTGTTCCAGGTCTCCCCCCCACCCCCCGTCTTTCTTTTGGTACCTCGATACACTCACATGTCACCGCGCAGTAGCTAACAGGGCCTAAAGCAGGCCCTTGCAGCCACCTCGGATCACTGTAAATTGCTGTGAAGATAAAGCTGTTGCCTGGGAGCCAGACAGGACAGTAATTCTCCACTCCACTTCTATTATGGGCTTTTCATTTCTTCCATTTACTCCACAGCGACTGAATGGGACTAAACTCTTCATCATCCTTCCTGTGTTACTATCTGCCTGCATACCTGCTCTGCCAAGAATGGATGTCATCCGACAAATACCGAAGCCCAGTCAAGCTTTAAGGAAAAATAACAAAGATGATGGAAACTTTATTATGTCTATTGTCTTCACCTACTGGAGCAAACAAAAGCTCCCTGCCAACATAAAATGACCTCCGTGCACAAACCAAATTGGAGCATGGCACCAAAATGTGAAACTAATCCTGAATTCATGAGATTAAAGAAGTTGTGCATGGTAGCTTTAGAAGACGAAATAATAATCTGGCAGACACACTCCATTTCATTTCTTGGATGCTGACATGTAAATGAGTCTCATTTGTATAATCTTTCCAAATGAAAAACAGATAATCAAATACCATCAGAATCCATTAATATTCAATTAGATGTCGCTTATGCAAAGTCATGCATTTGTGGACCACTCTGAGGAGAGAAAACAAATTGGCACACGCATTTCTCAGCTCCTTGTGTCATGTCCACCAACTGTGTGCCATGCTTTTACTGTCTATCATCGCATTTCTAATGGTCCTTCAACCTCTTCAGCGGATTGATGTTTCTCTGCCAACATTCTTCTGCACTTTTATTTAAAGTCGGGCAATTTCAGATAGAAGCCTGCGCCCACAATCATCTTTCCCACCTTGTGCAAGTTTGTGCACTCAGTCTCTAAAAGCAAAAACCATTTTCCCATTATGGTTTTACATCAAACAAAATAACTTTTAGAAAGCTTGAGAAAACACAATATCAAACGGCTTCTGAATTCATTTCTGATGATGTCACAGAGGCTTGATTTATTTTTCTTAATCCATTCTTGCATTGGGCTGTTATTACCTGAGACTTCTGATTACACTGCTCATTTTTTTTTATTTTTTTTTAGAAAGTGTCGACTTCAGACATTAAATGTGTTCCATCTTACATACTTTACTAAGATGAATCAGAAAATAAATGACTTTAGTGCTGGTTAGTTTATGTTTTTAATATATATGATGGTGTGTTATTCCACATATATGGTGGTTTATGTACATGTATACAATGGATTAGTAAATATTCCATTAGAAAGAACCTGTAAAGCAGGGGTTTCAAACATGTGGCCCGGGGTCCAAATGTGGCCCGCCAAAGGTTTCCAATGTGGCCCCTGGGATGAATTTGCAAAGTGCAAATTTCCACAGTCAAAGCTGTGGAAATGATTTTAATTTGGGTTCCACATACAGACCCATATGATGTACAGTCAAATAATACAACAAAAAATTGCTGTATTTTCTTATCAGTTTGATGTGAAAAAAGTAACATGTTATACTTATGACAACTTCAAATGTGAAAAACCTGAACATTCTGAAATGTCTAAAGACAATTTGTCAAAATAAAAAAAATTCTGCTTCCCTTACTAAAAGTTTGGTGTCTTTGTGGAACTGATCCATATTACATATGTAGAAATGATCAATTAAGGCAGAATATTGTTACTTATTTAGATGAAATGTTCAGTATATGTTGGAAATGTGAACAGGAAGAACTGATGTCATTTTGGGGGTCATCGGGGTGGGGGTGGGGGGGTCTACCTTGGCGGAGGTCTGCGCTCTCAGAGTGCTTTTCTAGTTAAAATTGCTTTTATTTTTCTTAATTTCATTGTCTTCCCCAGATTATTCGATTTTTTTTTGTTTGTATAATTTAGCAAAGTAAGTATTTTCATAATTCATTTGGGTTTTTTTGCACAAAAAAAAATTAAGTTGTCATTATTTCTGGGTTATTTTACTGTCTCGGCACAGTTAAGATCAGGCTGAATGTGACCCCTAAAAGAAAATAAGTGTGTGACCCCTCCTGTAAAGTGAGAGTTGGGATGTAACTAAGTAGAAATACTGTGGACATCACGTTGTTTGACTGACAAAGTGCAAATATGAAGTGAGACTTCTCTCCTTAATGTTTCTTTACAAATTAATCAAAATTTAAAATTACATGAGTTGCAGTAATTTCTTTGCAATTTAAAATAAGGAAGGGGAAGCAAATTAAAGAAAAAAAACTAAACAAAATACCTTCTAAAGTTCCCTAATCTTACCTTTATCTAACATATAGAAATCTTACCTAATCTTCTAAACAGGAAAAACAGTCAAAGAAAATATTCTTTTTCAAATGTTCAAACACAACAACAAAAACACAACTGATTTAACAAACAGAGATGCCTCCTGGAAGTGTTGTGCGCTGTCCTTTTATGTCCCCAGCTCACTGTTAGGAACCAACCGTCAGGCAAAACATACCTGCAACTCATCTTCCATCTATTAACCTATTAAAGGAACAACAAAGGCAGACCCACGCAGAACAGTATGCTGTATAGGACAGGGAAACATCATGATGGGAGGTGTGAGCAATGTACTAGTGAAGAAACAATAGAACACGTCATGATGCAGTGTCCAAAATATAAAGGTGAACCCAAAGAAAAGAAAAAAGAGTTATAGCCTGAAGGATGTATTGTAAAAACAAACAGGGGGAGAATTGTGTAAGTTGCTTATTACATTTTTAAGACAATTAGTTAAGACAAAACTAATTGGAATATGATTTAAATGATTATTAGATATGGGTGGGTGTATGATAATAGAAGGTAGATTTGGTGATAGGTTTTTTTTTTTTAATAGTTGAGATTAGAAGAAGAGTCATCCTGATTGACACTCCAGAACAGTAGGTGGGAGTAATGCACATTAAAAGATGTTTGGCTGCAAGACTAAAAAATGCATTGATCTCAAACAATGTTGACTCCCTCTCTGTGGTGTTAAACAATGAGAACAAATGCAGACAAAAATAAAAAAAACAAAAATATAAGCGTTAAAAAAATGTCTTTTTAAAAAGTTGTTTGCCAACTGCCAAAAAAATCCAAAAAGAAGAAGAATAAGGCCCACACAGAAGGAATGATGGGCTGGATTTTTTAATATCCAGGAAAAAGTAGGTGTTCCCAGGAAGACCAGCAGAAGTAGGCAAGAAGAAAATTTATTTTCTAGATCGTGATTTGGACAAATTTAAATAGCACGGTAAATGTTTACAACGTGGTAATCCAGAAACAGTACAGCATGTTTTTATAAAATGTCCAAAATACAGAGAAAGAAAATTTTAGTATCACAGATGGAAAAAGAAAAAGTACATTTTAAATTTTTTTAATAAGTAATAGTTTTTTTTATTGTGGTTTTATTTTAATTTTATTTGTATTTTTCTTTCTCATTAAGTATTTTAAGGGTAGATGCTCCAGTTCCATACCCCAGTCCAGCTGGTGGCGGTAATGCACCAAGAACCGCCAATAAAACTAAAAGAAGAAGAAGACGACGACCCACACACTTCAAAATATATATACAGAAATAAACACTTAACACTTGGGTAAAAAATCTTGACAAAAATTCTCATAATTCACACATCAAAGGGTTAAATATTACTAAATAAATGAATGTGTGTTTCTATTGTCAGTGCTTTACCTGCAGTAGATCTTAAATACTGTTTGACCTCCTGGGCTTTTCTCAGCAGAGCATGGTTTCACTTCATGCTCAGTTGTGTATTGACTTAAATCATTACTTTATGTACTTTTCTCTGAACAGCACCGATAAAGAACTGACAAACAAAAGAAGAAGAGTAAAGATGGGAAACACCATATAAGAGTTTTATCGGGTATCAGGATAATCCATAAAAATCTGGCAGATGTAGTGAGAACTAACATTCGGAACCCTAAAGATTACAAAGTTAAAAGATAAGATGAAGATGTATTAAAGGGGTCATTCCAGTGAAAACCACTTTTACACCACACTCCTTTTGGAATCTGATGGGTCACCCCGAGTTACCAATACATGCTGTGTTTAATAGTGGCGTGTCACCTCCACTGGCTGTGTTTCCTATACAGAGAAAACAACACAGAGAAATGAGCCACATTATGTAATGTGAACATTAGCGTCACCCACGTGAGATTAAGCCCATCCCCCATTGCAGTGAATCTGAAGTAGCGTTAGCATCTACAACCAAAGACGGCGCCACAGTAGCTGCTGCACAACTGGTTCATGTGCTCTCTGTGGAAATAAAGCGTGTTTTTTTTCCCCCTGCACATTTACAAAACAAGCAACGGCACGAAACCTAGCTGGTATGCTACTCTGGGATGGTAAACACACACAGAGCGAGAGGGGAGGGGGGAGTGTGGATTAATTCTCTGAGCTAATCAGTGACGCCTCATTACTGTGTCATGGATATATCTGAGGAAGTACTGGGAAACTCTGTTGTTTGACCTCAAGTCATGTTTCTATCGTCCAAAAACAGTGTGACGGCCAAGGCTTTGGCCTTTGATTAAGACTGGGACTGCTCCTTATTTATTTCATTCCACTGAATTGCATAAATAATATCAAATCAATGAGTATTACCTGGAATGTAGAGTTAAAAAAAATACCATTTTGTGAAAAAAAACTTTTTGCAAATGCACTCTTCACACACACACACACATATATATATATATATATATATATATATATATATATATATATATATATAAACATCTTGAACAGTGTCTGCTACGTGGATTTGTAACTTCACACTTTATCCATGTCACACATACAAAACAGAAATGTTTTGCGTTATCATTTTTGAACTCTACTATTTCCATTAGATTGCCATTTCAAATTGGGCAAAAAGCAGGTTAATGGAAACACGATCCAACAGAGACGTGATGTGGACTTGACCCATGAAGTGAGCCTCTGCTGAATACTAATGCGCACCTGCCATGGATGCACAAGCTAAATAGACGTCTTGTATCCATTCAGAGTCAGATCCTGTGGTTTCTACTCACTGCTCTTCAGTCAGTGTTTTCTCTTTGGGTGTCATATTAGAAAGCAGGGATACTCTGGCTTCAATCACACTGCTCTACAGTGTTTTAGAAAGTATCTGCTTATGTGCGGAATCTTACATACTTTAATAAGATGAATCAGAAAAACAAATGACTTTAGTGATGGTTAGTTCATGTTGTTAATATATATGATGGTGTGTTATTCCACATATATGGTGGTTTATGTACATATATACAATGGATTAGTAAATATTCCACTAGAAAGAACCTGTAAAGTGAATGGATCATAATCAGAAGAAGGAAGAAGTAACTAAGGAAAAGCATTTTGTTACTGTATTCAAGTATGTTTTTTAGGTATCTGTACTTTATTGGAGTATTTTTTTTTTCTGGAAACTTTTTACTTTTCCTCCCTACATTCTTGGATAAATATCTGTACTTTATACTCTTTACATTCTCAGAAGAGACTTGTTTTTCAAACTAAACTGATGTGACAAGTACAAAAAATAAGTCACTTCAGAGGGATAATCAGTGGAGAGAAATTCATCATCATCATCATCATCATCATCATCATCATCAACTTTTATTGCAGACTTGAGGTCCAGACACAAAAAAAGACAGACATATATGCACCCACCTAATAAAAAAGAAAGAAGATAGGGATAAATAATAAAAACAACATTAAAACACACTCATAAAAGACACGTGTACCAGTGTCCCCACATAAACGATTAGTATCACACAGCACTAAGAGCAGGGTTAATCAGCAGCAAAATTATTTGGTTATAAAAGTTATTCAATCTGCAGATAAATTGTAACTTTCTATATCATAATGATAACTTTGATCTCATGTTTGTGACTTTTTATCTCATGATTTTGATTCTTTTTAAATCTCATAATTATGTTATTTTTTTTTTACCTCATAAAGATGATTTTTTTTTTTTTTTATGCCAATTGTGACCCCCCCCCACCCCACACACACCTCCTCTCTCCCATTTTTCCTAAATTTCTTCACCTGATAAAAACACATTTTCTACACAGTTACTAATTTTTATTTTTGGATATTTTTCTGGTTAAATGACTATTATTTCATTTGTGGTTAAAAAAAAAAAAAAAAAAAAAAAAAGTAATGCTGTTTTAATTTTGTATTTAATTACAATTCAAACCTGTACTTTTTAAAACATACTTTTACTTCAATGAAGGAGTTTAATCAGTACTTCTACTTTTGCCAGTATTTTTTGCACTTCTACTTAAGTACAGAATGTGAGTACTTTTACTACCTCTGATGATAATGTGCAGACAGTGTTTTTGAGTAAAACCAATTGTTAATTTTCACATTTTAACCACAGTCTTATCTTGGAAACTTGAGCCAATCAGCATTTAACTTTTCTTCATCACTAACACACATGTGGTTACGTTTTATTAGTTATATTTCTATGTTCTGAACACCAGCCTCTGAGATATAGGAAAGTGGAAAAACATTTAGACCAAACTTGCTCACATGTGATGTTCCCAATTTTGAACACGTATACATAAGTGTGGGAAATAGTCCCACGCTTCACTCCCACATTCCCCCTATTTCTTCCTCTTGTCTCTTTTTCAACTTTGAAATCCTCTTAAGAGAGGTTTTCGAAAATAACATTATCTTCAAACAAACATTTCACTTTTAATCATTGCATTTTTCTCCCTTATACAATTCACTATGGTATTGCAGGCCCTTTTGAAGCTGTTCTTTTTCTGAGTGTCCACTGGGATTTGTTCCCCTGTGGCCTCTCTGCTTACACCAAAGCTTCTCTTTCAAATCCAGCTTTGAGTAAAGAAGGAAAATGGGGGAGGGGGGGGCCCTCATAGGAACATAGGTGGTGAACTGATGAACAATTCACTGGTGCATACCTGACAGGAATAGAGATTGTATCACCTTGTCTCTTTGCAGGAACACAGAAATATGATTTCTCACTGGACGTTCGCGTATCAGTCAGGAAGTTGGGAAAACCACACAAACACACCGTGAAACATTCAGGTTATTGCACAAGCTACAGTTGTAACGATGCTATAAGGGTCACTTGTCAGTTTTGGCAATAATCCTTTTTTTAAGCCGTTACAAGTATACTTTTAAAGGTGTCATTCTGCTGAAAACCACTTTTCCACGCTCCTTTTGGAATCTGATGGGTCACCCCGAGTTACCGACACATGCTGCCTTTGAACGTGGTTCATCACCTCCACTGGCTGCATACCGCATTCACAGAAAACAACGAGAGGAACGAGGGACCCAGAAAAAGCCGGTCCGTCTGACGTCAGGTGGACTTTGTTCTGGGCGGCTGTGGCTCAGTTGATAGAGTGGGTCCCCCAATGACCGAGAGGTTGGAGGTTCGCGTCCCGGTTCTGGCTGTCCACATGTCGAAGTGTCCTTGGGCAAGACACTGAACCCTGGCTTAGGCCCCTAGTAGGACTTACCATAGACCTTAGAAACCTACTGGTGTATGAGTGTGTGTGTGAATGGGTGAATGAGAAGCTAATGTAAAGCGCTTTGAGCACCATGAAGGTGGAGAAGCGCTATATAAGTGCAGTCCATTTACCATTTACTTTAGCGTCACCCACGTGGGGTTAAACCCGTCCTCCATTGCAGCGAATCTGAAATAGCATTAGCATTAGCATCTATGAGAGAAGACAGCGCCACAGTAGCTGCTGCACAAACTTGAAAAAATGGAAATGTGGAAATAAAGCATGTTTTTTTTTTCCTTGCACATTTTCAGGACAAGCAACGGCACGAAACCTAGCTGGATGACACTCTGGTAAAGGTAAACACATACGGAGAGCCATAGGGGAGAGGGAGTGTTCCTTCACACATTTTGAGCCAATCAGAGATGCCTCGTCATCACATCATGGTCATGTATGAGGAAGTACCGGTAAACTCTGTCGTTCGACCTCAAGTCATTTTTATACCGAACAAACTGGACTTTTTTTTTTTTTTCTTAAATAGAATCAACCCACAATGTAATCAATATATAATGGAGAACACAGTAATATTAATGAAATAACCATGGAATGACACCTTTAAGGGTTTAGGGTTAATTTTAGGGATTCTTTTTGAGTGTCGAAATGATTCGTTTTTATGGAGACGCACCAATTCTTCACCACTTTCCACTTTCTTAACTCACTAACTGCTGCACATCACCTCAAATCCACACACTGTAGGCCTGTAGGTCGACTGACATCAATTACATTTTTCAGTAGTGGTCACTAGGACACGACCTGCAGCAACATTTAACCCTTTGATGGATACTGGTCACTGCAGTGGACAATTATTTTACAGTTCTCTTGTATATTCATGGGTTTTGTTGTTTTAGTTCCATATCAGTCATTTCATATCATTAGTGTAACTGCTCTATTCTTAATACCTGATCTGCACTAACATGTTTACCTGTAACTCAATTGCTTGTTGTTATTAAACTGTAATTAACAGTCTCTTCTTAAACAACAACTGCATTAAAATGTTTCATTTCATAGTGTTCTGATATTGAGTGTTAAATTAAAAAAAAAAAAAAGAATAAATAAATGTTTTCCAGCTGAGTGGACATTTCTGTAACTGTAAAAAAAAAAGAGCTAATTTAAAATATCTCAATCTTATTGTGCTATTCATGCCTAAAGAGGAATAAAAACACTTAGGAAAAAAATCTTGAGTAAAATTCTCATCATTCACACATCAAAGGGTTCAGCTGTAATTCATACCCCCAACCTGAAAGGGGGCAGCACTGATCCCTTTTGTGTTTTGGTCTGCTGATTGGAGATGAAATACAGCTTATAGGAGTTGAAGAAGACATGAACATGTTGTGGTGAGAGAAGTAAGATCACGAGTAGAGCAAACATTTACAAGCAGTTGACTCTTGAGTAATGCCTCTAGAGAGGTCGCAGTGGTCTGGGGATCCAAGATCCTGGATCACAAGATCACAGAGGATCTGGCAGAGGTGTTTAAAGTACTCACATTCTCTACTTAAATAGAAGTACAGCTACTTTTGTGAAAAAAAAATACTCTGGTAAAAGTAGAAGTACTGATTTAGTACTTTTACTTAAGTGAAAGTAAAAAAGTACAACTTCTCAATAATAAAGTACAAAATTAACAAATAAAACTGCTTTTTTGTCATGAATGCAATAATACTTTAGAAAATAAAATCAGAACACTTTCAAAAGTATCTAAAATAAAGCCTTTAAAAGTGAGTTACTGTGTAGATAATGTGTTTGATCAAGTCACAGTTACTTAGTTTTGTGGATATGGTCAGGAAATTTACAAAAAATGGGGAAAGAAAAGTCACAATCGAGCTAAAAAGTCACGAGATTTGAAAAAAAAAAGTTATAAAAGTAAGATAAAAATGCATAATTTTAAGACAAAAAGTCAAAATTATGAGGTAAAAAGTCAAACTGTGAGATAATAGTCATATAACTATAATATATAAAGTCACAACGACTTATTTTTCATACTGTCACATCTGTTTGTTAAAATTGTGAGACAAAAAGTCAAAACTGTGAGATAAAAAGTCATACATCTATAATATAAAAACTAATGAGTCTATTCTGAGAACGTAATGAGTACAAAGTACAGATATTTGTACAAAAATGTAGGGAGTAAAAGTAAAAAGTTGCCAGAAAAATTAACACTCAAGTAAAGTACAGATACCTAAAAAATCTACTTAAGTACTGTAACAAAGTACTTTTACTTAGTTACTTTCCACCTCTGGGATCTGGCCAGTGTGTCAGGTCAGAGGTCAGGTTCTCAATTTGTATATAGTTATATTTCTATATTTGTAAATAAAACATGTATTGTTCCATCTATAATCTCTTTGTTGTTTAGATCAGAGGTGTCAAAAAAAAGAGTAACTGTGACCTGATCAAACATCATTTCTACACTAACTCACTTTTAAAGGGTTTAATTTTGATACTTTTGAAACGTTTGGTTCAATAAATATTATTGCATTGATGGCAAAAAAAAAAGGTTTTACTTTTTACTTTTGTACTTTATTACAATTGAGAAATTGTACTTTTTTTTTTACTTGTACTTAAGTAAAGGAGTTGAATCAGTACTTCTACTATTACCAGAGTATTTTTTCACATAAGTAGCTGTACTTCTACTTAAGTAGAAAATGTGTGTACTTTGACCACCTCTGGTTATTACACACTACATCGCTACATGTTGAGCAGAAGTGCAGGTAAATTGATCCAGCCCATAATAACTGTGGAAGCTTTACCACCCCTGATCTAAACATTGTATGTCTATGTTCTGGTATCACTGTATTTTAATTACTTTAAAGTTCATTTTCACCTCCATGTTCACCTTTTTATCACCTTCAATATATTTCTCGATGAAGACACAGTCAGAAATGCAAACAAGGAATGTTCTACAGCATGACATTCGTTGTGTTCTTGTATTTTTGGCTGTTAATGTGCAAGAATTTCATTATTACCTTTCGGCAGATTGTCTCTACGCTATAACAGAAGATCATAGGGTAGACTGAATAATCACAGGTGTTTTAAAGGTACAGGTAAGGTTAAGAACATGACTGACAGCTTTCATACTTCCTTCTGCTCTATTACAGAGATTTTAAACTGCTAAAACATTAACTACGATCATTTATTATCACTTTTTTTTAGCATTATGTCATATTACACTGGTCTACAAGTCAAATGCTTCCAGAATAAAACTAATAAAATATGACCATATATGCGTTACTGATAAAGAAAACTTCAATCTTAAATGCTGTTTGGCTCCTGTTTCCAACACAGAAAATTATAATCATTTGCATAAAGCACTTCCAGTGTGAAGGTATCCAGACGACCAACAACTAAGTCCATTCCAACAACAGCTCACCTCACCAGTTTCATCTCAACACACGACTGAACACATGAAATCACTGCTAGATGGAGTAGGAGCGAAGTGAATTTGGTTCCCCTTGATTTAATTAATCAACCAATTGGACCCAGAGCAAACAAACTCTGAGTTTAAAATACCAAAAGACAAACTTGCACGCAGCAGAAGAAAATAAATATATATAATACTGAATATATTTGTTTTGTCAGGAAAAAAAAAACTAAATAAAATAATGCTCACATTTAGTTTTGTTCCTTGTTTAATGTGTTTAAATATAAATGACAAAATAAAATTTTTAGCAGTTGTAGTTTCATTAATTTTTTTTATTTGTTTATTTAACAGGGATAGCATACATTAATGAGCATTGCTGTAAATGTGTCAGTGTTAGCAAAAAAAAGAAGCTGTTTTTCAACTGTTGTTCCTGGGCCAGATGTAATGTGGAACAAAACTAAAATCAAGTTTGTCTTAGTTTGATTTTAATTTTAACTTAATTAGAATAAAATAGAATAGAATGGAAAAGAATAGAAGTAGTTTACTGATCCTACAATTGGGAAATTGCTTCATGACATCAGCAACATTCAACTCTTATTATTACATAAAGTCTTATTAAAATTTTACTTATTTTTCTTAATAAATGTCAGGATTTTTTTTCATGTTTTTTCATGTTATTCACATTCACAAGGACAATTTGTGTTTAATAGTGTACAGGCACGAATAAAAAGCAAAACACAATCAAGAAATGAATTGACAACAAGTTAATGTGTAACCCGTGGCAGTATTGATTCAAAGTAATGGGAATGAAAGGCGCTGCAGGAGATCTACTATTTGATGTACAGCATGTGAACTTGTGCTGTTGGTCTATATCTGGCTGTGGTGTGAATCAGGGGAGATGTTCAGCAAAGTCATTCAATAAAACTGTCAACTTGTGGCCCCATGAAAAAACACAGTGTGAAACCACTAGTAAAAGAGTGGAAATTGATTCATTAATGAACAATTTGCAGATACGCAATAAAATAATTCAATGATCAGTAGCAAAGGAAATTTATTTCATTTATTTTTAGGATTTATTTATCACATAGTGATCAAAGTTTATTTTTTTGACATATTGTTGTCATTGCCATATGGTGCAAAATGTATCTTATTAAACCCCATCTTGGTTACATAAACTATATACTGTATATATATATATATATATATATATATATATATATATATATATATATATATATATATATATATATATATATATATATATATAAAGTAGAATCTATTTCCTCTACTTACGAAATTCATTCTTTCCAGAAGTGGTTTCATACTGTGAATTTTCCATAAATACAGTCTCACGTTACATGTAAAAGTCCTAATTTATCCCAAGGCCCCCAATACAAACCCTTTAAAAATGACAAGAATTTACTGTTTTTGTATGAAAAATGTTTTAAAAGAAAATGTAGATTTAGAGACTAATGGTGGTGTACAGGACACAAGAGTTGCGCCACGTCTCGGTGGCACTGAGGATGCAGCAGTCTGGTGGATCATGTTTGGCATTTAAATCCAGCTTCAGGTAGTCCAGTTCATTTTCCAGTGAGCGTACGTTGGCGAGCAGGACTGATGGAAGCGGTGGTCAGAACGGGTTAGCTCTTAGCTTAGCTGTAAGTCACCCACGACAGCTGCACTTCTACTTCCAATGTCTCCGGGGGCAACCTCTGTGGGGGGGGGGCACTCCGCTGTAGGACGCTGAATCTGACCGGTGCAGCAGTGCATCTCCAGGCTTGCGAAGTCCTAGTTTTTAACATTTTTCCTTAACCTGATGATAGTCTGCCAGTCATATACTCTTCCTGCACCATTAGGCTGAACTTTTGGTACTAAAAGCGCTGGTGTAGGTGGAGAAATGACCGTTAGTGTCTGTGTTACCGGAAGCCACAGCAGCCACAGTCAAACAGGGCACTGCCATCGCCCTGTTTACTGTAATTTTCGAATACATAGTGTAATAAAGATTCAATTAGCATATTTGGAAAAACTCAGGAAACAACAGTAACTCCTTGATGAATGAGAGTCAAAGGGTAATGAAAAGCATCATGGGGAGCTGCTTCATAGCCAATGGCCACCCTAGTCCATACCGCAAAGTATACTGGCATATTAGATAGCTAGCAATTAGCATTTTGCCAAAGCCAAGGCTGTGCAATCTTGTGGCGTATGTTTACTTTTCCTTTTTAAATTAGGGGTTAAACCTAACAATTGGATCCATTTAAATTCCAGATGCAGCTTAAATAAGCATTAAAGTGGGCATTGATCAGATAAATCTACAGATAACAATATCCTCACTGAGTGACGTGAAAAAAAATGCAATGCCACATGCTCTGTGTGTGGAGGTTGAGGGCTGAAACTATATCTTGACACATAAGAATAGACTGTAGTGCTCTACCACGGTTTTTGAAATTATGATTTATGGATTGGCCGTTGCTACTCTGTCTTCTGACAAAGAACTGACGGCTGATAAGGCCTGGCACAATGGCCAGATTAAAGGCACGATTGGACACATCCCTGAGACGAGTGGTGTTTAAAATCCCCTCACTGCCTGTAATTCTGCTCCTCTCTACCCCAACCCTGTAACAACAGACCCTTGATAATGTTATTGCTCATGGTTCATGACCAGCAAAGATAAGAGAAATAGGTTTCTTTAAGCCCTGCACAGGCTTAACCTACGACTCTACTTATAGCAAGCTCAAAGACCTAGACAACCCTGTTAGCTTTAGTTTTGCTCAATACCTCAGTGTGCTACGTGACAGATTTTAATACCTCTAGTGTACTGTATGTGTTGCATGCAGGAATGAAAACATTTACTACTTATGCAAATTCATATCCACTGTTTAAAAGGCTCCACTCAAAAATGCAATCCTTTACATAGTGCAGCTGACCAGCCACATTACCCATTACTCTTCCAATGAGTAACTCCAAAAATAAAGGCCAAAAAAGGGGAAAATGACAGCATTCATGAACATTATTTAAATTCTAAAAGGGGAGTGGACTCTCAGAAATAGCTAATGGCTATAGTTTGGCAAATTTAATATATATATATATATATATATATATATATATATATATATATATATATATATATATATATATATATATAGTGTGCGATTTGTCAAAAAAACAGAGTGGGGATGTTTTCTTTCTTTTCACAGAAAAAAAGCTTGCGTTGGATGTTATGACCCTCATTCCCACACAGATAACATAAATGAGGCTCGAATCACTAAATACTATGTGGCCTTTTTTGCTGCCCGCGTGCGAGGGCATGGCACAGCGCTGCGCCCAGGGTTTGGTTCTGTCCAGCCAGCGTCAGTTCAAACTGAGCGCATGAGACCCGTTTCTGGAATAGCCATGTTCAAACCTGGACCTCCCCCCAGGTCTGGCTTATGTGCCCCTCCAGTCACATTTCCTCCTCAGTTGGTAACTCTAGACTATGTGTAATATTTCCTTCTGTGCAACAGTGCAATAACTATATTAATAGTCGCACTGTGCAATAATAACTTGACAATTTTTTTTTAAATATTTATTCATATGATTCTATATTCAATTGTAGTTTTTATAGGTTAATGTATATTTTTACTGATTATCATTTGTTTTTTAATTTTCTTCATGGCTCTTATTTTAACACTTATCTTGAGTAAGAGCCATATCAGGAAACAAAAAACATAAGGGGGGGGGGGTTAATGCCTTCAACTATGTACAAACAAGATACACTGACATACCCTGATAGCAGTATTATTCTGTTTTTAATATTCATTTATATTCATGCTTGTTTTGTAAATTTGGCTGGTTGAATGTGCTGATCCAAAAATGGTGTGAAAAACCAGCACAAACAATGCATTTTAGTTTTTTTAGTTTTTTTTCTAGTGGAATATTTACAAATCCATTGTATACATATACATAAACCACCATATATGTGGAATAACACACCATACACTGTAACACATTACTTCTGTAAGGCATTATTCCAAATACTGATCAACAGAGAAACCTTTGTTGTTAATAACCTGAGAAACAACTGATATCATGAATATTAATAAATAAAACTATTACTTCAAACCTGTCTGACTGTGCTGACAGTTTCCACCACCCAGTCTCTGACATAATACTCTCACAAGACAAACAGTGCCGGGGTTAAAGCCAACAGAGGGGAGGAGGATCTGATGACAGGTATACCGCCAGGGCTGTGAACCGAACACCTCCCACCGCCAGCAGCATCTCCACCAGGATCAGACATAAACTCTCCCGTCTCTTTCACTGCCTGAGTTCTAATTAAACCCATCTACTCCATCCCTGTTGTTACAGTTTGCAGCACCTATATTTAGACCGGTTCTCAGCCCACTCCACTCCATCCTATTCTACTTTTTATTTCCTTGTTGTCTTCCTCCTGTTTCCTTTCTTCCATAACCAGAGTTGGAAAGTAACTAAGTAAAAGTACTTTGTTACTTTATTTAAGTAGATCTTTTAGGTATCTGTAATTTACTTGAGTATTTATTTTTCTGGCAACTTTTTACTTTTACTCCCTACATTTTTGCATAAATATCTGTACTTTATACTAAATACATTCTCAGAATAGACACATGACTTTTTATCTCACAGTTTTGACTTTTTGTCTCACAATTTTAACATTTTATCTTGCAATTTTGACTTTTCTCTTAAAATTATGACATTTTTAAATATCATTTTTATATTTTTTTAGGTCTCATGATGACTTTTTATCTCAATTGGGACGTTTTTCCTTGTTTTTCCGAAATTCCTTGCCCATACCCACAAAACTGAGTACAGTGACCCTATCAAACACATTATCTACACAGCTTTATTTTATATACTTTTTAAACTTTTCAGATTTTTCCTGGTTAAATAAGTATTATTGCATTTGTGGCAAAAAAAAAAAAAATCTGTTTTACTTTTTCCTTTTGTACTTTATTACAATTGTGAAATTGTACTTTTTTACTTTTACTTAAGTAGAGTATTTTTTCACACCAGTAGCTGTACTTCTACTTAAGTACAGAATGTCAATACTTTGACCACCTCTATCCATAACTGTTTTTTTAGATGTACACAGCTCTTCTTGGTGAATTGTTCCATTGCTTATTACTCCACACAGGATTGGCAGAGTTATCTTTTTGCCAGCGTTGATCTGTTTGTCTGTTTGCTAGAAAGGTAACTCAAAAAGTTATGGAAGGATTTGGCTGAAATTTGCAGGTAATGTGTTGATACTGACACAAGTAAGAAATAATTAAATTCTGGTGGTGATCGGTGGGAGGTGTGTGTGTTTTTTTACCAAATGCTTTATTTATTACAATGGTGAAGTTCAGATATAAAACATTTTTTCTGGTTGCATCGGAGCCAAATTGGTTCAAATCTCCACTGTTGTATTTTTAATCCATTTTAATTAATGAGGAAATCTGGAGTAAAAAATAAATAAATCACTGTGCCACATCAAACAACTGCCATCTGTCAACACTTTATATTGAGGATGTTGACCTCTCCTCTACGAGTCCTGATGGAAATCTTCAACTGAAAACAAAGTATCTAACAGTAATCTTGTTTGTTTGTTAAAGGAGACTGAAGAAATACATCAGGGAAGGTGAAATCCTCCTGAGATCAGCAAAAGAAGCTGCGATGGCTGGGAATCGAACCCAGGTCAACTGCTTGGATAGCAGCCATGCTCACCACTACACCACCACCTAATTCACTTTCTTTAAATGTCACTTATTTATGTATTCGACAAATTTCTCTGAAATGTATAGAACAAGATTAATGGAGACCTGGTTTTCCAGAAGGGCAGCTTGTTGTACACGGAGACCCACAAAAGATTTGTGACAATCCCTCATTGATGGCAGGAATCGAACCTGCGCAGGGAGACCCCAATGGATTTCTAATCCATCGCCTTAACAACCTTCTATAAAGTAGCCATAATGTCATCAATCTTCACATGACAGACGGACAGATTATAAAAGTGGGTTTTGTTACAATCTGGCAGGAAACCACAGGTCATGAGCCTTTGCAGAGAGACTCCAATAGATTTCGAGACCATCACCACAACCACGCAAGTAATCAACACCATCTAAAGCAGCCACCAAAAACAGTTTTCAACAAACATCTGCCCATATTTGCGAGCAATCAAACCTCCTGACCAGACAATTAAAGAAATGAAGAAGCCAAGGATTGGACCTGGGGCCACACACATGTGCTCTTCCACTGAGCTACATCCCCTACCTAATCCAGAGCATTACTCTTTCCAACTGTGGACATAATTACCAAATGCTGCATTTATTACAACGGTGAAATTCAGATAACATTTTTTTTTTTAAATTCTGGTTGCCAAACAGGTTCAAATATCCACTGTTGTATTTTGAAGATATTTTAAGAGAGACCATCTCCTTAACCATATAAGTAATCAACACCATCTAAAGCAGCCTCCCAAAACAGTTTTCAACAAACAGGAGGAGCCGAATAGGTTTAAATCTCCACTGTTGTTTTAATTAATGAGCAAATCTGGAGTAAAAAAAATCAATGTGACACATCTAACAACTGCTATCTGTGAATATAAATCTTTACAAAAGAAATGCTGCTGTTCGGAGTGTATCCACGCTTGCCAGATATAACATGCTGCTCTCTGTGGCGCGAAATTAGCCTAAAAGTCTCTTTTAGTCTGTTTATACACAAATGCAAAAACAGAGTTTTTAAAAAGATTCACTTTTGCCGGAGTTTTTATGAAGATGAAAGGCACAAACTAAAGCAAATGTCTGCATTTTCAAAAATACCCTGGTTAGTGTCATCATAGCCTAAAGGAGCCTCCTCAAACAGTTTTCCACAAACATTCATCTATACCTGGATGTTGCTGAGAGCCATCAAACCTCCAGACCAGACAATTAAAGGAGAGAAATAGCAGGGATCGAACCTGGGGCATCACATATGCGCTCGACCACTGAGCTACATCCTCTACCTCACACAGACTGTGCCTCTTTCCCACTGTGGTCTTGTTGCATAACCACAATCATCATCATCATTGTACATAGGTGCAGGTATAACACATTTTTTTCTGGCTGTGAAATTAAAAAATCTAATGTACCAAATAACAATGATCTTGTTAAAAATGTATTGAAATAAAATCATAATAAAACTAATCAATATCACTGAACAGTTATTCTTTAGTTGGATATGTGTTAGCTTAAGTGAAATGTAAAAGTGAAAAAAAAATAAATAAAATTTCTCTTGTGTTCAGTCAAATTCCTGTGTTTAATTCATTGATTATATAAATGTGAAGAGTAAATTCAAAGGTTATCATGTCCAAACAAGAACCAAAAATCCCTCCAAGACTTTTTCAGTAACAAGTGCCAATAAAAAAAAGCATAAAAAACCACTGACATTTGTCAAATTAGGTATTTTATTGGTAAATCAATTTCCATGTTCACTCCAGTTTCTCTGAGCATCCAAAAAAATACACGTCATTCTGCTTAAATGCGAACAAACTGCAGCCTACTTGAAATTTGTATTGATAAAATCACTGGTTCAAAAGGTATTAAATGTTTTAGAACAGTAGAGTGTTTGAGTGACTTTACAAATCTAATGACATTAGGAAAGCAGACAAAGTAAAGTTTCAGAGTAGTAAGCCAAAGAATCACATTCTTTTTTTTATTTGTCGCCAGAACTGATGGCATTTACTGAAGACATGATTGGATTATCAGTGTAATATAATATAATAAAGGGTGAATGTAAATGTAGGAAGTTGTCAGGAGACAAACAGGGCAGCTCTCAAAAATAACAACGAAGGAACAAGATTAATGAGATGCTTCCATTCAGTCCAGAAAAGGAAAAAGAAATGATCAGTGATTCCATTTAGAGCAGCCTGAGAAAATGGGTTTGAACAATTGATAATGGTAATGCAGTCTTCAAACCTGTGAGTGAGTTGCAGGCTGAAGGTTAAATATGATCAGTGAAATTGAATCTGACAAAGCTACATTACAATCCATCTTGGGATATTAAACATTTCAAATTTTCTGAATTAAGTACTAATAAGGCTGCTGAGATGAGTGTGAGATGGATGGTCTTGGTTAACAATCACGAAACCGATCTGATGAGAGTAAATGGCATCTGAGTTGACATATCATATTGTTGAGGGGGAGAAATGAAGTCTTAAATTATTTTGTATCCTTTTGAGATGGGGCGGCAGCTACTTTTCGGATCTTTTTGTGGTGAAAACTGAAGAAAAGGCTTTGTGCGAACAAAACTTGAGACTTTAATTCAATGATAGTATCTCTTTGGTCATTGTGTGGAATTTAATGGGCCTGCCTGTGGGTCTGTCATCACTGGAAGTGTTTATCAAGAGATTACAGTGTGGGCACTTCGTAATCACATAAAGTACATCAATTACCTGCTTTATGACCACTGGGTGTTGGATTCTGCTGCTGGTCAACAATAAAGGATAAAATGGTATATTCTGAGAAAACAAATATCTGTTCAAGATATAGTAAAAATGGTCTATATAACATTTAATGATCGGGACGAGTCCCCTATGTCGAGACAAATTGTTTGAAAGGTTGACACTAAGTTGAGACAGAGAGAGGGTTTTAAAATACAGTCAAGACCAGGCCAAGACTGAGTGTTTGAGAAAGCAAGAACAAGTCTTTGAGAAAGCAAGACCAAGTTCAGACCAAGTACTTGTGGAAACAAGACCAAATACTTGAAGAAACAAGCTCAAGTATTTGATGAAACAATACCAAATACTTGAGAAAACTGTCCATAAGTTGCATTGCATGACACCAGTTGCCTACTGGTGCATGTGTGTGTGAATGGGTAAATGTGAACACAAAGGTGACCAAGTATTTGAGGAAGCAAAAACGAATTGAACCTGAGCCTTTCATTAGTTAAAGGTGGGGTGGGAGGTCTTTTTTTGGAACATTGTTTTAACATATTGCTTGAAAACCTCTTCATGATCCCATATCACGCACTGATATAGAATGTTTGCAAAAAACCCAAAATGTTTTCGTCCGGTCTAGAGGGTGGAACCAGACGAAAACTCTGGCCAATCATTGTACTGATCATTTTTACAATTGATTTGCTGACCCTAACCCTAACCCCCCACCCCTCTGTAATTGTAAATACATTTCAAATGCTGCGGATTTAAACATATGAACCCCACCCTCCAATATGGCAGCCTACTTTGACTTAAACTGCAGGAATGTCCCATCTCTCCCTCTGACTAAACAGTGCTAGCTTTATAAACACCACCACCACAACCTGTAGGCTCCTGGGGGAGGAAGTTATTTATTCATCGCTCCTCCACACCTACTTGTAAAGCATCCGTGGGGAGCGATGATTCCAGTGCATAGACACCTAACTCTAAATATGTATTATTGCATAAAAATATTTGTATGCGCGTCGACTGGCTGAACTAAATATATTTGGATTTCATATATTTCAGGCACCGAAAACAAGACTATCAACTGATGATAATAGAAAAGCAGACAAAGGTTTATTTTTTTCCCTATTTATCTCTCGTTTACTAAATTAAATGGTAATTTCAGTAACCAAACAAAGGGGTTAAAAGCAAAATGAAAGGCATTTTATAACACATTAGAACTAATACTCCATGTTAAGATCTTCCCACTAGTGAAAAGCAAGGTCAAATGTTTACAGCAGAAACTCTGCATTATGGAACAGTAATAATAATAATAATAAATATCCTCCATTAGACATGGTATGCATTAAGCTGTAGGAGCAAACAAATACATCTTCAAATGTGGATTAGGTCACAGCAACTGTACATTCTGATTATCTTAGCCATTACATTCTAGATCAGGCACGTCCAAACTATTCCACAAAGGGCTGGTGTGGCTGCAGGTTTTTGTTCCAACCAACCAAGAGTTCACAGTTTGACCAATCAACTCTCTGAAGACTGAGATGAGTTGATTAATTGAGTCAAGTCTGGTGTGCTGCTGCGTGGTTGGAACAAAAATCTGCAGCCACACCGGCCCTTTGTGGAATAGTTTGGACATGCCTGATCTCGACTGACAAAAATCTTCATCAGAGATCAGCAGAGGTGGTGAAATAGAAGTAAAGAAATACTGTCATAAAAGAAGAAGTACTGATTCAACTCCTTTAGTTAAGTAAAAAAAAAGTTAAACTGTTCAATTGTAATAAAGTACAAATGTAAAATGCATTTTTTGGTCGTGAATGAAACAATAAAATATCCTAAAAGTTTCTGTTTTCTAATTCTACAGTGAATGGTACTGACAAGAGTTCTGCACCAGGTCTGGTACCTGACAGGTAGCCCAGAAATAAACCCAGATATACCAAATATCTGCAAAAAAAATTATCATTTAGACTTACTAAGGTGGAATTCATTCATATTCCTAAATATCTGGATGATATTGTTTTATATGTTGTTAACTTTACTGATAAAATATAATTAATTTCTACTCAGTGATTATCCGCTGATATTATCGAAACAAAAATCAACAAAATACAATTGATAAATAATTAAAATGTCATTAACACAACATAACGATATACCAAACTGTACAAAGTCTTTTTTTTCATATAGAGTTTAATAAAGTATATTTTGTTAATATTAACTAAGCCCAGTCACACTTTTTAGAGTGTATGCTCAAAGTTAGCAACACAACAGTTTCCCTAAGTTTGTTGTTCGTCGGTGTGTACATATGTGTGTGTGTGTGTGTGTGTGTGTGTGTGTGTGTGTGTGTGTGTGTGTGTGTGTGTGTGTGTGAGTGTTGGATGTTGGGGAATAGCTGTTTATGAGGAGATCTTGACGATTTATTCCAGACAGCTGCACCGTTGACAGGCCATCATTAGTAGAGTGATTCCTCAGGTTGTTTCATTCCCCGGTGGCTAAGATAAACTGCGCAAGATCTTAATTGCTGGTATGAATAAAAGTTCATTTTCCAAGGGGTGGTATCATTATAAATGCAGTATAAAAGATGACTGAGAAGATGAATATGTCAAGTACTGTACTCTCACACAACGGCAATAAAGAGGCTAATAAACCTGAGACGGGCCATGGCGTTATTTGAGGACAATAGGGAAGATAAATGCTGTTTATCTCAAATGACAGTACATTCTTATGACTGTCTAAGTGAAGGGTGTACGAAAGACGCGGAGAAGCAGATGCAGACAAAGAACATTAGCGAGCCTCTGAGGGTGTTTCCTTTGTCAACGGTAAGAACAGTGCCGCTCACACAATCATCTGAAAACGGGTTCATGACAGGTAAACAGGGGTTGTCTATGTTTGGAAGAATTGTTCAAACTCAATGTAGAACAGAGATGTAGTGAACAAAGCTAGAGTCTGCACAGTAAAATCACCAGTGTTAATATAACACTGTCAGAGTTCATTTTAACATTACCTCAGTCAGGATATGGCCCCTATCTACAGGGTGTAAAAATTACACTGAACATAGTGTTACATTTCCAGAGTCCACTTTACACTAGTAAGAGTTAATATTTTACACCAGTTAGTGTCAATCAAATTTTTACACTATATGACAAGTAACACAGATAGTGTTATTCACATTCAACACTGAAGTTAAGTGCTAAGAAATAACTTTTCCAGTGTTAAAACCTCCTTAACACTATAATGTTCATAAATAAATGACTCTAAAGTGTGTTGATTTTTAACTATTTGAACACATGTAGCCAACGTTGACAACGTGACTTTATTCTTTCACACTGATTCTGCTGGAATGAAAAAAACAAAAGCAATAGTTTATTTACTGCAGTTTTTCAATGTCAGTTTGAGCACAGGCAGTTTGTGGGTGGGGCTTTTCAGAATCATCGTTTAACACTGAAAGGTATCTTACTCTTATCAGTGTTGAATTAACGCTGAGACAATTGGTTTATTTTCAAGGGAAACATGCAGGTTAGACACTACAATGAATCATATATCACTATCATGTATATAAATGATAAAGTGTCAGGATGTCGATAAAGAAACTGCATTTCAATATCGCAATAAACCCTTGTTTTAACTAAAAACGTAAAGAAATAGCGTCCCTATCCAAAAACAGGGAGTGGTTGGAAGTTACGGAACAGGAGGCAGCCCCACAAGATCAAGCTAACTAGCTGTATACTGACAACATGTAGGAGACAAGAGCAGATAGTATTTATGTTGGGCTACAACTCTATAATTATGAACAACAGCCGAGGGAGAGAGGCCAGGGCAATCGAGAGAGGGATAGACACAGGAATGATGGGCAAAGGAGGGAGATAGAGCTTAATAATCAGTGGTGAATTGGCCAAAGTATCTGGTGAATGCAGTAGTAGCATAGTGGCTAATGCTATGAGTTTACATTGGGCATGTTTACCTTCTTAGCATAATAAATGTACTGTCATGGTTAATACTTTTGGGTTTGTTTTTTCAGTAAACACCTATGTAGCTGTTTTTTTAGGGACAAAAATATTTTGTCTTACTAAACGCAAAATGCATCACTGTGATGCCGTGACGCCCATACAGTCATTGTAGCACTTAGCCAGTTGCTAATGCTACTTCCAGACATGGAATTGGCAGTTTCTAGCCGTCAGATTTACACAATAAAACATGGTTAATGTTCTTCATACACTCAATCGTTTAACAGTCTATATCGCTCATACTATGTTCTAACAACAGATACTTTGAACATAGTTAGCTGCTCTGTTACTATGGTGATAGGCTGTCGCAGCAGCCATGACAGCGAAAAGAAAACATGGTAAATGTCTTACCTAATGCTAGTAGTCTATATCAAACCATCTTATAGTCCATCACATCCCCAGGACACTCCAGAGTAAAATTACATCCACAAATGGACAAGTGAATGGTGACAGATGCAGCTGTTAAGTCCACTCTTCATCTGCACAAAACACAGATGGGCAACTGCCCGAAAGTTGTTAATTTTCCTACTAGGAAAATGATTAACACAATGTCCTGACAGGCTGCAGTTCACACAACCAAACACAATAATTCACCATTTTGACTCTTAAAATGCTCTCACTATGTCTCAGTCACAACTACACACAACACAACTTTCACACTACACTAACACTGAATATATGACATGAGACCTGTTTACCCGAGTTTTTATTCCAATTCAATTCCGAATAAAGGTTAATTCCACTTTAAGATGACAGTGTAAACACCTAATTCCAGTTGAAAATGATGATTCCAAATTAAATTTAACTCTGTACAAAGTCACTAGTTTATTCTGATCATAATAATTCATCTGCCATGTAAACCGTTAATTCCACTTTAGCATTATTCTTGTCATCCTGCACATGCTCCTGGTCTCATCATGACACATAATCCCATGCTGCCGGTATTAGTATGTTGATTTCTAGGATTGATTCAGTTGAGCTGCTGTTTCATAATTATAACAAAAATAAATGCATACATCCCATGTTTATAGTTGACACCAAAGCAACACTGGACAGGAAGTGGAAGTGCAAGAAGTGGACATGAAGTAGACACCCAGACATTAATAGGCCATTCTGTCCAATCAGAACCCTCTGTACCTCCAGCTCTTAAAGCCTGATCAACTAGGAACAGAATACACCCATTTCCCATGGAAACCTTCATTCAGAATTAACATGTCCATGTAAACACGAAAGAAATAGCTTTAATTCTGCATTATTTTATTTTGAATAATCAATTCAGAATTAAAAAACGTAGCAACTGACAGTGACTCCAATTACCTTCACCTACACTGGAAGTTATCTTGTTAAATTTGACTCTGTTACAAGAAATGTGAAAGAAATAAAATCCTTTTTTTTTTTTTACACTGGTAAATGTAGTGTGTGGAGGAAGCTATGTGGTAAAGAGCTACCCATTATTATTGTGGTCAAGGGACTGTGGAAAGAGGAGGTATTAGGCCCGGTCTCTGGGGATGGCTACTGGGAGTTTAGGGGCCTTAGTGTAATATAGCATGGGAATAATGATGAGCCATATATCCCCTCGATATCCACTTGACTAAATAGCTCTTTTCTGCAGTGAGGCATTACGGCACAGCTCCTGCTTCTAATGACAAAAGGTCTTCAATACTGTTCTATTCCTGTGGGAAACTTGGGCACAGGGAGGTGAAAGTATTTAATCAGCAAGAGTTCTGAAATATCACATGTTCAGACTGAAAGCTTTGTCATTTTTCATTTTATGATTCATTTTGACTTTTTTATGTCTGAATGTGGCATTTAGACATTTTACATAATCATTATGGCTCAGTGGGATGACCAAAGATCATGTTTTTTTTTTTTTTTTTTTTTATGCATGATTCATAGTTTCCTCTAGATCATATTTGGGCAAAATAGAGCCCGAGGGCCACATGCAGCCCAATAGCTGGCCCTGACTGGCCCACATGAGGTCACTGGAAAATTAAAAGTCAATACAAATATATATCAAACTGCTTTTATTTTAGAGAAACTGCTTAATTGACATTTTTCTATGGAAGAAATATTTAGTCAATACTATTTGAATGAGAGAACGTCGTGATCTATATGAATGATAACATTTACAAGTGTAAAAAAGACATTTGTGACTTGTAAAAGGGAATTTACACAAAGTTAACATTTGAATATTAATATCTAGCTGAACTACATGTTTAGAAGCAGAAAATAGGATTTGTAAGAACTTAAGGTTACCGGTACCAAGCCAGGTGCAGCTTAGCTTTATCTAGATGACTGTATTTTCAGCATTTGCGGTCTTTATGATCTGCATTTCCTGAACTCATCCTTTGTGAACTGCACATGAGACAGAAAGTACAGAACTGCTGCAACACGACCTGAGAGTTAGCACAAGCTATAAACTCTATATGCATCACATCATCTGGAAGTCTGTAACTATGTTTGACTGCATTGTCCCTGTCAAATTTTTTTTTTTTTAAATGTCATTGTCGATGCTCCACTCTGATCAGAACATTGTTGTGAAGCATAACAGTACACAATAGTAAAGACATATAAGTGAAATAAGTGAAAAATTAGCCATGTCGGCACCCACTAGCTTAACAGGCTAAATGCTACTAGCTGCTACTCGACCGGAGTTTTCTTCGACCAAAACAAAATAACGCCATCCAGCATTCCAACACCCTCCCAATATTGCGGATACTGTTTAAGACAATGCAATGTAAGACAAGAGATAGTTTTAACCACCTTTTCATATGTTATTCAAATAACTACGCTCTCGCTCACTGCAGTGTCTCTGTCCTCATAGGTGTCAATGGCAAAAAAGACCGTAGGGGAAAACATGGAAACTCAAGACTGTGAGTTACGCAAAAGTATAACTCGTGTGCCTCCATATTGGCAAAAATAAGACACTACAACTCATTCAACCGCATTGTTTAACACAGCTAAAAGTGGGGTGGGATTTTTTAATTTAATTTAATTTTTTTTTTACCATATTGCTCTCCATGATCCCATATCACGCACTGAAATACAATGTTTGCAAAAAAAAAAAAAAAACCTAAATGTTTTAGTTCAGTCTAGAGGGAGGAACTAGAGGAAAACTCATCATTGCACTGATCATCTTTACAATGATTGATTTGCAGATACATCCATCAAATATTATATATATGTTCTCTTCAACATATCTCATCACACTTAAAATAATAATAATTACCTAAAGAGTAACTTTTCAGTGAGATATAAGAACTGATTTTTGTAGGCAATCGATCTGGAAAATGTGATTTCAAGACATCGTAGCAATATAATTTTCACTTGTTCCATTGGCATATATATATATATATATATATATATATATATATATATATATATATATATATATATATATATATATATATATACTCGTCTCATCTGAACCCGCTTTATCCTCACGAGGGTCGCGGAGGTCACTGGGAGCCTAATCCAGCTACAATGTACAACGTATTTATGTGTATGTATTTTTAGGGGGAAAAAATGTATTTATTGATTGTTTAATAATATCATTATCATTATTATTTATTATTTTATTTATTTGTATGTATTTATGTTGTTTTTCAAATTATAATTTTTATTTATTAATGTTTATTTAATTTTTAAAAAGTCATTTATTTTTCTTATTTATTTATTTATTTATTTTCATTTTATTTAATTTTATGTTAGAAAAAGGATGTTTCCACTCACTTTCCAATGGTTAGTCATTACAGCCTTGGTCCTCATGAGACATGGAAACGCATGTGTGTGTGTGTGTGTGTGTGTGTGTGTGTGTGTGTCATGCATGATATCACTTATGCTAGTGTGAAAACAAAATTGAATCTTAGTACATGTGACATGTGATTCCCGGTTTATTCACTATCTATGCAGAGGCCAACATGCTGTTTATCATCTCCCATCTTTATGGGTTGGTTCTGCTGCCTATCACTATTGGATCAACTGACCATTTATTTATGTGCAACGTCAACTTTACTTGGACGAAACTGCCCTAAAATTAGTCTACAAGTCATTCTGTGCTGCAGATGGGTTACTTACATGAATATTTTTAATCACATTAATCATGATGATGGATTGATGCACGTTAACGCGTTCATTTTGACAGCTTTAATTAAAACATAAGTCACAGTTATCCATTTGGGAGTCTTTGTGATTGACAGCTCAACACAAGCATCAGAAGAACATCTGACTGGGATTTATCACTGACATTTCCTGTTTGTCTTTTAGCTGGAACCTTGCTTTATTTGCTTGATTTTCATCACATAAACAAATGATTTATTTTCCATTTAAAAATAAACACCTGATAATTGTTTGTTATTTGTTATTTCCATCAAAACATAAACTAAATTGATCATATTTCTTCTTCTATGTGGTCTTTATATTCCTCAGGTTGAAATAAAAACAGGTTTTCACTGCACTTTTAAAACACTGAACATACTCTACTTTGGTATGCTGTTTGAGATCATGAAACCCAATTTAACAAACAAGCATTGTCATTATTTTATTTTGTAATTCTTGTCTTGATTAATAAAATTGTGGGAAAAAATGTGTTTAAAATACCAGAGTTACCAGGTCAGGTCCCTTGATAACACTGGTCTACACATAAAATGCTTCCAGAATAAAACTAATGCAATGTTACCACATGTATGTTACTAGTAAAGAAAACTCAAGTTTTAAATGCTGGTTGGCTGAAGTTTGGGGTCTCGTCTCATCATATGAACCCGCTTTATCCTCACTAGGGTCACGGGGGTCACTGGGGGCCTAATCCAGCTACAATGGGTGAAGGCGGGGTACACCCTGTATGAGTCTCCAGTTCATCTCAGAGCTGAACATATTCTCACATTCACACCTATGGACAATTTAGATTAACTAATTAACCAATCAGTGCATGTGTTTGGATGGTGGGAGGAAACTGGAGTACCTGGAGAATGGTCCATTCACGTTACAGGTTTTTTCTAATGGAATATTTACTAATCCATTATATACATGTACATAAACCACCATATATGTGGAATAACACACCATCATATCCTGTATATTAAAACATGAATTAACCAGCACTTTTGTCATTTATTTTCTGATTCATCTTATTAAAGTATGTAAGATTTAACACATTTAATGTGTGAAGCAGATACTTTCTAAAACATTGTAGTGCAGTCTTATCCTTCAGTTGGATCTGAAATGTACAGATCCAACAAGCCTGTTTTATTTCCTGTCAGTTTGGGTAAATTTAGATTCAGACCATGTTGGAGTTGGAGTAAGTCCTGAGTAAACGCTAGAAGATCTGTGTTGATGTTCCTCAGGTTAAAGTCCTTGTGTTTAGTTGACCCGTCCATCCTCCCTGCTGAGGTTTTGTTGTGCAGTAAAAGCCTCAAAGGTTGACTTTGCTGTTCCCACTGTGACTTAAGTCTGGAAGTATAACACTGGGAGCATGTGCACTAGCTTAGTCGATCTATATTTGTTTTTCAGTGGCTGACAGGGATTATTTGGAGATCATGTTAGTTTAAGGCAAATGTAATTCATGTTCTCATGTTTGTCTTTAGTGAACATGTCTGTGTCATTTCTGTAAAGTTCTATACATCTGTTCTAAGCATAATAAGAATAAGAATAAGAATAAGAATAAGAATAAGAATAAGAATAAGAATAAGAATAAGAATAAGAATAAGAATAAGAATAAGAATAAGAATAAGAATAAGAACAAGAATAAGAATAAGAATAAGAATAAGAATAAGAATAAGAATCAGCTGATGTTATTTATTGCAAAATAAAGAAGTGGTGCCAGGCACAACAAACCCCATCCCAGAAAAAGGTTTTAGCCCTTACGAACATCTCCCTCTTAAAACGTGAGACTATGGATTTCACCTTTAAAGGTCATCAAGGTCAAAGGTCATGATTTAATTTTGGAGCCTAAATTTAATTGCATATCTGTCAGTAATAGTAACTGAGTACTTATCACCACTCCTTTTCGAGTTACGACAATTTAAAATTATCTGACCTTGATTTTGACCTTTCAAGGTCACTCAAAGTCAAAGGTCATGATGTTATTTTGAAACTCAGGCCATGGTTACTATCTGTCAATAATACTAAGTCTCTGTCGTCAGTCATTTTTCCGTTATAGTCCTTTTGAAGTGTTTAAGTTTTGACAGAGTGACCCCCGACCTCTTGGGTGACCTCTGATATGAAGTGTAAACTGTTGTTGATGATTTTTTTCAGTCCAATGTTTTTGTCTAATTGTGTCCATGCTTGTTTTGACCTGCAGCTGCTGGTATACAAGTCTGATTTTTTTCATTTTACAGTTTAGGCATAACAGTGACCACCAGCTAATATCATGACATATATATATATATATATATATATATATATATATATTATTTTTTTGTTTTTGTTTTTGTTTTTTTTGTATTTAATATTGTTTATTTCGAGACACATGAAATAATAATTTAAAAAAAAAGGAAAAATAAAAAACAAACAACAAAACAAAAATTAAAAAAGTAGAATGTGCTGTACAATTTCCACACAACATACTCCAATTTGGTAAAAGAAAACAGATCTCTACAGTTACATTTAAAGTATTTACAACAACAGTTTACAATTACAAGTTATATTATTTCATATTTACATTATTAAATGTACCTTGAAGGAGGAGGAAGAAAAACTACATAAATCACAACTCAATTGAAAGTGAGAGAGGACATAGAGTCTGGGGCGAGCAACAAACGGAGGAAGTCTGAGCCTGATTATTTAAAGTTCGTCTTGGTCCTGATGATACTTCAGCCCCACACTGTGTTATTTAGCTAACGATAGTATGTGTTCTTTTATGGGAAGCTTAACGAATTGTGGACATTTTAAAACACACAAAAGTGTTAAAATATGTTAAAACATACACATGTGAAAATGTATTTAACAACTATTAAAAGTACACAAAAATGTTAAATTGTTAAAAGAAATGTTAAAGAATATATACACAGATGTGAAAATGTATTTAAAAATATTTTTAAAACACACAAAAATGTTAAAATGTGTACAACACAATGTTAAATATATAGAAAATACATGACATTTTTCCCAATTAAAAAGTGATTAATGGTATCCTATGAGACAATTAACAGACAAAGAAATAATTTATCCTTATTATGCGACTAAGATCAAAGAAATAAAGTGGTACTGTATTGCTAATAAAACTACATCATATTAAGCACAGGCTCCATTGCATTGGCCCTAAACCTCTAAGCAAATACTGTAAAACCATTAGCTTTAACTTTAGTTTACTTTACTGTACTTAGCATAAAATATATTACTTTAGAAAAAAGGCAAATATGGTTCAAAGAGAACAAACCCCAGAGGGTCTATGGGTGAATTATACTAATTTCTGCTGTTCATTTAAAACCACATTCACACTCCAGTCTCACAGTATATGCAGTATTTCTGTCTGATTTTATATATTTTCTGTATTCTGTATAAAACCCCTATCCAGTATTAATCTGAAAAGACAGCAGTATTCTGATGACAAGCGTGTGCGGAGCAACAATAACACAAGTTGACACATCTGCATTTGTTTCCAGCACATTTTGGTTAAAGTAGAATTTGTAAGTTCCTTGTTCTGACTCAATTGTGTCATCTCCCCAAATACCAATCAACTCAGACATTTGGCTTCCTTTCCCTTCCTGGATCTAATTGTCCTTCATGCAGGTCTTCTGTTTTCCCTCCAGGATTAATAAAATGTGCCTCATCTTGTGCCAACACTGGCTCATTGGAAATCTACCGAAATGACGGCAGTTGTTTCAGGTGAATAATTTTACCTTCATTTATTGTAAGAGCACAGCTGACTAACTCTGAACTGAGATTCGGTTAAAAAAAATTAGTCACGCGGCATGTTCTGAATATGAAAGTCACATTTCAGTTCTTCTACTAAACATCAGCTAAACACCTCAAAACAGGATGATTTAACCCACAAAGACCCAAACATCTACCAGTGACCAGCACCATCCACTGATCTAAACTGTATAATGCCGGTGTATCCTTTTTAATCTATCAATATATGTAAATAATTGGTCCAAAATTCAGTTTTTGATGTTGTCATGGTCATCAGATATGACCTATTTGGACATTAAGAGGCTCCACAGTTACCATAGAAACACCACCATCTTCTACAACATTGATTCATCAGTTGTAAACCCATGGAGTTAAATCAATTTGAAAACACTCAGTTTATGTTCAGTTAATGATGTATTTTCCTGAAGAAAAAAAACATCTTATATAAAAGCCGTCAACTTTAATCTGAGGTTTTCTGAACATCTCCATTATCATTGAATTAAATATAGGAAAATACATGACTTAAAATAAAATAAATATAGAGGAAAATATAATAAATGGTGGTAAATCACTCAACAAAAGGCCAAAATGGAAGGGAAAAATCTGGTATAATAACGCTGAATTTGAGTGGAGAATAGAATAGAGTAGAATAGAATTACTTTATTGATCCCATAATTATGAAATTTCTTCATAACAACAGCAGCATTCACATATAAGTCAAACAAGTAATATTTACATTATTTACATTGCATTGCACAATGGTTATTAGTGTATGTTTGGCGTTACTGAGCATTATTGTACAGTGTGATTACTGTGAATGACTGGAATATGCATTGATCTCAAGCAATGTTTACTCCCCCTCTGTGGGGTTAAAAAAAATTAGAACAAAATGCAGACAAATTAGAAAAAAAGATAAATCTATTTGTTACCTACTTTCCGATCTGCTCATTTGTTGTTGTTCATTTTTGTGCTGCTTAGCTTTTTGTATATATGTATATGTTTAGTACTTCAATTATTTATTATTATTATTATTATTATTATTATTATTATTATTGTATTGAATATTGTTGCATTCTGCACATGTTCGAAATAAAGCATTCAAATCAAATCAAATGACCTGCAGAAGTGTTCCTTTTTGCATGGGGGGGGGGGGTAACAGTCTAGTGCTGAAGGAGCTGCTCAAGGCCTCTACATTGTGGTGCCTTGATAGTTTATGAATAACTACATTATCATTGAATTATATTATTGAATTATAATAAATATGGCAAGTGGTAAATCCTTTAAAAGTCAAATATAGAGAAAAAAAAAAAAATCTACAAGTGCCTTTAATAGTAGTGGGTTAAGGCAGGGCCGCCAAACATATGGTCCATGGGCCAAAAGTGTCCAATCTGGCTTAGAAAAGAGACATATTTGGTATTATTTACCCAAACAACAAACTTTGAGAATGATTGGGTGATCAAAATATGTACAATATTTATTTAGATGGACAAATATGCATAGCTTACTTGACATATTTGTGGTTTCCAGTATATTCTGACCTTCTCCGTCCAGCTTTTATGTAAGTACTTCATCTAAGTGGTCAAAATCTCCACTGACCAACACGACAGTGAATGACTAATGTATATTCATTGAAGTGCTAAATGATAATTACTTTGACACAAAACACTCTGCCAGGCATCAAATTAGCACAACTGCACATGATGGAAGCCCTCGAACCAACACAGTTATACACAAGAAGGTCACTGGGTGAATATTTACATCTCATTAGCATGTTGAATGTCTGCTTATGTCTAAGCCCTCATAGAACACAATATTTATTATTACAGATCATCATGCACTGGACAAACATTTTAGTTTCCTATAAATAATGGCCATGTTCGTTGGCTTTTGTGGGAAGTGTTAACTGCAGCTTATTTTAACCATTTATTTAATTTATTTAACCACTTATTTTAATTTACACATTTGGTAGCTGGGTCCCTGCTACCAAATGTGGACATAATAGAAAATCATCAGAGCAGGAGGATCCAGAGTATAAGTACTGGAAATAGAGGTGTGTTTCATTAACCTGACTGTCACCAGATGGTATTTCACAGAACCATCTGGGACCCTTCCGCAACCGATCCATTTTCAAAATAGGGGCCTTATCATGTGATTAGATGAAAAATCTGTCCGTCATCTTGACTGACTCGTCGCTTCAGCCACTCACGTTGAAGTCAAGCCGTTTATCAGCAAAAATAGTTCGCATCATGTACATACACATCAACAGAAGCAGTTTAAACTTACCATTTATAGGTGACGTGAACCTCGTCTACTACGATGTCCACCAAGTTCTTCGGGTAAATGTCGTAGGAAAGCATTGTTCTCCATTTATCCTTCAGCCATGATTTGGGGCTAACGAACACTAGTTGTGGATGTGGTTGTCATTTCTTCCTCCCAGTTCCATTACTGTCAGCCCAAGTTTACCAGCCTCTTTAACTTGGTCCTCTACAAAGACAAACAGGGGGAGGGGGGTACCACAATAACCATGCGCTTCTGCGCTGGTACTATTTCTTTATCCACCAGTGGAACCATCTGATAGATCAAACTCTTGCCAAACCCGATCGGAAGAAGAAAAAACCATCATTTTCATTAACAAACACTTCCAAAGCTGTCCTCTGTTCATCTTTTAAGGAATGAACATGTGGTAGAGTCGACAAAACAGTGGAAATAGAGGAGTCTATATGGACCCTCGGATACCGAACACACGCTGCCATTGTTGTGTATCTGAAAAGACTACACCGCCGTCGCTTCTGCTTAACGCCACAATGTCACACCAGCTACAACGCCACCTGGTAGTCCCACCCTGCGACACTGATTGGTTCCTTTGTTTTGAAGTAAAATTAATTGTCATGGTACTCAGATAGTTGTGTGAGCATAGTGAAACTCGGCCAGATGATGTGAGTCGGGTTACTGTTTCATAAGTCAGAGGTCGAAAAACTTCTTTTCACTTTTCTGCAATATTGCAAGTTGGGCCACATTTGGTCCCCGGGCCACATGTATGTGACCCCTAATTTAAATGGAGTGCAAATGAAAGGTCATGACCTGGAGGTGCCTCATGTTTTCAATTTATTAAGGACTAGGGGAGTTCAGGGATCTATCCTTAGCTATCACTTCCAACAGTGTGAGCCTCATTAGCAAACAGTAATGTCTTCCAGATTGGAAGTAACTTTCACAACACTGATGATGACACATTGTCCAGAGAGCTGACAGTACTATCAAAGACTGCAGAAGCAAAAAGGATGAGTCTGGTGTTTTTACTGACAACCACTTTCATTCTAACATGGTAGAGGCGTAGCTCTACTCCTGAGTGCTGATGTAGCCACATAACAGACAATTAGCTTTCACTTCTAATCAATGTAAGTTGCTTGACAGTAGCAAAGAATACAGACAAAGAGATTAGTGGAAAGAGACAAAAAAAAAAATAAAAAATGGTGCTTTTTTTGACAACTGCTTTCAGTCTAACATGGTGGAGGTGTAGCTCTGCTGCTGCTGCTGCACTCTGATGTCGGACTAGAATAAACAAGTAGCTTTCATTCGATGTCAGTCAGTGTTGTACTCACGAGAATGAATTTAAAGGTTCTGCATGTCGTATTTAGGACCATTTGTAGGAGTGGGGAAGGTTTCAGTCAAATATTAGCAAAATTACAGGAAAGTTAGATTTTTTTTTTTCCATAAAAAAGTTTGCTTAAGGAGCGCTACCTGGTAGTGATGCGCGGTTAGGGGATTTTACAGAAACCCGCCCCGCCTAAACCCAAGACGTGGCTCGGCCCGCCCCGCCCAACCCGCATGATGTCACGTATCGATAAACCCAACCCGCCCGCTATCAAGTATCGATAAACCCAACCCGCCCGCTATCAACCCGCGAGCTTAAATTTGGTTCTAAACTCACATAGTACATTCGCAGCATCTTTACCTTGCGCTTCTAATGTTAGAAGTCATGAAGCATAATTTTTGCCTCCTTTCTAACGTCTCAATATGCACTCCAGCACATAAAATAGACTCCACCCACATCATCACTCTATAAAGCGAACACATACAACGTTTCCGTACAACCTTCGCATCGCCTGTTTTAATCTTCTCCCTGATCAAGTCCGACATTTTCACTCTTATCTCTGAGTGTTCAGGGAGATTTGGCGCTAATAACAAATAACAAAAAGTTGGGATAAAAAAGCATTCAAAACAGGAACTGACGGGCTTGCACATGCGCGAGCCGAGCACGCACGCACGCACGCACACACACACACACACACACACACACACACACTTCAGCGGGTATTGATCATCCCTGACCCGCCCCACCCGCATCCGCAATATGTATTAATACTGCGACCCACCCCGCCCGACTCACGGGTCATAGGAGAATTAAGTGTACGAGTAATTGGAAGGAGAGGAGAGACGAGGATGCTACTGTAGGTTAGCTGGGCTCCTTTCCATTTCATAACACGGCTGTGGAGACTGCTCCATGCACGCACACACCTCTCTATCCTCCCTCATCGGTCTTAACATGGTCTGTAAAGATATGAAGGCAACCCTTTCCTGTTGATAGCAATGGTAAGGATGTGAAAATAACGTGGCTGTTACCCATTCATTCTGACTGGAGCGTGCCGCCTCTCGTGGAATGAAACTGCCGATGTCAATTGAGTTGTCTTTCATCATCATATTTTTTATATGTCGTTAATTATTCTTACTGAGGTTATTTTAAGTTGAAATATTGTATACCTTCAGTCTATCCATATTGTGCCATTTTTGGGAATGTCGTATGGAAAAATGCGGGTATTGATCGTCCCTGACCCGCATCACCCGCATCCGCAATATATATTAAATACTGCGACCCAACCCGCAATATGTATTAAAAACTGCGACCCAACCCGCCCGACCCGCGGGTCACCCGCGGATATCCGTGGGCCAGCGGGTAGCCCGCGCATCACTACTACCTGGACTCAAAATAAGTAATAAAAATTAGAGGTGCTCTATTGGACAGGAGAAAACAGCAAAAAACAAAGAAAAATTCCAAGGCACTCTCTTAAAAGTGAAGAATAAAAAGCCTTTATTAAACTGGCTTGGTTAAAAAAAAACCTATAAAATCATATAAAAACATATAAAAACCCCAACGCGTTTCGGCATAAATGGCCTTCATCAGGGAATAAGAGTAAGTTTTTCCATGTTATTAACTTTTACAGAGTCTATTTTCCATAAATAATACTCATCATGTTTCGGAAATACTTTGGTATTCATGTAATTTTTTTTTTTAAAACATGCTGAACTAAATGGTAGATATAATAGTAAAGGGTCATAAAATGCTAATGCTAATTGCTAATGCTAATCACTAATGATATAAATTCAAAGAGTTAATACATCTCATTTGAACCAAGTCACTTTAGTTAAATTTAAGGTCAGTAATTTATTTATTTTTTTTAAATCTATTAAGTCTATTTATAATAGTCCCTGTGAGGTGGAAAAAGGGAAAAAAAAAATTAGATTTTTGTTGTGTGACCAACAAAGAGTTAATAATGTTGAGCATTATCATGATTCCTTATCATTTTTTTGCCGTGTTTTCACCGAGTCTTGATTATGTAGCCGCTTCTTTGAGTTTAACCAGGTTCCAAAAAGCAGTTGGACAATTTATGGGGGGAAAAACCAGCTCCAAAATAAAAAATATTGAGCTCAAATGTAAATCCTCATCATTGTTCAGTGTGTTCCACTTCATGTATTGGGCTCAAATGTAAATCCTCATCATTGTTCAGTGTGTTCCACTTCATGTTTAACATCCTAAATCTGTCATTGGTGTATATTCTGATTGTCTTCTTTATTAAAAACCTGTCAAACTTAAGTTCCTTTCTTTGTCTTTTTCTGTTTTAGGGTTTTTGACCCTAAAACACACAGTAAATCAAATCCACTGAAGAAAATGAACAGAAGCGCATACAGCAGCTTTTATGACACTTGTGCAGCTAAAAATTCACAGCAGGCTTTTTACCTGAAATAATGTTCCAGGCGTTAAAGGCTTAACTATGATCACACTCAGACACAGGAGGTGATAAAACTTCATGTTACTGTTAAAAGCAGTGACTGTAGAAACACGATGAATGTATTACTATCAACCTCTGTGGATACATTTGAGTCCTGACATAATGAAAACACAGCAGTTGTTATTTGTGTGATACATTCATGACTTATTTAAGTGGACTGTAGAATGGGGACAATTTTTATCTTTGCCTTGAAAAAAAAATTTAAATAATCAGCCAGAAAAGCATCATTCTGACACCTCAAAAATCCTCCATTTACACCAAATGTGTCAAACATAAGGCCCAAGGGCCAAATCCGGCCTGCCAAAAGGTCCAGTCTGGCCTTTGGAATGATTTTGTGAAATGCAAAATTAGACATTAAGATACTAATTAATAATCCCTTTAGTTCAGGTTCCACGTTTTAATCTGAAGTGGGTCAGACCTGTAAACTGTTATCATAATAATCTATAAATACTCTAAATATAAATATTTTCACATATTTACACTAAAACAAAGTATAATTTCACAAAATGTTTGAATAATCTGTGAACAAATATGAAGAACCTGCCGTGTTTCAAGAGAAGTCAGTGTAATTTTAAGAATAATTTACCTAATATTAAATATTTTGTGTATTTGCAGACCGACTGTGATCTACAACTGACAATGAACAAGTGGAAATGATAAACGGAAGCATAATATTATTAAAATTAGGCTTATTTTTTTCCATTTTTTTCATGTTATTCACATTATTTGAAAAGATTTTTTATCAATGTAAATATTTTTCTAATTTAATTACATTTTATTTCACTCTAAAATATAGATAATTTTTTGGGAATTGACATTATTTAGGTTTATGTTAGTATTTCACTGGTTCAGCCCATTTAATGTCTGATACAGATACTTGGTAAAACATTATAGAGCAGTGTTATTAGTCTTATAAAAGGCTCAGGTCGACAGTAGTGCAGTGTGGGGTCACTGCCTGTCGTCACCATCATTCCTCCATAACCCAGACCTTACTACTCATTTCATCATAGCATTTTATTAATGATTTTCCCACTGCCCATTAGGCTAAATGTTGAGAAAGAGAGAGCGAGGGGTGGGGTGGTGGGGGGCTGTACTTTTGAAAGCTAAAATGCTCGATTCAGCAACAAATGTCAAAATTGTGATCAGAAATGGTTTAAATCAACCCAGACGACCTAAAAACAGGCTTTTATGTACAACTAACTAACACTTTAATTGAAATATGTAAAGACAAAAATAAAAGTCAATGCTAAAGTAAGTGGAGATTTTTATTTTAACATGTACAATAGATAGATTTTTTTGGCATGTTGCATATTAGCAACAGTGGGGGTTAAAGAGCAGTGCTGTATTAAACAGTAGATTTAGAATAGACCTGAGTCATACAACAGAAAAATGACTGATAGAAGTCTCAAGTCAACAACTATAAAGTATTTAAGTGTCAAGTATTTACTGTAGTAAAGTGTATCAACTAATTATTATTAAATGTACTCAGGTTTGAGAATTCGAGGAGATTTGGATTTCATGTGGCAAAAATAAAAATCCAACCACACCCTTAGGAAGACTGAAAAATAATGGACAGTGTCCCCCAGGATGTTATGATGTTATTCCCCTTTTCTATGATATTTATTTATTTATTTATTTATTTATTTATTTATTTATTTATTTATTTATTTATTTATTTATTTATTTATTTATTTATATTATTACTATTATTATTATTTGTACATATTTATATTTTTCTTATTTCCTGCGATATATCCAAAAACTCTAAATAAAAAGGGGGAAAAAGGGGGGGGGGGGGGTTTAATTACAAACTACTATTAAATGTTCTCAACTTTGGATGTCATGTGGCAAATGGACTAAAGAAAAGACTGAAGATAAAATGGACATTCTCCCCCAGGATGTTATGATGCTATTCCCATTTTATTATTATTATTATTATTATTATTATTATTATTATTATTATTATTATTATTATTATTATTATTATTATTATTATTATTTGTACATATTTAGATCATCTTATTTCCTGTGATATTTAAAAAAAAATCTAAATAAAAAAGGGAAAAAAGGGTGGAAAAAGTATTAAAGTAAAGAAAGTAAAAGTACAAGTATAAGTACCCATAGAAGTCATTTCAAATAGAACAGTAACCCATAAACCACTCTGTGTCCATATTAAATGGGAAATGTGATTCAATAATTCATTATCAGACCTGCAGGTGCAGAGCCACACTCCAGTGGACTCCACACATGTAGATGTTTTGCATAAATGAACAGTGGTAAAAAGGCTCGCAGCAGTACAAATCCATTGACCCATCAACAAACAAATGCTGTGAACACTTTCCCACATTGAGACGAACATGTGCAGAATAAAGTGTGTCTTTACATGTTCTTTCATTATGCGCCACATGTCAAGTTGTTTCAGTTGTCTGAGTGAATTCTTACAAGATCCTTGGTACAAGCTGGGCGCGTGACCTTGAGTTTTATGAAAAACCGGTGTGTAGTTCAGACAAAAAAAAAAAACAAAAAAAAAAATCCTCAGGGCTTACTTATTAAATATTGACGGAAAACATGTCAAAACTTGTACTGTGTAGATTTTTGTGAGATAGACAAATGAGCAGATTTGCTTGACGTTGCATCATAGTTATGACATTTTTTTGATATAATCAAATAAGTCAAAAGAAATTGTTTGAGGGGAGACAGACGTGACCATAATGTCAAACACTTTAAGAGAGAAAAGATGTTTGATGTTTAGTTAATATAGTGTATAGCAATGGTGTCAAACCTATTTTAGTTCCAGTATGATCTCCAGCAGAGGTAGTAAAAGTACTTCCATTATGTCATTTAAATAGAAATACAGATACCGGTGTGAAAAAAATAAATACTCTGGTAAAAGTAGAAGTACTAATTCAACTCATTTATTGAAGTAAAAAAGTACAACTTCTGAACTGTAATAAGGTATAAAATTAAAACTGCACTGTTGAGCCACATTTTGTAATAAACGTCCAAAATGTAATAACTTTTTCATTTCATTTTGTAATAATCTGCGGCATTTTGTAAGAAATTTTTAGGCTAAATTTATAAAATAATTTATTCCATTTTGCTACAGCAGGTGCTTTGTTGGTGTGACATTAAAACTCAAGGAGCCGTTTGGGAAACATTGCAAATGGTTTATGTCTTGGTTGGTAATTAGACATATTAGACATGAACAATTTGAAGTTAGGGAAATATTTTGGAAATAGAATAGAAATTGTGTTGTTTGTTTAGCCTTTTGAGGCAATTTAAATATTTGTTGAAAATGAATGTTAGTGGATAAATGATCAGCAGCTCTGTAAACAAGCAGAAGACACTTTGTTTAACCTCTAAACACCTAAAATGCATAATAATGTCAAATACAATTAACAAAGAAATAAACTATGCTTTAGGATTGTTATTATGTAATGCACCATGTTATTACGTTTTCTAAAGAATAAATATAAATAAAAAAAATTCTCAAAATGTAATAACTTATTACATAATGCTGAAACATGTATTACAAAATGTGTTGGGGCAGTTTATTATAAAATGAAATTAAAAAGTTATTACACTTTGGACATTTATTACAAAATACACTGTTATTGTAAAATGTGGCTCAACATTTTTACCAAGAATAAATTTAACTAGGAAACCCTAACCCTAAGTACAAATACAAGTACAAGTACAAGTATAAGTATAAATATAAGTATAAGTATAAGTATAAGTATAAGTATAAGTATAAGTATAAGTATAAGTATAAGTATAAATATAAGTATAACTATAAGTATAAGTATAAGTATAAGTATAAGTATAAGTATAAATATAAGTATAAGTATAAGTATAAATATAAGTATAAGTATAAGTATTAGCATTAGTATAAGTATTAGTATAAGTATAAGTATTAGTCTAAGTATAAGTATAAGTATTAGTATTAGTATAAGTATTAGTATTAGTATAAGCATAAGTATAAGTGTTAGTATTAGTATTAGTATAAGTATAAGTATTAGTATTAGTATTAGTATTAGCATTAGTATTAGTATAAGTATTAGTATAAGCATAAGTATAAGTATAAGTGTTAGTATTAGTATAAGCATAAGTATAAGTGTTAGTATTAGTATTAGTATAAGTATAAGTATTAGTATTAGTATTAGTATTAGTATTAGTATTAGTATTAGTATTAGTATTAGTATTAGTATAAGTATTAGTATAAGCATAAGTATAAGTATAAGTGTTAGTATTAGTATAAGTATTAGTATTAGTATAAGTATTAGTTTTAGTATAAGTGTTAGTATTAGTATAAGTATTAGTATTAGTATAAGTATAAGTATTAGTATTAGTATTAGTATTAGTATTAGTATTAGTGTTAGTATTAGTATAAGTATTAGTATAAGTATAAATATAAATATAAATATTAGTATAAGTATTAGTGTAAGTATTTGTTGCAGTATGATGTTTTCCCATTCAGTTGTGACCATAATGTTAAATGTATGTGTTCCCCAACAGGCACCATTTTAAAGTAAGTCGTCCACTTTCATGTCATACATCATTATTCACATTGAAGTGTTCTCAGGTAATAGAGTGGTCCTACCTTTTCTCCTACTCCCTCTCTGTCTCAGTGTCTCTCTCTCATTTTTTCCCGTAATTCCCTGCTCAGGAGGAATGCTTCGTGATTGATGACAAACGCTTCCAAACTGCTTTACAGAACTTTCTATTCAAAAGGAGGAAATGGGTCTTTTTTTTTTTCATCTACATTCTCCATCTTGGACCAAACATAGAAGTTCTGCCCAGTTCACTGCTGAGCCTGACAATAAAATGATGATTAATATGGGTCTATATCAGCATCTAATTACAATATCCTTTTTGACTTTGATGCTATAGACAGCTAACAGAATGAAATAGATATGTTTGGATTTTTGATGGTTAACAATGACGACGGTCCTGTGTGGATGAAGTCAGATAATTTGTTCATTTATCAATCTGTCACATATCGACTCTTTGAAGAATGTCATGCTTTTAATGGCTGTTTGAGGGTTTCTTGTATCTCAGCAAATTTTCCTGATGGCTACGACATGGATACTTGTCCTATGAATACTGATGACAGTGCTTAACGTGGTCCAAATGTCTCCAGAAACAATTTTGGACCAAGTCTGAAAAGCTCTTTCCAATCCTACATAGTTATGATCACACATGCTTCGATCCACTAATGTATTAACTTTCATTTTTTGTGTTGGTTTTTGTAAATGTAATCCCTGTGTCTTAACAAAGGAGCGATAACATGGCGTGTTATATGGTTTAACCCTTTAACTCCTGAGACTTGAACATTTCCAGTCAAAAATTTATAAAATAAGTGACAAAATAGACAATAACAGCCAACAATGTACAATAAACCAACGGAAATAATAAGTAACATGAACAAAATAAGACACAAATGGCACAAAAGTGAAGAAAAATAATAAAATGCAATGTTAATTGTAGAAATATAAAACAAAAAAAGGAAGAAAATTAACAAAAAATAATAAATATTTTAAAAAGTAATTACTTAACTTAGTTACAATAAACTAAAATGAAGTATAAATAAATAATTCAATAAATAATACTGTCATTTGGTTCCAGTAGTTTTAGTTGTTTTTAAATTAGTTGCTTTTTGACAATTGTTTATTTCCATATATCAGATCCATGAAATAAAACTAAATTATAAGTATAAGTATAAATATAAGTAATAAGTATAAGTATAAATATAATTACGTAACTTAGTTGCAATAAACTAAAATGAAGTATAAATAAATAATTCAATAAATAATACTGTCATTTGGTTCCAGTAGTTTTCGTTTTTTCTAAATTAGTTGCTTTTCGACACCTGTTTATTTCCATATATCAGATCCATGAAATAAAACTAAATTACATTTAAAAAAAAACTGTAATTTTTTTCTGAATATAAAAACTAAAAACTAAACCATCCGTTCAGAACATGTCAGAGGTTAAAGGGTTAAGCCTTAAAAATCCAAACAACCACCTTTTCCATATTGATCTAAACTTTTTATTACCTGCTGATCTACTACTTATATTGATGCTTGTAGATAATTGGTGTAAAATACAGTTAATCATCTTTTCATGGTCATCAGAGGTTCTGTAGTTACCATAGAAACACGATCCACTTCTTCCACAAGTAAAACTCATGAAGTTGGATCAGTGACAGTGGATGGAAACACTGGGTTTAAGTTTAGTTATTGAGAGATTGAACTGAAAAAAAGAAAAACTTTTTTCTGCAGTTATCTCAATTATTATTATTTTTTTTTCTCTATTTCTGATATAGTAACCTTTGAATTTACTCTAAACTTTAATTCACATCTGCATGATCAGTTTATCAAATACACAATTGGCACTGGAAAAAATACAAAATAAAAAGGATAATATGATAGTAAATTTCATTAAATTTATTTATTCATTCCAATCTCCATGATTGTAAAAAAATAAATAAAAAGCATCTCACTGAAAAGTTACTCTTTAACTGATGTCATATTTTAGTTTGGTGAGATATTTGAATTTGAAATGACAAAAAAACACTTTGTGAGATTTGGATTTTTGCTGTTACAGCCGATATATCGATGTATCATTAGACCAGTGCTTCTCAAATCTGGTCCTCATTGACCAGTGTCCTGCATATTTTAGATATCACCCTTTTCTTCTTCTGAAAAAAAAAAAAGATATAGTTAAGAAAAATTATTTAATTATTTTTAAATAAAATAGATACAAATTAAAAATTAAATAAGAAATAAAACAATGAAAAAAAAAAAATAAATAAATAAATTAAAAAAAAAAAAAAATATATATATATATATATATATATATATATATATATATATATATATATATATATATTTCTGCCTTTTTTAAATTAATTAAACCATTTAAATAAATAAAATATTTTCAAAATATTTTTTATTAAAAAATTAAATTAAAAGAGTTCATACGCTTAAAAAACATTTCTTAAATAAACAATATTTAAAAAAATATATCTCCCTCATTTTTTAACAAAAATGTTTTAGATAAATAATTTTTAAAATAAAATAAAAATAATTAATATTAATAAATCATAAATAAAAAATATATTTTTAAATTGATTATTTTATAATAAATAAATATAAAACATCTCTCTCTCTTACATCTTGGAAGCCATAACATTAATATCAGGCTTCTGAAGTGTTTGATTGATTGATTGATAGAAAAGGTAGATATCTAAAACATGCAGGATACTGGGCCACAGAACCACTGCATTAGACTGAAGGACTGGGTAACGGCTGATTACACATGTTGAACATCACTGTCATTGGTTGGTGTGTCTTCATCCTTAAGCAGATCCATAATCAATAAAGATATAGGAGAACATTTGTAAAATGCTGTACATAAGACATATTCAGTGTTGGGAAAGTTCACCTTAATTAGGAACTAGTTCAAAGTTCAGTTCAAGTTACTCAATATGAATTAGTTCAGTTCATCGTTCATTCTTCCAAATTATGAACTAGAAGTTCATGGATCCCAAAATGAACTTTTTCCTTCTTTTTTTGTGTTATTATTGTCAACTTATTATTAACTGTTCCTAATGTTATCCTGAACGTAGTCAGGAAAATCAGTGGAAAATGTCGTCCTCCTCCCAGGGTTAACTTCCCTCTGCAGGTTCTTAGAACACAAGGAGTGGTTTCAGCTTCATTTTCAATGTTTATGTCTTAGAACGGGACAACACCTGCTCCTGTCGCTGGTCACACTCTGTACATTTAACTCTTTTTCTCCACTCCCAAAAACTCTCTGCACCCCTCTCTCTCTCTCTCTCTCTCTCTGCCCCGCCCACAACACTTCTCATTGGCTATTCCACAACATTATGTTGCCAAAATTTGTTCAGAATAATACAAAAATGACATCTATGATAATGCTGTGTTTTGATCCCATTTTATACCTTATAGGACTCAATAATTACAATGTGATGAGAACAAAATATGAACTACATAAGAGCGCAGTTCAATAAATGCCAGAATAACCACGTTCACAACTTCCCGTTCATTTGGCAAAAGTGAACGAGTCGTTCACGTTCGTCAAAAATATGATATCGCTCTCATTCGGGTACAACACAGGACATATTCTTCAGATGCAGGTGTATTTAGAGCCAGTATTTAAGGCAGAATTTGGATCAAATCATTTTCACTGTGATGCCTGGACCATCAAAGGGCACAATACTGCACCCACGACTGGAAATACCACGACTTCCACTGTTTTTTTTTTGCAAATACGTCATAATACAGACACAAAACCTCTGCCAACACTCTGAATTTGAAAAGGTGAACATATCAAAGGAAACAACACAAAAAGATTTGACCAGGTCACAAACACAGAGAAGTTTTCACCCTGCATGTAGGTAATTTAATTTCTTTTTAACACATTCTCTTTAATGGAGGCAACGTCTCAGTCTTCCTCAGGCAACACTTTGGGACTTCGCAGACTCCACCAGACTGAATGTAATTGGATGCTCCAGGTCATTAGAACCAAGGAGACCCATGAAGGCCTCTAGCTTATTTTTTTTTTTTTCGAGCTTTTTTTTCCCTTTCTTAATATTTCATCTTAGTGAGGGGTAACTCATACTTTTGGAAGGTCGGCCACAGGATTCACCTTCTCCCACGCACCTGATTGAGTTTTAGCTGTAATTGATCATAATAGCTGTCAATCATTGCTTTTCGTCTTAGATATTGACCGACGGTAGGTATTAAAGGTTGATAAAACAGTCGTTCAGAGCAGAGAAAAACTGATATAAACACATCCTGCCTCCCACATAAGCATTTCTGAGACTAATTGTATTTAATTTTATACATTTTATTATCTGTTGTGTATATATGTGTACATAGGTTTTTATTTTTGTATTTTTTTTTTTGCTGGTTTTAGCTTTTTTGTTGAGTTTGAATGTTGTGTTTTATTTATTTCACGATGCTAAATTGTTATTTCACTGTGTTTCATAATAACAAATAAAGTCTTCTTCTTATCTTTTATCAGTTTTATTTGTATTAATTGATTTCATGTCTAATATGAGTATGTATTACCCCACCCCCCCCAAAGGGGAGAGGGGTATTGTGTTTGTTAATTTTGCAAATCTGATATTTGTAAAGTTATGATGGTTTAATGACTTGTCTGTGTGTGCGTGCAAATTGTAACTCTTTAGACTCTAGCGTCGCTAATTCTTGACAGATCATTCTGAAATTTGTGGGTAGAAGGAGATGGATACCAGGATGAAACAGACCAAATTTCAGCCAAATTGCCTCACGACTTCTGGTCTGATGCCATATTGAATTTTCACATCAAGGTCACAGCAGAGATTTTTCGTTTTCAACAGTTTCTATAGTACATGTTGGAAACTGATAATGATATATTGGTATTATATATACATGTACGTATATATATATATATATATATATATATATATATATATACAGAGATGTATAAAGTACTGGACTAGATGAGTGGAGTAGAAGTACAAGTACTACATCAAAAAACTGACTTGAGTAAAAGTATTCTTCGAGCATCATACTCAAGTGAAAGTACTAAAGTATCCAAAGAAAATTGTACTTAAGTATTGCAAGTAGAAGTATGTAAACAATTTCTACTCAAGTACTGAAAGTAAAAGTAGAAGTAAAATTACAAGTAGAAGTACTGAAAAAAATACTACTTAAGTACTGAAAGTAAAAGTAACATTTAAAAGTACTGTGTAGGCCTATACTAAATGAAAGCAGTCACAAGTTTTAACACATTAATATATTTAATATGAAAGGTACAACTTCAGCTGAGGCAGCAGTAGTACAAGGACATACCAGTTCACTTACAAGTGTTCATGAAAAAACTAAAACTTTCAAAGGCCAGAGTATTCCAAGAATATGGCCAAGTGACAAACCAAATATTTCTTGTGTAAACACGGTGTAGCAGCTACGCATGTAACATTACCAAAAGGCCGATTAGAGCGTGCAGTCTTATTATGTAGTGTTTGATCGCTGACTCGTCCAATGATGAGACACCATCATCAAACCAGGTGACAGAGTCATTTATCGCTGTGGCATTGATATGCTATGGGTTTGGTATGCTTCTGAACTATTTTAATAAGAGTAACGAGTAACGATTCGGCACATAAAAAATTTATCGGAGTAAAAGTATAAATTAAAAAAAAAAATGTAGTGCAGTAGAAGTGGAAGTAGGCAAAAAAAATATACTCCAAAAAAGTACAGATACTGCATTTCTACTACTATTACTATACATCTCTGTATATATATATATATATATATATATATATATATATATATATATATATATATATATATATATATATATATATATATATATATATAATCTCCCTCTGGTTTTGGACCTGTTTTTTCATCACAGATTTTGCTGCGTTATGTGTGTGAGGGCATGGACAGGGTGCAAACCGGGGTCGGTTTGTTGGGGTTTGGTTCGCTCTCTGGCCACTGTCAGGTCAAACTGAGTGTGTGAGACATGTCCTTGGATGGTCCACGTTCAGAGGGGGGGTCGATCACATACACAGACCCATAACGTCCAATGTGAGCGTTTTCTATGGAGGAGAAATCATCCCCCCTTCTGGTTTTTTGATAAATCAGACCCTGTATGTGTATATATATATATATATATATATATATATATATATATATATATATATATATATATATATATATATATATATATGTATATGTGTGTGTGTGTGTGTGTTTTGAATGTGAGTACTTTCGCCCCCTCTGCATACTGCCCCCATGGTGACGTACAGTATTATATGGGTTACTGTGCCGTATATTAAAAAAATGCATAACATATTTTGAGACACAAGAATACATTATTGTGGCTAATTTGTCTGGAGGTATCGCAGTGTGTTCATGTGTGTGTGGCCTTGAGTTGACTACGAAACAATACAATATGGAAGAGGTGCATGTCTTGGCCGTGCGGGCGAACGCCGGGGCTGTCCGAAGGCGTAGGTAGCGATGCATGACCATAAATCCAGTTCAAGGCCTGTATACGCCAGTGGTGGAATGATGAAGCACAAAACATGTTTTTCATCCAAACTAAGCACATGGATGCACAGGTGAGTTTGCTGAGATGATACTTGAAAGAAGCAGGATGGAGAAAGGGAACAACTGAAGAACTCCAACAGCATTTTGTAGAGAAAGGCTTTATTTCACTTTAAGTTACAATGTACAGTCATTGAATGGCATTGATGATGGTACTAGTTCAAATGTACTGGTTGTGAATAGAGTTTGAAGTGTTACTGGAGTGAACCTTGGAAGTAGATGAAATTTTTACCATAACTTTCCACTTAGATTTACAAGTAAATCAGAATCAGTGTGCATTTTATTGCTCGGTGTATTTTCTAGTGCTGTCATTTTCTAGCGCATTAACGTGGATAAATCCGTCATCATGATGAATCTGATTACAACTCTTAACACCATTAAATGAAGCAGTTGTTTTGTTCCAAGTTGTTTTCTTGAAGGTGTCGAACAAACATGCTAATTACATATAGTAAATATTCCAACTTTAGCAATTTTATTCAAAGTCCAGATTATGGTTAGAATGTGAAGGACAGACAAGTGGACATTGCTGATCATGCTCTCATCCCAGTCCACATGCTGCATTTACCTGTAACACTTTATAATACCTACACACAATTCACAATGTATTAACCATTTATGACCCATTTATAAATGGGTTGTTCATTAGGTATTAACCATTTGTTACCTATTTGTTAATGTATTGTAAAGGTTCATACTAGTGTAAATGTAAAATTTGATTATTTTTAACCAACAGGTGCAGTGTTTACAACTGTTTCTTTGTTTACCTGTAAAGCAGATATACAAACACTGCACCTGTTGGTTAAAAATGATCAAATTTTACATTTATCTTTGGAAGACACTAGTATGAACCAAGACATTAACAAATGGTTAATACCTAATGAACAACCCATTTATAAATGGGTCATAAATGGTTAATACATAGTGAAATGTGTGTAGGTATTATAAAGCAACTACAGTTGCCAGAATTTTACGGTAAAAGTAAAACAAACAAACAATTACAGTGTATGCACATCATTCTAACTAAGTGTAAATTCTTTATTTTATTGTGTTTTTATTATATAGTTCCATTTACCTTTTACCTAAGTTAATTCTTGTTCATTTTATATATTTGACATTTTAATTAAGTTAATGAAGGGATGTCTCTATAGATATATTTAAGACATATTTAATCTTTTGGCCTCCATTTTACTGTTATATATTTCATTCATATTTATGTTTGTTTATGTATTTGTTCTTTTTAAAAATGTCAAATATAGAAATAAAGAAATAAAAGTCTCTCTTGATGCATTGACACGTCCCATGGTTTGGAAGCACCAGAGGCACAAAACTCTCCCTGATATTATTTGTGTTGACAGCAACATGCTTTGATATGAACAGATTTAAATCAAATGTCAGTTCTGTTGGGTTCATTGAAAGCTGCTTTATTTTCTGAAAGGCTTTGTGTCACCACTGTGGAATTCTGGCGTTGGGGGAAATGTACTGATACCAACATTTGACCTCTTTTTTTTTTTGTTTTAAAAATTGGCACAGTTACCTACTGTAGTTGTTGCACATTTATATAAATATATATGACGGTCTTAATAATAGTAGTTTATATCATTTTTATGCTCTTTTTTGCATTCAAATTTTTTAAACGACATTTTGCTTTAGTTGGTTTTATATATTTTAGCTGTGTTTCTGTTCATGTCTGTTTTTTTGGGTTTTTTTTACTCAAGAGCTTGAGGGCAACTGTGGCTACATATGGAGTTTACCACCACCAGAGGGAGTATGTGAGAGTGAATGAATAATGAGTCACTAACGTAAAGCGCTTTGGGTGCCTTGAAAAGGGCTATAGAAATCTACTTCATTATTATTATGTCCAATAAAATCAGCTTTGTATTGGAAATGTAACCTGAAGAAATTGCTGAACTGAGGGTTTTTGACTCCTGAACTCATCCTTGGGGCGATCAAATCAACAAAAAGAAAAGTTTTTACACATTTTCGTTTCACGTTACATGCAGATTTTTGAATAAAGATAATAGGAAAAAAATAGTTTCTCTTTTATTTCAGTATACATATATTTTAATACATCCACAATTCTTCCAAACGCACGTCATAGCATTAATTAACATCTGCTCAGAATTTTTCGCCCCACGTCCATTTTCATCCCAATTTTTTTTTAATTCTTGTGGCATTCAGACCACTGCAATGTCCTTAACACTGGACTAAACCACCGTCTTCTCCATAAAATACAGCTTGTATAAAATGCAGCAGCTCGTCTTCTGTCCAAACACTCCCACATCACCCCACTTCTACGTTCTCTTCACTAGTTCCCAGTACGGTTCAGAATACAGTTCAAAGTTCTGTTATTCATCTTCAAGGCCATCAATGATCTAGCCCCGCCCTCCCTCGCTGAACTTGTAACCATCCATAAACCACTCTGGACGCTGCGCTCTTCAGATCACATCTCTTTGGTTGTCCCCAAATCCAAGTATAAAAAAAATATGGTGAATGTTCTTTTGCAGTTTTTGGCCCAAGGCTTTTGAATATGCTTCCAAGACAGCTACAATCAACGACTGAGCTAGCTGTTTTTAAACCTCAGTTAAAAACATATTTATTTAGGCAAGCGTTTGACATGTAGTTAACTGTCCATGTCTTTTTTTATGTTGTTGCTACGGTTTTATAACTTGTTTTATCTTTGTTTTCATCTCGGTTTTATAATTGTTACTTGTTTTTATTGTTTTTTCATCTCATTTTGGAAAGCACCTTGTGCAGCTTTTGATGTTGTAAGGTGCTATATCAATAAAATTTGATTGATTGATTCAGTGTGAACAGCAAAGTAATACTTCCTTTGTACTGGAAAAGCACTTTCTTCACACTTCACATGACAATAAAACACTTTGAATCCTTTGACACAGCGGTTAATAATACATGTTAAAATTATAAGTAATCCAAATTGCTGAATTGTAAATAAATCATAGTGGTGCATATTCACATCACAGACTAAGTCCAGAGGGTCTTATCTGTCTTTTTTTTTTCCCCCCTCTCAAGACTCATGTGTCATATATCATATGGAGACCAGAGGAATTAGTTTTCAAGAGAGATTTCCCCTGATGGTGAATGAGGCTTGGAATAAAACAAATCATGTTTAAAGCTCTTTCTAATTGGCCATAAATCAAAGAAATAAAGTGTTTCTTGTTGCTGTTGCTGCTGCTGCTGCGACCACAGATGAAAACAGCACATGTGTCAGGGTTTACTGCGACTGCACCGAGCTTTTTCTGATGCAGAAAGGCCACTGGATCTTGTCAATTGTTTTCCAGATGCCTTTGGGACACCCAGACTTTTTTTTTTTTTTTATTTCCCCCATAGAGGCATAATGGCGTTGAGCTGCTTTTTATATGATATGAGATATATTTCACCAGTCAATCGATGTTGTACAACCCATCTGGGAAGCCAGGGCGGCTCGCTCTGCTTGTCTTCTGCACCCGCCTCCTCCTTTTTCTTGTACATTTCCAGGGAATAACCATGATGAGAACACTGAAAGGGGAAATTTATCAGTGTATCAAATATTTTGAGAGGCATCTGAGATTGAGGTGCAATTACACAGATGGAGAGTGGGGAAAAAAACATGCTTGAGAAGTTGTAGCAGGGAGTACCAGAGGAGTGGAAAGTTTCTCCTGCATAACTTTTTATGCTTTCTGATGGAAGAGAAGGAAAAAAAAAAAAACAGCGACACTATTCTTTGCTTATGAATTCCTTATGCGGTTTTATTATTTATTTCGGTCCTTATTTGTTGTGTTTGTTTTGCTTACACAATATGCAAACCAACTAGGTGTTATTTATGGCTTGTAGTAAGTGATAATTGTGTAGGATCCTCATTAGAGGTGTTTCAACAGCAGGCACCGTATATGTTATATCTTCAAAACATTGGTAGTTTCTACTTTCACACGTCTTAATTGTTTCATTGTCCTTGGTGGCTACAGTTAGAACTAACCTGCATATAAAGAACTGAAGTATTCAGACACAATCTTTGGAGGTCTTCCACGGTCTGTCCTAGTGTGTGTGTGTGTGTGTGTGTGTGTGTGTGTTTCCCCTTCTTTTGGGCGTGTGTTGTTTTGTGGAGCTGGGACATGACCTTTCACCTTTTACCATTGTCCAGACATCCCAAGTTCCAAAAACTAATTTCAGAGAGATGCTTATGGACCCTTCCAACCCCCCCACCCCCTTTCCAAATTATTGAAAGAAAACATGTAATTAACGAGTAAAAAATTGCTACAAAATCAATAAAGGTCACATGACCCACACACAATTGATTTATTCATTCATTCATTCGTGTATTTATTTATACATTTGAGATTAATATACAATTGATTTAATGGAGTAAAGTTTTTTTTTTTTTTTTTTTAGTGTTGTCGGTCGATTTATTTTGTGTCACCGTCCCTAAACTCCCCGACAACAAGGAAGTCTGTGTCCACTCCTGAAGCCTGAGTGGACAGCCACTGATGTCAAATATCAGACTTAAGCAGCTCACCGGTCATAAGTTTGATTGGAGAGTTGGTGCAAACGTCTCTGCACCCTTTTATTTGCAGTGTTTAAAAAAAAAAACTCCCTTGCATACTCAAAAATCCGGAATATTTCATCTGACTCACGGGCATCAGTGAGCCATTATCAAAATCAGAGAGAGTCCCGCAACTTCCGGGAGACTTAGGATGTCTGCATTGTCAATCAGTCAAATAAGCCACTGCTGTGTTACAATATCAAGACCAGAGTCCTGCACGGTTCTGATTTTGACATACCGCAACCGCCCGTACCCGTCATGTTTAAACTCGCATCCGACCCGTTTGCCGACGAAAAAAAAAAAAAAAATCCGCACCCGAACCGACCCGCCATAAATGAACCTGATATCCGACCCGAACCCGAAGGAAAATGTCAGATAGCCAAACTTAAATACAAACATTTATTGCCACGAATAAACTGAACAGTGACATAGCCAAGGCAGAGCCAAATAAAAATGTTGTTAGCCTATGGCTCTTTTTAGCCTATGAACCGCAAATTAGACCCGCGATCACCCACGTCCGACCTGAACCGAACCCGTATCTGACACAGCAGAACATTTTTCACCCGTTTTGTGAAAATTTGCGGTTCACCCACGGGTACCCGAACCCGTGCAGGACTCTGATCAAGACTGTAATGAGTACACTTTGGCTAAATCTCATTTCACCCCTTACCCCTACCCCTTCAAACGGAGCTATAAGGCGTAGGTCTTGAAAAGGAACCCATATAAATTGGGACACCCCTTCAACACTAGCCTACGTCATCAGTTCGCCCCACCAGTCGTTACGTAACCAAAAACGTCAGCTTTAACTGAAATTAAACAAACATGTCTACTCCTGTAGTTGTTGCATTCTCCAGGGCTATGACAATATTTTTTACTAAGATCTGCGTCAAATCAGAGAAGTGCGATGTATCGACCGATTACTCTATAATATAATAACGGGGTTTTTTTTCATGTGCATTTTACGGAGAAAATTACCATTACACATTGCGACAATGTCGAACTTTATACAATACAACAGTTATTACAACTTAAAAACAGTTAATTATGGTGAAAATACTACATTTGTGTACTTTTTTCGTAGATGCCACCATTTTTAATAGGATTTGCATAGTATTCTGGAAAATCTCCATTTAAAGGGTATAAAGCCCTTTCCCTTCCCCCTACCCCTCTGCCTTAATGTGAATCGAGACAGCCCTACATGTGGACATGCAAAATGGAGTGGAAATCTGATTTTATCATTTCTAAAATAATAAAATCAAAGCGAAATCAAAAACGAGTGCCACACGTTTTAGATTCAACATCTTTGATTTGACTCATCCTCGTCAAACATGTTTTACAAGCAACATGATTTTTTTTACAGCCAGGAATCTGTCATCTCTCCCCTCTCCTTTGGTTTTGCTTTGTCTCCTGTCCTTTTATTTTGGCAGTGTCTTGGTTTCTGTGACATGTATATATGTATGTGCTTTACACACAGTACACTTTCCATAATTACTAGGGCTATGTTTATACGGTTCCAAAGAGAAGACGCAAAACTGGCATCTCGTCTTAACCTTTTTATCCGCATTTACACGAGCATTGTCCTTTAGAAATATCTGTTCTTATGGGGACGCAGGAGTGTGTGGAATTGGATTGGATATGCCTGCTAGTTTGCTAGATGGTGCTGTGATAGAATACTGGCTTGTCAACACGAATGCATAACAGCAATATTTTAGCATTTTCGACCATGAGATAGAAAGGCAACAGTGGATTGTTTTTAATATTTCCACTCTGGAATGCATCTGCAGATTTTTGCATTTGCAACCCATAAAAACTCAGTTCTCTTGTAAACGAAAGGTAATTCCGATGAAATATTTAGTCTTTTTTAGCTGCAGTTGTTCTTGTGTAAGTGGCCGCTGAGTATACATATTTTTATTTATTTTTTTATGATTTATTTGAACATTTAAAAAATGGAAAAGAAAGAGAAAACATACAATAAAAAAACAACACAAGCATGTTCAAAAGGAATGGGAGGAAGTTAACAGTTACTCTATCAATTTTTCTAACAAAAAAAACCTCCTTCTTCTATCCTTCTCCTTATTCTTCCATATTTCAGTAGGCAAGTACTGTCCCAATTCAATACTGTATGGTGCACTTACTGGAAATGACAATCATGACTACAGCCCACCAAAGAATGTTCAAAAATGCAAAAAAAAAAAAAAAAAAAAACGCTCAAAAATTAAAGTTTTCTGGTCTGCTGATTTGTCCCTCAATTAAAGAATGAAATAACAAATCCTACATTTGTAAAGTTCGGTGGGTGCAGAGGCTGTCTTCCCAACTACCTCCACCTCTTCTGCTATGTAGCTAAGATGGTGGCCATTGAGGATAAAAAGTGTACATGTTTCCACATTCAGAAATTTGACCATTCTGAGCATACATCCAGGTAAGTCACCAAAATCCAAAATTGTAATGTGAAACCCAACCTAGCTACGATAAGTATGGAGAGTATGGACACTTGTCATCTCCACAACTCTTCACCAGATTGTCCACTTACCTTCGTGGTGACACTAGTACCTTGGCTCTGATATTCATAATCCTGCTTGTACTCTTGTTTCACTTCCTGTTTTTGCCTCCCTTCATTTCCCTGGACTCCATTATCACAAGGTCAAGCTCCAGCTTCTTTTGTTTAGTCATTTTTCGGATTCAACCATCATTAAATCAAACTTTTTTTTTTAATTTATTTTTTTTACCTGCAATATTTATCTGTCCCTTTTGTGCTTCTGTCAAACTTTGACACAGTCACTTTGCATCTTCACACTCATACATTTAACTTTCCAACTTTACCCCTGTATTGCATTTCTCAGGGGCTATGAGCTATTTTGTCAAAGTCATGGAGTTAAAAAAAGGGGGTCGGCGATATGAAAACATCTCAGACCTGGCACGTGACCGTTTGTTTTTGAAACATGTATAGTAGTTACCAGGAACATCCAATGGGAAGTGACACTTGCCTGCAGCACTCTCCGGGCTCCCTGCACAGTCCGCATCAATCCAAAAACACAGCCGCTCTCCAGAGATTACTGGCAGGAGCAGCAACAGAGGCAAACAAATAAACCAAAGAGATTCTGTCCTTGAAATATCATGTCTCCTTTGATCATTATTACGGCACAGATACGCTCATGTACAAAGGTTTTTAGCCTAATTGTTTTTCTGCATAGCATCAGGTAGGATTTGACCTCACTTTACCTGAACGTCGTTCTTAACAGATGGATGACAAAAGTGCGAAAATATGTTTTGCAGTCAAAACATGCTTTGCATCTTGTTTGAATCACAAATTAAGACGCAGCATTTATGACATTCTCCTCTTTGAGTTGTTTGCCGTGGTGATATTCCCTACTGAACGGCAAAGTTTTCTCTGAGAACCAGAGGCCATATACTGAGCAGCACTTATTAAAAAAAAATAAAATAAAAAATAAAAAAAATCACAGGTAAGTGGTTGTTTTACAGAGCAGTAAAAATGACAGCATTGAAGTAACCTTCAGCTGAAGGAATAGTTTGAAGGAGACACTTTAATGACATTTGTGTTGGTAAAAATGTCAGTCCGACTCAGCTCTGCAGTGGTTAGCACCGACACCTCACAGCAAAAAGATCCTCAGCAGTATAGAAACAGCATAAATATTGTTAAAAAGAAGGGCTAATCACAATGCTAACGCAGCTAACCATGTACTTATATATAATACAGCTACTTGTTTGTCTGTTCACTAATTACATGTTATTTTATTCCTTTTAATTTTTATTCTACTTTTTTAATTACAAAACAAGCAACATAATATACCTGGTGTAATTCAAATGGAATTAAAATACTGTGGAAATCTGGGTTAAAACCAACACTTTTATTTGTTTCTGTAGTTCTCCTTAAATGTCTCCCACTGTTCTAAGTTGACCCAGGGTCTTCCAGGATTAAAGGGAGGGTAAAACAATTGCAGTATCTCCATAATTATACAATCACAAAAGGCTGCAATTTAAAAGTCCAGCGTGTGCACTGATATTATAGATTCAGCGGCAGCGAGTAAAGAGAGGAAGTGTGTAAAATATGCAAAATGAAAATCCTTGCAAGAATGTTTCAACATTTGTTCGTGTTTGTACAAAAATAATAATTTCAAAATAATCAGTATTCTGCGGTAACCTGTGCCATTTCCTTTAAAAGCAAGGACGCAATCTTGAACTGTAATCACATGTTCTGCCAAAATTATATTTTCACCAGATCTCCCAGAGCAATTTGAAATCAATAGGTGTTGGAATAAATGTCACACCCTTACAAAAGACTGTTTTTTTTGGGGGGGGTCCAAAAAAAAAAAAAAAAAAAGAAAACAGATGGTCATTCTACACTTTGTGGTGCAATCAGAACATGACAAACATTTGCCAAACAGATCATTTTAAATGAAAATCAAGAGGTAGAAGTTTGAAATGCTTATATGATATTAGGTTGAATGTCTGTAAAGCAAGGAAATAGTGAAATATTCTACAGGTGTTTAGCTAAATAAATAAATAAAAAGAAAAAAATATATTAATTAAATTAACCTCTGGCTTTTTTAATCAATGCCTTTTTTTTTATTTTGAGTTTTCCAATGTATAATAAGAAACATGTTGTATCCAGTTCCTATCCACCCACCCTAAGTACTAGACCTTTGTAACATTTAAATACAGCCAGATATAATACACTTATGTACAACAGCTTTTTTCCCTTCACTTTTTTATGTGCATTTAAACTGTAAGTGCATTTCAAGTGTATTTGTGTTTTGAGCATTTAGTTGGACGAATGAATGAACAGGCATCCATGAGAGTTTTTTTTTTAAATGTCTGTTCATACACTGGAAATAAAAAAAAAAAAAGGAAGGATTATAAAAGTTATTCATATGCGCATACGTTTAACATTTAACTAATACTTTTAACCTTCACCATTTTAGCATTTAGTTTTCAAAGAATACATGTTGTAACATCTGGAAAAAATAAAAATAGATGTCTAAGTTCATATTACTATATTAATTGTACTTTAAATATTGAACATTGAATTCATAAGGCTGGTGTGCAATCTGTTCCTTACACCAAGGGAAGGAAAACAAACAATTTGAACGTATTTTATTTAATTTAGTATTTAGATATCCTGTGTTTTATGGAATACAACTTTTATTTATTGTGGATTATTTGAATTTTACTCTTCATATTTATGAAGAGGTCACATTGACCTTTGACCTACATTAAAGTGGATCTTCAAAAAAAGTACAACAAACCTCAAATTCTGCAAACATTTGACCTGATTTGCCCTATCACTTATCATTATAAAAGCACTTTCTTGTACCCTTGACCTTTGACCTACATTCACAAAAATGTAGTGGTATCTATTCTGGACCACCTCATACCTTTCCTGAGAACTTAATGGAAATTGATCCAGTTAATTTTGCGTAAAGTTTTTGACACACAAGCACAACAAACCCTGCCCCCGGAAATGTTTCAGCTCACAGGTGTCAAACATAAGGTCCGGGGGCCAAATCTGGCCTGGCCAAAGGGTCCAATCTGGCCCGTCGGATGAATTACACTGAAGATATTCACAGTGTAAAAATGATCTTAATTCAGGTTCATACAGAATAATTAGATCTGACCAGTAAAATGTAATCATAATTGCCTATAAATGAAAACTGCAGATTTTAATGTAAAAAAGTCAAATTACATGAAAATCTTTGTATTAACAAACCATCCTTTTATACAAACCTGAATACATTTCTGAACAAATATGAACCAACTGAAATATCCCAAGAGAAGTAACTGTAATTTTACAAATATTCTCCCTGTTACTAAATATTTTGTGTATTTTTAATTGAAATATAAGTTGTTCTGCACATGTGCAAATGACAAACAGATAAAGTGAGGCAGAAAGGTTAAAATTGCACTACTTTTTATTCGGATTCATCAAACTGTTGATGTTGTTAACATTTTTGATAGAAACATTATAGATATAAACATTATCGTAATGTAATTTTACTTTTTTTTTACCATTATAATTTTACTTGTTTGGCCCTTTTCAGTTTATATAGGACTGAATGTGGCCCCTGAACTAAAATGAGTTTAGCTCTTAATGGGCATCACCCTCTCAAAATGCAAGACTATGGGTTTGACCTTTCAATTTCCTTCACAATTGCTCAAGGTCAAAGGTCACGCTGCATTTTTGGAGCCTATATGTAGTTTCCTCTCTGTCAAAAACAGTAGGTGAGTACTCCTTTTGGAGTTACAAGCACTTAAAACATGTGACCTTGATTTTAATCTTTTAAAGTCAGTCAGTTTAACACAGTTCTAAAGCCCATGCCAGGTTTCCTATCTGTCAATAATAATAACTCAGTCTCTATGTCCACTGGTTATTTGTTTTTTTGGTTGTGGCCGAGTGACCCCTGACCTCTTGGGTCAACAATAGGTCAAAATCTGTAAAAACAAGATGCAGAATTAAAAGACCAGTATTTTGATGCTCATTAGAAGTCTCTAAAAAGTTCAAAAGTTAGATTCAAAATTAGATTCTGACTTTTATTGTAACCTTGACCTTTGACCTAGAGTCTTCAAATTTGTCCTTCAAGGTTTTTATGTCAAGAGTATACAGTAAAAAGAAGCTATATCCAAAAGTGAGTTTAGATCAATGAAAAGTCAATTCCTAATTTGCCCTATCTCTTAAAAACACATTTATGGTGACCTTGACCTTTGACCTACATTCACCAAAATTTAATGGGTTCTATTTGGGATCACCTCACCCCTTACCTAAAAATTTCCTGGAAATTAGTCAAGTAGTTTTTGCATGAAGTAGCTGACAAAAAAAGACAAGCAAAAAACAGAAATACTAAAAAAAAAAAAATCTGATACTGACCTGCAGGACTTGTATATGACCTCCTTTTTTAGACACTTTATGTCAACAAACTGTCAATAAAACAGTTTTTTCAAAGGTTGGGTGGCCTAGAAACATAATTACATACCGTATTAGACCTTTCACAAACACTTGATTGCAATTGATTGGGCTCTATATCAACATAATTCCTGGGAGACAGCGTTGAAAATGAAAACATATGTATAATAGACTTGGAAGGCCTTCCCACAAGCCAGATGTCAAATCCATAATTGCATTTGGAGTTTCTGAGTTAAATGTTGTCTCTTGTATCCTACTTTCATTCCCTCATCAATCCCATCCACCATTCAACCTCGGCTTTCCTTATTACTGTCAGTCTGTGATAACCGCCACCGTAATGGTTCAGAAATCAACCTCATAATTCAGTCGGTTCCTATAATCACTCCTCTCAGCTAATGCAGAACATGCCAAAGCAGTCTGATAATTATCTTATCCATCCTTAGATGCTTTCATTGTGTGGAAAGAGCAGTTCTGTGTTGAAGGGGTTCCACATCATGCTCATTATATTACATATTGTCCCAGCTCATCTAAAAGTATGATTATCCTCCTTGTCCTTGTGTTGTGGGAATCATACAAATGTTCTTATCAACTTCATCTGATTATCATTGACAGTGTATGTGATGTAACCCATATCGTTTTTCTATGAATTATTCATGTACATTTATCGGTTATATAGGGATACAAACTTTTGGTCTGATTAGACGGTGTACTGTACATTAAAATATTCACACATTGAAAACGGGAAAACAAAATTTAATATAACAATTCAAAAACCTATTGATGCCTGCGTCTGGAGGTCACATGAAGAGTTTAGCACAACACAAACCTAATTTGGCTCAAAAACAAGGACAAATAATCAGTATCTTACAGACAAAATCATAATATCGTGAAACGTGTATGATTGATTATTGTATAATAATAATAATAATAATAATAATAATACTACTACTACTACTACTACTACTACTACTACTACTACTACTACTACTAATAATAATAATAATAATAGTAATAAAGTAAAAACACTACTACATTTACTATTTGTTCGGTGTATCTTAGACTACATTCAGACTACAGGTGTGTTCGTATTACTAACCCAAATGTGACTTTTGTGGATAAAGTGAATGTGATCCTGAAGTGCGTTGCATATGTAAATGTCATCCTTACTTAATACGTCAAAGATTTATGTAAGTATCTATGTTTTTAATCGTACTCGTCCCCCAGTCATGGGGTCCTGCAGTCTCACCAAAGCAGTCCCAGACTTCCCTCTCGGCAGCTACTTCCAGCAGCTCCTCCATGATAATGCTGAGGCGTTTCCAGGCCAGCCGAGACATGTAGTCCTGGGTTAGCCCCAAGGTTTCCTCCTGGATGGACATGCCTGAAACACCTCCTCAGGAAGGCATCCACCCACCATCCAGCACCCTCAACTAGCTCCTCTGGACATGGAGGAGCAACGGGTCTACGCTGACTCCCTCCTGGATGTCCGAGCTCCGCACCTTATCCCTAATGCTGCATTCACACTGACAGTGAAAAAAGATCGCCTGTGGTTTCTCAGTTCACATTACCTGTGGCACTTCTACATAAGCATTGGAAGCGATGAGGGGGCGGAGCTTCAAGCTGTGGCGCAGTTTTCACAAGAGCCAGTGTAATAATGTATCTAAACTATATAATTCATGACTAAATAAGTGATTATAATAAATGAACAACCACTCATAAACACAACCATGTGATTGTTCGAAGTCATAAGATCGTCAAATTTAATCATTATGTATTTACCTATTTGGTATGTTCAGACAAAATAAGCAGGAGTTCATTTTGGAGGGAAAGAGCTGTAGGCTGTATATAGGTGCTGTATGCACATTTAATGTCTGAAACAGATACTTTCTAAAAAACAATTTAGAGCAGTGAAATAGCAAATAATTCCAGGCAACCCCCCCCCAACAAACATTTGAGCTGACTTTTAAAACAGAGATGATGGGTTTGACTTTTCAAGGTTGCTCGAGGTCAAAGGTCATGGTACCATTTTGGAGCCAACATGTATTTTTTTTTACCTGTCAACAATAGTAACTGACCACTCTTTTTGGAGTTACAACCATTTAAAAGACCCTAGAAAGAAACCTGTATGTATATGTACTGTTTTTATCTGTATGCGGTGTGTACTGTTCTTACTTGTGTTTTTGAGGATGAAATGGACTTTGAGTCTGTAATAAAGCATCAATCAATCAATCAATCAAATCTAATTTTTTTGGTACGGTCCTTGTACTTGTACTCTGGTGTGATACTCCAGTACTTCCTACAACATCAGTATATATGGTAGGTTGGATTTATTTGCAGATTAAAAAAAGGGAAAAATGTTAGTGCTGAGGGTTCTTTTGAATATCCCACTTGCTCTGTATAATTGCTGCACCTACGTGCTGCGAGACCCTTAACTGTGTTGATACTTGACCACAGCTGAGGCAATCTACGATCAGCCTGCAGAGAGGCCAGACCCACCACTCTATATGTTGATGAATAAAAAGAAACACAGGCAATGCTAAAAGACCCACAGCTCAGCTAGAGAGCTTCCCATATCTACTTCTGAAACATCTCCCTCAGCTTGCCTTCCTTCCACTTCTTATTACAAATTGACGCATTCTGCTGCTGTTGAAATCTCTGTTTTCTCTCCGAGCTGTGGAATGGACTACGGCAGCGAAACCAGTGGGGGGTGGGGGTGTTGTACGGTCGAGGGTGGTGGGGTTCTCGGGCTTGAACAAGGTTTTATGACTTTCAGCACCATTTGCATAATTGTATGCATCTCATGCAGCGTGAGTACACAGTGCCAGCATGGATGAGCAGTCCTTATCTGCAAACTGCACCATAAAGATAAGAGAAATACATGCTGATATAAAGTAATCTTACTTCCTACTGGCCATGTCAAATTATTTAGGAGGATTTGACAGGCCAGAAGCTATTGCAGCTACATGAATGGGCTGATCATTGCATCATGATTTCCTTGGGCCAAGGATCTAATTCTAATTGAAGTGCAGCGTTTATTGTTGGAAGATAATCTTGTGCTACTGTGAATCAGTTCAATTTCTTTATTGACTCACTGATAACCCGTGAAAAACATTTCATATAAATCTGGATTTGGCAGAATATGTGAATAAAGTTATATCATTAGTCAACAACAGTACATTAACCCTAACCCAAACACAGTGTACACACACACACACACACACACACACATATATATATATATATATATATATATATGTGTGTGTGTGTGTGTGTGTGTGTGTACACGGGAGGTCCTCTGGTTTTGTGGTATTCAACTTACACTGTTACAACTTTACAACACCTGAGCCTCGTCCGCTCTTTTGTCTCCAGTCATCCCATAGTGTTGAGTGTCTGTGTTTGTGCTCTGTAATTTTCTCAGTCTCCTCACTTTTTTCACCCTCCTTTTTTTTCATATCTTGGCCCCAATAAAAGAAATCAGGAACTTCTATCGATGCTGGTCCAGCCAAGAGGAAAGCCATTAGGATGGAAACGAAGCTGGATATCATCAAAAGGTCAGACAAAGGTGAGATGCCTTTAATATTAAATATAATACATGTATTTGGATAATTATTTAGAGATTTAGGGGTTATTAAGGAATTAATTTCGACTTATGTGGTAATTTGGTTTATGTCACCAGTGTACGAATGGAACTCATTCGCAACCTGAGACATATATATATATATATATATATATATATATATATATATATATATATATATATATATGCTACTCACACATATCAAAACATCACACAGAACAGGTACCATTATGACTTGAACTTCTATTTTAAAATAACCCACATTTGATGATGGTAACATCCTTTTTCTTTTTAACTATTTTGAAGGCAGAACTTTAATGATGCATTTCCTACAGTATGATCTTGCTGCTTCTACTTCAATACATGCACTTCTTCCACCTCTGTCAGCCAATCAAACGGCTCCCTCAGGGTTAGCAGCAAGGTTCTGTTCACACCTTTGTGACCCAACAGTCAGAACAGAGGTTTACTTTTAGCTCTTAAATTAAATCTTTCTTTTGAATGTATTTGCTTGTGATGATGGACAGTAAAAATAACAGAACATGACTTAGCTTGACTCCATAATCTATTATATAGCACTGTGCTATTTTACACTGGTAGGTGTATAATCACTATGGTATGACAATTCCATGGAGCATTTCTCTAAATTAAAGATGAAAGTTGAAATAAGATAGCAGGAGGCCATGTAAAATGTGACTGCAAATATAAAATACAATTTCTACATGCGGCCTGGAACAAAGACATCACAATCACAAGATAAAGAAAAGGACCAACATTATTAATATTATTTTTAATGTTGCTGCAAAATCTTTAGTAGGTAACATTTGCACAAGTTACCACTGAAAAGGAGGAGAATTGAATGAATCACAAATGAGCATAAAGATTTTTGTTCAAATCTAACTACAAATAACTGTATAGGCTGTCATTGTGAATGAACAGGCATCCAAGAGAATCAGAGTATTTTTTTTAACCCATAAAGACTCAAACATGACCAATGCAAAACCACCACACCAACAATAAAAGAATGAATAAATCAACCCAAAAAACTGAAACACAAAAAAGACGTCTCCACAAGAAACAAAATAGAAAACAGAAGCCATCTCACTATAAGACATATAATACTAGATACTAATACTTAGATAAATAGGACAATTCCTAAACTTTTAAAGTAACTAAAAACTATGTATCCCACACCACCATTGTCCTATATTACACACTCCCCTGTATAATATAATATCATATAAAATGTAATATAAAAAAATATTTTACAGACATTTCAAAACCATAAATAGTGAATGTGATCTTTTGTCAGTTTATTACCTTACAGCAGGTGTTTTATTGCATGTGCTACTTTTTAGCAAATGTTGCTTTTATGTTTTATGGCAAGAGGAGGGAAACTGTTGCCACAGCAACTGATGAGGAAGTAGACGATTCCCACTTGTCGTTACATCATAGAGCGTCTCCATTTTGACGGTGCTAATGCTAACTACTGAACCGCCAGTAACATTAGTCTCCTCCAGAAACGACAATAAACCAATAATGGCTGAACATTGTTGTATAGTCGGATGCAATCTAAAACATGATCCTGCTAAGGGAATAGCCTTATATCGTATCCCAAAAGAAACAACACGGGGAAACAAGTTGTTGTCTGCAATTAACATTCAAAACGTTGATGATGACAGTGTTTGGTGACAGCTGATGACAGTGTTCCAACGCACCACATGTGGCTTTGTAGTCTTAATTTTAGATCAGGTAAAGTGCACTCCTGAATGTAATTAAATGAGTTCTCTGCAAATATAGTTTGGTGTTGGAGTAAAATGTATAAATTTTCTGTTATGAAAGAAATATAGCACGTTTGTGTGCACTAGCAAACATTAGCATTAGCCTGATCCAGTCTAGTCAGTAGTGAAAGAAAAAGAAGGAAAGAAAGAAAGAAAGAAAGAAAGAAAGAAAGAAAGAAAGAAAGAAAGAAAGAAAGAAAGAAAGAAAGAAAGAAAGAAAAAAACAACAAACCAAACACTTGAACTAATATTTGACTAAACACAATTACATCAGAACTGATCTAAGAATAATTTACAATTAAATTAGGAGTTTTCGCATGCAGGGAGAGGGAGGGTAGGCTGTCACTATGGCGGACATGCCAGGAGGGGTCATGTGGGTGGGCATCCCCTATAGGCCTATGTCACATTTCCTGCTTTGGGGGTGTGAAGTGATGTATTTCCATCGTATGTACAAGTGAAAGACAGACCGACTTTAAACACATTAATATTCAGCCTCAAAAGTTAAAACAAGCATCTTTCCATAGTTGAAAGTATTAATTTAATTGACTTGCAATTAGCATTCGTGGTTAGCTGCCATTAATGATTAGTATTAGCATCAGTGATTAGGTACTGTTAGTGATTAGCATTACCAATTAGCTACCATTAGCCTCAGCAGCATACAAGGCACCCTGTAAAACATAAATAAATAAATTGCGCTCCAAAAAATTCTGCTAAACAGTGAAGCCACAAAAGATGAACCACATTATAATGAGAGAGTACTGTATTTCAGTGAGTGTCAGCCCGGTTTTTTCAATTTTCTCGGCCCACCCGTGAGCCGAGAAAATTGTGTAATTTTTCATTAATTATTAACATAAAATAAATCTGGACAAGGGAAATTTGTTTCAACTTTTGCTCAAAGTTAAGACCCTAATGTTCATAAAAGTACATATAAAGTGTATTTTAGTGATAAAAGTCACCTTTAAATATGATCTTTAATGTGTGTGTGGTGAAATATAAGTTATTTTATTATTATAAATATTTATAATAATAGTATAATATTATATATAATAATATATTATAATATTTATTATAATAAATATTTATTATTATTATTATTATTATTATTATTATTATTATTATTATTATTATTATTATTATTATTATTATTATTATTATTATTATTATTATTATTATTATTATTATTATATTAATTCATCTATATCTCGTTCTGGCGACCAATAAGGCAGCCATGTTTGTAGACGTTTGAAAGAGGAGATTCTCCTGAATCCATTGACACCCACATTCCATGAACTACATTTCCCTCTGGACAGGAAATGCAAGCGTAAAGGTGAAAGGTTAGCATCTTTGCGCATGTCGGGCGCATGCACGGGACCGGCCTGGGGCAGACCGCTGCGGCAGAGTAGTGAGCAGAGTACTAGACATCGCTGTGCCGGTTATAGTTATATTTCCCGACTTTACTCTTAGTTTTAAGTCATTTTAGAGAATTTTAGTGAGTAACAGTGAGTGACAGTTTATTTTCCTGAATGTTACTGACTGTGGTAAGCTTTGTGAAGCTAGCATGTTAGCCACGTGCTAGCATGTAAACAACAGAGAAGCAGCTGAATGTTCAACATCTGACTGAGATCTGACTGTGGATATGAACTCAAAACAGGATGAACATCTACCCAGTAAGTTGTTGTATCTTACTGATATCTGTTTTACAAACTAATAGTAATAATAATAACAATAATACTACATTTTATACTATACACATGCAAACACTGTTGACTATAGTAGTATTTTTTCTGTCTCATTTCTCATTTTATTGTTATTTCTACTCATAAGTAGATAAGTTTATAATTAATCAATGATTGTTTGAGGATTTATTCACTTTCTCTGTCAAAAATAAATAACATTCTAACATTCTATCATTTCATGAGAAGGAAAAAGTCTCAAATCATGATTGTCTTCATTTTTCCTAGGTAGGAGGATGACAGCCTTATTTGACACAAATAAAACTGCTTTTTGCAGAAACACATGGACCAGTTCAGTCTGCTGCCAGCCCCCCCACCCTAATGATAAACCAGCCCCCACCTGATGATAACACATGGACATTTTTGGACTTTATTGCAATTGTTTGTGTTTGTTTGTGTTTGTATTAGTTATTTTGTTTAGTAAATTTGCACTAATTTTGATATTTATATTTATTCTAATTGAATTTATCATATATTTTTGCACATTTGTTCAACTTTATATTTGATTTTTACTAAAGTGTATTATTATTATTATTATTATTATTATTATTATTATTATTATTATTATTATTGATATATTATTATATTGTTTGGAGTAAGTTCTTAATAAAACTACTCCATTTAGAGACAAAATAATCCATGTTTATATGGTTTTATTCATTTTAGTTGTGCACAAAGGTAGAAGTTGATGAAACACAAGGTAAATTTCATTTCTAAAAGCTCCAGTAGACAGTAATAGACTTCTTTAATGGATATGAGTTGTATTTTCCAGACAGATTTTACTGGAAAATTAAAATAATGTATTTGAAACAGTTTGGCACAACAGTGTGCCACACTGTTCCAAATGCAGTGTCCGCCTGGTGTTATCTGGACTTAAACCTTTCTGGAGGCTTTGTCCTTTGCTCTAATTCTATCAACTTTTGTACCTGTGTTGGAAAGGAGTTACTGAAGGTGATCAATAGTGTCTATATTCATGGAATCATTGTTAGCAGGGTGTTTTCTTTTGTAAAAAAAATAATAAATTCAGGCGAGGCCAAAACATTCTAATTTATCTTTTAGTTTATTCCAGTTTATTCAGTCATAGTAGTAGCTACACTATTTTAGACAATGGGAATAGATTCTGTGAAGCCTGTAGATGTCCATAGATACAAAGAACATCCATATAAACCTTAGGATTGTGGAGCAATTCTTCATTTACTTTGGGTATGTTTTTTTAGGCGTTCTTCTCTGAAAATAGGCTCAGGGTAGAAGAGGTTAAAGGCCCAGGACAGGAACGAAAAAAAAACCACATGCCATTAAAATAGGAAATTACTACCCAATTATGTGACCACTGCTATATCTCCTTTTCTTAAAGATGACATTAGAACTGTACAGCATTTTATAAGCTGACACAGAAAGGCAGTGAGCAAAACATTTATAGCTTTGCTCACACATAATTATAATTAAGAGAGTAAGAAAATCATATTGCGTGGAAGAAGGTAGTCTTATCTCCTCCTGTCGACATTATTGGGTTTATTAATTAACTTATGTATTAAAGGTTATGAAAATTACTATTTATAACAACTCTAGTAGTTAACCCTTTAATTCCTGAGGCTTTAGCAGTTCCACTGTCCAAAGAAAAAATTCAAATAAGCAAGAAAATCAACAAAGATAGTCAATGAGACCAATACAAACCACCAAAAATGAATAATAAACCAACAAAACAATCATTAACTTGAACAACGTAAGACACAAACAGAACAAAATTGAAGAAAAATAATACAAAATAATAAATAACATGAAACAATTAACAAAAAAAATTTACTAAAATGAAGTAAAAAAAATATAGTATTGTAATTTGGTTCCAGTTGTTTTATGTAAATAAACAAAACTCAGTAAAAACACATAAAAAACCCACAGTTGAATTTTTCTGTATATATAAATTAAAGCATCCATTCAGAATGTGTCTGTGCTTATGCATCAGGAATTAAAGGGTTAAGATATAAAGATTAATTTAATTTATTTTTTATTTATTTTGAGGAGGAAAAACAATAACAAAAAAGCATTTCTTGAGTACAGCAACCACTGGTGGAGTAAATACACCAACAAATAAAGATAATCGAAATGCAATAGCAATTGCCATGTGCGCTGATAACAGAATAAATTCAAAATAAATTCAATATGAACTGTTCAAAAAGGAGTGGGAAGAAGAAAATATATTAAATCTCACCTTCTTCTCCCATTATTCAACGTAACACTTAAGTTTGGCTTCTTTCATGATAAAGCAACATCCGTTTGAGTCCTAATAATGTAAAAAACAAATAGCAAACAGATTAGGAAAAGAGCAATTGCAGCGTTATGGGTGTGACATTTGAACTCCAAATGGTAACAATTGACCCAGTTCCTTTTTATTCCCTCCCAGTATCTAAATAGATGTTGCATATTTTAAAGGCATCCCATATTGAAGAAGTGATAGGAAAAAACAAATTATCATAGTACATTTACAGCACAGGGAAATTGCAAAAAGGACAGAAATGCATTATGGATGTGACAGGAAAACAACAACTTCTCTTAGGTTACGACACATTTGTAATATCAAAATGCAGATATCGCTTCTGATTACAACACTTTCACGCTGCCACATATATTTACAGCTTTGTCAGTGAGCACTTGCCTTTTTCTTTCAAATCAATTTTTTTTTTTTTTTTTAAGAAACTCACCTAACTCATGGAGACAAACTTAAAATTCGGAGGAGGTGAAAAGGTAAAATTCTTTCAGCCTCTTTTACCTCTCAGGCAAGAGGTGTTATGATTTTGGTTCATTCCTTTACAGGTTGACAGACCAACAAAGGTCGACCCTTTGTTGGTCAGCTCAACCGTTTGGTAGAGGTAAATTTGAACCCTGATATCTAATCTAAATGTAGGGCCTATTCATATAGTACTCAGAAAATCCGGACTTTCGGACTTTCCAGGAAAGTTCAAACCTTATTGACAAGTGTGAAACCTCCCCCGAACCTTGGTCCGGACTAAAGACCAAGTCTTTGGTCCGAGCTGAGGAGGTAGTCTTGGTCCGGACCAAGGTTCGCTGGTGCACAGTGTGAAACGATTGTTTAGGAAAGTCCGGACTATCGGACCAATTACATCACAGTCAAGTGCGCGGAATCTAGTCAACGTCCAAGCATGAGTCGCAGCAATACATGGGGAGACGAGGAAACCAGGTATTTCATTGAAATTTGGTCGGATGATACTATAAAGACTGAATTGGAGACAAGCCGCTGGTGGGAACACTGGTACAAGAGTTGGCAACATTGCCAAAATAGGGAAAAAATTATGAAACTAGTTACTGGGTCCATTATCTGGGAGCATTTCCGGATGATCTTTTCTTTTGGACACTAAATTGTAGGCAAATTAGATTTTTTTGATTTATTTATTTTTCATAAATAATCCTCATCATGTTTCAGAAATACTTTGGTATTCATGTAATACCTTTTTGAAAACATGGTCAACTAAACAGTAGAGGTTATAGTAAAGGGTCATGAAATGCTAATGCTAATCACCAATGCTTACCGCTAATGATACAAACACAAAGAGTTAAAATTTGAAGCAATGTTACAAATTGTGTTGGTAAGATTGGTGAAGGAGTAATGTTTGAGTTTTAATAGTTTAATTAAATTTAGGGTAAGTTAAAATAAAAACTAAAAAATATATGTTTTATGTTGTAATAGTCCCTGTGAGGTGGAAAAAGCAAAAAAAAAAAAGTTTTATTGTGAATTTTGTTGAGTGACCAACAAAGGGTTAAGGACAAGACGGGGCGATATCTAATCATTCAAGGGAAAATTCTTAATGAACAAATAATTCTGTCTATTCCCCAAAGACACCAAAAATGTTTTCAAAATCTTTTTCCTGTTGTTGCATCTTTACCTGGTGCATGCATTATGGGAGGTGACTTCAATTGCCCTTTAGACTCACAGAGACACAGAAGTTCAGGAATGGATCAGTCACACTAAGGAAGTAGAAAAGTAGAAATGTCATTCATGACTTTCTGAAAGAAATTAATTTGGTCGATGTATGGAGGAAAAATAATCCCATTCATAGAAGATACTCATACTTCTCTGGTACCCATCAGTCATATTCCTGCTTTGACTATTTTCTTGTTTCAGCTGTACTAAAATATAAGATAAAACAGGTTCCTATCCGATCACGCCCCAAACTCTTTAGTCTATTACGATCCCAATTTGACTTGTGATCCCCCCAAATGGAGATCCAAAATAGAATGGCTGGCAGATATAGTATTTGTTAACTTTCTTGATTATCAGATTAAATAGTATTTTGAAACAAATACAATAGAGACGTCAGATGGGAGGCATTTACGGCATTTATTAGGGTATATTATTTTTGAAGCCGATAGGCGCAAAAAAATAAAAATAAAATAAAAAATGACAAATATTCCAGGTCTCAAGTTAAAAATAAACATTTCACAGTAACAAATAACATGGTAAATGTAGTGTGGTCCTAATGCAGCTGGAACAATCCTGCCCTGTCATTTGGAATAAGTGCAAATTGATTTATATCAGATATTCATTTTTTTTATTTTTTATTTTATTCCAAGTGTCTTGTGTCCATCACAGCCCTACCAGGTGCTTTTTATGTTGATGCTGGTTTCTGGTAGACAGGGTTCACCGAAGAGCACCCAAGCTGAGCGTCATGGGTGAAGTCGCTTCACAAAAGGTTCCCTGCCCTTTTATTGGCTAGGATTTATTAAAACAGCCAGCTTCTGACAATTCAATTGAAAACCACTGCTGGCTCTGTTTTCCTTCTAACTGCAGTGACCCCTTCACTGCAGATTGGATGGGTGGTGGTGGTGGTGGGGTGGGGTGGGGGGGCAAGGAAAAGAAACAGGCTTTTTAGAGAGCTTGAGATGACTGGCAGGTAAAACGGACTGATGACTTAAAAAAAAAGAAACTTGATGGAATAAGAGTGAAATGACTTTACGATCCGTACACCTGCAGTTAAGAGCAACATTCGCATTTTCCATGGGTGGCGTTTCCAATAATCACAGCAGTCCCTCTACATGTGTGCGACTGTACAGCTGCTCCCTACCCCAGTGGAAAACAAAGCATATCAAATTTCGGCCTTTTGCCATCTCTGTCACCGCGTCTCTGATGGTATTTGCGTCCGTGGCTGGTTTTCATTCGCCTCTGCGGACTCGCTCCAACATCGTGCCAAACAGCCAGCATGTGACATTCAGAGAGACTCCGAAAAGGACAGCGGCCTCCGCGTTGTGTCTGGATTCTCCATCCTAAAAATCCATTTGAGCCATGAAGCTTTGGCATAATCCTCATAGAGCTTGTGTGTTATTCACAGAATGGTAACCAAGTGAGCCTTAAGCTTAACTAAACAATCAGCTGAACACCAGCATCGTAGTAAAGGCCATATGAAACTCAGGCCTTGTTAGGTCACTTGGTGCATGGAGGATATTATTATTATTATTATTATTATTATTAAACAACTTGTGTAACAGTGCTGGATAAGTTACTTTGAAAAAGTCATGAATTACAATGCAGCTCCTTCAGTAACAGGATGTTACATCCACACTGTGTGAAGGAGCGCTTTCGTAGGTCCTTCCTGCCTGCTGCCGTCAGACTGTACAATCAGGCCTGCTCTCAGTACACCTTACACACACCTATGAACACACAACTACCTCATGACCTCATGTGCAATAACTTGGCTGTTATGTACACTGCAATAAATATCCAACCTGCTTTTATGTATATAGTATACAGTAATTCAGTAAGTTATAACACTTATATTTATCTGGTTATTCCTATTACTTGTTTTATTTTTTATTTTTCTTATTTATTTCGTGTGTGCTTTCCTATATTTTCTGCTGTAAACACTTGAATTTCTCCTGCGGGAGACAAATAAAGGATTATCTTATCTTATCTCTTATCTTATCTTATCTTACTAGTTACCTCCCCAAAAAAGTAATTGTGTTACTAACTGCGTTACTCCACTAGTAAAGTAATTAGTTACCAGGAAAAGCATTTTTTTTTTTGTTTAGTTTTTTTTTTTTTGCTTAAAAAAAAAAATAGTAAAACAGGGTATTCATCCTTGTTCTGTGATGGTACTGTGACTTGCCAAACATCTATTTATTCAAAATGAACAGATTTCAACCTTCAATAGATTATAAACAGGAAATACATTTTAAATACTGAAAATGTAATATTTGTTGAAAGTTTCTTGAATTTGGTCAAAATGTTAATATTTTTTAACTTTACATTTAAGTATACAGGTGAACAGGTCGTGATGAAATAATGATGTCTGTAAAGTATTATTCTACTATTATTAGTGAAAAAAACAATGCAATGATATCTGTATATTCTTCTTCTATTATACATTTATATACTGAATTGTATAATGAAGATAATGTATAATGAAGAGCCAAGATGGTGAATTATTGTTTGTGCTGGTTGTGTGAACTGCAGCCTGTCAGGACATCGTGTTCATCATTTTCCTAGTAGAAAAAGTAAAAACGTTCAGGCAGTTGCCCAGCTGCGTTTTATGCAGACGAAGACAGTGGACTTCACAGTTACATCTGTCACCATTCACTTGTCCATTTGTGGATTTCATTTTACCCCGGAGTGTCATCATCCTGGGGACGTGATGGAGTACACGATGGTTTGATGTAGACTAGGTACCAGCATTAGGTACGACACTTACCATGATTTCTTTTCACTGTCATGGCTGCCGCGACAGCCTATCACCATAGTAACAGAGAAGCTAACTATGTTCAAAGTATCTGTAAAGTAATGAGGTTTGTTACAGCGTAGTATGAACGATATAGACTGTTAAGATATTGAGCGTATGAAGACATTAACCATGTATATCTGACGGCTAGAAACTGAAGTCCCTGTCTTGAAGTAGCATTAGCAACTGGCTACATGCTACCATGACTGTATGACAGCAACACAATGATGCATTTAGGAAGACAAAATGTTGGTCCTAAAAAAAAACGAACAGCTACATGTTTACGTGTTTACTGAAAAAACAAATCTGAAAGTATGAACCATGACAGTACCTTTATTTCATGGTCGTGTCTAACCTGCATGTTGCCCTTTAAGTGTCATTATCTTAATGAAATGGTGTATTTTGAAGCTGCTTGTGTTTACAGCCTGTATGTGTAGAAAAAAAACGTGTCCCCAAGTAGATGTCAAAACAGATCTCTGGAGTTTAAGAAAATGCTGTGAAATGTAAGTGTCTGGAAACTTGTACTTTTGACATCTTATGGGTATTTAATGACTTGTCGGTTAAGCATATTTCTTTGTTTTGCTGCAAAAACCACAATAATTGTGCCCTGTGTGGCAACTTATTTCCCAGTGCAACATGAAGGAACCAAAATGAGGAATTTCAGATGAAGTGATGCAGTTGGAAAGGTGACGCTGGAAATGCAAAGATTACTGGGCCTGTTTACATGACAGTTTTTATTCCTGTTTAATTAAGAATAAAGATAAATTCCTGTTTAAGATCACCATGTAAACGTCTAATTCCAGTTGAAAATGACTAGCCCAGTTAAACTTAATTCTGAACAAAGTCACTGGTTTATTTTGATCTTAATTCTTTATTAGGTAATTCCTCTGACATGTAAACGGTTAATTCCACTTTAACATTATTCCTGTTGTTCTGAACGTGCTCCTGATGTTGTCACGATGATGCACATATCCCACGCTGCTGGCAGTAATATGTTGATTCAGTTGAGCTCCTGCTTCATAATTATTACAAAAATAAATGCAAAAATCACATGTAATATCTAGCCTTCCTTGTTGATAGTTAAAACGAAAGCAAACCAGGAAGTAGACGCGACCATTTTCTTCCAGTAGACATCCAAATGTAAAGCAGCTGTTCTATCCAATCAGAGCCATTGGTAACTACAGCTCTTAAAGGCCTATTAACTAGAGCAGAATACACCCATTTCCCATTCAAACCTTTATTCGGAATTAACATTTACATTTAAACATGGCGTTAATTCCGAATTATTTTATTCAGAATAATTCTGATTTAAAAGACAAAAGATATTTAAGACTGGTTTAAGGGTCTGTAGGGAGGTTTGGCAAATACCAAGTCCTGTTTAGAAGATGTAATGAGCTATGATGAAAAATTATCATAAAAGAGATTAGGTCATCTTCACACAGCGTACCTTCTCACTGCAGTTCAAAGTGCTTAAAAACACAATTACAGTTAAAACGCAATCAATAACACAGAAATATCAATCAATCCAAATAAAGTAAAAGAGATTAGTGCAGATATTATGTTTGTGTCTAACTTTGTTCATATTATTTTGTTGGTTTATTCTTTCTTTTTTATAAACTCTTTAAATCCTGAGACTTTAACAGTTCCAGTCAAAAATGAATAAAATAAGTAATAAAAAGGTTAATAACAGCCAGAAATATATAATAAACCAACACAATAATAAGTAACATGAACAAAATGAGACGGAAATAACACAAAAGTGAAGACAAATAATAAAATACAATATTAAATGTAGAACTATAAAATAAATTAAAGGAAAAGCAAATACATATTTACAGAAAAACTTAATTTAGTTACAATAAACTAAAATGATGTATAAATAATATTATTTGGTTCTAGTAGTTTTAGTCTTTTTAAATCAGTTGCTTTTTGACACCTTTTTATCTTCATATATCAGATCCATGAACAAAACTCACTAAAATCGCAGTAAAAAAACTGTAATTTTTTTCTGAAAATTTAAATTAAACCATCCTTGCAGAACGCATCATTGTTGATGCGTCAGGGATTATGTTCATTTTGTTGCTTATTTTATTCTTTTTTTTGACCGTGGAATTGCTGAAGTCTAAAGATAAATGGCAGTAGATACTAGCCTAGGATCTAGACTCTCCCCAGTGGCCGCAAATGGTATTTGCTACGGGGGAAAGTCTAGAAAGTCTAGGTGAATTTGTGGGCGGGATAACCGCTGTCTGTCAAATTTTCTCTTTACACAACGCCACGCCATTGGATGGGTAACCAGTCAGAGCCAACCAATCAGAGCGATGAACATGGATTTCGTAGACAGCGTCACCGGAAGAACACACCAGAATGTAGTCTCAAAACGAGTGCAGCAGCTTAGCTCGGACTCCCGTACACTATTTGGCACCGGCCGCTTCGGATCTCCTCCGGGTCGCCTTTGCCGAGTTGTGCTGCTCGTATTCCCAGTTTTTCTGCCTCTTGCAACTGGTCATCCATTAGGGCTAAAAGGGGTGACACAACGATCACCAGCGGGTTGTGCAGACCCATGCGTCGTCCCACTAGCGGAGCCAGCTGATAAATCAAACTTTTGCCATACCCGGTGGGCAAAACTCTGACAACGTCCTTTTTTTCCAAAAACAGCTTAAGTGCCATTTTCTGCTCCTCTCGCAGGGAAAACTGTAATTTTAAATCACCTAGCGTTACTGCCAAAGCCAGCTCGAATGGTTGTTCCTGGTGATGAGCCATGTTGTCTAGCAGCTAGCAACTGGTGTTACGGCAATGTGTGCTAGCTGCTTGCTAGCTGCTATGTCTCTGCGACTACAACATTACGTGTCATATTTGTGTCGTCATGAGGCAGGGCGGGCTCCAATCCCGCCTCTCGCGATTTGATTGGTCCGGTCCATTTTGGATTTTCAGATCCGAGGCTGTCTAGTCTGTCTCCCCGTAGCAAATACCATTTGCGGCCACTGGGGACAGACTAGATCCTAGGCTAAGTAGATACATGTGGGGTCACCTCTTGATGAATGCTCAATCCTGATTTTTTTTTCTCCTGCTGTGAAATTAAACACATTTAAGTTATTCAAAAAAACAAACTATACAGATTCAGGTCTACATAAGGTGATAAGGACCTTGACTCCTTATATAGAGGTGTTTTTTTTTTCAAGTGAAATATCGTTGATGGCATGTGAATGTTTACAAAAGTCCCAAACTTACGTAAATTACATATATTTTTTTCCCATTGAGTCATGTTGTCTCATTTAAAACCTGTAGTAAGTGTTCAGATTCATTCTTTATGTTACTTTTCTATTAATAAGACGTCTACGGTCTCTTTTGGCTCCAGAACAGGATGATGGCTTAAATGGAAGCTCCATCGCCACACTATTAATAAGTCAAGTACAGAGGATTTAATGCAATAATGACGATTGTTCATAGGTCGTTTGTGCATTTACCACTCTTCAAACAACAGTGAAATGTAATACTTTTCAAGACACATAATATATTTAAAGCTGTCATTCCATTGTTATTTCATTAATATTACTGTATTCTCCATTATTATTGAATACATTGTATGTTGGTTCTATTTTAAAAAAAATGTCTGGATTGCTTAGTTGCCAGCTGTTTTTTTTCACGGTAGAAAAATGATTTGAGGTTGAACAACAGAGTTTACCGGTACTTCCTGATACATGTTCTTGATGCAGTGATAAGGTGTCTGAATGGCTCAGAATGTGTGAAGTAACACTCCCCTCTCACTGTGTGTGTGCTTACCTTTACCCATGTAGCATCCAGCTAGGTTTCGTGCCGTTGCTTGTTCTGAAAACGTGCAGGGGGAAAAAAAAAAAAAACAGGCTTTATTTCCACAGAGAGCACATGAACCAGTTTGATCTGCCATGTTTTTTCCAGTTTATACAGCAGCTACGGTGGCGCCGTCGTCTCTTCTAGATGCTAATGCTAATGCTACTTCAGATTCGCTGCAATGGGGGACGGGCTTAACCCCACGTGGGTGACGCTAAAGTCCATCTAACGTTGGATGGACAGGCTTTTTATGGGTCCCTGGTTCCTTTTGTTGTTTTGTGTGAATGCGGTATGCAGCCAGTGTTGGTGACAAAGGCAGCATGTGTTGGTAACTCGGGGTGACCCATCAGATTCCAGAAGGAGGGTGGAAAAGTGGTTTTCTGTGGATTGACACCTTTAAGACTTTTAAAGGATCCGTAAAGACCCTGATGTCTACCTGCTGCTGAAACTGAAATTTCCTAAGGCTGTGGTGAATAAAGTATCCTGTTCTATTCTATTTTATTTGATGTGTGTTTGTGACAATTTTATGTACAGTTAAGTGGAAATTAATTTCCCACCCGAGACCAATAAAGTTGAAGTCTAAGTTTAAATTAGGTGACACTACGGTTCGGAAGAGAAGACGCAAAACTGGCGTGTCGTTTTAACTGTTTTATTGGCATTTACATGAGCGTTGTTAAGAAATCGACGTGCATTCATAGAAGCAAGAGTGTGTGTCTGCTACATGGTGCTGTGATAGAACACTGCTTTGTCAACGTGCATGCGTAACAGCAACATTTTTACATTTTCGACTGTGAGATAGAAAAGCAACAGTGGATAGTTTTCAAGATTTCCACTCTGGAATGTGTCTTCGGGTTTTTGTCTTTTTAACCCATAAAAACTAAATTCTAGTAAAAACCAAAGGCACTTTCGGTAAAATATTGTCATTTTTAACCGCCGTCATCCTCGTTTAAACAGCCACCAAAGTCCTCCTCCATTTTTCACTTTGCTGAAATTTACTTGAGTTGAGTGTTTTACAACAAAGTAGTGAAAGGAGAAAAAAAACAAAAAACAACCAAGTTCAACAACAGTTTCTCTTGTGACCTTTTCATCTGCGCTCTCTACTTAGAAGGTGTGAACAAAAAGCAAAGGCCAACTGACCTCCAGAGCAGAATGCTACAAAATGAGCACTTCTCACCAATACTCAGGGCTCCGTGATTGCACAAGTGCACAGAACTGGCTGCTCCAGGCCGGGCCCCTCCCATCCATGAGGCGCTGCTCGGAGCCTGGTTACACTGCGCCGTATGAGAGCTCCTCAAGGCCGTCATCGGAAATACACAGCGGCCGTGTAGAGCATCTGAGAGGAGCAGCCAAGGAGTCAATGGGAGCCGAAGGACCACTTGTGAAGTTCAAGGTTCATGGGCCTGATTTTGAATAAGCAGTGAACCACACCACCATAGGGTAGCAGTTTGTCATTCAAGTGTGCGTTTTTAAAGAAGCTGATTGTATGAGTGTTCAGAGGCCTCAGCAGAACCATGATGTGTTATAAAATGAAAAAATAATGAAAATTATAAATTGAAAATGAATGGAACCATAAAAAAATAATAGTTAAAAATAAAATAAACAATAATGGCATTTGAAATAATTCATAAATACAAAGTGGAAAAGATCAATAAATAATCAAAAACATACAGAAATACATTAAAAAAAAAAATTCAAACCTATAAAAAATACATGTTTTGCACCCGTTTCCCCCATGTTTTATGAGGAAAAAACAAATTAATGTATTTATAGGGCCACGTCATTTCTATTTTCTATTTTCTATTTTCATGGGGTTAAATATAAATTTTGATCCCCATAGTGTCAGAGGTCCCCATGGTGTGACTGTGTAAACATATCAATGTCAAAGATAGGAATACAAGCGCACATACACAATAAAAATAAATAAAAAATACACAAGACATACAAAACAGCATAAAAATATGAAATTCTAACATACCCAATAAAAGCAAGGTACAGCACAATATAAAATGTTTATAACTCTAAAACTCTAAAAACTAATTCAATGAAGTATGTGAATTCACAGCCAAAATAAGGTAACAGCAGCTACTGCAAAAAAGTGCTAATGTCAGTAAAACAATAATGTGCTGTTTGTGCTTCCGTTTGCCTGCTTTGGTACTACTCTGCTCTCCATATTAATTAACCTTCCTATCACGCTAAAACAGATTATCGCAGCTCTGCATTTATTACAAACAGCAGTGTAAAGGCAGCATAATAGCAGAGTAATTATGAGCCGCGAATTGAAATATAGATTCACAACAACACTATGTAAAATTGTCAACAGTATGTCATGTCTGCAGAGAATAGATACGGGTTTCATGGGCTGCGTATCTTTTTTTTTTTTACGTCTCAATTACTTTCTCTTCTTTGTAATTTTATGTGGAAATGAACAAATTAGAAACTAAAAGCTTGTTTAATCCAATCCATTCCCTTCGCTTGACTTGGGTTAGAGGGTTTGATGTAAAATCACGTCTCGGCAGACAGATGAAAGGCTGAAGGTGTCGTAGTTCAGTGGAAGACTGCGGGACATTACACTGCGTTTACACACGAACACTATTAACAAATGGGAGCTGTATAAAGCTGTGAACTAATAACACTGTGTCATGGTCACAATGTTAATTTTCAGTGAAGGATCACGTACAGCGGGGCAGTGGTTATTAAGTAAATCCCTTCACGTTCTTCTTCATTGTGACAGATTTATTTCACAGTAAAAACAAACTTGCTGCACATTGTGTTTGCATTAGTTCAGTTAAATTTTATTTCCAGCACAAAGTCATCAAAACATCAAGGCATCAAACCATATGGTCAACAAATGGTCAGTTCTGCTTCTGTTGCTTTAACACACATTTTTCTATTTTCCATTAACGCATATAACATCCATACAATCTATTTAGATACAGGTTTTGTTTTGTTAGTAACTTTACACAATCCAGTTTGTATATAATCAACAGTTTTTAATATAAAGGGCATTTATATTCACTCTAAATTTGCTATTTGTAGATGTGACATATAATTAAACAGACAAGATAGAATGAGATCTGCCGATAGGGGATTCCCACCCACGTGACCCCTCCTGATGTGTCCACCATAGCGACGGTCTACCCCCCCATATGTAGTCAGCCGCAAAAATTCCTAATTTAATTGTAAATTATTCTTAGATCAGTTCTGATGTAATTGTAATTGTCTAATCTTAGTTCAGCTTTATTTATTTTTTTATTTTTTTACTAATTTAGTCTTAGTTTAGCCTCAATTTTCACAGCAATACACATTAAAGACATCAATGCTAAATTGGTTTTCCATTTCAATAATGAAGTACTTTTGAAAATGTATATTTTAGTACTTTTTAGGTCCAATCCAAATGAGGTAATTTTCCACATTCCAGTAGTACTGTGTCCACTCGGTGTGCTGCAGCTTTCACAGCAGTTCCTTTCACTACTGACTAGACTGGATCAGGCTAATGCTAATGTTTGCTAGTGCACACAAACGTGCTGGATTTCTTTGATAACAGAAAATTCATACGTTTTACTCCGACACCAAACTGTATTTGCAGAATACTAAGTGAAATTTACCTGATCCAAAATTAAGACTGCGTAGCCTCATGTGGTGCGTTGGAACACTTGTCATCAGCATTTTCCTGTTAATTGCAGACAAACAAATATTTCTCTGTTTTTTGTTTCTTTTGGGATACAATATAAGGCTATTCCCTTAGTGGGATCATGTTTTTGATTGCATTGCTTGCATTTCTGGAGGAGACTAATGTTACTGATGGTTCAGTTGTTAGCATTAGCACTGTCAAAATGCAGGCGCTCTATGATGTGATGACAAGTGGGAACCCCCCTACAGATAGATGACAGCCCATAATAGTACACCATGGTCGATCTAGGAGATTCAGTTTTTGGTGACTGTAAAAATCAGAAGAAACAACATGAAATAATTGAGGTCCTCAACAATTCCCTGAACAGAGGACACAGAAGTAACCCACTGCATCGCTATGACGACCAGGTACTGTAATGGAAGTGCTACTGTGCGGGTTTTGCCTATTCAGGTTATTTTTAGAACATAAACCCCACAGTATTATGGTATTTTCTTGTCCAGCCCAGTGACCCCTGAAAGAAAATGTGTTCTAGAGCTCTGACATGGTAAATATATCTACATATTTCATGTGTTATTTTTCTTTGTTCAATAAAATAATAAATTTTAATTCATTTGTAATTAGTATTAATTCATTCTTCTTCCCCTGTGCTTTAATTTTTTTGTTCTTTCTTGTACATTTTTTAATATACCACAATTATATATGCTTTTTAAATGTGGTTGATTACTTTTTATACATTTTCATTCATTTTTATTCATTTTCTTATTACTTTTCACAGTGGCTTTCTGTATCTAATAAAATATATTTTAATTAATTTGGATGTAATTAGTATTTATTCTTCTGTGCTTTCATTTCTTTGTTCATTTTTGGATATTTTTTTTATAGAATGCAATTATATATGCTTTTTAAATGTGGTTGATTCCTTTATATAATTAGTAGAATTTTTTTTTCTCTTTTCTTATTTTTTTTACAGTGGCTTTCTGTATTTATTCATATTTATGTTGGATTTTGTGTTGTGCCATGGGTGGATGATGTTGAAAAAAATTCTTCCTGTATAATAAATGTATTATTTATGATCTATGAATCAAAATATTTGTAAAAAAAAATAAAAGAATCAGTGATGCCATTTTGTTGCCAAGTGGGTTCTGTTTCTGTTGGAGGAGGGATAATATTCACAGTGTATCGGCATATAAAATATTTATAAATGGAAACAATGTCGTCATACATCGAATACTTTCCTCAATTGTTCCCCAATAACAAATCACATCACCTCATGATTTTTGGTTCATTACATGTTTTGTTTTTTGAGCCAAATGAGGTTGTGACTAGTCACCATCACCAACAATTACACATTCAACCACTGCTGTGTGTAGACCAACAAGCATGACTTCAGATTTCATGCATTATTTGTGTCATATGACTTCTGGAAATGATCAAAGTTTTGGAAATCAAGTCAAAGACTGCATTTTTTTTCTGCTTATTTTCTCAGTCGTTTTCATCCTAAAGTTATGCTGATGAACACATTTATTTTATGCATCTCTACCCATGCAGTGTTGTGCATTTACTGTTTGGAATGTGGGTGTGTAGAGGGGGGATTATAGGGTATAGGATACATAGGGTGTATGCAAATATCCAGGTGGAGTGGGATTTATAAGGGGAATGTTATTTGCAGGTGCAGGCAATTGCTTTTTTTTTTTTTTTTGTAATTTGTAACCTGTTAACTCTTGAGATATTATTGCAGTGAAACAGCTGCTGTGGATTTATGTCTGGAGAGAGATATGTCTCTTAATTATTTGTACATTTAAACATTATTATTCACACAAATTATATTATTTGTAACCGCAAAGACAAAATTTGTGACTTATAAATTGAAATTTATACAAAGGTGTATTGGTTTATTCAAATGTTTGGAAACTTGCAAATTAAACCATAGCTTATTTGTAGACGTATATCATGTTTTCCATGCACATCCGTTTTGAGATTTCATTTGTGATCCCTAGGTTCCTTGTGTGAAGTGTTGAATCTGCATTTACAGATTATCCATCATGTCAATCAATCAAACTTTATTTATATAACACTTTTCATACATGGTGCATGTAGCACAAAGTGCTTTACATCAGACCCCCCCCCATTATTCTGCAATTGTAGAACAAGTTTAATGATTTACAGAGTTGAAAAGAATATAATACATAAATAATAGCAATAAAATAAAAGTAAATACACAAAATAGGATAAGGAAATATTGTTAAGAGTAAAAGCTAAGTTAAAAAGATAGGTTTTCAGTTTACCCTTAAAAAATATGAACACTCACCTCCGACTGTCCGACTGTTCCATAGTTTGGGGAAATAAAAATTGTGTTTTTTGTGGTAAATTAAACATATAGGTCTGAGAGTGCTCATATGTTAAAAGCGGATCCGATAAACTGGGCCACAACCATTAAGACTCTTATAAAACAATAAAAACACTTTAAAATGTGCATGAATCAATGCTGCTGCTTGTGTAATTTTATATTCATATATGAAGGTTTTACAAGCCAGTACAGTACAGTACAAGTCATAGACGTTCACTCATCACCCACATAGACGTCTACAGAGATTCCTAAAACACGTGACCAGCTGGACTGCAACGTAATCAGAAAAGGCAAAAGGGTTATGGGTAGATTGAGTTAAATTGTACATAGACTCGTCAAAAACCATCTAAATAATCACACGAATTCATTAAGAGCAAAAATTAACATGGACAATGCAGTAGGCTAATGAAAACAACAGTGAACCATACTAGAGGTAAGATCTTAAGCCAGAGTCCGAGCTTAACCCAGCCTGAATTTTGGGTCGGGTCAAACCTAAAATGTCAATCATTCCGTTTGTGTCGGGCTGGGCTTCTCTCTCGCTGACTTTCTTTAAAATATGTTTATAAAAATGTATACTTAAATGATGTATACTAAAACGAAACAGAAATGTCCTCATCACAATGCGTACTGTACTAAACTCTTGCAATAACAACTCGTTCCTGTCTCTATTTTCCACCTGTCATTGTTTCTCTCTCTCTGTCTGTCTGTCTCTCTCTCTCTCTCTTTCTCTCTGTTTCTGTCTGTCTGTCTGTCTGTCTGTGTCTCTCTCTCTCTCTCTCTCTCTCTCTCTCTCTCTCTCTCTCTCTCTTAAAATGCCACACTAGAATCTTAAGGACATTGTTCTGCTGTGGTTTATGGCCCAATTTTCAAATGACTGACAAATTTTTCCCATCAACACTTTAAAAAATAATCAATCAATGATGGAAAATTGTTGGTTAATGTAACCTCTGCAGACACAGAAATATAAAAGATGTAAATGTATAAAGTCTTGTTTAACTTAGATTTCGTTACAAAAGACTGGCTTTAATTTGTTATCATAAATCACCCCTCCTCCTCCCTCCTCTTCCTCACAAATAAAATATGAAATTTCGGGTTTGCGTTGGGCTCGGGCCTGCAAATCAACTTAATTGGTCGGACTCGGGCTGGGTGGGGCTTTAATACCCGCAAGGCTGGGTTGGGTCGGGCTGGATTTTTTCAGGCCCGATCTTACCTCTAAACCAGGGGTGTCAAACTGCGGTCCCTCTTCCATTACACCTAGAGGCCATTGCATCATTATCAGTCTGATGAGGAGCTGATTATTAACTCTTTAAGTGTCAGTGCTGATGCATTCTGAATGGATGATTTAGTTTAAATATTCTGAAAAATTCAACCATTTTCATTTTAGTTTTGTGCATGGACACGGCGCCAAAAAGCAAGAGTGTTTTTTATTTTATTTAAACATTTTTTAAAGGCAAAATTAAAATTGCTGGGATCAAATTTCAATACTAGTTTTCTTTTTTAGTATTTTTTTCCACATTATTTGTCATTTTGTAAATATTATTATTATTTATTATTATTTTTTTGCTCATTTTGTTTTTTTTTCTACTTTTTTTTTGTAGTATTTGCCATTTGTGTCTTACTTTGCTCATGTTAAGAATTATTTTGTTAGTTCTCAGGAGTTAAAGGGTTAAACTTAATCACATGGAAGAGGGAAATATGTAAAACATGCAGGACACCGGCCCTCAAGGACTGGAGTTTGACACCTGTGCTCTAAACCATACCCCCAAAAACTGAATCCAACCACAAAGACACGATATAATGAAAAAATACAAGGACTGGTCCACTGACGTCAACCTGCTGCTGAACTTCCAGCACCCATACATTTCTAATTATATGATTTAAATGTCTTTAAGTCTCTGCAGCAGAATAATCACTGGGTTGCTTTTGATTAATTTTGATTAAAACACTTTATGTTGGTTGACTGTTTTTTTTTTCTTTTTTTTTTTTTTTTTTTTTTACTCAAATGTCCCACATAATAGACAAAAACACACGGTGAAACAAAACATATCCAGAGAGAAAAATGATACAAAACATGCGAAGATCCACCACAAAAAATAAACTACTAAAATACAGAGAGAAAAAAAACACCAAAAATCTAGATAGATATAATACATTCCATACATATATGGTTCTAACATGTAGTTCTTTGTATTTCAGATAACCCAAAGAATGAATGCATTTGAATAAAGAGCAACAAATTGAAATGGCAGTTGTATAGAGCATTTTATTTAGGTAAATAAAAATGGCTTTTGTCAAGAAACATCTATTTTTTATGTATGGAGACTTATGGGACATCCTGTACAATGAGATTTCAGCATCTGCTTCAGTGCAGCATATTTAAAAGCGAAAAAATGATAGATTCTTACAATAAATAATGTATAATATGCAATGTGCATAATCTCAGATAAAAATAAGCTATGTATATGCAATATAAAAACATTTTAAAACATTGCACAACATCCCATAGATAGCAAAAAAAAAAGAGATTCATGGGTGGAAGTATTTATCAGGACATTTAATATTAATACTTTTGGTTTGAAAAGGTAATTGTGAGAATGTCAGGAGAATAAAGTACAGATATTTATGCAAAAATGTAATGAGTAAAAGTAAAAAGTATTGCCATTTTTAAAAACTGAAATAAATTACAGATACCTAAATGGTACAGTAATTAAACACTTGTACTTCATTCCTTCCCACCTCTGAATAAATCACACAAAGTAAAAAATAAACCTCAATAAATCACTTACATATGCACCCAATTAATTAATAAGTGACAAAATACAATAAAACAGCCACACAGTCATCTGAACCTGACAGCAATGTGTAAAATAAATAAATAAAAACAAACAAAAACTATAAATGCTGACATGTTTTCCCATTTCTCCAAACATTCTACCATCATTAGACAAACACAGTCGACCAGGTAACGTGTGCAGCTTTAACCAAAAAGCGAGTGATGGTGCAAAAGAGCTGATGTTAAAGCTTTGGGAGAGCTGGGGAAAAAAAACAGGGCACAGATGAATATGCCTTCCACTATTGTTGCAATGTTATGACCGGTCTAATGAGATCTATGGAGAGTTGGGCCTCTCATTTTGTTGTATCACCCATATACACTCTCCTGCACAACAAATCCACTGTGGAATTGTCCTTAGATACATCCACTCAGATGGATGGATGCATTTGCTGATGTTCCAGGCAATGAAGCATCATGCAGCGGCTGTTTTTTTTTTTTTGTTTTTTTTTTACACATATAAACACACCAGAAAACTGTGCAATGACAGCTATTTTACTGCAACAATATCTCGTGCAAGACAAGAGAAATGCACATTTCCACAATAATACCTCCACTGTCCTCTAGGATTATGAATTATTTTGTTTTTCCCTCTACTTATACTTTTGTAATAAATCATGTCCCCAGTCATTTTTTTAAGTCTCTCCTTTTAGAAATATTTTAAATAATGCTGTATTTCTGTCCTGATGGTGCCCCCCCAACCCCCACCCACCCACTACCACCACCTCCCCCCACCCCTTTTGTGCTCTCCTACACATGCAGGTGCACACTTGTCACGCCGCTTTTGCTCTTCACTACAGAACAGTGGCCGTTGCTCTTCACTCAGAGCCGCCGGAACAATAGAGGAGCCCGACAACAACACAACAGCTGCGACTGAGGTCACAGCCGCCATGCTACCTGCATATTTGTTCGCAGTTTAATTTTAGCGATGCCAGAACATCTGCTCGGCATTTGTAGATAGAGACTGAGCAGTGATTAATCAAACCATTGCTTCCAGTCTTCCATGTCTTCATTTCTGCTGTTTTTTTTTTTTTTTTAAAGACAAGTGAATGCATCGCTTCTTGATCAGGTATAATTTAATGAGTTGTGTGGATGGAATAAAAATTAAAATCTGGATATAATCAGTTGTTTCAATTCATGTCAGACCTTGTAATTACAGATTGTCTGTGGAATCAAAAGCTATGTTTAGACTGCAGATAAATGTGGTCCAAATATGATGTTTTGCTGCCATTTGATTTGTATCTGACCTGTTTAAAGACTGAATGGCATAAATCTGTTTGGGTTTTTTTTTTGGTTTTTTTGTTTTTAAATCCGACCCAGGTTATTTTCATATGTGGTACGAAATCTGATATGACATGTGAGCTGACCCGAAGTGAGTGGGCGTAAGTGGTCATCCGCAGTTATGGGTCATTGAAAAATATTTGTAATGATATTCGGGTTACAGTGGATTGGGTCGTTTGTGATTTGACATAAACATTAAAATAACCTGGTAAATCATTGTCATCTAAATATTAGGTACAATTTTCTAAGGAATAATGTATTGCCCACACGTTACTATCATAAAAAATATTTCCAGACGAGGCAGAACAGCACCCGACGCTGAAGTCGGAGGGGTATTGTTCCACCCCGAAGGGAAATATTTTTCAATAATCACGCGTATGCAATACATTATCCTGCTTATTCTACGGCTTATTACAGCTTATTACTGCTACTACTCTAACAGACTGGATAAAATAGCCATTACAATATAGCAATTATTAACTTTCAAACTACCTGCGGATATGGTACCGTGAATCTGAAGTGACAAAACTATATATATATATATATATATATATATATATATATATATATATATATATATATATATATATATATATATATATATAATGAGAAGCATTCTTCTGGTTCAGATCCTAAAGAAAGCCGCCATTATCAAAAAATGGGATTTGCTCAATATCTTCAAAACTATTCAAGGTATCCACATGATTTCCAGTATTAAAGGTATGTTTTCAGGGTCAATGGTTCAAATTATCATAAAATCTAAAGGCTACAGACGAGAGATCTACTCACTCACTGTGACATTATCTTTGACTTTGACCCTATTAGCCTTAGCAGAGGTTTGCAGTCTCTGTCTTATTATTATTCATATAAGGATCCAGTGCAGACAGTGAAGGGTGGTGGTAATCTGTTCATGTTTACACACCCTCATTAGGACCCTGGCAGCACTGTTCTCATCATACATTTGTAACTACTGGAAAATTTTACAGAATATCAAACACTATCATGAAATATCTCAATAAAACGTTTCTGTTTCAGAAGATATGGCTGCATCAGATGGACACTAACAAATACATTTTTTTTGGTAATTGTTAATCGGAAAAAATAACCAAACTAAATTCTTGACAGTTTCAACATGTCCTGTCCTGAATGTGTTTCATTAGCTCCTGAAACACCCAGTTTAAAAATTCTCTGAACAGCGCACCTGCAGAAGGGAGCATGTGGTTTTGACAATGGAACAATACGTGGTAGATCAGTTAGATTCAGACTGTCAACTAGAACTCATCCACATTTCCTTTTCTTATTTGTCACAGATGGACCAGGATAAAACAGCTGACAATGACTTGTCACAGGAACAACACGTGAAGAATACAGGCTGCAGCCCAAACATGTCAAGGTAAAAGAGTTGCCTCTGTTTCCATCTGTCTGACAAATAAGAAAAGGAAATCTGAATACTTACAAATGCATTGGTCATTCAAAAAAACATTTCCACTACTTTTCAAGTCTATTTGCTTAGGTAAAATGAAATGTTTAATTGTTATTAATTGAAATTAATCCACAGCAACCCTGTAATTAATATTATTAAAAATGTAAACGTTTGACAGCCCTGACTAAAAACTAGAGTTGTCAAATAAATACAAATTTTAATCAGATTAATCATAGGATTCCTGTGGATTAATTTTGATTAATCACAATTAAATATCATTTCCTTTTCATCTAAAAAAAATCTAATCTGATTTAAAAAAAATAATTCTGCATTTTATTTTTCATAACAGACTATATAAGAAACACTATATATATTTAAAACTGAGTAAAACATAGTATTTTCAAAGCAAAATGTGAAAAATGTACATTGTGATTATACGTATAATTAAATGTCACATTGCACTGTCCTAGTTACAGTATAAAGGAAAAACACCAAACTGACAATTTTGATTTTTTTTTTTTTTTTTACACACAATCAATTAAGAAAACATAAGGTAGAGAATTATTATTATTGCTATTGTTATTATTATTATTATTATTATTATTATTATTATCGTAGTAGTATTTTTTTTTCACATTTTGACATTTTCCACACAGTCCCTTGCTCTGTGACCATACACACTCTGCCCTTTTAATTATTCACATTTTTTTTGTGATTATATACAATCATTTTTACAGGCTGACACTGCAATTGCAATTAGATTAATTGTGCAGCTCAACACAAAATAATGAGAGGAGCAGTCGTAAACACAGCTGAGAGTGTGACGGTTGAGTTTCATTTGAACAATAATAAACAGTTAACAGATCCTTTAGAAGGAAGTGGAAACAAACTGATTGCTTTTCTTCTTTGATTAAAAAAAATGTCTTCAATAACTGATGTGGAGTAAAACATGATGTATTTGTCTATGAACCATAGGAGGGGAAAACAATGAAGAGCATATTATGGGATGGGATGGAAGAGAATTACAGCCACTGGGAAATAAAAAAAAAAAAAAGTACTCGTGTACTTGTAACTATAGGTATCACCGGATATCATTGTGTTTTCTTTAGATTAGATGATGTCATATACATGCATATATTTGGAAGAAAACTGGATGTTTGACAGACGTGTGGACAGTCCAGTTTTAGAGCCGTGGGTCCAGACAAAATGCAGACATATGTTCACCTACACTTTAGATTTTGCAGTGTTAATTTGGAGACAATGGGACCAAATACACTCTAGAAGAAGTTAAATAAACTCTCTAAGTGTTGATTTAACACTGCAAAATTTACTGTGTACTGATGTTGTTCAGTTAAATGAACAGAAAAGTCTTTGCTAACGTTAGCTAACGTGTTAAAACGCTGTGTCAGTGGACATTGTTATATTGCAGTGAACTTTAATACAAGATGCTTATTGCTGGACAGACAGGTGTCCGTGTTTTTTTTTTGTTTTTTTTTTCGCCGTGTGTCTGTGCTGTTTGTCCATTGACGATGTGACTTAGACTTTATTGATGGATAAGTCGACTTGAAAAAAAGCTAAAGTCGTTAATGCCCTAATGTACACAAAGTCATGTTAATTATATGCACACCTGCACTGTTCCTTTATTAGTACTATTATAGAATTGTAAATATTTAGGATTTTATTTTTATCTCTATTTATATAAGCACCCCTTCTTACTCTATTTTTTATTTTTTATTTTTTTTTTACCTGAACGCACCTTTATTTCATATTATTTACCTTAACTGACTGGAAGAAGCGCATAAGAATTCCAATGTGCCTGTGCTGTAGTGTACTCGTGCAAATGGCAATAAAAGTCTATTCTATTCTAAAAAGTTTCCAGAAAAATAAATACTGAAGTAAAGTACAGATACCAAAAAAAAAAACTACTTAAGTACAGTAATGAAGTCTTTTTACTTAGTTACTTCCCACCTCTGACGCTCAATAACTGCGTCCCTTTAACGTCCTCAGCCAGTTGCACCTGTGACTGCAGCGAACGTCCCCTCCAGAACTTCCCTTCTACGTGTTTTAATCAACCCATTCGTCAGATGAAAAGGGGGGGGGGGGAATAAAAAGAAGCCTTTCATATTCTGTTCTGAAAGGGAACTCAATTAAGAGGTCCCAAAAGGGCCTTTTAGTGGCTTATGAGGAAAGCAGTGATGAAAGAGACAGAGGTTATAAATATTTCAGGTAATTTTGTTATCTATTCATCTTTTTTTTCCATATCTAGTCAGCAATCTGTCTCATTATCTCACAGTCGGATTGTTTCACTGACTTGCTCGGATTTATTTATTTATTCCCCCCCCCCCCCCCCTTTCTATTGTTGTATTTGTTATTGTTCCGCGACACAACTGTGTGTTTCGTAGACAATGTGTTTTGTGCAGGGTTTTTATTGCATTAATTTTATGTTTGATACCACATTTCTAATATTTTCATATGAATAAATGTTGCTTCAACTTCTCCGTGTAGATTGATATCACTTTAAACTAAACTGAAAGTATTTACATTTCAAAAAAACAGCAGGGAACGCGTACAGAAATTGGAATTTTCAATACAAACACAAGATTACTTACGCTTTACAAAGCGGGTCGTATGCATATTCCTTAAGACTTCACGCAGGCATTTGATTTATGCACAACTTGCTCTGATCACACAGTTGGCTGTCAGTGGACGCAGACACACCTCTAATCAGCTTACTTCTTTCTACTTCATCAGTCTGTACATATGGCAGTCATTAGCGAGGTTTTAATATGTATGATGCTTCTGTACACCGGAGCTGAGGGAATGTATTCAAACAAAACAGTAGCTATTTATATGAAGACATATGTATCTGCAAACTAAAAGCAGTGATATTTAATAATCATTCATTAAAGGGATGTAATAAAGACATACAGACATAAAGGAATATGAAGAATTAACTCAATTAAATCAAATCATCTGAGCAAAATTTGGTTCTATAAAAGTAAAAAATATAATATAATTGTTTCAGAATAATGTTAATACTTTGCAGTGAATGTTCACTTTAACCAATAAAAACTAACCACTGCTTTTATGGCAGTTTCCAAATAAATTGTTCTTTCTATTTAACCTTAAGTGATTTATCAGCAATAAAAATCAGGAATTTTCCTGTATTTAATTCACTGATCGTATAAATGTTAAAGCTCAGATTAAAGTTGATTGTTGTTGCTTCTTTTTCCTTTTTCCATTATTCTATTCTTTAATTATTGTTTTCCTTATGTTTTATGTTATATTTGTTTGAAATAAACCCCCCAAAAAGTACTTTTTAAGTTAAATAGTTCATTAAGCATAAACCCAGTGTTTCCATCCACTGTGTTTTATTGTATGTATTAACTCAATTGGTTCTTTCTAGTGGAATATTTACAAATCCATTGTATACATGTACATAAACCACCATATATGTGGAATAACACACCATCATATATATGTGACCCACCACCACGAAACCAGGCATAAGTGTCTGGAAATCAAAACTGAGTTATCTGTGTAGCTTGGTAGAGTGGAAACTAAGGTTTAAGATGGTGAAAAAATTATGTTTCTATCACAAGTAGAAAGTTATGGTAATTTTAATATCCACATTTGGACATATTTTGCAATTTGCATTTTTGAGAAATTTTTGAGAAGCTTTGGACTGTTTTGGGGTAGGAAGTCCTTAGCAACGCATAATAATTTGTATCCGATTGACACAAATTTTTCACAGATGTTAAAGGACACTCTGATGGACATGTCACAGAAGTTTTATATATTATAATAATAGGAAAGAAGTGTGACGTATTATAATCATTTGGCTTACACCATTGGACAGAACATTCAATATAGGCTTTGTCCTCGTACCGAACACTTGGGTGTTTACCCACGGAACGGAGATCGTTTTGTTCGGCGAAAAGAGGTGGAATTCGTGAACTATTGTCGCCACTTAAATAATTGACTCAATAAACACCTTTATTGATTGAATTTCAATGTAATGACCACGGGAACTGAAAATAGAGGTGTTAAGGTACCGTTTTTTGATAAAATGTAAACACACATAAAGAATCGCCTTCCAGCCTAAATTTGGTTGTAGCTCTAAACGGGTCAGCGCGACTTATGCCTGATTTCGTCCTGAGCAGTCACATATTAAAAACATGAGCTAACCAGCACTAAAGTCATTAGTTTTCTGATTAAAGTAACATTTAGCAAATTTAATGTCTGAAGCAGACACTTTGTAAAACACTGTAGAGCAGCTGGAACTTCATGAATAAGAAAAGTACGGTGGCCGACAGGGGCAAATGCACCGTACTGACAAAACACAAGAAAGATGCACAACCAAAAACACAAATGCATGAAAAAAATACAACAGAAGTAAAGCTGCAAGAACAAAAATGAAGCAGAAGCAAAAATGTACAAACCCCCAAAACAAATGTCAAAGAAAAGTGCTGCAAATACCAAAACACGCAAACTCCCAAACAACAACACTGCAAATTCACTCCACAACAAAAAGGAAGTTCACCAAAATAAAACGGGTTCACCAAAATAAAATGGAAGAAGAAGAAGACGGTGGAAGAAGATGAACTTCAAGTTCATTAATTTAAGAGATTAGCGTGAAAAGGTTTGTTTCCCTTCGTCTTTTTTTAAACACGATATCATACGATATCATAGAAGAGATAATCCCCGAACTGGATGAAGACAAAGTTGAAGTTAATTAATTTAAGAGATTAGCTCAAAAAGGTGTAGAGCAGCGTAGGTACGACGCTAATTTTAGCATCGTACCTACGCTCTTCTTCTATATTGTAGCAGATTATGATCAAGTGTTTAAAAAATACAAATTAACCTTAATGTAATGAACTTCATTTTCATCCACCGTCTTCTTCTTCTTCCCTTTTATTTTGGTGAATCTGTTTTATTTTGATGAACTTCCATTTTGTGGTGGAGTGAATTTGCAGCGTTTCTCTCTTGCAGTTGTTTTGGGGGTTTGTACGTTTTTGCTTCTGCTTCATTTCTGTTCTTACAGCATTTTTCTCTTGCAGCTTCATTTCTGTTGTATTTTTTTTTATGTGTTTGTGTTTTAGATTCTGCAAATTTGTTGTGTTTGCGACGCTTTTCCCCTGTCGCCCACCGTAGAATTTGCCACAAACTGTATGTGCAGGTTCAGAAGTACAGAAACTTAACATCTTAGGAGGCTGAACCATCTCCTTAATCGACAGTCAGCGACATTGCGAGGCGGATTAGCCGCTGAATACCTCGCAGTGTGGTGTCGATTCATGAGCCCTGTCGGGATTTGTTCAGAGGAGGAGCAGTTGTACCTGGATGAAGGTAATCTATAGGGGACGCTCTGTCTGTCATCACACCAGTACTGCTACTGGTGTCTGATTTTAACAAACTCTGACTCCACATGCAATATGAAAACAAGACAAGGAATAATGAGGGTGAGATTGGGACCATCCCTCGACAATCATGTTCAGCCTCTTAAGTAACACCTATCACACACTGAGTTTAAACTTTATGACTCACACCCCTAATCTGCTGCAGATAAATACACATTTGGTTCATGAGATGATGGAAATAAATAATAAAAAAAATTCTAAAATAAAATAAAATAATAATGATAATAATAATAATAATAATAATAATAATAATAATAATAATAATAATAATAATAATAATAATAATAATAATAATAATAATAATAATAATAATAATAATAATGTTAATTTCTGGCCTCATAGTACAGTATGTTATCACTGCTTCTGTCAAGGGTCCATAGTTAATGTTAGTTCTCAGATACTAAAGTATATTTTAACCCATAGACACCCAGTGTTACATGTGTGGCAGCTCCCAGATAGATTTCTCTCTCCATGTAATATTTCTTCAGTGATTTATCACAATTTATTTTAATATTAATATCTATATTTTACATTTATCACAGTAAATCCTGTATTTCCCTGTATTTCATTTACTGTATTTGATTCAGATTTAGATTGAGATTGTCATGGAAACTCAGTTAAGCTAAAGGTTATTCTGTGAAAATGGAAAAATAAACTGCAGTAAAAGTGAGTTTTGCAGCAGTTATCATTAAGTGAACATAAACCAAGTCTCTCCATACATTTATTTATGAAACAAAATGGGTTTTACTGGTAAATTAAGTTTGTAGATAATGACCATTCCCAAATGAAGTCTTCTCTTTATTTTCTCTGTCTGCCCAAGGGCAGCTGTGGCTACATATGTAGTTTACCACCACCAGAGTGTGCATGTGAGAGCGAATGAATAATGGTTCATTAATGAGAACTGCTTTGAGTGGCCAAAAAAGCGCAATATAAATCCATTCCATTATTCTCTGTATTTATGGCTGTATTCACACCATCATTTCTTAAATAATGGTGGTAAATACAGCTGTAAGTAAATAATTTCTTAAATTATTTACCACCATTCATTTTATGTATATATATATATATATATATATATATATATATATATATATATATATATATATATATATATATATATATATATATATATATTTAATATTATTATTACCTTCTGTATTTTAGGTTTTTTTTCAGTAAAAATACCCTTCCCCCAAAATGACAAAAGTTAATGGTTATTGTAATTATTATAAACTAAGAAAAGTGCAGAAAAAGTGACTCATTCTGTAAAATCTATTATTAACTGAATGTAAACTCAGTGTCTAAATCCAATGTTATTGATTCAACTCCATGGGTTTTACTAGTGAATGAATGTTGTAGAAGATGAAGCATTTCCATGGTAACTACTGAGCCTCAGAACATCCAAATGTGACGACAATGAAAAGATGAGAACTTGAATTTGACACCAATCATTCACATGTATTGATCGCATTAGTGGAACAACAGGGATTAAACAGTGACATCAGTGGATGCTTTTGTTCACTGGTGGAGTTTTGGGTTCAAATATTTAATCATTTCTCCCATCCGTTTCAAGTTCTTCATTTTCACGGCTAAATTATTCCGCCTCTGCTCATCCCTTTTTCAAACCATGACATGTGGAATAGAGGAAATTTGAGGTGCATAACGTCTTCCCTCTGAGCACACCCGCTGCGTTCGGTTTCCTGTTATGCAATTGTAGCATCTGAAACAGGTCAAACCACCCGGCGAGTTTGGAAATGTATTGATTTTCTGATTGCATTATGTAGCAGCTTGATGTGAGCAGCTCTAATTCGAAAACTAAGCAGATTTGATGATAGCAAATAAATAGCACGGAAACAGTTTCACTTTGTCGTTTTGAGGAAATAAACTGTAATAAGGACGGTGGAAATCAGCAGATACTAAACAGAACTTTGAACAGATTATGATATATTAAGCTGCACAGACACGCATGATGAGACGCCCCAATACTGTACATCAGTGTTTGGAAATTGGTGACTTATATGGATTTGTTTCCATTAGAGTGATGCAGTCTAATCTTGCTTTGGCTGCTCAACTTGGCACTCGGTAAGCTGATGTAAGCCCCTCCATTCTGGTGGGGAAAGTCAGAACGTGATTAGTCTCTGCTGCATCAACTATAGAGCCAGCATAAAGCTCATGAAATATCAAATGCAATTTAGGAGATGTTATAGGTGTCACCGTTTCCACTAAAAACATTAACTCCTGAATTTAACACCTGCAGAACAGTGTGAACATATTTACATGGGTCAGTGGACATGGCAGGACTGCTTAAATACCATCATCTATTATTCAGGATCTCTGGCTAGTTTGTGTGATTTTTAGCCTAGAATGACGTAAACATGCAGCTTTAACCAAAACCATCTGCAGATTTAACTATATCATACCATTTGATACACTAAATCTATCAATACATGTAAATAATTGGTGCAAAATGCAGTTTGTCATGTTTTCATGGTCATCATGATGTTTTGTTTTTTTGGTTTTTTTTTCCCATGTGACTTTTGGTTGTTTGTAATCCCTTTATTGTTCTGCTTGTCTTGTTTGTTATGCGAATGTACTACTTTAGCATGATGTCTAGTTAAAAATCTATAGGGGTAGGCGTAATAAGCCTCGGCTTCAGCCTATACCTTTTGGTCTGGTTATTCTACTCATATATTGTTCTCCATTTCTATGGTATTGTTAGCATCAATTTTTTTTTAGAAAATAACATAATATATGAGAAGTTTTTATTTTTTGTTTATAAATAAAAATGTTTTACAGACAAAAAAAAAGAAAAAAGAGGGAAAAAAATTATATATATGTATATGTGTGTGTATGTATATGTATATGTATATGTATATGTATATGTATATGTATATGTATATGTATATGTATATATGTATGTATATATGTGTAAGAAACATTGAAACAATGTGTTTATGTTCAGTGGTAGGGATGCTGAATCAGGGAGTAGGAGTAAATAAGTATTGTGCTTCATCCTATTCCTTTTGGACTTTTGTAAAATGCATAATGATAATAACAAATGCACTTTTTTTCTTTTCTTTATTTATATTTTTTTCTTTTGCAGAGTGATCATTATTATCTCTTTTTATTTTGTTTTGTCTTTTAAATTGAGTTCAAATAAAGACTATCAATCAATCAATCAATGTATGACTTATTTGGATGTTCAGAAGCTCTGTAGTTACCGTCATTTTCTACAACATTGTTTCACCAGTAAAACTAAAAATGCTTGGTTTATCTTCAGTTAATTGCCTCTGCCAAGGAGGTTATGTTTTTGCCGGAGTTTGTTCTGTTTGTTAGTTTGCAAGATAACTCAAAAGGTTTCCATTTCAATGCAATACCCAATCCACCACCAAGCACCACGGACGTAAAAAAAAAAAAAAAATAGAACCTCCGTGGTGATCGGTGGGTCTATTTTTACGTTTAATTTCATTAGGTATAGATTAAGGGTTATTTTTTCAATCATTCTTATTTGAAACAATACACAGTAAATTTTGCAGTGTTAAATCAACACTTAGAGAGTTTATTTAACTCCTTCTAGAGTGTATTTGGTCCCATTGTCTCCAAATTAACTCTCTAAGTGTTGATTTAACACTGCAAAATTTACTGTGTAGAAATAACAGTAGCTACAATATCATTCTCAGCATTTAATGACTTGATTCGACTAAGTTGTACCTCATATGTTGTTAAGTTATGTTCAGTTATGTCCACAATAGTTATTATTAGTATATATTAGTGTACATAAACCACCATATATTAGTTGGAAGTAGCCACTTAAAAATAAATTATTATGAGATTTTTTTTAAATATGACATAAAATGCTTATAAGATAAAAAGTCAAAATTGTGAGAGTCAAAATTCAGAGATAAAAAAGTTACATTTTCCCACCAAAGTGACTTATTTTGTATGGTGACATCTGTTTAGTTTGTAAAAAGCAACAACTCTATTGTGATAATGTGAAAAGAGTATAAAGTACTGATATTTGGGGAAAAAAATCAAGGGAGGAAAAGTCAAAAAAATAAACACTCATGTAAAGTACAGATACCTAAAAAAAATGTATTTAAGTAAAATAGCAAAGTAGTTGTCCTTAGTTACTTCCCATCTCTGCAGTCCTGTAATGCACTGGTGACTCATCCAAGGTATATGGAGGCTAATTCATGTGTGAAAATGATGTCTCACACTCTGAAGTATTCTGCCACAAACCTGATGACCCTGATAGAGCCTGGTGATATCCAATCATTTAGACATTAGAGACATGAGAGAACACTAACTGCATCAGTTAGAATTACATACCTGAAACATTATTAACCATTGCAGTTCTTACCCATGGAGGTATCTGAACTATTTGTCTCATTAAATCCAGTGTAAACGTCCTATAATCAAAACCAAAGGTGGTGCGGGTGAAATATGTATGACTCTTTGAGTAGAATAGAATGAAATATATTGAACGACATACAATAAATAGAATGTAATATTGTCATCATACACAACACCGTGTGTCCAAGGAGATTTAAAAAACAACTTCCAGCAGTGAAAAAAAAAATATATAAATATATATAAAATATAACAAATATGAAAGGCAAGATAAAAATTCAAGAACGAGGTAAAAACCTAAATAATATATATGAATATATTACCAAAAACTATTAAAAAAATTAGAAAAGGTAGTACAATTTAAAAATGCACACAAGAGAGGGCATGACAGCAGTAGAATATATATATACTGTATATATATATATATATATATATATATATATATATATATATATATATATATATATATATATATATATATATAATGTATAGATTTGTTATCCAACAAGCAGCCAGAATGACATTTGCAGTCTGTATTGATGGAGATGAACTTTTTGTTTTGCACAGATTGTTTGCGCTTGAAAAAATGACAAATATATAATTGTATTTATTTTATTTTCACTTTAAGAACATTTTATTTTAGTTTCAATTTGTAGAGGACGAAGTTCATTAAAAGGAAGAATTCATTAAAAGTTAACGCTTACAGAGTTATAAAATCCATATGCAACTCAGTTCAATAAGTCTGTTGTCCATTCATATAATTTGTATTTTAGTTTTCTTAAAATCTCATCTCCTCTCCATCTCGTGAACCCAATCTTGTGATCTTCGTCTCGTGAGCCGAGTGTCTTGTCACATCCCTCGTGTTTAGTGATTTTTTACTTTTGAGTGCACCCTTGTGGGTAAACTAGAAATGGTAAATGATCCAAAATCTAATCAGTTCTTGTTCTCCATGATATTTATTGATATGGAAAATATGGAAATTCTAAACCAAATATTTTTCAAGTTATTGCGTTCACACAAAGGATCAGACCGAAAACATAATACCCCTGAAACTCTATTTGGGGACATATAATAAATGGTGCTCAGTGAAGAAAGATTAGATATTACACAAATGTATATTTGTAAACTGATAAAACTAGCAACTGCTTGTTATGGGTTAACATACATACATCATATATGTATGTTTGGACAGAATGTGTTTTGACTGAACATGTGGACATTAATAGATCAGTTGATGCATTAAAATCACAAACCAAAAAGAAAAAGCCACGTAAACTATGTAATATTTTAAGCCTGAAGCTGCTTGAAATCATCATTGTTAGCTTATATAATGAAGGGGATGTGGAAAATAAACAAAACTAACTAAGATGGGTCTAAAAGGATCCATAAATGCCAGACTTTAGTGGAGGAAACACAAAAGTCTATGATAAACAGTGTAATCCCTGCACAAACTAGAGGGAATGTTTCTTGCAACTCACTTCTCTTCCATCAGAGGTGAGAACTATTGATTCAGATCGTCAGTTGTGAGTCAAAAGAGTGTGATGTTGTCAAGATATGTAGTAACCAGGTCACCCAGACCTGATCTTCTACTGTATTGAGGATCTGAAACATTATAATAAACAACCAGACACCATACCAGACCTTTACACCTCCACTGCGCTGCTAAGGTTGTGCTTACTTTTATTTTTCAGGTTACTTCTTTGCGTGGATGGAGATTATTCTTCTCATGGTGTTTATTAGGGTGTTTTTTTTTTTTCTATTCCATTTCTAAAAGAGCTGTGAATTGCTCAGGTCAGTCAACTTGACCGGCGGCAGAGACACAAACCAGTACTAATGTCCACTGTCGAAAACTCTGATAAATGGCCGCCTTTGAAAATCCTACAATATGGCCAGGAAGTCGATGAGCACATTTAAACAAAGGAGCCCTTTTATGATACCTAAAATGGATGACTCTCTCAGGAGACAAAAATGCCACACTAATTACGAGAGAAAAATATGATCACTGAAGGGAGCTGTTCTGCTTTGGGCCCTTCTCTGAATTAGTATGTTACACAGTGGAAAGTCGGCTTAATCACCGCTCAGCGAGCCAGGCGCTGGAGGAAGGTGAGCCGGGCTAATGGAAGTGTTCATCACTTGACATACACTCAACACCGGGATGAAGGCAAAGGGAAAAGGCCGGAGCAAACGATGGATGCATACACACGTAAATGGATAGATGGAAATGTCAGCACGATGTTAGCATGATGTGTGTTCACAGCAGGTTTGACTTTCTGAGTCCTCGATGAGCGACACACGCAGTATTTCAAAGGATTTTTTTTTATGTTGGTCAACCAAGGTTTGTCTGTTTTTAAGTGTTAATACTGGCACAAGGAACTAATGATTCCATTTGATTTTGAAAATAATCACTGACTATTATCTGTCAATGTTTATTTATAGAACACTTTTCATACAATGAAATCAGAGGTGGAAAGTAACTCAGTAAAAGTACTTTATTACTGTACTTTTTTAGGTATCTGTACTTTACTTGAGTATATATTTTTCTGGCAACTTTTTACTTTTACTCCCTACATTTTTGCATAAATGTACTTTATACTCATTAAATTCTCTGAATAGATGTGCTACTTTTTCAAACTAAACAGATGTGACAGTGCAAAAATGAGTCACTTCAGAGGAGAACTCAGTGGAGGAGAGAAACTGTGACTTTATATATATATATATATATATATATATATATATATATATATATATATATATATATATATATGACTATTATCTTACAATTTTGACTATCTTGAAATTATGCACGGACCTGATCACAGTTTCAACACACTAACTCACTTTTAAAGGGGTTAATTTTGATACATTAAATAAGTATTATTGCATTCATGTCAAAAAATGTTGTTTTACATTTTGTTTTTGTACAATTCAGAAATTGTACTTTTACTTAAGTAGAGGAATTGAATCAGTACTTCTACTTTTACCAGAGTATTTTTTCACATTGTAGCTGTACTTCTACTTTTACCAGAGTATTTTTTCACATTGTAGCTGTACTTCTACTTTTACCACCTCTGAATGAAATGTAGCTCAAAGTGCTTTACATCCAGTTCAGGACGTTCTTTTATGTTAGAAAGGGTTACCAGTGGAGAACAAATTAAGATTTGAATTGTGTTTTCATAATGGGTGGGGATAATATCATTATTACAACATCCCCAGCTCAAAAAGAGTGTTCAAAGTAATCTATATATTTTTGATATAAATGATTGACTTTTTCCCTTCAACTTTTTATGTTGCTTTTAAAACAATAATGTAGCGTAAGATCAATATTGTACTAACAGTTGGATTAGATTACACAAGCCATTCTATGCACCTGTCAGAATTTTGGGATGTCGGAATATCGGGCAGACCCCAATGGGTGTATTTTGTCCCACTTTTCATCTTGTGTTATTTCTGTTTTTAATTATTTATTTTAATTATGATTTGTGTACGGCACTTTGGCCCAATGCAAAGTTTTTTTAAATTGCTTTATATAGTTAGTATGGTCTGGTATGGCATGGTATGGCTATTCTATTCTATTCTATTCTATTCTATGGCTCAGGAGGTAGAATGGGGGGGTTCGCAGTTTGAATCCTGCTCTGTCCTAATCGGTCCATTGTGCCCTTGGGCAAGGCACATCCCCTCCTTGCCTCCAGCTGCCCCAGGGCACTAGTGCCGACATACTGTATGTAGTTTAGCACCACCAAAGTGAGAATGTGGGAGCGAATGAATAATGGATCAATAATGTAAAGTGCTTTGAAAAGTAGTATAGAAATGTAATCCATTATTATTGTATTGTATACTGTTGTTGTTCTAATTATTGTATTTTAGCCCAGAATGGCACAATGAAAGCACACAACATAGTATATATTGAAATAAATATTAAATATTATAACAGGATATGTAATATTCTGCATTTCTAATTTGACATTTTAGGCTGATAAATAACAACTGGCATGTTTTGTTTTATCACACTGTTGACAAAACCTCATGAAGTAAAGTAAATTACTTTTCTTTTTTTTTTGTTAATACGAGTCTGGAGCTGGAACCTCCAAGCACCTGCTACATAACAAAGAACTGTTGTTAATTATATCTAAGAATTAATCAGTCAATGTCACATGGAGACTTTTTTTCTTTCTGCTTCTCCTTTGTTTTCTTTCTCAAAGGCTGACTTAGGATTTTGATGAATGCATTTTTTAAATGTATTATCTGGCTTCTTGCTCTGCTAGTTCAGAAAACTTAAGCTACTGCTTTGGAATTATGGTATTGTTTACAAGACACTGTGTGAAGTGAAATGGGGTTTGATAAATGGATTCTTCATGGTTGTTGATATCATTTGTAATCACATAAGATAATCCAAACCTGACTCCGTATTAACTTTTTGCATTGGGTGGAAATTGAGGTTAACCCTTTAACCCCTGATGCGTCAGCGCTGAAGTGTTCGGAATGGTTTAGTTGAAATATTCAGAAACATTGCATAGAGTATATTTAATGCGTCTTAGTCTTATTTAAATTGTATTTTATTGTATTTTAATTGTTTTTATTGTGTTTCACTGTAAACAACTTTGTGACTTTATATGTCTGTGTGATATAAATACAGCTTCTTTGTTTGTTTCTTAACTTAATTGTAGTTCTTTTTTTGTAAAGTTTTCACATGTTATTTATTACTTTGTAACTATGTATTAGCTCTTGTTCATTTTGTTGCTTATTTTGTTTGTTTTTCTAGATTTTCTTTTTCTTTTATTATTTTTCTTCAATTTTCTTCCTTTGTTCACATTACTTATTATTTTATTGGTTTATTATTAATTTTTCTTCATTTTTTTATTTATCACTTTGGCTGTTTCTGTTAAGTTTGCTGCTTATTTTATTTTATTTCTTTCTTTTTTTTTTTTTTTTTACTGTGGAACTCTTAAAGTCGGGCGGTACGGTGGTGCACAGAAGGACCCTGGTTCAATTCCCACACCAGACCTTTCTTTGTGGAGTTTGCATGTTCTCCTCGTATCTGCGTGGGTTTTCTCCAGGTACTCTGGTTTCCTCCCACCATCCAAACACATGCACTGATAGGTTAAACGGCTCCAGTTGGACCATATGCCTGTTGTTATAAAGGTTCATTATACAACCTTTCATATTCACTCAACACTCTGCTCTGAACTAACGAGTAAAAAGTACTGCTGGTCTGGATTTATACCAGTCATCCACTAATTCATTGATATTTCCCCTCAAACTTGTAGTACTTATTTAAATTTGGCATTGACTATATTCATAAAAGAGCATAAAACTGTGATTTTATTATTTTAAAAAAATAGACAAAGTGGATTTCCCATCACATTGCAAGATGATATGAGTATAGTTTAATTAGATTTTTCTTTCTGACATTAAATCTGAAGTCAGAAATGCTGGAGAAGCGTATGGCATGAGGAAAAAATGAGATTAATTTTCACCAGAGAGAAATGTTGTCCTGGCAGAATGTATAGTTCATTGGCCATTTTTCAGAGAACATGAATGATAGAACAAACATTTTTCTTTCACTCAAGACTAATGGTTTAATAAAGTCATTTATTACACTGCTCTACATTTTTTTTTAGAAAGTATCTACTTCAGACATTAAATGTGATAAATCTTACATACTTTACTAAGATGAATCAGAAAACAAATAACAAAAGTGCTGGTGAGTTCATGTTTTTAATATATATGATGGTGTGTTATTCCATATATGTGGTGGTTTATGTACATGTATACAATGGATTTGTAAATATTCCACTAAAAGAACCTGTAAAATGAATGGATCATAATGTGCAGACAGTGACACCAATATTCCTTTGGACTAAAACCTATTCTCTTCTTCATTCTACGAATTTCACATTTTGACCCATGACTTATCTTGGAAACTGGAGCCAACCAGCATTTAAGACTTGATTTTTTTGTTTGTTTGTTTGTTGTTGTTTTTTTATCTGTACATTTTATTAGTTTTATTCCAGAAGATAGATAGACAAACAGACAGGCAAGGACATAAATGGTTAAATATATCTACAAGATACAGAGGTATTTTCTATATACAATATACAAAATAAAGTGGAAATAAATAGAAAAAAATAATGGAACAGTACAATAATAAATTAGTAGCATACCAGTGCAACATGAACCTGTGCAAAAATGATGTGTAGCTTAAATATAAGTTAACCATATTCCCTAATTGAGAAGTGAAATTATCCAAGACAATGTATGAGTTGAACTGTGCAAAAATAGTGCAACATTTCACAGTTACTACAGTTGCTCATTGTCGTTGTTGTCGACACAACAAACATTTTCCATGTAGACCATGCTGTCAAAGTTTGTCATGTGGCCCCTTAAGAAAAAAGATTTACCCACCCCTGCTCTAAGCAATACCAGTTTCTTGGTACTGTTGATGTGCAGACAGGGCAGCCATTTTGAATGTTGAAATCAGGATTAATGAAGTTAGATAAGACAGATATTAGTCTTTTGTGGTAGTTGTGAATGAGACACTTTATTTTGTCAGATAGTAAAGCTGACCATTTTTCTTGACAAAAAGACCTTTAAAGTTCCTTTAAGATTTTAGGTTTTTTTGCACAAACTGCATATTTGACACCTCCTCAAATTGTCTGTGATATTGAGGTGTAATAATAGACCAATATATAAGGTGGATATCTACGTGTGTTTTTTGCATCTGTATTGACCTGTTGCATTGGCTGATATATGCTTGTTTTCACCTGCCATGATTCAATTCAGTTTGTCAATGAATTCGTTTTTTGTAGAGCCCCAAAGAACAACAAGGTTCTCTCATAGGGCTTTATAGAGTTGGTTTAAAAAACAATGAAATACACAGTACATCAGTGGTTTATAAATAGTGAGGTGGGCCTCCCCTGGGGGGTGCCAGAGGACTTCAGGGGAGGCGCAACATGAGAAGAAACAAATCCTGGATAAAAAAAAGAATAAATGTGTTAACATGTGGTTAAGCTAACAACAGTACATGTGAGGGATAAAAAGAGATGTTAAAAAACATATACAATGGAAATGGAAATATACCGAAAACATTTTAAGATGTGTTAAAATATAGGTTAAAAAACACACAGAGAATTTAAAATGTGTTTAGAAAATGGTAAAAAAAAAAAACAAAGATCTTACATGGTGAGGGAAAAAAATGTTAAAAACACATTTTTTTTTAGGATGTGTTAAAAATGATGTTAAAATTAAAAAAAAAAAAAAAAAGGTGGTAAGCACACACAAAAATGGTAAACTGTCACAGGGATATTGGCGTCACCCATGTGTGGTTAAGCCTGTCCCCCAACCAGGAGCAATATACCATCAAGGCTGTGTCACAAGGTCGTCAAGGAAGATGGACCACTTGGGAGGGTACAGTCAGAAGACCCCTCAGTTGGGCCGACCTGTGGAAGATGCCACAAGCCAGACTCAGCTTTCTGCTCAGGGCAACCTACGACACCTTGCCATGTCCCAGAAACCTCCACCAGTGGTTTGGCAAGGAAGAGAGCTGTTCCCTCTGCAACGCGCCCAACGCCAGCCTACAGCACCTACTGTCCGGCTGCAAGGTTGCACTGACGCAGGGGCGCTACAGATGGCGGCACGATCAAGTCCTGACAAAGCTGGCGGAAGTCCTAGAGTATCGCAGACAAGAGGCCAACAACCAGATCACAACTAAGCAGCCTCAGGTCAGGTTTGTGAGGCCAGGGGAAGGCAGTAGAGACACCAACAGACGAGCCCCCCGGAGTGTCCTATCCCAGGCAAGGGACTGGAGCATGAGGGCTGACATTGGCAGGCAGCTGCAGTTCCCCCGCGAGATCACAACCACGTCACTTCGGCCAGACATTGTGCTTTGGTCTGCTGCTGCGAAATCAGCCATGCTCGTAGAGCTCACCATCCCCTGGGAGGAGGGATTTCAAGCCGCCTACGAGCGAAAAGCAGCCAAGTATGCGGACCTGGCTGCGGAGTGCAAAGAGGCAGGCTGGTCCGCTAGCATCCACCCTGTGGAAGTAGGCTGTCGGGGCTTTGTCAGCACATCAATGACAAGGCTGCTGAGAGACGTGGGGACAACGGGAGCCAAGCTAAAAAGACAAACCAAGGCCCTTGCAGAGGAAGCCGAGAAAGGAAGTTTCTGGCTGTGGCTGAGGAGAAGGGATAAGAGCTGGGGGTCAAAGCTTTAAGATGGGTCAGCTGTAGGGGGTGGCAGGGAGACGTCCCTGCCACCGCCCCGCCACCAGGAGGCGTCCCGGGGTTAAAGAGGGTGAAACGCCGATGAGCGGTGGTCCCCGGCCGATGACCCTGCAGCTGACCCGGGGCGCTGAAGGAGGCGCGTCAGGCATATTTGTCCAGCAGGAAACAACACCATACCTGTACAATCAATCTGATTTCTGGGTAACCAGTGACAACTGAGAAAGGGCAGTTGACATCCAGGAAAGACTGGAGGACTTCCAGGAAAGGCTGGATGACAGCAGGAAAGTCTGCACCGGGAGTGGGCGGCTAGTTACCCAACCCACTAGACTCCTAACTAGGAGACACCCAACAGTAACTACAGAAACATTTAAGAAGAGACAACCCGAAGGCCCTCCGAGAGGCGGGATGGAAGATGGGCCGAACAGGACTGACAACACGGAAACGAACGGAACGGACATTGACAATGAGAAGAAGACCTTCAGATTGTGCAGGTGTGGATGGGGGAAAGTGACCACATACAGGGGTCTGCGAATTCACCAGGGGAGAAAGAGAAAGGAGTGCGAGAAGAAAGGAATACAACACCCTTGCACTGCTCCGGCAGGTAAGACAAGCAGGACCCCCAGCCGGGGAGAGAACCACAGAGCCGAGGGTCCCAACGGTGTTGTCGGTACGCAGAGGGTGGAGGAAGACCCCTCTGTGAGAAGCAGTACCTCCCTGGTATGTGAGCATGCAGAAGTGAGACCTCTCAGTCCCCCAGCCGCCCAGCAAACAGAGAAGAGGGAACCGGGAAGAAAGAGCGCAATTAAGTGGCCGAAAGCAAGGGATGTAAAGTCATGGCAGAAGTTGGACTTGGACCTCAGTCTAGTACTCGAGCACTCACTACGTGGTAAGGTGGACCAGAAGCTCAACCGTCTTGGAGACATCCTATATGAAGAGTGCAAAGCTAGATTCGGAAGTCTCACCAAAAACCCGCAGAACCCTGCTCAGAGAAAGGGGAGGAGGGAGGCCGAGATCGACGTTCTGGTGCACGACCGGCGCCAGCTCCGCAGGAGATGGAGAAAAGCATCGGAGGAGGAGAAGCAAGGTCTCAAGGTGCTTTGGGACGAGGTGAAGGGCAAGTTGGCCTGCTTGCGAAGAGCAGAACGTATTCGCAAACGCAGAAAACGAAAAGAGAAAGAAAGAGCTAGCTTCATGAGGAATCCCTTCAAGCACGCCCGTCAGCTCCTGGAGGAGAAGAGAAGCGGGAGATTGGAAGCCACCAAGGAGGAAGTTGAGCAGTACATCAGGGACCAATACAGCGACCCAAAGAAGAACGTTCCCTTAGGTTCGCCTGGGTACCTTCCTCCTGCAACCCCACCAACCACACCTTTCGACAGCTCCCCTCCCCGGCTGAGCGAGGTAAGAGCAGTCGTCAAGAAAGCGAGGGCAGCATCAGCTCCCGGGCCGAACGGTATCCCCTACAAGCTCTATAAGAACTGCCCCAAAGTGCTGAAATGCCTGTGGAAGCTCATGAGCATAGCATGGAAGAACAAACTCATACCATCGGAGTGGCAAAGAGCCGCGGCAGTGTTTATTCCAAAAGAACTGGAGTCCCGCAGCATCAATCAGTTCAGGAGCATCGCACTGCTGAACGTAGAGGGAAAAGTCTTCTTTGGAGTTATGGCCAAGAGGCTAACATCTTACCTCACAGAGAATGGCTACATCGACACCAGCTGTCAAAAAGCAGGAGTGCCAGGTTTTCCAGGATGCGCGGAACATTCTTCGATGATTTGGGGGCAGATCCAGAGAGCCAAGAAGGAAAAGAGTGACCTCCATGTGGTGTGGCTTGACCTCGCCAATGCCTATGGATCTGTCCCTCACAAGCTCATCCAGTTTGCTTTGGAGTTCTTCCACGTCCCTGACACCATCATAAACCTGATAGCCAGCTACTTTAAGGACTTCCAGATGTGTTTCAGCCTCCAAGATTTTACAACAGGATGGCAGCACCTGGAAGTTGGCATCGCCATGGGGTGTTCCATCTCCCCAGCCCTGTTCGTCACGGCCTTTGAAATCATTCTCCGCGGAGCCCGACAGACCGTGGGAGGGATAAGGCTCCAGTCAGGGCAGAGGCTTCCACCACTCCGTAGCTATATGGACGACGTTACTGTGGTGCTGCAGACATCCCCATGCACAAGAAGGTGTCTGAAGAGGCTGGACGAGCTAGTGACATGGGCAAGGATGAAGATAAAACCCTCCAAATCACGGAGTCTCTCCTTGCGCAAAGGCACCAGGAACGACAGTACCATCTTTATCGCAGGAGGCAAACAGATCCCGCTACTGGCCAACCAGGCCATCCGGAGCCTGGGGAGGCAGTACAACGCAGACCTGTCGGACAAGCATGCAGGCAAGGCAGTACGGAAGCAACTCGCGGTGGGCCTGGCGAGCATTGACAAGAGCCAGCTCCCCGGAAAGTACAAATTGTGGTGCTACAACTTCACACTGTACCAGAGGATTATGTGGCCACTGAAGATGTGTGAGATTCCATCCTCAACAGTTAATGGGTTGGACAGACTAGCCAACTCATACATTCGGAAGTGGCTGGGCCTACCACGGGGCTTCTCCGATGCAGGCTTGTTCGGGGAGACGGCGCTGCAACTGCCGGTCCAGTCCATCATCCTGGGCTATAAGCAGGAGAAGGCAAGGATGGTGCTCGAGCTGAAAGAATCCTTGGATCCTACTGTGAGGAATGCACTCATTCCCACCCGAACGGGTAGGAAGTGGCAAGCAGGCCCAGAGGTTGCCAAGGCCATTGGCAGGCTCCAACACCAGGAGATCACCGGCAGGACACAAGAAGGTAGAGCGGGGCTGGGGTGGGGAGTTTCTCCCCGCCTCTGGTCCAAGGCCACAAAGAGAGAACGGAAAGCCATGGTTGTGGAAGAGGTGTCAAGGGCGAACCAGGAGCAATATACCATCAAGGCTGTGTCACAAGGTCGTCAAGGAAGATGGACCACTTGGGAGGGTACAGTCAGAAGACCCCTCAGTTGGGCCGACCTGTGGAAGATGCCACAAGCCAGACTCAGCTTTCTGCTCAGGGCAACCTACGACACCTTGCCATGTCCCAGAAACCTCCACCAGTGGTTTGGCAAGGAAGAGAGCTGTTCCCTCTGCAACGCGCCCAACGCCAGCCTACAGCACCTACTGTCCGGCTGCAAGGTTGCACTGACGCAGGGGCGCTACAGATGGCGGCACGATCAAGTCCTGACAAAGCTGGCGGAAGTCCTAGAGTATCGCAGACAAGAGGCCAACAACCAGATCACAACTAAGCAGCCTCAGGTCAGGTTTGTGAGGCCAGGGGAAGGCAGTAGAGACACCAACAGACGAGCCCCCCGGAGTGTCCTATCCCAGGCAAGGGACTGGAGCATGAGGGCTGACATTGGCAGGCAGCTGCAGTTCCCCCGCGAGATCACAACCACGTCACTTCGGCCAGACATTGTGCTTTGGTCTGCTGCTGCGAAATCAGCCATGCTCGTAGAGCTCACCATCCCCTGGGAGGAGGGATTTCAAGCCGCCTACGAGCGAAAAGCAGCCAAGTATGCGGACCTGGCTGCGGAGTGCAAAGAGGCAGGCTGGTCCGCTAGCATCCACCCTGTGGAAGTAGGCTGTCGGGGCTTTGTCAGCACATCAATGACAAGGCTGCTGAGAGACGTGGGGACAACGGGAGCCAAGCTAAAAAGACAAACCAAGGCCCTTGCAGAGGAAGCCGAGAAAGGAAGTTTCTGGCTGTGGCTGAGGAGAAGGGATAAGAGCTGGGGGTCAAAGCTTTAAGATGGGTCAGCTGTAGGGGGTGGCAGGGAGACGTCCCTGCCACCGCCCCGCCACCAGGAGGCGTCCCGGGGTTAAAGAGGGTGAAACGCCGATGAGCGGTGGTCCCCGGCCGATGACCCTGCAGCTGACCCGGGGCGCTGAAGGAGGCGCGTCAGGCATATTTGTCCAGCAGGAAACAACACCATACCTGTACAATCAAACAGCGAACCTTAAGTAGCATTAGCATTAGCATCTACATAAAAAGACGGAGCCAGAGTAGTTGCTGCACAAACTTTAAAAAAAATGGTGGAGCAAACTGGTTCATGTGCTCTCTGTGGAAATAAAGCGTGTTTTTTTTTTCTACACATTTTCAAAACAAGCGACGGCACAAAACCTAGCTGGATGTTACTGTGGGATGGTAAATACACAGAGAGAGAGAAAGGGGAGGGGGGAGTGTTCCTTCACGCATTCTGAGCCAATCAGAGACGCCTCCTTACTGTGTCATCAACATGTATGAGGAAGTACCGGTAAACTCTGTTGTTTGACCTCAAGTCATTTTTCGACCCTCCAAAAACACCTGTAAACAAAGCAATCAGGATATTTTTATTAACAGAACCAATGTGCAATGTATTAAATAACAATTGTGAAAAATATTAATGAATTGATATTGGAATGAGACCTTTAAACTTTATTGCAGTGCACACTCACCAAAGATAACCTCACCACATATACATGAAGTGATAACACCCTGAAGCCCCCCCCCCCTTTCTTTTGTTTTGGAAAAAAAAAAGTTCCTTCACGATACTCACTGTGTAAAGTTTTCCAATGTTTATTATATGTGCTTCCTTACACTGGTCTACACGTAAATTGCTTCCAGAATGAAACAAATGTGTGTTACTGATAAAGAAAAGTCAAGTCTTAAATGGTGATTGGTTCAATGTTTCCAAGATAAGTCTGGGGTCAATATGTGAAATATTGGTCTCAGATCTACATTATGATCCATTCACTTTACAGGTTCTTTTTAGTGTTATATTTATATTTACAAATCCATTGTATACATGTACATAAACCACCATATACTGAATGTGTAAATGGTGAATAGACTGAGGACATTTTGTGCACCCCTGGTTCCCAGAGCGCTTCACAATTCCAAACATTCACCCATTCACACACATACACACACACACACACACACATATACCAGTAGATGGCTGCCGCCATACATGGAGCTGCCTGTCCCTACTGGGAGCAATTTGGGGTTCAGTGTCTTGCCCAAGGACACTTCGACATATGGACAGTCAGAAGATGACCCCCTCTACCAACTGGGCCACATATGATGGTCTGTAATAACCACTATATATGTGTGATAACACACCATCATATGTATTAAAAACATGAGCAAACCAGCACTTTTTATTTGTTTTCTGATTCATCTTATTAAAGTATGTAAGATTTAACACATTTAATGTCTGACGTAGATATTTTCTAAAAAAAAAAAAGAAAAGAGACCAATCTTATCTGCTGGTTGTTCATTTTAATCTGATATTGTATTCGTAACAAAAGTCTTGTTAATCTGATATGATGTTTAATTTATTGTCATTTCACACAAAGCACTTCAAAAACAAAATACCAATCCAGTCAAACATGATCAAAACCAGATTAAATAAACACTAAAATACGGATATACAAGAAAGTACACTTAGTGACCTAAAACTACTTTAAAACCAGTAGATAATAATTATTACACACTAAATAGAAATGTTCCTGTCCTTTAATTGCACATTCCCTATTTAAAGTTTAACAGTAGGATGGCAGTTGGGACACAACTCTTTGTGGCTTCATTGTGGCTGTGATACTAAACTTTAATGTTAAACCTTATCTTCATTATAGAACAAGTGTCCTCCACACCAGTGACAGGTCAACTTCTCCTTATGTTTTGGGTCATGTTGGAATATTTATGAGCACAGCTGTATACTACTTCTATAAACCTCCCAGTTGCTTCATCCTGCATCCTTTTCTTCCACTTCCACTGTTTCTTTTGCTCAGTTTGAGCCAGGATGAGGTAATATTACAAAGCAGAAAGCAGTTCTTCACAGGCGTTACCCAGCAGAGTGTGAAAAGTGAAACATAATCTCTCCAGAGACCATTGGTGCTGCCTTCTCATGCCGTAAATAATGGACTTTATGTTTCTGAATGTCATACACGTACAATGATGGGACACAATTTTATCAGCGAGGAGTTGTGGGAGTCTTGTGATGGTGATGGTGGCCAAGGGGAGTTATGGCTGTGGAACCGATTCAATACACCACAACAGGTTTACACTAACTGCTCTGATTTAATATATCATCTCTCAGACTCCGTTTGATGGATCTTTATGTATGTCTTTGCATACTATGTGACACAGAACTGTATTTACTGGTTAATAAAATCACAATGTCTTCATAAAAATTGGGTGAAGGAAATAGAAAGTAATCTACAAAGGCCATGATGTGTAAAATTGGATTTTCCATAGGAGCCACAGAGAGGAACAGTTGTCGATAGAGGTGGATGCGCACTAGTGTGTTTATCATTTTTGCCATTTTAATGGAGAGTAAAAAAAAAAAATTAAAAAAAAAAGTTCCTGAAGAATAATAGTCATATACACTTACCATTTGAATCCATTGTTTGGGGATCATAGTTTTTGGGCAACATACTAACAGTACATTATCCCATTTATCTGAGTCAGCAATGCAAACACAGTGGCTGTATTAATTCCAAACCAATGTGGCCGAGTCATAACCATGACATATACCTGTTGGAAATCAGTTTGCATTTCACACTACATTACCATGGCATTAATTCAACAGCCATTCACTTCCATCCACAGCCAAACACCACATATAGTATATCCAAGCTGAGGAAAGCATAATTTACACCAGGGAAAAAAAAAATGACATTATGACCACAGCATGAACAGAAAACAACATCTGTAGTATTTGTTCATCTTATCACCCTTCTAAAATTACTACAAAAAAAACCCCAAGAAAATAATCAGAATTTTCAGGAAACGTAACTACCTTTTTTTTTTGGCTTGGCTCACTAAAAAGAGTTCATTCTTTCAGCTCCCAAGTGGCTCTTTGTATTTTTTGGTGTTTAATTTATTACCAACAATAATGCAAAATCAAGTGCAATATAAATAACTAATGTAAAAAAAGCATCTACAATATCAAACTTTTATTATATAAATAAATCTTTATTTATTTAGTCTACAGTGATAATAATAATAAAAAAAAAATGAATGGAGGGTTCTCTAGTGCATGTGCAGGTTATTAGTAGAGCCAGCTCTATATTAAAATTTGGTTTTACACACTCTGCAGTTGGCCTTTATTTGACCAATATAATTGAAATTAGTCCAAATTTTGATGTGTCTCCTGTCATCACTCATTGTATCAACTTTTTTTTTTTTTTTTTTTTAACTTTTCCAGTCTGTTTTGGTTGTGGTCTCTCTGCTCTCTCATCTCCCTCCCTCCTGTGTGTGTGTGTGTGTGTGTGCTTGTTGTGTGCTACAGTATGTGTGTAACTCCACCCCTCTCCCCTCTGCTCAACACATAAACACTGACCAAACAAGTGTGGCTTTGGGAGAGAGAGAGAGAGAGAGAGAGAGAGAGCAGCTACCAATCAGGAGCTGGTTCCTGTCCTTCACGTTAACGAGCCGACACTTAGAGCCGCTTTGTTTGCAACCGACACATGACTAATATGTGACCTGTGTGTGATCTATTAAAGACAAACCCACCTTTACATCATTGAAATACAACAAATGCTATCATTTTGCATCCCAGGAAGAAGAGAAGCGACAGGAAAAAACATGTACCCCTTTCCCACTGGTCAAAAAACTTGCTTTGTCTTTTTCAGGTAATTTAACATGTATTTTAACAGTTGAAGCCAATATATTTTATCGAATGATGACATGTAAAGAGGGATATCTCAAGCATTTCTTTCTTGTAATATTGCTTATGATTTACAGCTTATTATTACTGGTTTACCTCAAACCCAAAAACTCAGAAAATTTTAATATTGCTTGAAAGTAAGTTTTCTGAAGCTGTAAGTCCTATTCGTCAAAATCAAAACAAATAAAAGCTGGCAATATATTAATTTCTCTTTATAATATATACAGAATAACAGAAATGTTTTCACTTTGTCAGAATATTCTAATTTTTCAACTAGTACCTGTAATATATGTGAAAGAAAAGTCAGTCACGATCTGCCTGTTTTTCTTTTTCTTTCTTTCTGCTGGTTGCATGTAAGTCATTTCAGGGTCACATTCAGTTCATACTCAAAACTGATAGACATGGCATTTCATTTGCAATATGGATGAGCACACACAAAAGAAAACAGCCTATAACTGTTTCAAATAGAACAAAACTTCTTAAATTTGATTCCTGTTAATGGAATTCGATCATTATTATATTAACTAATAAACTGCTAATTTTGCGGCAGTTCCCAAAGTAATTTCTCTCTATTTTGTCCTTTCTTGGGTGTTTTTTTAAGCATTTCATGTAACTTATTTCAGTTCAAGTTATGAATTTTCCTATATTTAATATACGGATCATGTAGATGTTCATAAATATTCTGGGTAAATTTACGATTTCTATGAAAATAATGAAAACTTAAGAAAACACATGACTTTTTCTATGAAATATATTAATAACTGAGCATAAAACAAACATATCCATCCATTGTCATTAATTAAACTCCATGGGTTTTATTGGTGTTTCCACGGTAACCACAGCTTCTCTGAACATCCAAAGGGGTCATATCTGATGACCATGAAAGGATGACACATTGTCATTTACACCAATTATTTACATGCATTGATACAGTGGATCAAAAGGTAATAAACAGTGTCAATTTGTTTGGATTTTTATGGGTTAAAATATCGTAATATTAAAGCACTGGAGCACTAACCACAGCTAAAGTTTCAAAAATATTTTCCAAGAGTAAAACACATTATTTCTCAGTGCAGAGCCTCAGGTCAATAAAGGAAACCCAGTACATTTAACAGTGTCACTAGGGGACTTGATAAAAGCTGGAAAATATCAGTAACAGCTGTGTGTGTTTTTAAACTATTTACTGTAAATGACATTAAGAGCGAGCAAAGAAAAAATAGTTCATCTTATTAGCAGTTAAATAATATTTCTTAGTTAAATGCTGCTTTATACCTGTTCCATGTATTGTTGCAGTGTGATAGTTTTGATCCTACAGTTCAGCCCTACTGTGATGTTTACGGGTCTATAATAAACTCCAAGGAGAATGCAGCATACAAACAGCTGCAGGCTACAAGTACAACACCTGTACAGCTTTGTTTTTCATCAAGCCCAGGCTTAAAGGCTGAGAGTGAGACAGTGACTGTTTGGGGCCAAAAAGACTCAGAGTATTCCAACAACAGCTGGAAAAAATACTGACTTTAACTCGAATACATGACAAGATGCTCTGGAATTCTTGGGGTGAATGTTATTTCAACCCTGACCCCTTCCCCTCTGTTTTGTACCCTATCCACGTGTAGGAGTAGGGGTGTCTTTGTACCATTTTAAATGGAGATTTTCCAGAGGCAGACTCCAAACGGAGGGGCACGAGAAATTTCCCAGGATACAAGGCAAGGTAAATGTATTTGTGTAGCACATTACTGTACATGTACAAGACAATTCAAGGTGCTTTACATAAAACATATAAGAAAAATAAAATGATTAAGATGCACTAAAAGACAATTAAAATAAGAGACATAAAAACATTTAAAAACAAATGAGAATTGAAGTAAAAGCTCTGGATTTTGGGAACACACAGTAAACCTGTTCCTGATGACCTATGACCTCAGGGCTCTGGATGCTTCATATGGAACCAGCAGGTCTAAGATGGATTTGGGTCCAAGGTCGTTGAGTGCTTTATAGACCAGGAGTAAGATTTAGAATTCTATCCTTTGACAATGTAAGGATGTGAGGACCGGTGTGATGTGGTCCAGTTTCCTGGTACTGGTCAGGACTCTGGCAGCAGCGTTTTAGATCAGCTGTAGTTTTTTTTTTTTTTTTTTTAATGCGAATCATCAAAAAAAGAAATAAAAAATGGCGGCATCTACAAAAGAAGTACACAAATGTAGTATTTTCGCTGTAATTAAGTGTTTTTAAGTTGTGATAATTGTTGTATTGTATAAAGTTTGACATTGTCACAATTTATAATGGTAATTTTCTCCATAAAACCCACATGAAAAAAAAAAAATGCTATTTGCGTAAACGTAATATAGCTCAGGAGAACACGAAAACTACAGCAGAAGACATGTGTGTTTATTTCTGGTTAAAGCTGTCATATTTGGTTACGTAACAACTGGCGGAGCGAACTGATGACGTAGGTGAGTGTTGAAGGGGTGTCCCAAATCATAGAGGTTCCTTATAGATAGCCCCATTTGAAGGGGTAAAGGGTAGGGCTAATGGACTTCTGTTTTTATTGGATGCAGATGGCTTTGTATAAGTGATAGCACTGCTCTAAAATGTTTTATGAAGTATCAGCTTCAGACAATACGCTGGATTTAAGTGAGGAGGTGGTGGACAGACAGTAGAAAAACTGATGTCCATCTATGTACAACCCCTCCCACTCCCTGTAGGGGCCTAGAACAGCTCCTTCAGTACAAGATCGTTACAGCCCCCCCCCCCTCTGCCCCCCGCAAGAACGAGCGCTTCCACAAGTCTTTCCTCCCCACAGCCATCAGACTGTATACTAACTAGGGTTGTCAAACGAGTACAATTTTAATCAGATTATATCACATGGTTGATTCAGATTAATGTTGATTAATTATGATGATGAAAGCACGTTATGTCGGTCAACTATTCTGTCTGGGGGGGGGGGGGGGTGCACTAAGAAACACAAAACATGCAGAGAAAAAAAATATGCGAACAGATACAAATGATGATAAATCCAAAACATTCAAATACCCCTCTAAAATACAGAAAAAAACCCCCAAAGACATTTGATAAAATATTCAAAATACTGACCAAAGACGACAAACACCAGATTATTTTATGTCTCATAGAATTATCCGGTGGTTTTAGCCCCTTTTGAACCACAAACCACATTTTTAGAACGAGCAACAAAATGTGCAGCAGCTATTTGTGAGCTTTGTAAATCGGGCCAATAGAAATGTAGCTGCATATTATTCCTGCCACAAACCTCTTATGTCCAAAACTGTTAATTTTTCAGGAAACTAGAAAAAACTATGTATATTCTAAATAAATTAAGGGAGTTCAGCGATGTAGTTACATGCTTTATTCAACACTTTTTATTGGTTAAAGACTGACCAATAAATATTTTTTGACAATAGTTACTGTAGTGTGTATGTTAGTGTTCAACATCTCTTCAGTGGAAATTCAGTCAAGTGGTGATCAGGAGGAACCACAAAACTAAATAAGAAGGAAAAAAAAATTACACTGCCACAAATGTCACCGCTCATATAACCTTTGACTTGGACAGTTTGACATTAGGCCTCATAGGCATCCATATTGATGCACTGAAAGTTTCCACCAATGAATGATCATTACTGGAGGCACAAATAGTACATGTACATTTTTTATTTTTATTCTTTTTACTAAATTTTACTTATTTAAATACATTTACTCAAGCAGTGGATAGTCAGGCATATGTTAGAATAGAATACAATAGAATGCAATACTTTATTTATCCCACCCTGGGGACATTTCACAGTTTTAGTGCAGGTATAGATATCAGAGAAGAGCTTATTACATATTTACAGTATTTACATCACTTTGCATTAGTTATAAGTGTATATATGAGGTGTTATTAGGGGCTGTCAAAATAAATGCATTAACACAGATTAATTTGTCATTGTGATTAATTTGATTAAATCTTTTAAATGGAACAGTGGTGAAACAAAAAAAAAATTACCATGTATTTTTATTTATTTTTTTGTTATGAAAAGCAAGTTGCACTAAGTGACTTGAAATATTAACAGTGCTTGGTAGGATTTTTTGTTTGTTTCAGACATCTTTTGGATAATTAACCCTTTGACATGTAAATTATAAGATTAAGATTTTTTTCCTAAGTGTTTTTATTCCTCTTTAGACATGAAAAAAGCAATGGGATTGAAATATTTATAATGAACCTTTTTTTTTTATGAAGTTAAAAAAATGTCCACTCAGCTGGAAAACGTGTTTAAGCTTTGAAGCAAAGAAGCATGCATTTAAAACGCAATATCAGAACACTATGAAATAAAAATACTTTTAATGCAGTTTTTGTTTCAGAAGAGACTATTAATTACAGTCTAATAACAACAAGCAATTGATTTACACATAAACATGTTAATGCAAATCAGTCCAAGTACAGTAATGATATGAACTGGCTGATATGGAACTAGATAGATAGATAGAGAGAGAGAGAGAGAGAGAGAGAGAGAGAGAGAGAGAGAGAGAGAGAGAGAGAGAGAGAGAGAGGAGAGAGAGAGAGAGAGAGAGAGAGAGAGAAAGATAGATAGATAGATAGATAGATAGATAGATAGATAGATAGATAGATAGATAGATAGATAGATAGATAGATAGATAGATAGATAGATAGATAGATAGATAGATAGATAGATAGATAGATAGATAGATAGATAGATAGATAGATAGATAGATAGCTTTATTGTCTGTTCCACATAAAAACAGACATTCGTCTTTGTCACGGCTTCTCAAAATACCCTCCTCACCAAAACACATTGCCACAATTAATAGACACACATAAAATAATTAAAAACCCTAAAAACACAGTGCAGACATGTTTGAATAACTGTCCACTTCATAAGAGACCCAGAAGAAGGTGGACTCCAATACAATACTCCCAGACAAAAATACAATTTTAACAGCTTTATAGAAAAAACTGAGGAGTTAGATGGGCAGCTGCAAAAGAGATCGTCTGGAGACAAACTGTCAGAACAACAACTAGGGGACAAGGCAAAATGTCCATCAGAGGAAAAAAATACAGGGTCAGAATCAGAACACAGGCCAACAAACTCAGAGGAGATCCAAAAAAGGTTAGCGGACAACAAGCGGGGGTCAGATCAGGAGTCCAGAATCCATAGAAGTGCCGATGGGGAGTAAGTAGTCTCTTGGTCAGGGGTGAAATCCAGGTCCGGTAACAGGTGGCAGGTATCAAGCAAACACACAGAGAAGGGGCAGACAACAGACAAAATCCAGAGAACACAAACAAGAATAGAACCAGAGAAATCAAGACAAGATAGACCGCTCATTTGATGCATGGGTAACAAACAAATTTGTGATTAGACAAAGAAACAGGAGGAGCTGAAATAGGGGACTAAACAGGTGGAACAGAATGGGATTAATTTATGGGTGGAGACACACACTGTGGCCAGGAGGAAAGTAGGTAAAAGACAAACCCAGATGTCAAAAGTAAAAACCCAGACACTCACAATGGCAGAAAAAACAGGAAGACGAACAGAAAACTAACAAAACAAGACATAACAATATTCAGAATGTACCCCCTACTGGAGTGACCAGTATGCATCAAAGGGTTAAAAATACACTGCTGTTCCTGATAAATGAACATAATAAAAGGGTGAACCACTCAGTTCATAGAAAAGCCAATAAAAGGTTGTTGCACATCGCACAGATACGAGCTCCCTTGTGTGAAGAACGCAATCCAGTGACATACATAGAAATGTCGCGGTTACTGCAGGTTCCAAAAACGCATTTTAAATCTTCTTATGTTCATTTATTCATACCAAAGTTCACATGTCAACAATACTCGTTTCCCATCAATAACATCCTCCTCCTGGTTCTTCCACTTTAGTCAGCTGTTGCTTTTTACAATGCTCAAACCGCACACGTGCATGCGGTCACCAGAAATTAACCGGTCACACCACAGTACCTTTTGCACCCCGTGAGTTTGTTTTTAGTAAAATAGCGCTCAGGCATGCAGTGGAAGGGGGCAAATGAGGAAAAAGATAAAAGCCTTCTCTCTGGTGTAACTCATCAATCACAGTGACAATTTGCTTTGTACTTCCCCCAACCGGCCACTGCTATCACTGATTGGGTCACTACGCACCGACACAATAGATACGGCACATGAAATGTGAAATGCGGACGGGCACGGTCTTTGGCTGTCTGCCTTTTTGCTCTCATCAACTTGTAATTGCTGTGACAAAATATCAACCCCAATTTTTCCGTCAAAGTATCATGTCTCCTTTGTGATGCAAAAAAAAAAAAGAAAAAAAAAAAGCCAAACGGGTACAAATGAGAACAAAGAAGTGAAATGCAGAGTTTTAATAGGGCACATGTACACAGACAGAGGTCCAGCTGGTGCAGGACCATCTGTCCAGGTGCCCTTTCTAATGCAAACCCAGTCATTTTTCAGGACTGTTCTGCTCACAGTATGCTTTAAATAATGGATTTGTTATTGCTGGGAAAGTTACATTTTGTCTATATTTAAAACTGGCATCGCAGTGACTCTGTAAGTTGCCCTGCAGGGAAACTGTTTCAGGGAGGTTGATAGAGGGAAATTGTTCATCGTTCTTAGTTTTATCCAAGCAGCAGTAATAAAACCACAGGCATAAATTGTATGCGAAAAGTAATGACTTATATAACATCTAAGCCGTTTCAACTTTTTTTTTTTTTTTCCCTCCCCTTTTAATCAGAACTTATTTTCAACATGTGGCCTAATTACTCTGTAACCTTTCTCTTCAAACATCAGACCTCAATGAGCCATGTCTCCAGTGTTTGGCGTGTTGTAATAATGACGTGTCTGAGTCAACGCGCACACACAAAAGCACTCACTGAGAGAAAGTCAAATTTCAGCTATTTTGGGGTCAGCAAGTTTAAATTTCATCCAAAATAGCCGAAAGACTGCGTAGCCTTGAGAATATTCAGCTTGAATGTTTAACTAACTGAATGATGTGCGCTCAGAAACAGACGCTTTTGAATTTGGCTTTTTGTCTTGCAGCACTGAAAACCGAGATACAGCATTGAAACACATGCATTCATTTATTTTCTGTACCTGTTTATCTTGACTAGGGTCACAGGGGTCATTAGAGCCTATCCCAGATTGTCCATCGGTTCATCACAGGACTGAACATGTATACACTCACTCTCACATTCATATCTATGGGTCATTTAGATGAACCTGTTAGAATCTGGTTTGTTTTGAAAACCCTGAGCTGGGTCCTGCTTCAGGAATAAATTGAGGCGAGCCAATGAGGAGGTCTAGATCTTCAAGGTTCTTGTGGTTTATGATTATTATTGCCATCACATGTTAAATACAGTGTTGTACCTGAACGCGTTCATTGAACGATCGTTCACAAACTATATCATATTTTTAAGGAACGTGAACGACTCATTCACTTTTGCCAAATGAACGGGAAGTTGTGAACGCGGTTATTCTGGCATTTATTGAACTGCGCTCTTATGTAGTTCACATTTTGTTCTTATCATGTTGTAATTATTGAGTCCTATAAGGAATAAAATGGGATCAAAACACAGCATTATCATAGATGTCATTTTTATATTATTCTGAACAGAGACAGAGAGAGAGGGAGAGAAAGAGGTGCAGAGAGTTTTTGGGAGCGGAGAAAAAGAGTTAAATGTACAGAGTGTGACCGGCGACCAGAGCAGGTGTTGTCCCGTTCTTGGAAATAAACAGTGAAAATGAAGCTCACTGAAACCACTCCTTGTGTTCTAAGAACCTGCAGAGGGAAGTTAACCCCGGGGTAAGGGACTTACTTCAGCCCTGGAGGGGTGGCATTTTGCCCTGATTATCTTACTACAGGATAACGTCAGAAACGGTTAATAATATGTTTACAATAATAACACAAAAAAAAAGAATGAAAAAGTTCATTTTGGGATCCATGAACTTCTAGTTCATAATTTGGAAGAATGAACGATGAACTGAACTAATTCATATTGAGTAACTTGAACTGAACTTTGCACTAGTTCCTAATCAAGGTGAACTTTCCTAACACTGGTTAAATACACAATTGATCAGCGCTGATCCCCAGCTACAACCCAATGTCCCTTTGTTTACACTAAATCCAGTATTATTTCCTTCTCCCCACCCACAGGTGGAGCTTGACTTACTGCTGTTCATGGTCACTTCCAATTGGTTCCCTGTCCACTTACACTATATGACCAAAAGTATTCGCTCACCTGCCTTGAAATACACTGAAATGACATCCCATTCTTAATCTATGGAGTTTAATATGTACAGATATTTATACATAAATGTAGGGAGTAAAAATAAATGCTCAAGTAAAGTAAAGACACCTAAAATCTGAACTTAAGTACAGTAAAGAAAGGACTTTTACTTAGTTACTTAGTTAGAATAAACCAGAAGGTAAAACACAAACACAAACCAACTAAAGGAACATCAAACACACATGAACAGTATAAGACAGAATATTGATGTAACGTCAGTATTAAAACCCTTTATCTTTATACTGAGACCAGATGATGTGTTTATAGAACAGTTTATTGGATCAGTGGATCTGTTGGCATTGCTTGTGCTTAATGTCCAGATGGTTCCACAGTTTCACTCCACATATAAAGTATTTTTTGAATCTTTCCTTTTTATTGTGTCATCACAGAACCGTTCATTGAAAAGTCACCGCATATATATTTTTATCATTAAGTTCTTCTTGACACTCGCCCAATTTCAAGCCAATTAGGTTAATTTTCTAGGGAGAGAATTAGAGCATAATGCTAAAAATGTGCCAAAATGTCATATTGAAACCAAAGGGTTGGACCTGGTATCTGGTTTAGGGGCTGATTCCAGCTGGCTTTTGTGTCCATCTGGACCCCATACATGTACCCAACCAATTAGGAAAGTGTTGGAGAAACCTCTACTGTAGGAGGGGTACTTATCAGTTTTCTACAACCTTCTAAAGCACATTCAAAGTTCCTTCAACTCCTCAAAAAGTATGATTTATGGTCATGGTCTCTCAGTGACCGGTCAGTGCGCTGACCTTAAAAAAAGTCCAGCTCAAAAACAGGTTGAAAGAACATTAGGTGGGACTGAATAAGGTGGTGCAGGCCTTCAGATTAAAGCCTTCATATCACTGACCCAGTTAAACAACAAGATGAAACAGGATTATTAAGACATTGTTTTTTTGCAGCTCATTGCACATTAGTAAGTCAATTCCAAATGAGTGCAACATGTTTTATAAATTCATGATCTTGTTAGACAATAAAATGCTTAATACTTAATGGAACTGGTGGATCACAGGTGTCAAACAAAAGGCCGGGGGCCAAATCCGACTTGCCAAAGGGTCCATTCTGGCCTGTAGGATGAATTACAATTAAGGTATTAACAATGTAAAAATGATTTGAATTCAGGTTCTATATACAAAATAATTAGATCTCAATTGGGTCAGAGCAGTAAAATATGATTAAAATTACCTATAAATAATGAAAACTGCAGATTTTAATGTAAAAAAAGTCAAATTACATGAACATGTTTATGTTAACGAACCACCATTTTACAAAAACGTGCAATTTTCTGAAGAGAAGTCTGTGTAATTTGACCAATATTCTGCCTGTTACTAAATGTTTAAGTGTATTTGTAAGTTGTTCTGCACATGTGCGAATGACAAACTGCTAAATGGAAGCAGAAAATGGTTTAAACTTGCACTTGTTTTTCTGATGACATGTCAAGTTGTTGATATTATTCACATTTTGAGGAAACATTACAGATGTAAACTGCCCTACAAAGTAAAAAGGTTGTAACTGTGGTTTTTTTTGGGGAGGATTGGCGAAAATTGTGTTTTTTGCAACATGCATTTTGGAGAAAATGGTGAGTGTTTGTACAGTAACTGCAAAAAAGTACTAATAAAACAAAACAAAAAGGCCGTAAAGACCATTACTGTGTTCTTACCAGTGTCCATTTAGGACCCTTACCCAATAGTTTACAGTGAATCACTGTATTAGACTGAAACAGATGATGGAATTACTGTATTCTACACTATAAGGTGAACTGTCAATGAATGTTTTTTATGGAGGTTTTTCGTATATAAGGTGCATTAAGTGAAGTCAAACTCATGAGATAAAAAGTCAAAATTATGTGATTAAAAAGCCAAAATTCTGAGATAAAAAGTCAAAATTATGTGATTAAAAAGCCAAAATTCTGAGATAAAAAGTCAAAATTATGTGATTAAAAAGCCAAAATTATGTGATTAAAAGTCAAAATGTTGAGATAAAAAGTCAAAATTATGTGATTAAAAAAGTCAAAATTCTGAGATAAAAAGTCAAATTATGTGATTAAAAAGCCAAAATTCTGAGATAAAAAGTCAAAATTATGTGATTAAAAAGCCAAAATTACGAGATAAAAAGTCTAAATTATGTGATTAAAAAGCCAAAATTATGAGATAAAAAGCCAAAAATCATGTGATGGTCAAAATTATGAAATAAGAAATCAAAATATGTGTTAAAAGGCTAAATTAATGATAAAAGGTCAAAAACTATGTAAAAAAGGTCAAAATCATCAAATAAAGTCAAAATTCCCAGTTGCTAATCATTACAAGAATGAATCCACATATAAGGTGCACTGTGGTTTTTGGATAACTACTGCAGGTAATATGCAGTAACAATAACTGCCTCATGTTCAATATCAACAACTACTGGGGAGAACTTTAAGGTCATTGTTCTCAGTTTGGTGTCTGTGCAGTTACTGCCTTTTTTACTTTGTAAGGCAGTAAACATGACCAGACTATTTATTACTATTATTATTTTACTGGTCTGGTTCTTTTCAGATCATACTGGGCTGGATGTTGAAACCCTAATGAAATGAAATAAGGACAGGTTTTATTCCACTATATTCAAACACAAGAGGATATTTGTTCAAAGTCCAATATATATTTACTGTATGCATGTATTTGTCATCCATTTTTTCCAACCATTTACCTCCTGTTCTCATGGGATAACCAGAGATGAGCAATGACGGCAAAATATTCTCACGGGACGTCACGGTAGTATTGATAGAAAACATATTCCTGCTGATTCCTCCACTGCCGGAGTCATATAATTTGACATAGAGAGTTCAGTGTTCTGTGTTGACAGTGTGTTTATAGGCTGTAATAAAACATTAATGTCTTTGTCAACCATTTCTTTTGACACCGAAAATCGGGAGCATTGCTAAACCAACACAGTGCAGCAGCCCTTGTCATGCTGTAAGTTGTTTAGCCAGGAAAGAATTCAGCTAACATCGCAAGAAGGTTATTTATCTTGGCTAGCCGACGCCCCGGGGCTGCAAATGGCAAAGCACTTAATAGCAAACAAGTGACATCTTTTTTCAAATGATTCAACAGTCATCTAAAAACAGAGCTGACCAGTGCCCGTGGCTATTGTTAGTGTCTAGTGTGACTTATAGCATTAAGTCACAGCACCCACAGAGGGGCAAAATACGGGCTTAGCATAAATTAAAGTCCCCCAAAATAACTATGGACAACTTCTTGAAAAACAAAGCAGGGCAAACTGTTTCCACAATGAACCACGAGTTTAGTTTGTATTAACACGAACAGATGTTTAACCCATGAACAGCCAGTGCTATTTTGGTGTCAGTTCACACATATATATATATACTGTATATATAATATATATATATATATATATATACTGTATATATATATATATATATATATATATAATATATATATATATATATATATATATATATATATATATATATATATATATATATATATATATATATATATATATATATATACTGTATATATATATATATATATTATATATATATATATATATATATTATATATATATATATATATATATATATATATATATATATATATTTATTACTTTATATCACTGGTCTACAATATACAGTATTTGCTTCAGACATTAAATGTGCTGAATCTTACATACTTTTAATAAGATGAATCAGAAAACAAATAACAAATGTACTGATTAGCTCATGTTTTTAATATACATGATGGTGTGTTGAGCCGCATTTTATAATAAACACCCAAAATGTAATAACTTCCTCATTTTATAATCAAGCCACATTTTGTAATAAACTGCCCCATTTTGCCGCATTATGTAATATGTTATTACATTTTGAGAAAATACAAAAATATAAATGAAAAAAATTCTAAATGCACTGGTAACTTTTTTATTCTCTAGAAAATCTAATAACATGGTGCATTGTGTAATAACTATTCTAAAGCATAGTTTATTTGTTTGTTAATTTTATTTTATTTTACTTAAGTATTTGTAAAAGCTAGGCCTATTATTAGTATCACTGTATTAGTACCAGTTTAAAAGTGTTTAATTCAGTGATCATGTAGACAGAGATCACCATCTGACATGTGCTGGTGTGGGGTTAAACAGTTTTCCGAACATCAGTGATCTGGATCACATTTGAAAATATAGTAAAAAAATAAATAAATTAATAAATAAAAAAAATGGAGCTCTGCAACGTGTGGAAATAAAACATAGTAAAAAAAAAAATTTTAAAAATGGACCACTGTTTAATATATAAAGACCCAGAACTAGTTTTGTGGGGTTCCCAAATTAATGTGAAACTGATTTATCACCATTTATTATATTATCCTATATATTTTTCACTTTTCACTGCAAATCATATATTTTCCTGTATTTAATTCCTTATACTTAATGTCCATGTCCATGAAAACTGAGAGTAAATTCAAATATCATTGTATAAGAACAGACAAAAACTGAAGAAAAAAGCAACTTTCAATAAAATATATCATTAACTGAACATAAACCAAGTGTTTCCATCACTTTTACTGATCCAACTGCATGGGTTTTAATGGTAAATTGATGTTTTAGAAGATGATGGCGTTTCCATGGTAACTACACAGTCTCTGAACGTCCAAATGGGTCATATCTGATGACAAAAGATGACAAATTGTATTTTTTTCCCTCTATCCTTTATTTACAGGATTAGTGAATCAGCAGGTATTAAACATTTTCCACCAGGTCACAAAAGAGAATAATGTTCTTTTTCATCTTCTACATATAGTCCAAGTGTTTAACAAAAAAACGACAATCATTCAATGACGTATCAATTAAATTTTTAATGCATTTGATATTAATTTCGATCAAGGGAAATGAGTGTATATATCATGTGCATGTTGGCGGAAATTTATGTGTGGGGATGTGACTAACTGTGCCATTCTTTATTAATGACTTTCCTCTTTCTATGCATTTTAATGCTGTGCAATATTGCAGTATAGTGAAAAATTAAACAGGGTCTTCCTGGCCAGTTGGTCCAGTGCCTGCTGACACAATCTGCCATCAGGAAGGGGAGCAGCCCATGACCTATTTAATGTTTTAGAACCACCAAAGAGTCCAGCAGAGCACCAAAAGTCTGACCGAGAACTGAAGAAAGAACCGCGGCTGCAGCTGGACTTTTAACAGGTGTCAAACATATGGCCCAGGAGCCAAATCTGGCCCGCAAAAAGGGTCCGGTCGGGCCTTTTGGAAGAATTTGTGAAATGTAAAAATAACACTAATATGTTAATTAATTATTTTAGGTGAGGTTTCACATTCAGATCAATTCACTCTCATAATAACATCAATGTAAGTCACATTTTTTTCATTTAGTTTTACTGAAACAAAGTACAATTTCACACAAAAAATACACAAATATGAACAACCTGAAATGTATTAAGAGAAGTAAGTACAATTTTAATAATATTCCACCCATTACTAAATGTTTTGTATATTTGTAATCTATAATATACACTTGTAAATGATACACTAAAGCCTAATCAAATAATTTTAATAATAACTTTTTTAATGTTAATTTATTTGAATAGTTTTTTTTTTTTTTATCTTAGAGCTATTTACATCCAATATTTATTTATTTAAGTATTGACATAATATGATTGTATTTTTGTTGTGTGGAGCGGTAACTACTTTGAATTTTCCCCATTAATATACTTTATTAACTATTAATTATACTTTAATATTTATGTTATATTAATCGTCTTAAAATTACACTTTTTCTTGAATTTGATTTATTTGAACATTTAAAAAAATGGAAAAGAAAAAAGGAAACATTAAATAAAAAAACAACACAAACATGTTCAAAAGGAGTGGGTGGATGTTGACACTTCTTACTGAAGTGTTAACTAACAAAAATCTCCTTCCTCCAAAAGAAAAATAATACTATAACTGTTAACTGTATCTGATACATATATACATACACATAAAATGAAAACATAAACAAGAATAAATACACCAAAAAAACAACACTCAATAATAATAATAATAATAATAATAATAATAATAATAATAATAATAATAATAATAATAATAATAATAATAATAATAATAATAATAATAATAATAATAATAATAATTGTGGAAAATGAAATGAAAAACAAAATTAAACCAAAAATGCAAAGTTTGCTCTTCACACTGTTTGAAAGGATGGTTTGTAGATGATTTTCATAATGTGAATGTACAATTTTTTTTTGTGTCATAGACCATATAAAATAAACCAGACAGTCAGGGTTAACACAAAACAGCCCAGATGTTTATATCTATGCAGGATATATATATACTTATATTTAAATTCAGACATTAAGGAGTTAATAATTTCAAACTTTAGATGCAGAAACAATCTAGACTCATTTTAATGTTTGACCTTTTCAGTGAGTTTTGCATAACAGCGATGTGTGTTGAGATAAAACTAATTAGTGATCAGCAAGAACCTTAGAAAGACATTTGTATTATAATGTATTAAACATATTCTAAGTTACAATCAGATCTGAAACTGAAGCAAACAGTCTCATTTCTTTTAATTACACACATACATGTATAACTTCAGTCCATTTTCATCTTTACTACATTGGAAAGTGATAAAAAAAAACTGTATGAAATTGCAATTATTTTAATATTTGTGCTACAAAATGTAAGACCTTCTACCAATATATCAGCCGGCCGATGTATTGGATCGATATTTCTTTTTTTTTTTTTGTTCTTGTATCTGCATTGGCCAATATACTCTTTTTTTCTCTGATATGAAGAATTAAATGACTAAACACTGTTTTGTTTTTGATCTGAATGTAAGTTTTATAATGTGAAATATTAATGTTATCTGTTCTATCTTATTTTTCTCCTTATCTTTACCAGTAGTTTAATACTTTTTTTTTTTTTTTCAGTAAATGCTTGCGTTAAAATAAAGTTTTTCTGACATTTGTTATCGTTTAACAGAGGAAAAATACATCTGTAATATTTTGCATTACAGATCGCTAATAAGGTGGTAATTCTATGGTCATTTTAATGTCATTTTATGATCATAATGCCTTTTTTTTAAAAAGTCATTGTGTGTTAATTGCGTGTGTGGGGTTTTTTTTTATCGTATTTTTTTTTTGTTTTGTTTTTTTTTATTACTTTTTTGTAGGTGTTTTGAGGGGGGATGGTTTTAGTAGATTTGAACATGTTTTCTATCAGTTTTTCTTCCAAATTTTTTGGTTTTTCTTAGCAGATTGTTTTTGCATTTTGTGGGAAATTTAAGTACAACCCCATTCTTTGTGCTTGGTGTTTTGGGGGGATTTTTTGGGTTAATTTTAGTGTGTTTTCTATATTTTATTCTCCACTTTTTGTTGTTTTTGTATATGTGTATGTTTGTGTATTTTGTAGAACACTTGAGTATAACCCCCCCTCCCCTTCAATTTTTTGTGCACATTTTTTTTGGTTGTTAATTTGAGTGGATTTACGTTTCTTCTTTTTCCTCAACATTTTTCATTTGTCTTTGTGTGTTTTTGTGTATTTTGTGGACATTTGAGTACAACAACCTCCTCACGTTTTGTTGTTAATTTTAGTGGATTTGAGCATGATTTAAATTTTTTCTGTGTTTTTTTTTTTTTTTTTTTTTCATGGATTATAGATCACTACTAAGGTGATTATACTATAGTAATTTTAATGTCATTTTATGGTCATAATGCCTTTTTTTTTTAAAGTCATTCCAATGCAGTTTCCAGGCCAGTCAGACCACCATGAAAAAGTCCCGGTCCTCCCGTGTGCTAGTCTGGGCCTATTTGCTGCTGATCCGGATATGAAATAAATAAATAAATAAATATTTGAGCAGATTTATAAAGCAACACCGTGTGCAGAGGTCTCTTGTTGACAGTAACAGTCACATAAGCTGACAGCAACATTATGTAGGTGTTTAAAGGGGGGAAAAAAAAAACAAGTAAAATATGTAAAATGTAAAATAGAGGCAACCCCTCTCATGTACCTGGTGTGAAGAAGCTACTCCAGCGTGATAGTTGCTCTCATCTTTTGCCAAATTACCACATAGTTGCACTAAAGTATGCTCAATATTCTTGGCAAAGAATCATAAAGGCAGATTCCTGTTGAAATCCAAAGCCCTCTACTGTAGAGATAAGAGACCTCCTGTCACAGCAAGGTGGGCCACTCAATGAGCTTTACACCGACACACTGAAAGAATTATGCATCAGTGCCTGCAGAGACTGGGGAAAAACTACAGCATGAAAAGCTCTTACTTACATTGCACCACTCTCTGATTTCATTTGATATAACTGTCGTGCATAACTTTGTATGATTGTTCTTCATTTACATATTTATTTGACTTCCTTAAGAAATGGAGGAACCTGTTGACGGATGATTGGGGTTTAACTATTAATAGATTAATGTAGATTAATCTGTTATCATGACTAATCTAATTAAAAAATTTAATGAAATTAAACGGAACAGTTGTTTGATTTCAAGTCGTTTTGTTTAAACTGTTGAGTAACATGTTAATTGCGTGTGTGGGGGTTTTTTTTGTGTATTTTTTTGTGTTTTTTAAGAGCGTTTTTGAATACGTTTTGGATTTTACATTTTTTTTGTAGGTGTTTTGAGGGAGGAAGGTTTTAGTAGATTTGAACATGTTTTCTATCAGTTTTTCTTCCAAATTTTTTGGTTTTTCTTAACAGATTTTTTTTTGCATTTTGTGGGAAATATAATTACAACCCCATTCTTTGTGCTTGGTGTTTTGGGGGGATTTTTTTGGTTAATTTTAGTGGATTTTTGTGTGTTTTCTATATTTTATTATCCACTGTTTTTGTTTTTGTCAGTGTATGTTTGTGGAAAAAAATCACACAATTTTTTTTGGTTGTTAATTTGAGTGGATTTAAGCTTCTTTTTTTTCCTCAACATTTTTCATTTTTCTTTGTGTTTTTGTGTATTTTGTGGACAACAACCCCCTCATGTTTTTATGCAAGTTTTTGTTGTTAATTTTAGTGGATTTGATCATGTTTTAAATTTTTTTCCCCTGCGTTTTTTGTTTATTTCTTCGTGGATTTTTGTGGATTTTGTGGTAAATTTGGTACAAAAAGAAGAAAATCTGAGACAACAGTCGACCAAACAAAGTGTTTTAATCATGATTAATCAAAATGAATCCAAAACAACTCTATGATTAAAACTGGAATCATTTGACAGCCCTAGTTTCCAAATGAAATTGGCTCTAAATCTAACCTTTCTAAGTATTTTCTCATCTTTTATTATAATGATAATGCATTTTATCAGTATAAATCAGGTACTATTCTGATTTTATTTATTTAAACAAACCCTTTTTTGTTAGTTTTGTTCCCTCCTGCTGTTGCTACAAATCCATTTCACACCGTTTTTATTGCACTTGATAATGCTTGGCTTATTTATTTTTCTTTTTTAGCACTGATTCATTATTCAGTCCTCTCTTTTGTAACTTTAGATAAAAGCATCTGCTAAATGTAATATTCATAAAACATTGAAATTGAGAGAAAAATTTACTTTTTCTGAAAAATATATTATGACTAGAACATAAACCAAACATTTACATCCACTGTCATTGATCCAACTCCAGTGGATTTTACTTATGAATGAATGTTGTCGAAGATGACAGTGTTTCCATGGTAACTAGGTAAGAATAGGTGATACTGATGACTGACTTATACAGTGTTACTTATACAGACTGATGCCCCTAAATGACTGCTATATTGTGTTATTTTAATACATTTAGGGAATTGAATACAATGTCATTTTGCTCCAACAGAACAAAGACAAAGTTAAAACAGTTAGTGCTAAATGTGTTTTTTTTTTTTTTTTTTTTTTTGTGAGTCCCATCTGACTCACCTGCAAGTTTAGTAATTTACCAGAACTAATGGACTAAGTGCAACAACGTAAAAACAGGTGCATAAAAGTAATCCAAATCATTCCTTTTATCATTATTTCTAAATCACATTTCAAGATTTGAGCTTTGCTGCACTATCCTCCTCCTCCATCTGCAATGGTTTAATAGCCTCTGAGTGGACAATTACCACCACAGACTCTTACATAATGCAACAAGAGTATTATTATAAACTCCTATTATACTTATTCTGTTATAGATGAATAGGAGTCATAGCACAAGACTAGTCACTCTTGGTTCCTCTTGTTTAACAGTCGGTCCTCAGCTAAACTTCATGAATGTCGTCCACTTTTATCCTTATCCCTATTAATGTTCTATTGTATTTAATTATTTTGTTTCAGGACCCATTATAGAATTATCTGTCTGTTCCATCTAAGGCAGGGGTCTCAAATTCATTTCTTTCAGCGGCCACATTTAGCCCAATTTCAATTCAATTAAATTTTATTTTGAAAGATTCAAATCACAACAAAGTCGAAACACAATCAACTACAGAATGTTTTTATTTCTTTTTTTTTAAAGTCCTAAGTGTCCCCTGTCCTTAGACCAGGGGTCTCAAACTCATTACTTTCAGGGACCACATTCAGCCCGATTTGATCTCAAGTGGGAAGGACCAGTAAAATAATAGCTTAATAACAGAGAAAAAAAATTGACAATTCCAAAATTTGTCTTTCTTTTAGTGCAAACAAACCCTCATTACCTTGTGAAAATACTTACAAAAAAAATCCAACAACAAAGGTGTGAATAAATAAAAAAAAAAACCCCTGAAATAGCTCAAGAAAAATACATGCAATTCTAATGTTATGCCTCAATTTATCATTTACGCACATGCATTTTGGATGAGATCTACTACAAAGACACTAAATTGTTAAAATTGTGCTTAATTTTCTTTACAAATTTCAGTTTTGTTCATATTTGTTTAGGTTTTCCACATTTTATTATTACAGTTCATAAGTATAAATTATTTTTACACTATAACAAAGACATAAATTTTAAGTTGTTATTATTTGTGGGTATAATATAAATTATTTTCACATCAAAATGAGAACAGTCATTAATTTTTGTTTGTTATTCTGCTATAATTTGATTGTAGATCATATTGGTCTGTATGTGGAACCTGAACTAAAATGAGTTCCACAGCCTTGACTGTGGTATTTTTGCACTTTGCAAATTCATTCCACGGGCCACATTGGAACCTGTGGGGGGCCGCATTTGGCCCCCGGGCCGCATGTTTGACACCCCTGCCTTAGACCCTCCTTCTTGGCAAGAAAAAACTTCAAAACCCAGTGGGAAAAATAAGAAATCTTGAAGAGAACCACACTGAAGGAGAGATCCACTCCCATAGACAGGGCACAGGTGAGTCACTGAAGATCCTGTCGTCCATGGCTCCCTATGTGGACACTGCTGAGAGAGCTGCTAGTGGGGAAAGGGGACACACCAATACGAGCTGCAGTGGGACAGATTTGTATGTTTTAGTGCAAAATAAACCCCATGAAATGATAAAAATAGAAATTATCCAAACAAACCTGATGTGAACAACCTGAAACAACAGACATTTCTTAAGAAAAATAGGTGCAGTTTTAACAATATTGTGCCTCAACTTATCATTTGTCCATTTCCATTATGGATCAGTGCTACAAAGACACTAAAGTCTTAGTAACAAAAGCAGAAAATTGTTCAAATTGTGTTGAATTTTCTTTAAACATTTCAGGTTCTTCATATTTGTTCAAGTTATTCACATTTTTTTTTTATTACAGGATAGTTTGTTAATGTGAATATTTTCACAATTTTATGTTTTTCACACTAAAACAAAGAGAAAAAAATTGAAGTTGTGATTTATTTATTGGCATAATGGAATGAAATATGGAGTCATTATTTTTGTAGGTTATTCTGTCATTATTTCCGGCAGATCCCATTCACTTTGAATGGACGTTCCCAGCGTTCTGCGGGCATATTTTTTTCGCTAACCGCCCACTGCACCATTAACGCCCGCTGCCAATGGCAACGAGTTTTGTCACTTCAGATTCACAGCACCATATCACTCCACAGGTAGTTCAGGCACTTTGAAAGTAAACACTTACTACGTTGTAACGGCTATTTTATTCAATCTGTTAGAGTAGTAGCAGCAGCGTTTATGATCAGCAGCCATTTGATTTGTGCAACACTACTGTGAACTTCCATTGTGGTTGTGTTTATATATCTATTTGGATGTATCTTATATATACCATTTGCTAACTGTAGGCTTTTGTTTGTTTTGGTTTATTTATGTTTGGGTTTGGTAAGATTGTATTTTTTATATTTATTAAAAAAAAATTATGAAAAAAGGGAAAAAAGTAGATTATTGAGAAAACATCTGAAATATTAAAAAAAAAGAGTATTTTTAATTTGATACAATGGTACAGGCAACAAAAAAATACTGACGAATAAATTAGACACATATACAAGACATTTATACTGTGGATAACACTCAAAGCATTGCTGCTTATTTCCAGAGTGGTCCTAGAGTAGTAGCAGTAATAAACTGTAATAACCTGTAGAATAAGCAGGATAATATATTGCCCATGTGTGACTATTGAAAAATATTTCCCTTCGGTCCAGAACAATACCTCTCCACTGTCAGCGTCGGGTGCTGTTCGGCCCAGTTGCGAAATATTTTTCTGCTAGTAACACATGGGCAATACCTTATCCCTTACAAAATTGTACCTAATATTTAAATAATATTTTACCAGGTTATTTTAATATTTACTACAACCACATGCATTTAGGGGGGTGGGGCTAATCTGCCTTGGTGGAGTCTGCACTTTCCGAGTGTTTTTCTAGATAGATAAACGATGGCTGTAATTTCCTGACGGTGCTGCGAAGGTGGCTAAAGCGGTTAGCGTGTTGTGTTTTCATCCAGTGGTTTGCATGTGTACAATCAGAACCTTCATCATAAACCTTCAGAATGAAATGTGGGTTCAACATTGTCCAGCGTGACACGATGATTGACATTTCTTTAACACTTTCTCACCTGTCATTACTTTTTATGTGAAGGTAAGGAGCCGTAGCCATTATTGACCCCCGGTGCTGGAGCGCTCCCGTTCAAACATGCTTTAGTGCTTTAAGAGCTGCCGTGGTAATTTATGTCATCAATTCACAGTGCGATCATACTCAGCTTCGTACACGCAGACCTCCTTCGGAAGAAAGAAAGAAAAAAAAAAAAAAACCACTCTGTACAGCTACATATTTTTAGCTGCATCTCCTGTTGTGTTTGATGGATAAGAAGGAGTTGATGTTGGCATTAGGCCTTTCATTCAGTCATTCTGTCACTCCTTCTTCCCTCCTCTTCTTTCACACTTGCTCAGACCAGTTTCTGACACCTCCGCTGATGGCGCCACAGATTTATACTCCTGATGAGGGATGTGAGCAAAGTGCCCTTTTACCATTGCTTCTGAATCACAGGGGCTTTTCATGTGTTCCTTTCATCGCCCCTGTAGAGCAAAATGCAGTCCATTAGATTACCACCATTTCTATTAGATTATCATTAGATCAGTGCACAGTCTTCTGCAGTACATATGGTATGAATAGTGTTTTATGCACTTTATTGAATATACAGTGAATGGGTGTAGGCGTGAAGCATCAAAAACCCAGTGTCTGTTATATCCAGCGTAATTAAATGCCCTCTCTCCATTTGTGACATTAAATACAATTTTTTTTTTTCTTTGCTGGATACACACACCCACATGATCATGTCTTTTTTTATCACTTGAGAGGAGAATTACTTACAGTTATATATGAGGAATAAAAGGGATACTGGAAAACCCTTTTTGTTTTAATGAATTCTGATGCAGTGAACATTGAACACACGTCTGATCAGCATATATTACCAGATGTTGGAATTAAACGTAGTTGATGAAGAAAGTAATTTATTCCTCAATGTCATCTGTGCAAAATACTAGGGATGCCAAATGATGAAAGTTTTTAATTAGATTAATCACAGGATTGCTTTGGATTAATTTGGATTAATCATGATTAAAACATTTCCTACAACGTACAAAAAAATGCTGAGAAAAAATATATAAAACGTGTTAAAATCTGCAAAATAATTCACAAAAATAACAGAAAGCCCATTAAAATCCAAAATATATTTAAAAAATCTTCTAAAATACAGATAAAAAAAAAAAACACCAAAAAATGTGATAAAATATCCCAAACATGTACAAAAATATGAATATGTATGCAATTAAAGGTAGGACAGGATAAGGTTCCTGTACACAACCATGCCTCTTTGTCAGCCCACCCCTCGAAACCACGCCTTCAAAAACACATGAACGTGGATGTTGTCTGGAGCGATCACGGAGATTCACGAGCGTTCACGAAAACTCAATGTTAATTATTATCATAAATAACAAAACAATATTCAACACTTATCAGTTTGTGTCACATGAAGCTTAGCTAACAAAAGGTTTAGAAGCATGAAATAAACAATAAGGACAATAGTTTATGTTGTTACACCAGCAAAACCTGCTGGAACATTCTGTTTAGTCAATAGCAGAGGTGGAAAGTAACTCAGTAAAAGTATTTCATTACTGTACTTAAGTACATTTTTTTAGATATCTGTACTTTACTTGAGTATTTATTTTTTTGGCAACTTTTTACTTTTACTCCCTACATTTCTTCATAAATATCTGTACTTTATACTCTTTACATTCTCAGAATAGACTCATTACTTTTTCAAACTAAACAGATGTGACAGTATAAAAAACTGACTTTATATATTATAGTTATATGATTATTATCTCATAATTTTGGCTTCTTATTTCGCAATTTTGACATTTTACTTCATAATTTTCAACTTTGTATCTCACAATTTTGACTTTTAATTTCACAATTTTAACATTTTCTCTTAAAATTATGCACTATTTTTTTTTTTTTTCATTTTTCCTAAATTTCCTGCCCATACCCACAAAACTGAGTAACTATGACCTGATCAAACACAATTTCAACACACTAACTCACTTTTAAAGGGATTATTTTGGAAACTTTTCAGATTTTTCCTGGTTAAATAAGTATTATTTCATTCATGGCAAAAAAAAATTTAGTTTTACTTTTTTAACTTTTATTACAATTGAGAAATTTTACTTTTTTTTTTAAACTTTTACTTAAGTAGAGGAGTTGAATCAGTACTTCTACTTTTTTTCACATAAGTAGCTGTACTTTGACTTAAGTACAGTATGTGAGTACTGGGATGGAGACCTTATTATACTGTATGTATTGTTGTATTTCTGTGCTGTTGTTTCTTCCATGTCTCATCTGTCAGTATCTGTAGATTTACCTCGGCCAAGGAAGTAATGTTTTTGCTGGAGTCTGTCTGTCTGTTAGTTAGTAAGATAACTCAAAAAGTTATGGGCGGATCTTGATGAAACTTTCATGACAAGTTGGGGGTGTCACGAGGAACAAATGATTAGATTGTGGGGGTGATCCAGAAGAAGAAGACATCCAGTAGTCTGGATCACTTTGAAAATTTACATAAATAAAGAATACATTTCATTTTATTCACTTGTATGTATTTTTATTCTTTAAGTGTATTTTTCATTAATTATTTTTGATTATTTATTGTTATTCATTTATTTTTATGTATTATTTGTGTATTTATTTGCCTTATTTTTTTTATTTTTTTTTTTTTATTTTTTTTTTTATTTATTTATTTAATTTTTTTTAATGTTTAATTTGTATGTATGTATTTATTTTTAATTATTAATTTTATTTAATTATTTTGGCTACAATTAGGATAACACTGAAATGTACACTGTGTGTTGTCTGCTAATGTTTGACCACTTGTGTTGGTACCAAACAGCTGTTATATATTCCTGAGGACTTTTTCACATTACAATATATATAGGAGGGTTAAAAAAACCGCAATGTAATATCGTGCAGCTTTAATGGAAATGTAGCTAATGATTCCAGGGTTTGACACTTCAATGGCCTTATGCTTCTGTTTTCTTCACCTGTTGATAATTTAAAGTTCCAGGCAGATCTATGGTTTCTACTGGTGGCAGATTTTTTTTTTACCTCCAGTAAGAAACGGCAGGAGTTATATTTACATCTGTCTTCCTGGTAGCAAAATAACTCAAAAAGTAAAGGTTGGATTTAGATGAAATTTTCCAGAAATGTACTGGCTACGGTTCCATGATTTTTTAAATTCTGACTTATTTAATCTAAATAAAATAATTTGGAATTAAAGCTATTTCCTTCATGATACATGGAAATGTTAATTCCAAATAAAGGTTTCCATGGGTGTATTCTGCTTTTATTTAACTGGGTTTTAAGAGTTGGAGGCACAGAGGCTTCTGATTGGACAGAAAAGCCACTTCTGGAAACTTACTGGGCGAAAACGATCACATCCACTTCCTGTTCAGATACTACATGCAATTTTCACATTTATTTTTATAATAATTTTGAAGCAGCAGCTGGACCAAATCAACACACTGATTGTGCATCATCAATGCGAAATATGTGAGTCATCGCAATAAGACCAAGAGCATATATAGAATAACAGGAATTTAGAAATATTAACTGATAAGGCTTTTTTTTCCCCCATCAGCTAGGTACAAAAAAAAGCAGATGTATCTACACTTCTTTGTATTGTGAAAAAAAAAAAAAATAGACAACAACCATTTAGAATATTAACACAGCTGAGGGTTTGGATGTCAATATGTGTCATCCACTTCAGAATATGAACAATACAAAAACAAAAGTTCTAACCATGCATTACATGTAGACGTGCGGATATTCACTGTCCTCATGATTCAATACAGTCATGATGCATCTGTGCATCATGACATTTCCACTCCTCTATACTCTAGATATGAGCAAAGCTAACAGTTAGTCATGAACACAGCACCAGGAGCTCTGCTACTGATATTATTACGACCGCACAGCCCTGACACGTAGAAGAGAACAGACTTTCATCCACCATCTTTGCCGGAAATACTCATCCTGCTTCTGTAAGACTGATATTAGAGTTTATTATTAAGGATTTGTTTGTACTGGACAACATATCCAACCAAAATGAGATTGTGTGCATTCCGGTAACATACTGTAAGTGACATGTCATTGACAGAAGATAAGATAAGACTTTCTTTATTCCATCATGGGGACATTTCACAGTTAACAGCAACAAACAATCACATAGAGAAAGACAGGTAGAAAAAAAACACACAGCTGAAAATGAAAAATATAAAAAGAAAAATAAGACATTTAGTATTTATATACTTCTGCTATGCTATTGCACCTTACTTTGTTTTACTTATTATGTGAACACTACTGTTACAAAGCCATTTCATTTTTCTATTCTATTCTATTTGTATTAAAACTGAAATATTATTTTAAAAATCATTTAAATCATCATGTAAATAATATTTAAGAGGTCCATCATAGTCGTATATATAAATATTGTTGTTAAATGAACTGCATTTATAATAACGCTTTTCCACCTTCAAGAAGCTCAAAGTATTTTACATTAGCCTCACATTCACACACTTACTCATACACCAGTAGGCGGCTGCTGCCATGCAACACGCTGCCAGACTTACTGGGAGTAATTCAGGGTTCAGTGTCTTGCCAAAGGACATTTTGACATGTGGACAGCCAGAGAAAGGATTTGAACCATCAACCTTTGACTTATTACTCAACCAATAACTGAATGAGCCACAAATATCTATTTAATTTATCAAATGAGCCAGAGCCACCCTTGTTCCATGTAAATATTTTGCACTAAACTTGAACAAATTACCTCTTTAACCATAAAATAACCATAAATTGCTAACTCTTAAAGCTGTATATGACTTTCATCACCAATTTTTTTTTAATCCAATCTGGAAAACCCATGTATCAAATGTCATTACATAAATAAATCATTCTCCTCGTAGTGAAAAACTGCACTTCCAAGTGTACTCCATCACAAACAGTACAGTTTTTTTTTATTTATTTACATATTAAACCAAAACCTAAACGAAACCATCACTCCCAGAATTCAACTGTATTATGTCTCTGGCTAGTGTAACAGAGTTCTGCTTCCATTTACCCTCCACATTTCATTTGTATGGGCGGTCACTGGTTCATAAGCTCTTCCTCAGGGTAGGTTGATTAGCTTGGTAGCACACATGAATAAATTGCATCTGTATTTCAAGAAGATTCATGTCAACATGTTTAATATGGCAAAGTGATCATTTTGAAGTCACTTTGTTGTCGTCAATATTCCACAATTACATATTTCAGTGACATTTGTGATATGTTAACCTAAAGCTAATGATGCTAACTCTTTTATAACGGAGCCCAAGCAACACACTTAGGTGCTTAGTGCGCTGAGGAAAGCTCAGAGTAGGTTAAATAAGCTCAGTGCGCCACATGAATTTAAAAGTTTATTTCTATTCTATTCTATTGCATTCTATTTTATACTATCACGTTATCCACAATTATGGTGCTCAGTACTGATTGTTTAATTAGTTATTTATTTAATCTCTTTTTCTTTTGTGCTGTTTTGGTTTTCTCCTCTTTTTCCGATGTATTTATTTTTATTGATGGACAGTTAGTAGTTGGGAATAACACACCACCTTACAATCTTGAATTGCAATAGCACCGCCTCCCCGTTCATCCTGTCCAGTCTTTGTTTCCCCCACACATCACTGAGGTGTAGCACTGCCCTCCCTGGTTTATAATAGAGAGTTCTAATAAAGAATGCCTGCTCAGCTTTCAGGGAGGACCGATGATGGTCACACACATGCACTAAATATTAAAATATTTGGCTGCAAGACTAAAATATGCATTGATCTCAAACAATGTTGACTCCTCCTCTGTGGAGTTAAACAATGAGAACAAAATGCAGACAAATTAAAAAAAAAAAAGAAGTGTATTTACTAGAAATTCCATCTGGATTTAAAGAAGAGTTATGTGAACATGTATAATATGGTGTAATAATTGTTTTGAAGTCAATTTGTTGTTAATATTCCTGAATTACATACTTCAGCAACATTTGTGACATGTTAAGCTAGCTAATAATGCTAACTTTTTTGTAGCGGAGAACAAGTGACTGACCCATCACAATACCTTTTCTGTATATTCAGAATAAACCAGCAGCACCTTTGTTCCACCTGTGGGACACAACAAAAGAAAAATATGGGAAGAAAATAAATACATTAAAAACCCTTTTGGTTTGGTTTGGTATATAAACAAATAGACTATTGTAAGTAATTCAGGTGTAAAATCACAGAAACATTTCACACCTTTTTTAAATCTGATGAAATATTGCTGTGAAAAGTCATACAGTACGCAGCTTTAAAGTCCTATTTTCCTTTAAGGGAACATGTATTATGCCCCTAAAGGCAGTTGTGTTTCCACTGTTTGTATTTAAGCACATGCTGGATGTACATCAGTCGCACAGTAGACCCTACTGACGTGTCTAATCCGTCCTCACACGCCTGGTTGTGGGTGATCTACATTCATATCTGTTGTGTGTATATTTTTCACAATGCTTTTCTCTGTTTCTACCTGTGAACAGAAAACATGTTGTGGCCTCTTTTTTCCTACAGCCAGAACAACCCTGCTGTACACTCATTGCATTCTAAATTACAGATCACATGTCCTCAGTAAATGCATGGGCAGGAACTTTGCCACTAGATGTAGCTGAAGTACTCAGGTACTAGATCCAGAGCTCTAGAGATGCGCTCCCTTTGATAACAAACTAACTGCTGCTTTACTGTACGATTCCAAAGCAGGGTAAAATGTCTTTGAATAGCATGTGTGCTTATACTTATTTGTTTTGTTTCAACGCCTCTCTGCAGCCCTCTGTAATTTCTTCAGAAGTAAACACTCGCCCTGACACGGGCTATTTGTGTTGAGACAGCTGCATGTCACAAGATGTTGTTTCTGTTCGGTTGTTGTCTTTAGCAAATGAAATGTGAACAGAAAAGCAAAGTAAGGAAAAAAAAAAAAAAATCAAATAAATACACACGACATCCACATGCAACTTGGACTTCCTTCAACTTGACTGCCTTTCTTTCCCTCCGGCTCACTCTCCTTCTTCCTGTGTTATGTCTGCATTTTTCCACTCTGTGCCAGATTGCAAAGAAGACAGTGGGGGTGGCGGGCTAAAGGTTAGTAGTGCACTGATTGTGCCATCTTTTCTTCCTTTTAAATCACCAGCTTTTGCGCTCCAAATGTAACAATCACCAGGAGGGTGGGATAGAGACGCCGACATTTGACCTGATTTTGCACAGATCTATGACCGTTAGCTCGGCGCCTGGTTTTTACGCGCCGCGTGTAACTTAAAGTGACACTTGCCTGAAGCTCCCTTGGAGGCACAAAGCTAGGTTGGTGCTCCGAAACCACATATGACAAGCAGACGAAGGGAGCAGGAGTGGATGCTTGCAAGGGGAAGGGGTGTTTGTCAAAGAGCTAGTGAGGAAAAGAGAGAGAGAGAGAGAGGGGGGTGGGGGTACAAAAGAAATAAAAAAAGAAATAAATCATCTAACTTTCACTGGCTTTCTCACGTTTCCTGTCGGTCGGTTTGTTTGGTTGTTTGTCTGGGTGTGTGTGTGTGTGTGTGTGTGTGTGTGTTGGTTTTCTCACCTCAGTGTTGTCCTTGGCTAGTTATGTGGTACTGCAGTGAGAGAACTGTGAGGAAGGTCAGCCAGAGAGACAAAAAAGAGAAGAAGTTAAGCCACGCGACTCACAGGAAGATGAACTATATGTGAAGAACTTGGTTCCAAAAACGCCAGAAAGTACCTCTTCTTTGTCAGTTCATTTGCTATATGCTATATTGTGTTCCAAAACATGCTATCTACCTTAGATTTCCTGTACTGTAAATGCACTTGAGTTACAAAATGAAAGACAAACTCGCTTGGACATTTTGCAAATTTTACAGCTAATTACCAGCGTAAATAATAAATAATAAGACTGGTCTATCTGATTCAAACATTAAATGTGCTAATTTTATTAATAAAATGAATCAGAAAACAAATGACAAGAGTGCTGTTTAGTTCATGTTTTTAATATATATGATGGTGTGTTATTCCACATATATGCTGGTTTATGTACATGTATACAATGGATTTGTAAAATATTCCACTAGAAAGAACCTGTAAAGTGAATGGATCATAATGTGCAGACAGTGTTTAGAAGTAGATCTGGTAGATCTGACACCAATATTCCATTTGGACTAAAACCTATTCTCTTCTTCATTCTAAGAATTTAACATTTTGACCCCAGATTTATCTTGGAACCTTGAACCAACCAGCATTTAAGACTTGAGTTTTCTTTATCATTAACAGGCATGTGGTAACATTTCATAGTTTTATTTCGGAATAATTTTATTAATAATAATAATAATAATAATGATGATGGATTGGATTTATAAAGCACTTTTTTGGCCACTCAAATCACTTCACATTAGTGGGCCATTATTCAGTGTGAAGGGAATTTTACCTTCAGTCTGTGTGTCTGTGTCTCAATGATACTGTAATGTCTCACTGATACTGTAATGTCTCACTGATACTGATACGTAAACATTCCATTCATACATCCCTGAGAGGAAGGTTGTCTCCAGAGACATGGTGTGGCTACAGTGGTATGAGAAGGACAGTGATGGTCCCTCTCATACCACCCTCGGAATGTTTAGAAGAGTATAAAAGAGTTGTAGTTTAGATGGAGCGTCAGAACATCTGACGACAGCTCGTTCTGTTCATGTTCTCACTTGCATGCAAGTTCCAAATTAAGTTGTTCATTTCTTCAATAAATAATTGTTTTCTGATTTGAACAGTTTTCTCTCCCTGTGTGATACAAAACTTCCACAACAATTTGGCGTTGTCGGCAGGATCCCGTGAGTGTGACGGACGGAGGACCGAGGTCGGGGAAGTGATCAGCCTATGGACCAAAAAGTCGTATCCCTGTTGGTAAAAACAAAAACCAGAGGACAGGGACCGAGCCGGACTCCGCCCGCACACCACCGGGATCTGAACTGGACCTGTGGAGACCAGATCACACTTGGTGAGAAAGTTTTAATTTGGGTTAAAATAGGAACTCTTGGTCTAAAGCTCACGTCACCTGCCCGCTTTCTGCTGTTATGGTGCACAATACAGTAGAGGACAATTTAGATTCATTCTGAAGCTAAATTGGATCACCGTGAACTAATTCATGTGTAGTTGGCTCAACCAATTTAGATGTAACCTTTAAACAGAGAACCGGATACATTTATATCCTAGGTGATGTTACTGGTGAACTAATGGGGGCTTCATGACTGTGTAATGCAGGCTTACCAGATTACTTCATGTGTGGGGTTTTTTTAGTTCTTTTTGTTTTTTCCTTGGGGTGTGAACTCCAGAAAAACAAAAAACCGGATAAAGGATTTTTTTCCTAGTTTTTCTCCTTGAACGTGAATCAAAAGAAAAAACCATGAACTAATTCATGTGATGCAGGCTCCATTTTAGATGTAAACTTTAAACAGGGAACCGGATAAATTTAAATCCTGGGTGCTGTTACTGGTGGCCTAAAAGGAGTTGCCCGAAAGGGACTGTGTAATACAGGTGTTCTGGGATTACTTCATGTGGGGGGTTTTTGGGGTGTGAACTCCAGGGTAAAAACCCGGATAGGTTTTTAGGATTTTCGCCTGAGTGTTAGACTCGAAGTTGAAAACCAGTCGGGAAAACGTCCGACTATGGGCAATCGGCCGAGTAAGGGTGACGTGGGGTTGGACCGGGAGACTCCAATTCCAAAAGACATGTGGTCATGTTGAACATTTTAAAAGCTTTTCAGTGCACAGATTATTGGGTAACAAAATGTAATTTCCCCAAAACGGGAAGATGAAAAAGTAAATGATTTCAGAAAATATTGAAATGAAGCTCATGAGTAAACTCAGAACGTTGTGAATCTTGTAGTGGGTCAGATTTGACACAGACTGACTAAATTCTTTATCATGCGGGTTTTGCAGCGACGTAAAGTAAGAAACGTAATAATCAGTTGCGTTAACATTATTTCGGCCCAGATCGACGTGTCTGGAAGATTAATGTTCCGAGTGGGACATTAATAGATAATAACTTTAGCGAATGCGAGTCCTTGTGTTATTCAACATAAATTCAGCTGTGATAACAGATGTCTCTCTCTATAAGATTCACATGTATGAGTGTAATAAATATAGATGAAATGTCTTAATAGGTCTGATTGTGTTGAACATGATATGATCAAAAATGCTAAAGCAAAACCAAAATGTGGCAAAACACCTAAGTCTTGAAAATAAGATGCGGGAAAAAAAAAACACAACTTTGAGTTGAAATTAGAAACTATGTCTAATCCAAACAGAGTTTGTTTTATCTCACACACAGGTTTGCATTTTAGTGCGTCACCTTGTGCTCCAGAACACCCCCTCCCCTCTCTGTCTAAAGCTCACAGCTCTAAAGTTCCTTCCTGGAAGATGGGAGTCCACGTCTGTCTGCGTCCATCACGCCAAAGGACCCTCCTCTGCACCCTGCCTCTCCTACTGGGTCTGCCGTCTCCCCCTCTGCAGCACCGGACTCAGAACCAAAGATAACGGTAGCTGGGGTGAGACTGTGACTGTGACAGATGTGTGAAAGACTGTTGTATCTAAATGTTTGAAGATACAACCTGGAAGAACATCACATGTCTCTGGGCTCTGGATAAACCAAGTCTGGTTCATCACCGTAAGGAAACGTCAAGGCAGGAGGAATGGACACAAGCAGCAGAAACGTGGACTAAGACAATGAAGGACAGAGAATGTCAGCAACAGCAACTGACCACTGGCAACAACAGTTCCTGAACCAACTAGACTGTGAGACTGCACCTACACCCCTCCCCCTCCCCCTTTGGAGCACAGGCTTACACATGCTTATTAACTGTATGTATTGCATTTGCACACCAGTTGTCTGTACTGACGTCACACACCTTCGCCAAGTTCACACTAGCACGTTTTATAGGGTGAAAACAAAAGAAAAACAACCTTTTTAGTCTAAAGGATGTTAAACATTGAAAGAATATTTCAAATCCATTGTTTTGCTCATTGTCTGATACATTTTACTTGGTTATTTTGTTTTCCAAAAGACATGTCATATCTTTTAAATCTCCTGGCCAGAGATGTAATGATTACCCTCAGAAGAGAATGTTTTTATTATAATACTAATACAAAGTCAAATGTCTAAATCTCCATGTGCATGCATTAATATCTAAATCTCAGACACACATAGCAGAAGTGTTGTCAGAAAAGAGAAAAAAAAAACAACAAAATCTTAGATTATATGTCACTAAACTGCATTACATTGCACCTCATATTTGTTTTTTTTTCCTGAGATTCCAAATTCAGGGGAGTTGGTTGACTTTCCAGGGTCCAGCCGACCCACCCTGTATGGTCTGATATTAGATTTACATCACATTTCATTATCTACAATTTAAAGAGGAACACGTGTGATCATATTACAACAGACTGCATTTGCACCGTGTATTTACATGGTTTAATGTAAAGAGGTATCAACAAGTGTTGACCATTTTTCTTTGATCAGTAGATGATTGTGTTTGTTTGGGTTTCTCCAGATTAATGCTGGAGTCATAATTAAATGTCCAAACTGGGACATTTAAACAATTAATAACAGTATTTGTCATAAGCAATGGTTCTGTGTGTACCAGTATATGACAATAGGCTGGTTGGGGTTAGATTTATTTATTTATTTATTTTTAAAGTTATTTATATTTACATTTCAAGCAATATATTTAGACCATGGCACCTAAGAATAACTGTCAGTCTTCTCCACAAAGAAGGTCTGCTAATTTAGAGAAAATTTTAAGTTTAAAAAGAATTTAAACTTGGGTTTTGTTTAGACTGTAGTTCGGTAGTTTCTCCTACTGTCCCAGTGTGTAGAACTGACACACTCCTGTGTTCCTTCGAGGAACATGGTTATGCAGTCAACTGTGATTTATTTAATACAGACCTTATCGGTCTCTGCGACAGTCTTGTGGACTCCGTTAGTTGCACAAACCTTTGTTGACATTAGACAAATTAGTAAAATAACCTCATTTATTGACGGCAAGGGTTTTTAATGCGACCATTTGAACCTGTCAAAAAGACGTTTCTCAGTTGCATGCCTCAGATACTCCTGCTATACACACATAGTCTAACATGCTTGATTTTAATCTTAAATGGTATGCTCGGAGATGTACATAAATACAATATAGGTCTGATTTACAGAAAATGTTGTCCATAGTGCACCTAAAAGTTGATTATGGCTCAGTTTGTCATCGATGATATGACAGTAGATGTAAACTCCCTCGTTAGTGCTGGAGTAAGGGTGCCTGTCTGTTTAACCATTTGTTTTCCATAGAGGAAGAACAGAGGAATTATCATATGATAATGTTGGTTTTTAGGAGCTCTGTTGTGTTGTGTTGTGCCATGGCTGTTTGTCTGTGTGTGTGTACGTGTGTATCCCAGAGTTAAGTGATTACTTTATTAAGTGTACTTTATGCTAAAACCTTTTCCCCGCTAGGGAAATGTTTGTGAAACTAAAGTAAAAAATACATGTATAGAATATATACAGTAGAGGTATATATTTGTCTAAAGTGTTTTTTGAAAGTAATGCACACTTTCTTGAGATTTTCTTACTTTCAGACTTGTGTGGGGGAATTAGTTCTAATCTAACACTTCAGTGATGACCTTTCCTACAGGTTTCCAAGTCTTAGCGGATGCTGGATGGTGAGGGACACCCCCCCTTCTGAACTCACTTGTCTCCAAATATATATGTTTTTCTTCTTCTCCTTTTCAGGTCAACCTGAGGGACTGTCGATGCAAAGAGAAAGCACACTTACTGATCATGTTGGTAACTGTAATACATGTTTGTGTCATTAATGATGTTCATGAAAACGAAGGATTTTCTTGCCATGACTTAAGTGATGTACATGCGCCTGCGTAATCACAGACAGATGACAGATCTGTCCACACCTCCTCATGTGGGGTGTGATGTGCTCCCATGTTGTGCTGTGTTTTCTCCCAACCTTAAATATCTCAACAGGTAGTTATGATGTTCTCTTCAGTCTGGGGAGTCCTGGTGCGGCACTACCGATGGACAGCATTGGAAGTAGCGGCGGGCTCTTCCGGGTGCCCCTGACGACACACTCCATGGTCAGAGTGGCTGAACGGCCTACCAGATCCTACCAGATCCGGTGTCACACCACCAGAGGTTCCTGGGAGGACCACCAGCTGCTCGGCAGGGGGAAAGCGCAGGAGGATACAACCCAGACAACGAGGGAGGGAGGCGCAGAGGGAAACGCGATTCTGACCGGACGAGGGGACACAGAGGACGGAGCAGGAGTGACGTGCCAAGTCACCATCCGATGTTGCAGACACTCGGAGGACGGCGACCAGCCCTTTGCACTGCATGCACTCACACCCACATGACTTCGCTGGCTGAAACCTAATGGTCATAAGGTGATCCAGTGAAGTCACATATATTCTATCCTTTGCCTGGTCACTGGCGAGTGACTGAAGACCCCTTGGCCCCTCATTTACACTGATTTAACAATGGTCAGCACGACGGCCATTAAGGGAGGAGGGTGTGCCCTGATGGCCATCCTCTCCCTTTTCCTGCTGTGTTATCAGCAAGGAACTGTTCCCTTTACACACCCAGGTGAGCAGTGTCAATGGATGAGACACTCTCTACCTACGTGATCTCCACATGATTGATCATCACGATCACACAAACAATGTGTAGTGGAAAAAGACATGTGATTTAATGCGAAGAATCACAAATCAATCACACTCTGTTCATGCTGATGAAGGGGACATTGCGCGGGTGACTCAGATGCTACTTTGATCTACCCATGGCTGAAATGGAAGCCAACTATGGTCTTCAGAGACCCCAGAAACTTTTCCAAATATACAAACTCATCTGTTGTGCAAAAGAATGTTGTCTTCCGTTTGAGAAATGCTTCAAATCCTTTGTATGTTCCACAGTTGTGTTTTCACTCACCTGTAACTAAACACACACGGTATCATCTAGGTCATACACAGGGGTGTAAAATTGTCATTAAGGTGTCTTGTGGGTTAGCTAATTGTGAGAACCGAACGGATAATGTTACCTTTCCTACATCTGGCTCATCACGTCCTGATCCCTTTATAGTCCTGTTTAACATCACTGCATTATTGGGCACTGCTTCACCTTTACAACGTTATGATGCTACTTCTAACACTACTATCACGTTCAATTCTACTGTGGCCATTATACCTTCCGATTTAGGTTATGGTTGTCCTACTGATATGGTGTGGACATGTGGCAGAAGATCATATCTGTACCTGCCATCACAGTGGGCAGGCACCTGTTATTTATCTTATCTGCTCCCCGCACTCTCCAAATTGACCATTACCCCGCTCTCGCGGGCTAAGCGTGCATTAATTTCACAGGCCGAGAAGGTTGCTATTTCCATTTTTCCTATGTATGGCACGGCAAAGTTGACGGGGTACATAGACACCTTATCTGTACGATTAGAGAACCTTACTGCTGCAGTGGACACTGGGTTTGATGACCTGTCCTACGAAATGAAGGCAATTCGTATGGTTGCCCTGCAAAACAGGGCAGCCTTAGACCTCCTATTGGCAGAAAAAGGGGGCGTGTGTCATTTGATCCGCGATACCTGCTGTACATACGTGCCTGACACCTCTACAAACATGTCTGATGTTCACCAGCAGTTGCAGCATCTGAAACTGCTTTTGCATGAGGATAATAATGCTTATGTAAATGACAGTTGGGGTATTTCAGACTGACAGTCACTCTCACATGGACGCTCTGGTGGTGGTAAACTACATATGTATCCACAGCTGCTCTGGGGCAGACTGACAGAAGCATGGCAGCCATTTTGCACCTACAGCCCTTCTGACCACCACCAAACATTCATACACTGGAGGCAAGGAGGGTGAAGTGTCTTGCCTAATGACACAATGGACCGACTAGGACAGAGCATGATTCAAACCGCCAACCCTTCAGTTACTGGGCAACCCACTCTACCTACTGAGCCATGGCCACCCTATATTTTACTTGTAGACCAGTGTAATGGAGCCTCGTTAATGCCACGTTCCCACTAGTACTGGCTCGGCTTGGCCTGACTCCACTCATTAGCATTTCCATTACACGGTAGCACTGACTTTACAGATCCTGGTTGTCATGGCGATAAGTTGTGTACTTCCGTGTCGTGTTTTCAAGGGATTGTTCATAAACTCACTCGTGTCATGTTGTCTCGTCTGGCATCAAAGATTGAATCTTCTGGGCCGACCATGGTGAAGTATTATGGGCTGTCTTCATGTGGATTAATGCATCAATATATTTACTGTCAATTTCCTTAGCTGTCCTTTGAAAAACGACAGATCAGAGACACCTGGTCCTAGTGTAAAGGCATATAATAGGGACCTGTTGGTTAATTAACTGTTGGATGTTCACAAACCTGTCCCACACACACCTGCCATAGAGAAAAAAACTGTGAAAAATGTCTATTATAAAGAGAATATGTAGTCTTCTCACGGGAAAATATGAGGATGTATGGATATGTACTGTAGCATTTTGACAACAAAAAAACATTTTATTGGGTTCATTAAAAAATCTGCTATTTGAGGATTTGAAAGGTCATCCTTTTTAAGCTTAATATGTTGAAACAGTTTGAAACAGGATACCAGTGAATTGCATTCATCACATTCCGCCAAATTAAAAAAGTAATTTTTCATAAAACATTGAAATTTGATATGTAGTATTTTGGAAGCAACCTCTTTATTATACTTTTGTCACTTGTTTTAAGCCACAGACTGGTGATGATGTTGAGTTCCATAACATACAAACCAACAGGGTTATTAGAAGTTTTCCTTCAATTTTCTTGATTTTTCACAAAGCGTGTTTACTGACTGCGTCCATTTGCTGTACTCTTTATCTCATGACATTTTTCAGTAGAGAACACTTGTCTGTATCTGATTGTCATCTATGTCAAATTAAATGAAACATGTCTAGCTAGCTACAGTGCATACGGTGGCTCTTTCCACCTGTGTTTTAACAGAAACACTACATAATAAATGCTATTATTTCTACTGCATCCATTGGGCTGAGCTTTCAGAGATGTCGTGCTGACTGACAGTGCCAAAGATAGAAATCTGCAGTTTCACTTCACTGAGTTGAAGGGTTTTAGACATCAATATTTGATTGTTACAAACTGAAATGATGAATGACGTGTAATATTTTTTTCCTTTTTAAAACCCAGACGTGAAAATCAAAATGATTGCAAAAAAAATTTGATTTTTCTTGCTGCAGCAATCGATTGTGTGGCTGAAATTAAATACAAGAATCTGCACACCTTATAGACACCAAACACTAGACTAATTATTGCAGTTTATCATCATTTGGGAAGACTTTACATGGTTCAGTAGGCGTTGAGTGTATGAGAGAAAAGATGAATATTGCACAATTTCAGAGCTGTTCCCTGCACACACACACACACACACACACACACACACACACACACACACACACACACACACACACACACACACTGGTTTCCATGTCTGATAAGGACCAAGTCTGTAATCATCACTTGTATGTAAAGTAGCATTGGGTAGTGAGCATAAACTTTTTTTTAAATAAATAAATATCAAAAAATAAAAAAATAAAAATAAATTAATTAAAAAAAAAAAAAAAAAAAAAATATATATATATATATATATATATATATATATATATATATATATATATATATATATATATATATATATATATATATAAAATTTCTGAATAAAAAAATACAATAAAGTGAAATTAAAAAGTAAAACACATCTTAAAATCTTTGAAAAATACATGTTTTACTTTGCACGTGTTTCCCTCATGCTTTATGGGGACTTGAGAAAAAAGAAGTTAATGTATTTATGTAACCACATCATTTGTAGAAATTCACATACTTCACACAGATTTATATTTAATGTTTTATTGCATTTATAATAGTGGGGACCTACATTAATATTTAACCCTCATGGGGACTTGAATTTTGTGACTGTGTAAACCGATCAATGTCCCCATGAAGATAGAAACACACACAGTCTCAACCTAAAATACAAAATGTACTTCTGTGAAGGGTGTTCTCATGGACTGGGGAGAACCTGAAGGCTACAATGGGTTTACTGGTCTGTGATTGGAATCAAGTGGGTCGGGGGTGTGGGGTATGTACTGTGCATAGGTAACCCTTTTTTTTAGCCCTGTACAAAAATACACTGAAATCCAAAATGTCAACCTATATATTAGAGGACATAATGACTCTTTATAATCCATGCATCATTCATTCTTTCATTTTTCAACTGCCAATCAAAGACAAAAAAATCTTAATCGAACACGAAAAATTAATATATGCCTGATTGTTCATATTTCGATTTTTTACGCTCAGATTAAAAATACGAAATGGAAAAATGGGTCACTTGACTTGATTTGATTTTCATATTTAATTGTTTGTATTTACGTAACCTGGAAGTTCTGTGTGCAGCAGTTCTGGTAGCTATTTAATTTATCAATAATATTTTTTATTAATCATGCTTTTGTGCCAACACTGCCAACAGCCAGGAAAGGGAGAAGTAGAAGCAGGGACAAGAGAGAATGTTCACTTTTGGAAGTCAGTCAGAATTTATCTATCTATCGTAGGTAATTACTGTTTTCTAATAAAATGGTCTCGTAAACTGTTGTATAAAAGCAATATCACACTCGAGGTCGTGCTGTTATACTGAATATCAGCACAGACGTGATTATCTATGACCGAATCACACCCGTGCTGATATTCAGTATAACAGCACGACCTCGAGTGTGATACTCCTTAATTATATATTAACCCTTTATTGGTCATACTACAAAAATCACAATATTTAATTTTATTTTTCCAACTCACAGGGACTGTTATAAAAAAACAAACAGAATTTGTGACTTGGTTCAAAGTAGATGCATTGACTCTTTGTGATTGTATCATTAGTGATTAGCATTAGCTATTAGCATTAGCATTTCATGACCCTTTACCATCATCTCTACCATTTGATTGAGCATGTTTTCCAAAAAATTATGACATGAATACCAAAGTATTTCTGAAACATGAGGATTATTTATGTAAAATAGACTCTGTAAAAGTTAATAAAATGAAATAAATCTAACATAGCTGTAATTTTGTGTCCAAAAGAAAAGATCATAGCAGAGGTTTTGTGATGTTTATGATCTTCTTCCTTGGTGGTATATATACTAGTATAACCTGAACCTTGATATAATCATTAAGATTTACCTGTTGGTGTTTTAGATGGACGACAGTTGGCTAGAAGTTAGCTGGAGTCGTCTCAGGTGAATCTGAAAAGAATCGTTTCATGAAAGTCCACAAGTCATTCGTGTGCAAGACCTGTGTAGGCCATGTGATGTGACATCATCCAATAAACACACTGAACAAATTAATCATTTAGCTGAACTGAACAACGAGAACTCGTTCCCAACAGTTGGAAGAGTTGAATTTCTTTCTTATGGAATCAGCTTCCCATTAATATTAAAGACGTCGACACAGTCTCTACAGTTAAAATTATGTTGAAAACATTCCTGTTTGAGAAAGACTATGGTCAGGTTAGTTAAAAATTATGTGACTCATATATCATGTATACATGATGTATGAGTCACAGTTCAGTCTAGGCTGCCCTAGGAGCTAGAATGCTGGGGGAACAGACACTGAGTTCTTTCTTTCTTTTTCTTTTCCTCTTTCTCTCTCTCATTTTTAGAACCTATCTTTCATACCAAGTCTGTTCATGGCTAGTCACCTGGTGTCCCCTTTCCCCCCTCCCCCTCTGGGGGGAATGGGGGCTCTCCTGACAGTGTGTGCGTGGGAGCCATGGATGACAGGATCCCTGTGACCCCGGACCCCCGCCCTTGCCTGTCTGGTGTCTGTACCAGCCCCCCTTCCTTCATTTATAAATGGACGTTCATCTATAGCCTGTCCATCGATGGGAGTGGATCTCTCCTTCAATGTGGTTCTCCTCAAGATTTCTTCTTTTTCCCACTGGGTTTTGAAGTTTTTTCTTGCTGAGAAGGAGGGTATAAGGACAGGGGATGCTTGGGACTTTTCATATATCTCTGTAGTTGATTGTGTTTTTGTAAAGCCCTGTGAGACGACCTTGTTGTGATTTGGGGCTTTATAAATAAAATTGAATTTAATTGAATTGTAATGGCTGCCATTATTCTGGCTGCCAGCGTGCTCTTCTAAACCCACCTCTGTTGGACACACCAGAGGTTTAACCCATTCCATGACACCTTCCTCCTCTGATTGGTTTTTACTGTCAGCCTTGAACATGTCTCAGAGTTCTATCTGAGTGAAGCCCAGAAAAAAAGACTTTAATAGTTGTTTTTTTTTCTGAACTTCTTCATCAAACAAGGACACCACTCTAATGATAAAAAAAAAGATGAAAGCCTTTGATGTCACGAATCCATGGATATAATGAAATATTTGTTTTGCTAATCTGTAGCACCAATGTCATACTTAATGTTTACTATAAGTGTTTTCTCTTTTCTAAGAAAAATAGCACAAAACGGAAAACAAGGTTAAATTCAGAGGACAAGGGAGCTTATTTATTTATTGAGATAATAAAGGAGACACATTGTGTAAGACAGTTGGAATTATTCTGGTATTATTTTAGGTGGCAAACATATACCATAATAAGTGTAGCTATCCAGAGACATAAATAAAAGACTAGCTAGCAAATGCACAGTGACAAATGAATACAAATAGAATGTATAATGTATGATGACCTCAACAAATTGTGGAACAAATATTTTCTTATTAGACGAGAAGAACAATACTGCACTGTAGAAATGTATGCATGGATTTAAACCTAACTTTAAAAAACCGAGGGGTCGTCATTTTAATTGGATTAATTACAGGCTTGCTTTGGATTGATTTTGATTAATCACGGTCAAAACGTTTAATGACTGTTAACTGTTCTGTCTGTTTTTTAAATTTTTGTTGTACTCAAAATTCCCCAAAAAATCCAAAATAAAAGAAATACAATAAAATATATTTTTGATTTTCAATATATAAATTATACAAACCATGCTACAACCCACTAACCCCACCCCCAAAACACAAAAGTGATGACAATTTCAAAACATATTCAAAAACTGTTCTAAAATACAGAAAAAAAACAGACAAAATATAATAAAAATGTCCATTACATTTGATAAAAATATTAATATATATGTACTTAACATATTTATTCAAGACCTTCAACAGTTTCAACAAAATAACATGAGGCAAAACAACTGTAAACTGTTCCATTCCATTGCGTTACAATTTTTAATTAGATTAATTATAATAATGTTTGAGTGGCATCAATGCTTTCATTTTAACAAACCTAAAAAAAAATAATAATTCTGAACAAAAATTACAAACCAAATGGTTAAACGTTAGTCAGAATGAATAAATAACTAAATAAATAAATAAATAAATAAAAATGATTGGACTAAGAAGTATTGTCAGGTTTTTCCCAAAAGAATTGAGGATAAAACGTGACAAAACATAACATAGTAGAACATGGAGAGATAAAGGTTTTAATAAGGTTATAATAATAATAATAATAATAGAAGAAACTGAGACAAATAAATCAAAGCCCATAAACAAAAAGATAACAAAAAAACATAGTGCTACGTTTGGCTAAACTAGTGCTTTAAGTCGACCATGTACGGATGTAACATCCCAGTATCAATGTTAAAAAGGCAGTCAGAGACAGCAGAACTCTGCCAAGGCTTGATATGACGTCAGAACGTGACATAATGGAGCCATAGGTGTTGACCCATCCTATGTCTGAAGGTGAGATGATGTGAATGAACAAAAAAACGCCAGATTCTATCTTGACATATTACCACTGATGAGTTTTAGTGTGACCTTTGACCTTCATTGCTCAAAATCTAATGGGTTCTTCCTTGACCCATTATCTATCGTTCCTCAAAGTTTCATCAAAATCTGTTCAGAACTTTTTGCGTAATCCTGCTGACAGACAGACAAACAAACTGACAGGCAGACAGACAGACAATTTGAATTTAATACTTCCTTGCCAGAGGTAATTAACACCTTTTTCACAGCCATACATATTATGATATTTGTACTATACTAATACTAATACTAATACCTATGCATGTTTGAATAGTATAAAAATGACATAATTTATATGACATAGTATAATATTCTATTCTATTCTATTATATTAGAATATTTACATTATTGTATTTACTGATGCTGTCCTGATGTGTAAGAAGAAAATCAGCATTACACTTATTTATTTGTATAGACACTGTAATAAATGATGCATAAATATTAGTATGTAAGTATGTAGTACATGTAACTCATGTATTTAGTAGTTTTCCACCACTGCAGTACAGTATAGTTAAAGACATTCAATTATATGAGAAGTCCCAATGGATGAATAATATTATAGTAGGAATACATTTAATAGAGTTATTACAACTGGATGTGGACAAACATAAAAATAAAGAATATCTGAATCCATAATCAGTTCAGGAATGTCATCTGAAATGATATGGACTTAATGTTTGAATTACCTGACGCTGCAGATATACAGTAACTGTTGCTCAAGGCGAGGCAGTGTCTTGCAAGCTGTTGGCAGCTGGAGAGATGTTCAGCAGCATTAATGGACTGTTAATATGTTGATCAGCTCATTTCCACAAGGCATTTCCCTGCCAGAACAAATAGGCATCAAATACCAACGCTGATAAAACCTCAAATGACAAACTATCTGACTAGCCGTAGACATTTCTTCTCAAAGCAAAAAAATAAATGACAGTGTTTTAATACAGAAAAGCCCAAAATAGGATAAAACCTACATTATGCGTAATGCAGTTAAAACCACCTTCTGTTTCCCTCTGCCTGTCTGCACTTTGTTTCCTGTTTTCCTCATGCTATCAGGGAATAAAACATATCACAATGTCACTGAAGCTTGTCATAAAAATGTAAATTGGGTTTGGGAATTTAATTTCCATTTCGCAAATTATCTGATGCTTCTAAATAATGTCGAATACTACGGAGAATTACAGAAAAGCAGAAACCGACAATTGCTAAAGCCAATACAGTTCACCGGAGTCAACGGAGGGGTACCCAAGCCATTTTAGCTTCTCTAAATTCAGAATGCTCCGACACAACTCGGTGTGCCCTGACACTCTGGGGAACAAAGACAATGAAAATTCATCTTAATCTCAGGGATTCTTGCTGGCAGCCTCCCACTCCCAGCCCAGTGGGGGGACAATAATTAATCAAGCTAGCATTAAGTAGGTGGTGTGCAGGGGTAATAGATCAATTGACAAGCTGATGATAAGAATCGATGGAAGAGATAACCTTGGCTGAGGTTTGGAAGATGGAGGGGGGGGTAGTGTGTGTGTGTGTGTGTGTGTGTGTGTGTGTGGGGTGGGGTGGGGGGGGGGGTTTAGAAAGGGAAGGGTAAAATGTAATGATTTGGATGGTGCACTGTATTTTTAGATAAACAAAATGTGTGAGATTTACACATTTAGATAAAACAGCTGCTGCAAACATTATGTGTATATGTATAATGTATATGTATGTATGATAATGTATATTATTAATGTATATTGTTATTATTGTATATATATATATATATATATATATATATATATATATATATATATATATATATATATATATATATATATATATATATATATATATATATATATATATGTATACAATAATAACAAGGTGATATTGTGATATTATATTTATGTTTCACTTTCTTGGTTTGTCAAATTAGGTTTCTATGACTGGTTTGTGTGTGAAAATGATAAGTGTGGTGAATAGATCCCAAGGATGTGATTTATTTATATGTTTTTTTCATATATTATGTTGACAAGATGTTAAATTATAGATTGTTTTAGAGATGAAGGGGTGGAGTTAAAAAAAAAAAAACTGTTGTACTTCCTTCCACTCTTTTTTGAATGTTCAGATGAAGCAATGTTTTGTTTTTTTTCATGTATATGTTATTTTTTTGAGTGAGGTTGTTTTTATTTGTTGGTTAATTCTAAATAAATTGAATTGAATTGAACGTGTACCCCGCCTTCGCCCATTGTAGCTGGATTAGGCCCCCAGTGGCCCCCGCGACCCTAGTGAGGATAAAGCGGGTTCAGATAATGAATGAATGAATGAACGTTGACATCAGCCACACTTAGTTTAATCAAAGGCAAAACAAAACTACAGGGAATTTACAGTTGGATCCAATTTGTATTTTCAGTTTGCATCTTCTTCTGGAAATTCCCCATATCCTAAAAAGTCACAAGTTTATCAGGTCAAAATAACTGCTTTTATAAACCACATCTTGATTTTTTTTTTCTTTTTTTTTCTTGTACATCCTGGGTCATTTCCGTTGGTCACACAAAGCATTTGAATGGAGCTTAATCATGACCTCCGCTCCGGTGACCTTTCCCCCAGTCATCTCCACACTCACCTGGTCCCGCACTGTGCAGCTGCAAGCCGTTCCTCATCTGTGGCTATAAAAGCAGTAAGGCTCACAGTTGCCAGTGCGGGACCATTCAGTAGTGTCACCTCCATAACCCGGACAGTTTGACCATCTCCTCAGTCACCATAACCCAGACCTTCATCATCACCATGGAATCTGGCCGTTTGTTCCCAGGTTTTGGTTTGGTTTTGTCTCTGTCTTGTCTTTATATTTCTTAGTTTTATTATTAAATTATTTTCCCTTCAGCATTGTGCATTGGAGTCCTCATTCACCTCACCCCGATCCTGACACAGATATTAGAAAATCAGCAAATCTCTGCTGCCTTATCATATTTTTCATGTCATATCTTGGCTTAAATATGAAAGTAAATCCTCAGGAAATAAAGGAGAAGAGAAGACATGGAAATTCAACCTTACTGAACCAAGTTTTAATGTATAAGACTAGATTTTCAAATGACTTAAACAACAATTAATATTGACATACACTGATCCCCCCTGGTTTGAATCAGACACCAGACATTCCTGTGTGGAGTTTGTATGTTCTCCTCGTGTCTTTTGTGTTTTTCTGCAGTTTTATGTGCTTTTGGTATCCTAATGTTAAGACCGTTTACATCACAGGTGTCAAACTCCAGTCCTCAAGGGCCGGTGTCCTGGATGTTTTAGATGTTTCCCTCTTCCATGTGATTCAGTTTAACCCTTTAATTCCTGAGATTTTAGCAATCAGTAAAAAAATAAAAAAATAAAATAAAATGAGCATCAACACAAACAAAAATAAATAAGCTATCAAAATAGTTGGTAACATGAGCAAAGTATGACACAAATGGCAGAAAATCAAAGAAAAATGACATTTAAAAAAACGAAATGTAGAAACATAAACAAAATCGGCAACAAAATTAACAAAACAGGTTGAATATTGGTAAAATTCCAGAAGTATTTAAGTTTATTAAAAAAAAAAAATTAAAGGCTTGTCTTTTTTCATACTTTATTTTACACTAAAGCAGAAAGGACATTTAGTTTAAGGTTTGTTTCCATTATTTCTAGGTCATTATGATAGTATTTTACTAGTTCTCTTTAGATTGAATTGAACTAAAATGATTTAACTTCCTTGATTATTAATTATCTTCAGTGTAATTTTTGCATTTCACACATTCATCCCAGGGGCCAGATCGGACCCTTTGGTGGGTCGCATTTGGCCCCCGGGCCTTATGTTTGACAACCCATGGTTTAGACTGTAACCACGGAGACACATTTTCAAGGAAATGGAATTCTAATTATGATTTGAAGAGAATGAAAGAGGTTTAATTTTTCAAAGAAAGCCTCTTTTGATTGATGTATGATGTTACCTGGGCAAGAAAAGAGGTGTCAGGTTTGTTTTATTTAACAGCATTATGCAATATAACAGCAGGAGGGTCACCTTTGATTTCTTAGCAGAGTTATGGTGGTAAACAAATTCAACAAATCACAACTGAGCAGCCCTGGTTCGATTCCAACACCAGACCTTTCTGTGTGGAGTTTGCATGTTCTACCTGTGTCTGCCTGGGTTTTCTCCAGGTCCAAACACATGCACTGATAGGTTAATTGCCCATAGGTGTTTGTCTATATATGTTCAGCCCTGAGATGAACTGGAGACTCATACAGGGTGTACCCCGCCTTCACCCATTGTTGCTGGATTAGGTCCCCAGTGACACCCCCCCCGTGACCCTAATGGGTTCAGATGAAGAGACGAGACAAGTGAGCAGAATAATAAAGAGTCAGGAATGGATGCAAATGATTCATCAATATATGAAATAAATGAACACTAATGTGATTTGATTGAAGTTTCTGAAAAACCCATTTCATATAATAATTCATAGGATTGATCCAGCTGATGACTTTGATGCATGTGCCGATGTCAGCGTCTCGATTGTCCATTATATATGTAGAAATTTTGAAGTATATTGAAACAAAATGTATGTTTTCACATACATTTGAAATATCACCCATTCTAAATAAATGGGAGGAAAAAAATATTTAAAAAATTCATAACAAATGTGAACTAAAATGTAACTATGTCTATTGTGAATCAATAGCTGGATTAGGCCCCCAGTGACCCTAGTGAGATTAAAGCAGGTCCAGATGACGAGACGAGAGATACACTGGTCCTTTGCTATAATGTGGATCACCTATTGCAGCCTATTTTTTATCATTTCACCGGACATTATGAACGAGCATTGTGTTCTGCATCCTGATTGGTCCTTGTGGAGGGGCACCCTGCAGACTCTGATTGGTTAGACAGTTGTCTCTGTGATCACCCCTTTTCAAAATACAGATGTGGAAGTTGACAGTGAAAATATCAGTCCATTATTCTACACTAGTGCAGAGCCTGTTGGAAATGTGAGATTATTTATTACTAATGTGTTGTGAAAGTTGGTGAAATGAGTTGAAAGGAGCAGAAAGAAAGACTATAAATGTGTATGCTACAGTACCCACCCCCATGAAGCTGTTATTATTATCATCATCATCATCATCATCATTATCATTATCATTATCATTATTATTATTAACCTATTATTATTAAGCAAACACCACATCTCATGTCACCAGTTTATGAATTCACATCATGGTCCAGTATCTGCACAGTATCTGGTCTGGGTCTGCCTTGGGTCTCATTTCCTAGTGTCCTATTAGCACAGTGCTAGGCTACTTAGCTCTTCACAGAGGCTTTAGTAAACACTGTGTGTCACCAGGTGCTTCATTAAATCAGTCGTATTCCAGCCTTTACATGTAAATGTATTTAACACCTGTAGCATATCGAAGCATTTGAAAAATCTTGTGAACTGTACCTGCACGGTCCACATGTGTACCAACTGTCTCTCTCTCTTGATTTCCGTGTGTGAGCAAGAATGACAGAATCTCATAATTATGCAATTCTTATACCGTATTTATTTATTTATTTTTTTTACTTTTTTTTTTATCTCATAATTATGCATTTTTAAGAAAAAATGTCATATTCCTGACTTCTTAAAAAAAAAAAAATCTCATAATAATAACTTTTTGTCTCAATTGTGACTTTTTTTCCCCTCCATTTTTCCTAAATTTCCCTGCTCAAACCCACAAAACTGAGCACTTTGACCTGATCAAACACATTATCTGCACAGTAAGTCACTTCTAAATGCTTTATTTTGGGATACTTTTGGAAACTTTTCAGATTTGTCCTTGTTAAATAGTTAAACAGGTGTGCAATACATTTCTGTCTATTTATACATTTCATGTTCACTTCTATTCTTGTGTTCTTTTTAATATATTTACCTTTTTGTTTTTTTCTACTCTGTAAATATTGGCAAATTTGCACTTTTTTTTAACTTATTATTTTACTGTTTGAACTGATTCAAAGAGGAGCTCTCCAAACTCGTTGTACACTGTATAATGACAATAAAGGGCATTCATTCATTCATTCATTCATTCATTCATTATTTCATCCATGACAAAAAACTGCAGTGTTACTTTAAAGATTTTTTATTTATTTGTTTATTTTTACTTAATTACAGTTGAGAAATTTAACTTTTTTACTTTAACTTAAGGAAAGGAGTTGAATCAGTACTTCTAATTCTATTTTTCAACACAAGTAGCTGTACTTGTACTTCACTACAGAATTAGAGTACTTTTCCCACTTCTGTCCATGTTTGGCCATGGAAGTGATGTTTTAGGCAGTCATGACATAGTGACTACCCATCCCCAGTGGAAAAAACTGGAAGCTTATAATACATGCAGCCACTGTTGTCCATGTTGGAATAATTGTAATTTCAGACACATTCCTCATTTTATCACTATTTGTAACTATCAGTAATCACTTGGAGCTGGTTCAATGATAATATACTGAGTCCTAGTTACACATTATCTGCCTGTATTAAATTAAATTGACTTAATAATTTCATGAGATCATGTAACAATGTTTTGTACATTTTGTTCCCATTGATCCTGGATAACATAGCACTCTTTTTGGTGAATTTTTAGTCCTAGCCATATCCAAGTTAAAGGCACAAACAGCTATAAGGTCAATGTTTGTGATTCACAAACAGAGCAGCTCTTTTTACTGATAGCCATCTGACATGCACTGTGTGGGCTAAACACTTTTCTTAACATCAGTGATGTGGATCACATTTTTTTTTTTCCAATGCTGCTACTGAGAAAATGTAGTTAAAAGAAGGTTAACAAATTCAGCTTTGCAAACATATAAACTATTATTATGTTAACCCATAAAGAGTGCACTAGTTTTGTGTCAGGTTCCAAATTAATGTGGAAATTGTGTGTCATTTATTTTAATATTGTCCAATATATTTTCACTTTTCTCTGTAAATCATGTATGATCCTATATTTAATTCCCTATAATTAATTAATTTACATGCTCGTGAAAGTCAGAGTAAATTCATCGGTTTTTTTTTGTCCTCCAAAGGGGACCACTGGTTTAACTGAACGTAACGTTGATCCAACTCCACTGGTTTTACTGGTGAATCAATGTTGTAGAAATGATATTTCCACAGTAACTACAGAGCTTCTGATAGTCCAAATAAGTCAAATCTGATGACTATGCAAAGATGAAAAACTGTATTTTACACTAATTATTGACATACGTTGATAGGATTAGTGGATAAACAGGTATAAAACAGTAACAGTAATTATGATGTTGACATTGGTTTGGACATAATTCAACGACTTCCTCGTGAAAGACAGCAACAATAAATGAATAAATAAATAAATGCATGGAATCAAAATAACATCTCATTTTGTTTTTGTCAACAAAAACTAAGAGACATTTTAGGAATGTTTTTTCTTAAGCCACAGTTTTTCAGGTTGTTATTGGTCATCTATAACGGCATTATATACAGTATTTAATTATAGTTATCGTCACAACACCCACATTTACGTCTAGTTTGGTCTGGTTTTTGTCACGTGATAAAGGTTCATTGATGACAATATTTAGTCACTATAAGGCGCACTGTCAATGAATGGTTTAATTTTTAGATTCTTCATATATATGGTGCACTGGATTATAAATTTACATAGAGCACATTACGTGAAGTCAAAATTATTAGATAAAAAGTCCAAATTTTTAGATAAATACTGAAAATTATGAGACAAAAAGTCAAAATTCCCAGTCACTAAACACAACCAGAATTAAGCCCTATACAGTATAAGGTGCACTGTGGTTTTTGGAGGTAATTAAAATCTTTTAAGTGTGACCTTATAGTCCAGAAAATAGAGTAACCTTTTGTTTCCCAAATGACATGTAATTTCCTCTGCAAATATTAGTATGGACATTTTAGAAACATCCAAATATTGGTATGGAAACGTTCATAGCGTCCATACATAAATTTACGCCCATCCTGTGTATATTCAAACAGGTCTCAGTTGACAATTACCACAAATACTTGAATGTGTCGTATTTGTACCCACACTAGCAGGGACAGGAAGTGGAAATGGAGACAAACCGAATTTGGCAACTGACCATTTGAAATGACAACATACCTTCCTGATTATCTCCTCCTACTCCTGCTGATGTACGTCCACTGACTTTACATCTGCAGCGAAATGAAACAGAGAAAGAAAAGAAAAGAAAAATGTCATTTTTGTCAAGATAGGAGCTTGTATTTCAGATCCTCATCACAGCACACGTTTATTTGTTATCGACTCTGTATGGGTTGTACTTGTTATGTTTGTGTCAGTTTAAAGCACAGGTGTCAAACATGCGGCCCGGGGGCCAAAACTGGCCCGCCAAAGGGTCTAGTCCGGCCCTTTGGATGAATTTGTGAAATGTAAAAATGACACTAATATATTATAATTATATTAGTTTTAATATTAGTGTCATAGGTTTTTATATTATATTGTATAGGTTTTATACAATTCTATTCCTACTGTTGCACTGGAACCACACCCTAAATGTCATTGTACAATGACAATAAAGCAGTAAAGCATTCAATTCAATAGTGTATTCATTAATCATTTTAGGTGAGGCTCCATATTCAGACCAATTCACTGTCATAATAATATAAATACAAGTCAATTTTTTTCTTTGTAAATGTTGACATCTCGTTTTACTAAAACAAAGTACAATTTCACAAAAGAAAATGTCTATAACCAGAACAAATATCAACAAACTGAAATGTAAATACAATTTTAATAATAATAATAATAATAATAATAATAATAAATGTTTTTTGTATTTGTAAGTTATAATATACACATGTTAATGAACAACTAAAGCCTAATCATGTTAAAATTACACATTTATTTCAGTTTTTTCATGCTATTCACACTGTTTGAAAGGACGGAAACATTTTCATAATGTGAATGTACTGTTTTTTTGAAACATGGACAATGCTTTGGGGTTAATACTTTTAATCAGATTTAGCTGAATTTAGCCCCTGAACTAAAATGACTTTGACACCCCTGGTTCAAAGCATCACTCCTTTATAGATTCCCTGCAATGTTTTTTGTGCATAATTTGTTCCCCACACATTGACACGACCTAATAGAAGACATGGGGAATACTATTTTCATCGCATTGGAAAGCAGTGTGAAACTGTTAAAGAGAAATAAAAGTGAAATAGATAGACTCTCAGGCCTTTTCTACCAAACTTTAGTAGGACAGTGCTTTCTCCCCAGACTCTTGAGTGACCATCCATAGTAACAGTCCTCATCCTAACCTGAGGCACACTGCATCTCCATTAAACCTCAAGAGAGTGATAAAATTACACCTCTGTTTGGAATGCATTTCTATTATTTTCCATACAACTTATATAAGCCCACTTTGTGACTGTTTTATATGCTACCTTTCACACATCTTGTACTAGATAGTTAGCTGGCCTACACTTTTAGTGCCTCAGCAGTGACACCAATAATTCGCCCCTTGTTTTCTAGGTCACTTTTATTATTTGCATGTTGAATGTTAAGAAAATACCATGTCACACAGTTGGACACCACACAATGCTTTTCATGAATATTACTGGAGAGCAACAACTATCTACGGCTGAACAGTAGTAATTTTATTTGACATTTTGTAGAAAGTCCAATACAGGTGATCAGTGTCAGATTTCAGTACCTACTTCTCATCTGAGTCATTTAATGCATCACGCTTGCACTAATGTCTGCTTAAGGTAATGGTATATGAACATGTTGTTTCTGATTACACTGCACTACAATTTTTTTTTTTTATAAAGTATCTGCTTCATCTCTGTCTGATAAATATTATATACTTTAATAAGATGAATAAGAATACAAATTACTTTAGTGCTGGTTAGTTCATGTTTTTAATATATATGATGGTGTGTTATTCCACATATATGCTGGTTTAATATACACTAGAAAGAATCTGTAAAGTGAATGGATAATGTGGATAATGGATAATGTACAGACTGTGTTTTGAAGTAGATCTGAGACCAATATTCCTTTGGACTAAAACCTATTCTAAGAAATTCACATTTTGACCCAAGATTTAGCAAGGGATAATGTATTGCCCACATGTTACTATCAGTGATTATCCCGCTTATTCTAGGTTTATTACAGTTTATCACTGCTGCTACTCTAACAGATTGGATAAAATAGCTGTTACAACGTCGCAAATGTTTACTTTCAAAGTGGCCGAACTACCTGCGGAGTGATATGGTGAATCTGAAGTTACAAAACTTGTTGCCATTGGCAGCAGGCGTTAATTACGCAGCGGGCGGTTATGGAAAACAATCCGCCAGCAGAAGGCTGGGAAGGTCAATTCAAAGTGAATGGGAGGGCCCTAGAATAATCTTGGAAACTTGAGCCAACCAGCATTTAATTTTCATTAGTTTTATTCTGGAAGCATTTTAGTTATAGACCAGTGTTATACATATACAATTTCTCCTACCATAGTATTTTACAAAAAACATATTTATGTGAATTATTTTCTAATCATGTGGTGTCTGTTTATACCATTAAAAAAATTCAGAAGCTGGAAAGTAAAACTAAACATCCACACAGTCAACTCCGCTAAAGGGAAGGCAAGGGTATTGTTTTTGGATTGGTTTATTTCTTTGTACCTTTGGTTGATTGTTAACTATTTAATTAATATCAAATAAGGTTTATAGATTGTTGGTGACCCATTACATTTTGGAAACAGTGGGTCAGAGTTGACATTTTATGTCAATTTATAAACAATTTTTTCCCCCATTTACTTCAAGTGATCAATATTTCAAGTATCTGCAGCAATAAAACTATTGGTCAAACTCATGAAAAATTGGGTGATGCAGAAAATGTACATAAAAGCTGCAATTTTTTTCATGTTTAAATTTTTTCTCCCTGTACTCATAACAGGCAAAATTTCACATGGCTGTAACAACAAAACTGTCATTAAATTCATACCAAGTTTTATTTATAGATTGTCGTTGATTCAGAATAGACATAGTTACATTTTGGGAAAAGTAGATCAAGAGTTCACATTTGTTATGATTTTTTTAAATATTTGTTCTTGAGGCATAGGCAGAAATCGGCTGGGATCAGGACTTTTATAAATGCTGGAATGAGATAACTGGAGTTTTTTGAGCTGGAAATCATGCAAAGCTACTGTGTAGGTGCTCAAAACTCACATAATGATAATTAAAGCTGGTCTCCTTTAAAGAGGAATGTGAAAGTTTTTTTCATTGTTAAGTTTAGACTTAATATTTGTTTTGTGTGAAAATGACCATGACCCATAAACCCTATCTTCAGTCTTCATAGATTAAAAGGTTGTGATTTTATAGGAAATGGAATTATTCCTTTCCTGCTGTGGATACGTCATGTGACATAACATGAGTTAAACATTATGGTAGATGCACTGAATTGTACATTGTGGGTATATGAGTAGAAGTTAAAGTATTTTAAGAGTCATGATGGTGAATTATTGTGTTTGTGCTTACTCCATCCTGTCAGGACGTTGTGTCCATCATTTTCCTAGTAGGAAAAGTAAGAAAGTTTTGTGCAGATGAAGGCAATCGATTTCACAGCTGTATCTGTCACCATTCACTTGTCCATTTGTGGATTTAATTTTACTCTGGAGTGTCCTCGTCCTGGGGATGTGATGGAGTATAAGTTGGTTTGAAATAGACTACTAGCATTAGGTAAGACATTTACCATGTTTTCTTTTCACTGTCATGGCTGCCTATCACCATAGTAACAGAGCAGTTAACTATGTTCAAAGTATCTGTAAAGTAATGAGGGTTTTTACAGCATAGACTGTTAAACTATTAAGCGTATGAAGACATTAACCCTGTTTTGTTGTGTAAATCTGACGGAAAGAAACTGCCAAGAAGTTGCATTAGCAACTGGCTAAGTGCTGCAATGACTGGATGGGCGTCACGGCAACACATTTGAGCGCCATTTAACAGCATTTTGCGTTTAGTAAGACAAAGTGTTGTTGGCACTAAAAAAAATAACAGCTAGATAGGTGTTCACTGAAAAAAAACCTGACAGTATTAACCATGACAGTACATTTATTAAGATAAGAAGGTAAACATGCCTGATGTAAACTCATAGCATTAGCCACTATGCTACTACTGCATTCACCAGGTATTTTGGCCAATTCACCACTGATTATTAAGCTCTATCTCTCTCCTTTGCCCATCATTCCTGTATCTATCCCTCTCTCGATTGCCCTGGCCTCTCTCTCTCTCCGCTGCGGTTCATAATTATAGGGCTGTGGTCCATCGTAAATACTATCTGCTCTTGTCTCTTCCATGTTGTCAGTATACACCATAATTAGCATGATCTTGCGGGACTCCCTCATGCTACGTAACTTCCAGCCACTCCCCCATTTTTGGACGAGGCTGTTATTTCTTCACACTTTTGGTTAAAAAAGTATTTACTACAATGTTGAATTGCAGTTTCTGTCTCGAAATCCTGATATTGTATCATTTACATACACTATGTTTCGTAAGAGTGTCTAAACTGCATGCTGCCATTTATGGAATTGTCAAAAATACTACAGAAGAAGAAAACTTGAGACACTTAGTTTTCTGAGTCGATGTGGAAGGTCATGTGAAGCACTTGGATTCTCAGAAACCCTAGAAGTAAACACATACACAAGCGACAGTGATGCTGTAATGTGCACAAATGCACCAATTTCAACTGTTTACATGTCAAGGTTCTTTCCTTTAAGTTTCCAAGATCAACCAGGCTTCACACATGTGCTTCAGCTCTTCAACCATTGTGCTTGAAGGTGGAATCAGCCAATATACTTGTTCTTGGAGCAGCCATTTTGAAACCCCATATGAGTCTGCGTGGCCTTGTTCATTGTTTGGAAATCCTACTTATTATCAACCTTCTGGCTTCTCCCTTAAGGCCTTCAGCTTTCATCATGACAGCCTCTTGTAGAAAAACAATCTTTCCAATCTAAACTCTAAAGATTAAAACTATTTCAATGTGCTATTCCCTTCTCTTCCCTTTCTCCCTTAGTTCTTGTCTAAAACTGTATAAAATGACCCATGTATTTGTGCTGTGAACTACATTTTCTAGTATTTTCCCTATTTTTGATTGATACTTTTGTAAATATTTTTGCCTAATTGATTGCGGTTTTCTAGGTTGATAGTTTTTTCTATTGTATTTACCTTCATTTTTGGATATTTAACTTCATTAGTTAGGCCCCAGTTGCCTTAATTAAGTTGAGGACCTGTAGGGCATTGCTAGTTCTGGTTCTCTCTCCAGTGTTCTGTGGGGAGCACTTCCACTCCATGTTGGAGCAGCAATGCCTGCCTTGCTCTTTGTTAGCGTTTTTGGTTGGCCTTCTATTTCTTTGTCCCATTTTCTCCTTTCTATTGGTTAGAACTTAGCTTTTATGGCCTTGTATAGGGTTGACCAGTCCAGCGCACCGTCCTTATGTTTATTTAGCTGATCCACTTTGGTATTTTCTTTTTTTTACTTTGGCCTAAGAGGATTTAAAGGGGCTGTTATTTACACAAAGAAGCCCAAGAATGGCTAGATACAATTAAAAAGAACTAGTGTTATTTCAACGACACCTTTTGACTCTGGTGTACTTTAAGATATGTTTCACCTCCGGATCATAACACTCCAGATATTTACATGGTGTTTTTTAATTCAAAATAATTTATTCCGAATAAAGTAATTCAGAATTAAAGCGACTTCCTTCATGCTTACATGGACATGTTAATTCCGAATAAGTGTTTACATGGGAAACTGCTTTATTCTGCTCTAGTTAATTTGGATTTAAGAGGTGGGGCTACTGAGGGTTCTGATTGGACAAAACGCCCATGTGACATTTTGCTTTTGTTGCAACTATCAACATGGAAAACCAGATACTAAATGCTATTTTTGCATTTATTTTTGTAATGGCTTGCTTTGCAGCGCAAGCCATAAAATGTTCCTACACTAATGCTGGCAGTGCGGAATATGTGCGTCATCAACGATGTACGTAATCGCAAAAGGACCAGGAGCATTTGCAGAATGACAGGATTAATGTTAAAGTGGAATTTACTGTTTACATGGGACAGGAATGATCTTTTTTTCTGAAATAACATCAGAATAAACCAGTGACTTTATTCAGAATTATGTTTAATTCGGAATTAACATTTTCAACAGGAATTAGATGTTTACATGGTCATCTTAAAGCACAATTAACTTTTATTCTGAATTAAACAGGAATAAAAACTCCCATGTAAACAGGCTGACTGTTACAATGCGCTGTTTGAATAAAAAAATAACCCTGTGAGCTAATCATTCTTTTATGTGCTTTCGTTTCTTACATTTTAATTTAATTATACTTCATATTTGTACTGTAAGTAAATTAAATGAAGTTGTTTAGTAGGCCTGTAATGGTAAACATATCAAGATGAACCATTTCGATACACAACTGTACAGTTCACAGCTGTACTGAAATGACACGGTACGTAGATAAAAACAAAAAATGAAGAAAAGACGTCATTTGATACAGAACTTTAAATCTACGTAAGTATTGAAGGAGCACATAATGACACAAAATATGAAACAGCAGCTGCCATAAGGTTAACAACTAAAACAATATGTTGTTAACCTGGAAGGTAGAGATTGGAGACCCTCCGCAATCATTACAGTCTTGTTTTGGATCATGTGGGTGAAAGACGACAATAGAGAAAGAGATGATGATCAGACAAATATTGTTTGTTGTCGAGGTACGATAGTTATTTTCTCTCTATACCTCAAACAAACAAACAAAATGGTCTAAATAGTTAATCATTTGGTTAATTGTCGTAAAGTTTAGATATAGTGTAGGGTAATATTTTTATGCAGAACCTTTGATTCTTGTTTGCTTAAATCAATCTTTCAGGAAAAAGTGCAATACTATTATTGTTTATTAGTATTGAGCAGCCCTGGTTCGATTCTAACACCAGACCTTTCTGTGTGGAGTTTGCATGTTCTCCCCGTGTCCGCGTGGGTTTTCGCCAGGTACACCAGTTTCCTCCCACCATCCAAACACATGCACTGATAGGTTCATTGGTTAATCTAAATTGCCCATAGGTGTGAATGTGAGAGTGATTGTTTGTCTATATATGTTCAGCCCTGACATGAACTAGAGACTCATATAGCGTGTACCCCACCTTCAACCATTGTAGCTGGATTAGACCCCTAGTGACCCCTGTGACCCTAGTGAGGATAAAGCAGGTTCAGATGATGAGACAAGATGAGATTTATAACAGCATAATTGTGTCATTCCTGTTTGTCTATATTCTGTTGTCTCTAAAATGTGGGGGGAAAATGTTCAAAAATCCATAACTGGATGAATTTTTGCCTTTTTTTTTTCATTTTTTTTTTCATTTGTCTCATACTGAACCAGAAAACAAACAAACTGGCTTTAAACATAGCAAACTGAAAATGTTGTCTACCATTAAAAGCCTATTAACTAGTTAATATAACATAAACTATACTAAAGACAAACAAGAAAAGCACTACGCCAAAGTAGATCCACCAAAATCGAATCATTTCCAGATCAACACGCTTCAAAAACAGGTTTTTCTCCACTGCCATAAAAATCTTGAATTCCTGTAGAACTTGGACTGGAACTGTTTGACATTGGGACTGTCTATGTGTCTACATGTGTGATGTCCATATTTGTCTCTGTTTGTGTTACTAGTCTATACAGTATGTTGCATGTTTGGAACCTGTACCATGCTGTAGTGGAAAAAAATTCCACCTGCTTGCAGTGTGGTCATTAAAGAATCAATCAATCAATCAATCAATCAATCAATCAATCAATCAATCAATCAATCAATCAATCATCTCCCCCTTACCGACCTACCTTGAAAATCTCATCAAAATCCATCCACAAGTTTTTGAGTTATCTTGTACACAAACAAACAAAACCAACAAACAAACAAACCAATGGACGCTGGCAAAAACATGACATCATCTGTACGTGACTGGTTTTCCTAGAGTCAATTAAGTGTAACAATCGAAATTTGTCCTTTAGGAGGTAATCTTGAACAAATACTTTGTTTACATTGCTCTGTAATTGGAACAAATAACGCTGTCATTTTGCGACATTATATTCTAATTGTATTAATTGATGCTACAGTTGGCAGGAAATAGGAAGAAGACAAAAGAAAAGCCATTTGAAAATAATGAATCCATAGTCACAACAGAATTGATGAGGCCTCACGCTGATGAGCAAAGCCTGGAGAGAGGCAGCTGGAGGCACACAGTTGTTCTGTCACTCACTTCAGATACAATATTCTCAAAGGTTAACATGGATTTTTGACAAAATGGTGCCAACATGTACAGTTCCACCCCACCGTTAATGTCCAAACTTTGGTTTTTGATACGTCAATGTTGTATATTTCACATCCCATATTAGGATAAAGTTAACTATTGTTGATCATAGACAGATTGTTTTCTATAAAAAAATTAAATAAAAAAAAACAAGCTTTAATTGGGGGGAAAACACAAAAGCGAAGAAAAAAAAAACGTGTGTTGTGTAGGAGTAATATTTGATTTTCTTACTTGAACCTCTTGAAGTTATTATTGTCATCTGAGGAAATATGGTTATTGCTTTCCACCCCCACCACTCCCCCTCCCCACAGGTGCACACATTTAGACACATCAAAGTGACATCTAAACAAGTTTGATCAACACTAGAAAAAAATCTGGAACACTTTATAATACCTACACACAATTCACTATGTATTAACCATTTATTACCTATTTGTTAATGTTTGTTCATTATGTATAAACCATTTATTAATGGTTTACTCACACATAATTTATCATAAACAAAGCATTTGTGCTTTTTTATGACCAAACCATTTGTAGTCGTGTGAACAAATGCTTTATGATAAATTGTATATAAGCTATATATTAATAAACATTAACAAATAGGTAAGAAATGGTTTATATATCATAAACAAACCATTTACAAATTCATAAGGAATTGATTAATACATACATAGTGGAATGTGTGTAGGTGTTACCAAAAAATCAGTGTACTGTGTACAAAAATTAAGCTTATACACTGACACATAAAAACACCTCATCCTGGACATATTTATGATTTACACATACAAGAGCAGTTACATTACATACACGTTTTATATCTCATGTCGATGTCACTCTTATCTAAGTCACCTGATGCACACTTAGTACTTAATTTATTATTCTTTTTAGTATTATTATTATTAATATTAATTGGCCTCTACAATTTTCATTAGAAAGTATCTGCTTCAGACATTGACCCTTTAATTACTGAGACTTCAGTAGGTCCACAGTAAAAAAAAAAGCAACAAAATGAACAACAATAGCCAAAGTGATCAATAAAAATGAACAAAAAAGGAATAAACCAACACAATAAGTGACATGAACACACACACAGACACAAATGGAACAAAATGGAAGAAAAATACTAAAGTTAAAAAACAAAATATCAAAAAATTTTCAAAATTAGCAACAAAATGAACAAAAAATTAATACATATTTACAAAATAACAAATGGGATGAAACAATTTGCAAAACAATTAAGTAAAAAAAAAATTAAAGAATGAGCTTGTATTGTAAAAAACACACACACACACTCCTCTGTTCTTTTGATAAATCGCACCATGTCTATTGTATATACTGGTCTACAATTAAAATGCTTCTGGGATAAAACTAATGAAATGTTACCATATGTGTGTTACTGATAAAGAAAACTCAAGTCTTAAATGCTGGTTGGTTCAAGTTTCCAAGATAAGTCTGTGGTCAAAATGTAAAATTCTTAGAATGAACAAGAGAATATATTTTAGTCCAAAGGAATATTGGTGTCAAATCTACTTCAAAACACTGTCTGCACATTATGATCCATTCACTTTACAGGTTTTTTTAGTGGAATATTTACAAATCCATTCTATTAATGTACATAAACCAGCATATATATAAAATAACACACCATCATATATATTAAAAACATGAACTAACCATCACTAAAGTCATTTATTTTCTGATTCATCTCATTAAAGTATGTAATATTTAACACATTTAATGTCTGAAGCAGAAACTTTCTAAAAAAAAATCGTACAGCAGTAATATTTCCATCGATCCCAAACACAAGACGTACAACAGTGGTGATCGGCACTAGCCTGTCACCACTTACATTGCGACAGAAAGAAGCGAAAGAGGGTCAAAAACATGGTTCACTGCAACGAAAGTGAAAAGAAGTCTATGATGTGTGTAAGGAGGACACTGATGGGCCTTATAAGCTGCATGACAGACCGCATCAATTTTGTGTTGACTCCCTTCAACTCCTCCAAACATGACTTTTAAAGTACTATTAAATCAACATAAACAAGCCTTCGGGGGAAGAGAATATAAACACCACAATCTGTAGAGGGAGCTGTCAAGGAAAATATTGGAGAGTAAAGACAATTACAGCACTGAGATGAAAAAGAAAACACAACAAAATAACATGATGGACGAGCGCAGTGTGATAAGTGTGATAAGCTGTGGGTCTAAGTGGGTCTGAGTAAAACTGGGCTCTTTGGACCTATTCTTCATTAGAGTTGACACCTGTATCTCTTGCCTTACCCCGACTCAACTTTAGCACAGCAGATGGATTCAACCAGCTGCCTTCCCCTTGCACCCTGCCCTCGGCTCACCTATCAGTTGTCTACTGGGTCTGTTTCCACCTGGATAAAACTGATGGAAATCATGTGTCTCGTTCCACACGTGCCTTCAGAACCATCCAAGCCTGCAAATTCAGAGGCGGAGAGTGAGTCGTTTATACACTGATCACGTGCATGCTTCAGTATGCACAGTGTAATCTAGTTTACTTTGTCAAATGCAGGAGTTATTGGTGTGAGCTCATTACTTTGTGCTAATGTCCAGAAGGTGACTGTGATGGCTACGTTAACAGTATTTTTTTTTATTTTTTTTTGCATGAAAAATCTTTATATGAACAAATTGTGTTGCTATGTTACAAGCATTTACTGGTGGGCGTTAGAATCGTTTGTCGGGAAGTAGTTGTTGTTCAGTTTGGTTTTATGATTAGTTCATTCTGATGATGACCCGCATATATCTTGCGCATGAATGACTTGTGGAGTTTCATGAAATGATTATTTTCAGTCACGAACGTGATGATGCTAGCTAATTTCTAGCCTACCGTCGTTCATCTAAAACACCAACAGCAAAATATGAATGATTGTATCAAATACATTTTGTTAAAACATAGTTTGTGGCCAAGGTGTATAGAGCTTGCAGACCAGCTGTCACTGAATTTTGACTTTTTATCTTATAATAATACATTTTTTAAATCTTATCCATGACTTTTATATCTCATATGAATATATATATATATATATATATATATATATATATATATATATATATATATATATATATATATATATATATATATATATATATATATATATAATTTTTTTTTAAAATTCTTGAATAAGAATTAAACTGAGAGTTAGATCTGCCCTTTTTTTTTTTTTAATCTGAGTGCCCATTTTTGGTTTTAACATGTACCTACTTTATGATTTCCACATGTACATTTAAAGTTAGATATCAGAGTAGATCTAGAAACATACAAAACATTTGATATCAGGTTTCATTTTTGAATCGATGTTGTAGAAAATTATTGTTTCCATGGTATTTACAGAAACTCTGAACGTCTAAATGGGTCATATCTGATAGATCATATTTAATAACAAATAATTGGTGTATTTTAAACCAATTATTTATATATATCAATATGATTAGTGGATTAACAACTATGAAATATTTTACATTTTGGTCATTGGTGGCTGTTTGTGTATTTATGGGTTAAGGTCATTATTAACATTAGGTCTTTTTACTGTCAGATGTTCACAACAAACATCACCTAAATACTTGATTAAACACTATGTGAATAAAAGTGTGTGATTATCTCTGTCTGATTTAATCTTATGATAGGATTCAATTTGAAATAATAATAATAATAAAAAAAAATAACATGTCATATCATCCTGCGATTCTTCACAACGTAACCAAATGCTCCTTTTCCAATCTCAGTATCGTTTCAGCTCATCTCAACTCAGCAGGACGTAGCTCTGCTCGGCCTCCAGCATATTACATTTCCACTGCAGGCATAAAAAATACCCAAAAATGCTGTGTTGAGTTGAGGCAAGTCAAGTGCATCCCAGCAGTAAAAAAGCAAAAAAGTATTTATTTTGCTAATGTTTGAAGTGGGAAAACCCTGATGGCAGAAATCACATACCGTCATAATTATTATATCCCTGAAAGGAGTTTAGGGATATTATATTTTTGGTCCAAGCACTGCATCCAGATATCTTTAATGTTAATGTGACGACTTGAAAAATACTGGGTTTAAAAATTCCATGTTTTTCATATCAATGAATATCATGAAAATAAAGAACAGATTTGATTTTGGATGATTTCTAGAATATCCACAAGGGGGCACTCAAAAGTTTAAAATCATTAAACACTCTTTTGTTCAGATCTCTGAAACTATTTGTCTGATTGACTTAAAATCAAGTGTAAGGATGAACCTCAAATCACACCTTACCCCTACCCATCCATTTTACTTTTTCACATGAAGGGGTGGTCAAAGTACTCACATTTTGTACTTAAGTACAAGTACAGCTGCTTATGTGAAAAAATACTCTAGTAAAAGTAGAAGTACTGATTCAACTCATTTACTGAAGTAAAAGTAAAAAAGTACAACTTCTCAATTATAATGAAGTAAAAAGTAAAACTGCATTTACATCAGGGGTCTCAAACTCATTTTCTTCAGGGGCCACATTCAGCCTGATTCGATCTCCAAGAAAACATAATAACCTATAAATAATGACAACTCCACATTTTTGTTATTGCTCTGCAAAAAAAACACCCACTAAATTAAGAATATGCTTTTATAAATTAACCAAATATTTTAAAAAGTTAAATTTCATAAAGAAAATTAATATTTTCCCTCAATTTATCATTAGTCCATGCATTTTATTATGGATAAGTTCTACAAAGACACTAAAGTTTTTGTAACAGGAGCAGAAAATGGTTGAAATTGGGTCTAATTTTCTTTAGATATTTCAGTTTATTCACATTTTATTGTTACAGGATACTTTGTAAATGTAAATAATTTCATAGTTTAATATTTTTTTGCAGTCAAACAATGAGACAAATTGGAAGTTTTCATCATTTATAGGCAAAGAAAAAACTGAGAAGAAAACATGGCCTAATTTAATAGGTTATTTTGCTCTTCAACCCTCGGGCCGGATTGGAACTATCGGCGGGCCGCATTTGGCCCCCGGGCTGCATGTTTGAGACCCCTGATTTACATGGTAAGTGTTCAGAAATAGACAAACAAATTCGTAATTGACAGTTTCACTGTGAAATCACAGCTTGAGGCTCTAAATTGAGTTTAAAATTCTATTTTTCAATCTAGACAGATTTTTATTGGGTATTTTATTTTATTGGGTAACAAATATATGATATCTGACAGTTGATTTACAAACTTTCAGGTGTTATCTTCATGACTTTGGTCTTGGTAGTAGCAGAGCAATAGCTGTTTTAATTTGGGCATGCATTTTAGGAGGAATTTACCAGAAAACAACATTGGTGGTGCTTAAGTGGTTAAGTAAAAGTAAAAAAAAAAGTACAATATGTCATTAAATTTCACATAGGAGGTATTAAATTTCATCTGGGTAGCCTACGGTTAATGAAAAACATGTCTGGATTTTTTTCCGCGCTAGTTATTTATTTAGCTAGCGTCGTTTGTTATCAAGATGCTGAAAAAGTAGATGTTTGCTCTATCATAGAGCTGTTGTGTGGCTAATAGCGCAGGAATCACACTGATTACTGAGTCCACAAACCTAACGCATTAGATTACACGTTACTGAAAAAAGTAATCAGAGTACTCTAACATAATACTTTGTAACGTGTTCCCCACAACACTGTATATATGTCATGTGATTATTACTTGGTGGAGGTATTATTATTATTATTGTTATTATTGTTATTATTGCTGGTGTTTATGCGTTTGTGGGTCTGTTTGGTATTTAACAACATAATATTCACAAAGTTATGGGTGGATTTGGCTCAAAAGTTCATATATAAGATATAGGAACAAAGTACAATTGATTAAATAATGGTGGTGTTCAGTGTAGGTACATAATGAATACATTACTTGCCTTCTTATTTTGTATTTACGCTATACTGTCTTTGTCTTGTTATTTTTATCAATTATTGGCTTTTGGAAGATAAAATGTATTTGTGTTTGACATATTGGAAATAAAATGACTAAAATTAAATTAAATTAAATTTAAAAAAATTGAAAAATGATTGACAAATTTGGGTTACATTGTAAGGAAATGTTGATACTGGGTGTTAAAAAGGGCATGTGTGTCTTTCAGGCGGGGGGGGGGGGTGATCTGTGCAATTTTGGAGTTCATTTCGAGTTTCTATATGTATATGGTTTATCTTCATTTGAAACCATGTGGCTGTAATGTAACATGAAAAGCTGAGACAATGAGATTATGAAACACAATAGCATATACTGCCTCAGCATGTTGACAATGAACACTAAGCATGTATTGTATCTACTGTAGCAGATAGTATTTACTCCCATGGGGGGGCTTACAAACCACTACTGCATGTGTCTATTAGTTATTCTCTGTCTTCCCCAGCCCAGAACAGCACACACGCCTTTATGAAATTATGTAGCAGATGTTTTCCGACCCAAGAACCACTTTATTTCCTTTTGGTGGTACATGTGTCACAGCACAGAAACAAAGGGCTGTGCATTACTCTGCTGGGGTTTATCTCAGTACATTGCTGATTCTATGGTGTGAAAAGCAATTCATTTTAGATACTTTGCTTTGGTTTTCTTCTCTGTTATTGCTATCTTTATTACCATGAGTGGGCTATTAATTTTCCTATGGGGCTACATGAGAAATGTTGATAGTTATTAAGGGGCGGATCAATTCACCCATAGCTCTGTTCAATATCTCTTTAAAAAATACAGTAAATAAAACATTACAATGAAAATATAGAGCCCAGAATACAACTATTTAATGAATATTCACAAAAAAACATTTGTGAAAATGGTTTCATACAACTCCATATTAACTTTACATTAAAAAAAACAAACCCCGAACTGCAGATTTGTTTGTGTATCTCAGTTCATTTTCTGGCTTCAATAAAGAAATACATAGAAGTCCATGTTTTGTTAAAATCTCTGCATTCTTAATCAATTTCTATTTAATTTTTTTGGTTTTAGCTGACATGAATGGGCTGAAACTGAGCAACAAACCACTTTGGTACATAAGCCTGATGCTGATTTTCAAAATAAAAGCTGTACGTTATATATTATATATTTTTCTGTGCCTTAATATAAAGGGTGTAAACACTTTAAATGGTTGAGACATAAGTTAAGTTGTTCATGACAATTCAGTAGATCTATGTATAATAGAAGAAGAATATATATATTTTTAATGAATAATAATAGAATAATAATTTACAGACATCATTATTTCATCACTACCTGTTCACCTGTATACTTAAATGCAAAGTTAAAGAATATTAACATTTTGAACAAATTCAAGTAACTTTCAACAAATATTACATTTACAGTACTTAAAATGTATTTCCTGTTTATAATCTATTGCAGGTTGAAATCTGTTCATTTTGAATAAATAAATGTTTGGCAACTCAGTATCGGTGCTGTAGTTTGTGGAGATTTGAACTGGATTAACATATAACGTACTAAAGCATCACTAACCTAAACTCAAGCAGCTTTAGTTCTATTATAAATGTTTATGGGTCTGAACACACTGCACACTAGTCCATACAGTTTACACCATTGTGATAATATGCTTTATTTCTATTAGCTTAACTTTTATTACTAATAATACACTCTGTGAGTACATGACAGATTAGTCTCCTCATGACTGTTCCTTGTGTTATATATGTCATTTTATGTTACCTTTGTCCACTCTATCATTCTCTTGTCTTTTTCTGTTTACTATTCTTGCCTGCCTTAGGACAACAGATGTAAATTAGCTTTTTTGCTTACTATGGCATATTTACATTGATGCTTTCTGCTGACATGTTGATGAATATGCACTGCCCTAAATAAATAAATAAATAAATAAATAATAGGTCATAAAGATATTTGATAGTGTTTTTAAGGAAGCATCTTAAATCACGTCCAAAGTAACGTCACAGAACAAGGACGAATACCCTGTTTAACTGTTTTTTGTTTTTTTTTCATTTCTTTGACATTTTTAAGCAAAAAAAAAAAGAAAAAGGTAACACAAAAATACTTTTCCTAGTAACCAATTACTTTGCTAGTGGAGTAATACAATTACTTTTTTGGGGAAGAAACTAGTAATTGTAACTAATTATTTTTTCATGTGCAAACAGACAGTATTTTGGAGTAGATCTGAGACCAATATTCTTTTGGAACTAAAACCTATTATTTTGTTCATTCTAAGAATTTCACATTTTGAGCCAAGACTTATCTTGGAAACTTGAGCCAACCATCACGTAGCCTTTAAAATGTATTTTCTTCTACAACTGCTGTTTTCTTTCACACTGAATTCAATAAAAAAGCTGAACCCCCCCCCACACACACACACACACACAAAATTATAAAAATAACGAAATAAAAGAGAATAAAAAGTAAGACCCAGAGCTTATATTTGGTGTATTTTGTTGAGAACGAGACCTTGTCCTCTGGGTCTTCCCTTTACAATCATAATATTGCGAACCCTAAACACTCTAAATTAAAGTTTTCCTGGCAGAGAGCGCATATTCATCAACGAAGCTTGCTGAAACATGCTGCGCTTTCAAGAGTGAATAATGCCAAAGCAATGATGCTGTAAGTGGATTTTCTGCCTGCTCCCCTGCATGGCACTCACATCAGAGAACCCATTTGAAGTGTTTTGTCTTGGAAACATTAATCCCTGTAATTTCAGGTCTGGTGTGCTTTCTCTGTCAGGTACATTAGGACTGCATTGGAGAACCAGTAAAACAGTGGGGAAGCCCTGGCGTTGTCCGCTAGCAATTAGAATGCCATGTGTTCATCCTTACGAGGTGAAGCAGCACTTGTTAAATGAAGGCCTGTCACAATTTAATTGTCTCCACTGAGAGAAAAAAAAAAAGAAAAAAAGAAGGAAGAGTGGCAGAGACGCGGAGGTGTTGGAGGGTAAGAAAAAGGAGAGACAGATGAGGGAGTTGTGCTAACAAATGTTACAGATGTGGTTAGTTAAAGTAGAGCACAGAATCCTGGGTAGGACTGGCTGTGATGTCTGAAATCCATCATTGTATGAGTTCCCTTTGAAACCTCTCTGTTTATTTGGGTAATTGACTCCACCAGGGAGGTCTGTGGCTGGTTTCATTTGGGGTTTTTTTTTATGGGGGGGGGGTATGTGTTTGTTAGTTAAACAGTATTTAACACACTTGAATTGATTCAGGGCAAAGTTAGGCCATGAGTGGAACAAGGAGGATGTAATTGGTTGTTAGTTCAGAATCAAATACTGTACAGGTCTTTAGTTCTGGATGTATAAAGGTGTGTACTGTGGGTAGTAGAGGCGGAAGGAACTCAGTAAAAGTACTTCATTACTGTACTGATGTAGATTTTTTAGGTATCTGTACTTTAATAATGATAATAATAGATTATATTTCTATAGTGCTTTTCAAGGCACCCAAAGCACTTTACATTATTGATCCATTATTCATTCACTCTCACATGCTCCCTCTGGTGGTGGTAAATTACATATGTAGTCACAGTTGCCCTGGAGCAGACTGACAGAAGCGTGGCTGCCATTTCGCGCCTACGGCCCTTTTACCACCACCAAACATTCATACACCAGTGTAAGTGACACTGGTACCAATGAGGGTAAAGTGTCTTGCCCAAAGACACAACGGACTGACTAGGACAGAGCGGGAATTGAACCACCAACCCTTCGGTCAATGGACGACCCGCTCTCCCAACTGAGTATTTGTTTTTTTAACAACTTGTGACTTTTACTCCCTACATTTTTGCATAATTATCTGTACTTTATACTCTTTATATTTTCACAATGAACAGATGTGACAGTACGAAAATTTGTCACTTCAGAGGAAAAATCAGTAGAGGAGAGGAACTGTGGTTTTAGATATATTATAGTTATATGACTATTATTTCACAATTTTGACTTTTTAGTTCAAAATTTTGACTTTTTAGCTCACAATTTTAACATTTTATCTGAAAATTATAAATTTTTTATTTCTCATAACTTTTTTTTTATCTCAATTATGACTTTTTTTCCCCCTAAATTTCTTGTCCATATCCACAAAACTGAGTAACTATGACCTGATCAAACACAATTTTGACACAGTAACTCACTTTAATTTTGATACTTTTGAAACTTTTCTGATTGTTCCTGGTTATTTCATTCATGCCAAAAAAACAAAAACAAAAACGTTTTACTTTTGTACTTTATTACAATTCAGAAATGTAACTTTTGTACTTTTACTTAAGTAGAGGAGTTGAATCAGTGCTTCTACTTTTTTTCACATAAGCAGTTGTACTTCTACTTCAGTACAGAATGTGAGTACTTTGACCACTTCTCGTAGGCAGACATGTATTTAAGTTTCCTGAATTTTCAGAGGGTGAAACTTCTGGGTTTATAGCTGTGGAACCATTTCTGTGTGCAGTTAATATAGGCCTATATCATGTTCGTTTTGATCAAAGCCAGAGCAGCGTGTTGTCATTTCAGCTCCATAGTGACTTCTAGACAATGTGGTGCGACTGTAAATAAACTCAACTGTGAAAAAGCCAAAGCTGTACATGGGATATGAACTCGTGGTTTCTCCACCTGAGGGATGATGATGAGAAGACGGTGAAGAAGGTTTCGCTGTCACCGTCTTAATTTTATAACATGATTTAACAAAGAAACCATGGTCTCCAATATGGAGTCCACCAACAACATGTAACTTTAGCTTAATATAGGTTCAGTTGTTTATTATAAACATCTGATATCCACACAAAGGCCATTACTGAGCCTCATTAACCGGTTGAAGTTGGTCATAGGGATGGCAAAATTTATACAAAAAAATAGTGACCAATCACTGAGCCTCATTAACCGATCACCGAGAAAAAAACAAAACAATTGGCGGCTCACACACATGTACAGCCATTACGCACGACGGCGCTGTTGAGCTACATTTTGTAATAACGGTGTATTTTCTAATAAATTTTGCCACATTATGTAATAATTTATTCCATTTCCCAGCCGCAATCACGGCAAACAAACAGCAATAACATTGTGGGGCTGTTACAATGTCTATGGTTTAAACTGTTTACCCGCCCAGGTGGCACGACAACATATTTAAATGAAGCGCACCTCAGTTCGCCGGTCGAAATGTAAACAGATTTTCTTTGTGGTGTTAGCAAACAGTCATCAACCAGTAAGTAATGACAAATGTTATCATTGTTAAACTAAGTTAACTAAACTATGTCTTGTTCTGTGACATATACCCGAAGCCAGTGGTTCTCAAACTTTTTTCAGTGATTTTTAGTCGTTTCCCCTGACATGGACAAAACATTATGTAAGAAAAAAGAGGAACAGTGTCTGTAAAATCAGTGTCTGATTTTTTAAATCCTAATTTATATCAGTTTTTTATCTCACAATTTTTACTTTTTATCTCAGAATTTTCACTTATGATTTGAATAAATGTTTAATTAAGGAAAACCCCTTTTTTTTTCGACCATATAATACTTTTTTAATATAAAAATGTAACCATTAATGGATAATTGTTTTCATTAATTTTCCGATGTTAGGTTCAGAATATTTTGCTCATGTGCTACAACCTAAAACACCCCCACATTTTAAATGGCTGTGACACCTTTGGTTCATATACACACATTTATTCTGTTAATAGAACATGATATGATTGAGACAGTCTTTTTTTTATGTGTGTTGTTCATTACAACCCAAGGCTGCAGATGTACAGCTCTATTTTCTACATCAAGTAGCCCTTTGATAATGGTCACCAGCATGAACATTGTACATTTTGCTTCCCAGAAACATGTAGAGTTCAAGTAGTTCCATCGGTTTCGCTCAGCTTCAAAGCAAAACAGAAAGTGAAAGAGTACACCGAGTATGTTTCCTCTGCCTGTAATACAGTCTCATGTACTCCAATTTAAGCATCAAAGCCTGAGCTATGTGAAACACTGCAGGTATGATGATGTTTGGGCTATCATGGTCCTCAAACACCTCTCATATGAGCTGTGTGGTCTAATCTGTCAACATACAGTAGATGCCAAAATACCCAGTGAAGAGGTAATTCCTTCACCACACACTTATGGAATAATGTGTATGTTAGAATACAATACAATCCTTTATTGTCACTGTAAACATAGTCAACAACATTTACTGTGAGAATCAGTTTGTCAGCTCCACATGACAGCAGACACATAATATGATGACGGTGATAGAAGTTTATTTTGAACAAAACAAAATCAAAATGAAAACAGCAATAAGGAGTGAGAAGCACAGTAGTCAAAACTTATCTAATCTCACATTCACTTCCTCAGGTTGCTACTAATACTGCTACTACAACAACAAAAAAACACTTTAATAATGTTATTAAAGTGTTGTTGCACATGCTACATGATTGCACATGATGGTGTGTGTTTATGGGGGAGGGAGGGGGGGGTTATTGCACATGACAAGGTGTATGTGCGCATACAATATCAATGGCAGTCTTGCATTGTTTACATGTGAAGACTGTACAAAAAAATAAGCACAATTTATTTCAAATAAACCAAATAAAGGGCTGTTTTTTCATTGATGTTTAAATATTATAATGGCTGGAATACATTTGATCAAACCTCTCTTTGAATAATGTGCTGTATAATCTCACGTCCCTTTTACTTTATGTTAATTAACCCATAAAGACTCAAACATCTGCCAGTCATCACATCTACCAGTGGTGACCAGTGTTTTACTTTTTTTCCACTGTGAGAACTCCCATGATGGAAACGTTTAATTTCTGTTGATCCACTAATCCTATCAACCCATGGAAACAATTAGTGTAAAATACAGTTTGTCGTGTTTTTCACGGTCATCAGATATGACCCATTTGGACAATCAGAGGCTCTGTAGTTACCATGGAAACAGTTATCTTCTATAATATTGATTCACCAATAAAACCCATGGAGTTAGATCAATGACAGTGTGATGGACACATTGGGTTTAGGTTCAGGTAATGATAGATTATTCTGAAAAACTTATCATGATCTACTTTTTTTGTTTTTGGTATGATAACCTTAAACATGTGTATGAACATTTACATCAAGGGTGTCAAACTCCAGTCCTCGAGGGCCGGTGTCCTGCATGTTTTAGATTTTTCATTACACCTGTATGCCATTACATCATTATCATTGTTCTGCAGAACTGATGAGGAGCTGATTGTTAACTCTTAAGTGTCAGTGCTGGCATATTCTGAATGGATGGTATAGTTTAAATATTCAGAAAAAAAATCAACTGTTGTCTTTCTTTTTTAAACTGTGTTTTTACTGAATTTTGTTCATGGAACAGGTGTCAAAAGGCAATTAAATTAGAGAAATGCAAAATTAAAACTGATGGGACCAAATTTCAATACTAATTGTCTTTTTTGTTTTTTAGTACTTTTGCAATTTTTCCATATTATGTACAATTTTGTAAATATTTTTTTTGTTCATTTAGTTTATTTTTCTACATTGTTTTATTTGTTTTTCTCTTTAATTTTATTCCAGTTGTTACTTACTTTGTTAATGTTACTAATTATTTTTGTTAGTTTCTTATTAATTTTATTGATAACTTTGCCCATTTTTGTTCATTTTGTTGCTTATTTTAGTCTTTTTTGTTTTACTGTGGAACTGCTAAAGTCTCAGGAGTTAAAGGGTTAAACTGAATCATGTGGAAGAAGGAAATATCTAAAACATGGAGGACACCGGCCCTCGAGGACCAGAGTTTGACACCTGTGATCTACATGATCAGTGTATAAAATATAGGAGGAAAATTAATTTCACAGAAGAAAAAGACAAAAAATACATACAGAAGGTCAAACCCATCATCTCACATTTTAAGAGGAAGATGTCCATAAACTCATTCACTGCCGGCCTGTTTTCAGAATGGAAACGTCCAGACTGCTTTTACAAGACTCACAGACTCTTTTACAATATAAACATGGCACGCATCAAAATAAAGTGTAGGCTCTCTTCTTTCATCTGGGAACTTTTCCATTTTCAAGTAAATGATAGTGGATCATAGGGTGTTTTCAGCAACAACAACAAAAAAAAAAAGACCAAAAAGTGGAATAAATGAGCTTTTTGTGCAGAGACATTCCAAACACATCAGTGACTTTGACATTAATACTTATCAATTTAGTGACCCCTCAAGCATCTAAACAACAGAGAAAGAAATTTAATTTAATTCACATAACTATATAGGTAACACTTTACATTACGGTTGGCAAATAAGGTAGTTCAATGGTAATTTTTATGTAATAATAAAGCATCTCTAACTGCTTATTATAAGTAACAGAACACTAATATGGTGGTGATTCTTAGTCGTAATTCTTCATTGGAGGTCCGAAAACGTAAGGGAAAATTTCTACAAAGTATGGATGCAAAGAAGCCATGTTTGTAATTGGGCTAAATATTTGTGTTTGTATTCTGCCTTAGAACACTGTAGGATCTGAAACCCATGGAAACATGTCTGTAAAATATACAGTTTGTGCTGCTGTGAAAAGCAGACAATACCATGGTATACAATAATGGTTAGCTAGCCTGTTCAAGTTAGCTATTATATTGCTAATTTAGCTAGCAGTAGCAGCTACAGTATGTTAGCATACATTAAGCCAGTGTGTTAAAGATAGGTGGTAAAACAGGTACATTTCATACAATTTCAGTATCTTGTCACAAATTGCATCAACATTACCACCTTATTAGTGATCCATTACTTGTAATAAGCAGTTAGAAAAGGCATGATTAGCATGAAATTACATCAAAATTATCATAGAATTGCCACCGTATTTGCCATCCCTAATGTGAAGTGTTACCACTGTATACAAATTGACAACCAAGACTGCTCACTCAGCGTCTTGGAACCCCAGACCACTGCAACCTCTCCGGAAGCATTGCTCAAGGGTCAACTGCTTGAGCAATGCCGTCTTGCTTCTTTCACAACACATGTTCATCTCTTCTTCTACACAGTACTCTTCTATTTTGTTTCCATTCAGTAGACCAAAATACAAAATGGACACCCTACAAGTTGAGGGTAAAAATTACATCTTAAAAGATGCTTCAGGTCGTATCCTAGTGACGACTGCTGAAAAACGGGATTGATGTCGATACTGTAGACGTTGCAGCATATAACGTTTGGATTCAAGGTGAAGTCAAACAACATCTCTGGCAGTTAGTGAGTTAAAAGTGAAAATGTTTGTGAGGGACAGGGATTGTTATGCCTGTCATTACTTGTTCACATTGATTTGTTGGTAGTTTTGGTCATCCTATATATGTTCAAGTCTCCAGCTGATTTTATATGGTAGTAGCTGCATAGTATATTACATTACCTAAAGCTAGAAACCTAACCTCTGTTTGAACTCAGCTGGTCCAGCCCAAGTTTTTGGATCATTTTCCAATGTATGAGCAGCCTAGTGTAAACCAGAGGTAAATAGAACTATTGAAACTGAGGATTACTCTAATATTTGTCTCAACATAGATTAATCAGACCTCTACTATGTGAGCACTCTCAATGTATATAGCTCAGGTTTTTGTTCATCATCCCTCCAATGATCGCTCTGCAGCTCATAGAAAAGAATCGGAGCATCAATAAAGATGGGGTTAAGGTCTGCAGAATGAAAAATTGTAATGGAGTAACTTGACAGCATGAATGTCTTTATTTTTCCTGCATTGAAGTTTAAAAAATGTACCCTATCGTTGCTACCTATACCTTGAGGTGTCGGAAAACAAGTGATTACCTTCTCAGACAATGCAGGAGAGGCCTTGGTTGGATTTGATCATCAATTAATCCTAAAATCCCCAATGGGTGGTATCCATCAGAACCTAATTGTTCTGTTGCTGATGAATAACTTCATTGAAAAACAATGACACCATTTTTTTTTTCTTCAGCCAATACCTCCATTAGTGGTGCCACTTCACAAAAGGCAGTTTTCTACCATAATAACTGCTGTCAAATACATAAATAAAAAGGTCTCACCTGATAAACTGGGCTAGCTAATGAAAGCTGAAAAATGAAAGAGGAAGGATTTCAGCGCTTGTATTAGCACTTAAGAAACTGCTCTTTCAATATCTATCTGTGTTGCATCAGCTTCCACTAAAAAAAAAAAAAAAAAAATCATACCAGCCTTTCTGGCAGTGATCAAAGTGATGGTCTAAGTAATTCTTCATCAAGGTCAAGGTCAGTCTCTCATCATTCCAATTAGTTCTGACTACCAAAAGGGCGTTGCTGTTATAATTTACAATTATGATGATCATAATAGAGCTGGTAAAAGTGGTTGAACCCCTTGCATGCTTGTTTAACATCAAGTGTGGGTGTACAAAGCCCTGAGTCCTGACCAGGCAATACAGTAATGACAACATCTCCAAATTTCATCATCATCTCCATCTTTACTATTCAGTAGTTTGCCTGCAGCTTCCAAATCTCTAAATCTGCCTCTGCTCCCTCGCTTATCATTTCAAACTGAATTTATGAATGGACCAATAGTGAAATAAAGGTGAAACTAAGCTGACTGGTGGTTAATTTTAACCAGTAATTGGTTTGTATTTGGGCTACAGGCTACTAGAATAACATGTATAATATAAATGAGTTCAAATACAAGTTAAAATGATCATATTAGCGACATTTACATGATGTTTTTTTTTCATTCAGAAGTAAAGCCTCCCCTCTGAAAATACAGTCACTCACTTTGTTCTCTGTATTTAGTATTAAAAATATATATATATTTGTTTTTAAACTGTTTGTTGTTTCACTCTGTTCCATATTCTTACATGGTTATTTAATAAACACAATATTTTCTTTGTATTTCGACATCTTTGGATCATTCCCCTTAACTCATACCCTCCCTCTCATTCCTGTAAATGGTTTGGTAATACATTTTTTTGTTGGTTTTGTACCGAAAGTGTGCTGTTTGGAATTCAATGTTATTATTCTAACCTTTTCAAATAGTGGATAAGTGTGGTCACGACAGCCCACATTGTAAATGATCCTGATAGCCTTTTTTTTTTTTTTTTTTTACATTTTGAACAGTAGATCTAGTGAACTCCTAGATGTATTTCCCCACACACTGTCATTTAAGTATGATAAAACCAGGGAACAGAACAGTGTGCAGAGTGATTTGTAATCTAAAATGTGTCTTGCTTTGGCTATTACAGAGATGTTTCTAGATAGAAAGTAAAGAGAAACTTGATAAGGGATTATCCAAAACAAGGAGATACTTGATATTGAAATAAATGTCAGAATGGCAATCAATGAAAGTCCTATCTGTGACAGAACATTACTGTGTTTGGACCGTATAACAAGGACCAGATATAAACACCAGATAAAGAACAGAGGGAGGGGAATTAAAAACAAGGAGAAGTAAAAAGGAATAACCCCCCCCCATGTACATACACACACATAAATACATATTCTAAATTAAATTAAGCATACTTGAAAAGGAGTAAAAAAGAAGTAAACCTTAGATGCTCCTATACTACTTATATGAGTATATCAATAAGAGTATATCAATGTTTTTGTATTTTCATGCCATTATGCAAAAGACATGTTGTGCAGTGTTTAATAGTAATGTAATAATGTACTAGTGTAGGAAAAAAAAACAAAAAAGAACAGAAAAAAGGGTCAAACGGTGATGTGTCAGGACAATGTGTTGGTGATATAAGCTGTTGAACTGTTTCTTCTTGAAGATTTAGGTCAATTACATTATTTTATAACATGACAGAATGTTGTATAGACAAAGTACTGTGGGTGTTAGACATTAATTAGTTTGAAGTTTTTCCATTTTAAATAATAAAGGACTTTCTTTTAAATGTTCCTATGAAATATAAGATTTGAGTCTAGATAGATAGATAGATAGATAGATAGATAGATAGATAGATAGATAGATAGATAGATAGATAGATAGATAGATAGATAGATATTGGGTGTGATTTGCCAGGGGGGGGGTCACCCCCTCCCATCTGGTTTTAGACATCGGGTCCATTAGTCTGGTGTCAGTATTTAGCCTTAGGTGGAGTTTACCACCTGCTTTGGGCTGCGTTCATAAACAACTCAACACGACCCTGGCATGATGACAACCGGACAAGCGGTCTTTCGTACGCCACATTTCCCACGACTTTTGACCCAAGACTTATCTTAGAAACTTCAGCCAAACAGCATTTAAGACTTGGGTTTTCAATATCAGTCACAAATGTCATTAGTTTTATTCTAGAAGTGTTTTAGTTGTAGACCATTGTTATTGACGAGTGTTAAAAATGGCCAGAAATGACAGAAATAATCGAGAAAATGACCGAAATAAGCAAAATATAATAAAATGTCACATTTTGACCCCAGACTTATCTTGGAAACTTGAGCCAACCAGGAATTAAGACTTGCGTTTCCTTTATCAGTAACCCACATGTGGTCAAATTTCATTCATTTTATTCTGAAAGCATTTTACTTATAGATCAGTGTAATCTGTAACATTTTACAACTTGGACAATACTGTCTATAGTGTCTATATTTTGGTCCATTGAGGTAATATTTTCAGCTAATAAGAGAACAGACTGTCTGCAGCAGTAGTTAGTTAAATGTGGATCAGACAGTATTCTACAAACACAAATAGAAAACGCCCCTGGGCCTCAGTGTGGGAGGACCTGTAGATCCCTTCACATATTCTGCAGAAGTGAAGGGAACCCTGCTGTTGAAGATTAGCTAATCAACACACCGACAAAAAGGAAGCAGGGTGCATGTGGGGGAAAAAAGTCTTTTTGATTAGGAGGTTTCCTGAGAGAGTCACCTGAAAGAATCTCAGTGGCAGGTGTAACGAGGGGTGTAGGAATTAGCTCAAATGCTACTCAAAGATATTTGAGGGTTTGTTGTGCTCTGTGCATCAGCCAAGGACAACCACAACCACTGAGGCACTGTTATCCAACGCTGTTCAACTGACATCCCATATTTATGTGACCTGTTGTAAAACTCCTCCAGGAAATGTTTAATCCCTGGAGAAAAGGTGACATATTTTTATTTTTTTACCTGTTAAAAGTGTTAGCATATTATAGTCTTTTTTTTTAAGTGCTTATGATTTCAGATTTTTTTCATCTTACTCAGTGTTGGCAATTTAGCGACTTTGTTGCTAGATTTAGTGTCATTTGGCCATCTCTGGTGGCTAAAAAAAAGGCTGAATCTGATGATTATTAAACTTATCTTACGAATGACAAAACCATTACCCTGCGACACAATATAAGCTGTTTTCATTGGTGAGAGAAGCACTGTATATAAGCTCTGATCTGTACACAGTACGCTTCAGCATTAGCTTTAGTATTCAATCCATTAGACGTTCAGACAGGTTTTCTGGAGACCAGTGTGTCTTGTATGATGTTGTGATGTAACTAAACTATGTCTTGTTCTGTGACATTTACCCTAAGACAGTGGTTCTAGAACTTTTTTCAGTGATGTTCCCCCTGAGGAACATATTTTTACTCGTCTCCCCTGACATGGACAAAATGTTTTTGTAAGAAAAAAAGAGGAACAGTGTCTGTGAAACCAGTGTCTGATTTTTTAAATCCTTTTTATCTCATAATTTTTATTTTTTATGTCATAATTTTTACTTTTTGTGTCATCATTTTCAGTTTTTCTCTCATAATTTTGACTTGAATTTTGATTTAATAAATGTTTAATTGAGGAAAAACTAAGTTTTGTTATTATTTTTGACCATCTATTAATTTATTAATATAAAAAATTTAATCATTAATATATAAAATTTTGCTCATTGGCCACAACTTAGAACACCCCCACATTTTAAATGGCTGTGACGCCCTTGTTGTGATGTCATGATGCAATGCAACCTAGTGACTTCCTGTTTTTACATACAAAAACTGTCACAATACGGAGATGGAGGCTCAGGTGCAGACAAACGACTGAATGGCAGGAGTATAGTCAATCACGGTTTATTAATTCAAAAACAAAATAGTATGAGGGTATCAAACAGAAAGAGCAACACCAAAACCAGGGTGTTGAGAATATAAAACTAAGCTACAATGAACATAAAAACAGGCCAGACGAAATAATTCTACTAAACTAAGAAACTCCTAAATTTACAACAAAACTAATTAAATCCACATAGACACAAAAACTGGCCAAAGGGACAATACTACCAAACTAAGAAAATCCTCACTAACAACAAAACTAACTAAATACACCAACCCAAAACTCACAGAAACTACCGAAAAGCACAATAGTGATTTATCAAAAAAACTAGGTGGACTGAACTGAACAGGGTACAGAATATACAGACTGGCGAGGAGAGCAGGGGGGCTGAACAGCAGAGTTGGTGGCTGGATGGCGGACAGGCGATGACTGATGAAGCGGTGGGTGTGGCAGGAGAGATGATGGTATCCAGGTACAGCGAGGGTGAGTGTGGACCAGAAACTGAGAGAAGAGGCAGGTCTTGGAGGTGATGATGATCAGGGTCGCAGGTAATGTGAGGCATCCAAGTCTGGTGGGTTCTACGGTCCGACAATGAGTTGTGGATGGGGTCAGCTTATATACACAGGCAGGAATGAATAGAGGTTGGGCCAAATCACCTTCAGCTGTGGAAGGGTAATCAGCAGACTCACAGCACCTGGTCATTCACACACACACACACACAGACAGACAGAGAAGGAGATTCAGCCATTAGACAGAGCCAGGGACGGAGGGTATGACAGTACCCCCCCCTCTACGTGCACCTCCAGGTGTACGACGAAAACGATCAGGACAACGCCTCTTTAGATCATGGATCAGTGCAGGGTCCAGAATCTGACGACGGGGCACCCAGGTCCGCTCCTCAGGGCCATAACCCTCCCAGTCAACAAGGAACTGGAGACCACGGCCCCGTCGGCGAACATCCAGCAGACGACGGACTGTGTACGCAGGGGCATCATCCACCATCCGGGGTGGTGGAGGGGGACGGACAGGGGGGGCCAGAACACTTCCTTTTACAGGCTTTAATTGTGAAACATGGAAGGTGGGGTGGACCTTCATGGAAGCAGGGAGTTTAAGTCGCACTGAGCTAGGGTTGATAATCTTTTCAACTACAAAAGGCCCAACGAATCGGGGTGCCAGTTTCCGTGACTCAACTCGCAGAGGAAGGTCCTTAGCACGGAGCCAAACCTCTTGTCCAGGGGCGTACTCCGGAGCAGGGATGCGTCTGCGGTTGGCTTGTAGAGCCATCCGTTTGTTAGAGCGGATGAGGGAGGCCTGAGCCATCTTCCAAGTCCTCATACACCGCCTTATAAATGCTTGGACAGATGGGACAGCAATCTCTTGTTCCTGTGAAGGAAACAGCGGAGGCTGGTACCCAAGGGAACACTGGAAAGGAGAGAGGCCAGAAGATGAATTCAACATTGAATTGTGCGCATACTCCACCCAAGGAAGCTGAGTGCTCCAGGCCGAGGGAGTGTCCGCCGTGACACATCTCAACATAGTTTCCAGAGACTGGTTGGCACGCTCCGTCTGCCCATTGGATTGAGGATGGTAACCAGACGTCAGACTGACCGTGGCACCCAGGGCTTTGCAGAATCCCCTCCATACCTCAGAAATAAACTGGGGGCCGCGGTCTGAGACAATATCAGATGGAATGCCATGGATCCTAAACACTTGAGAAACCAATACATCAGCAGTCTCAAAGGCAGAGGGTAATTTAGGCAGTGCAATGAAATGTGCAGCCTTTGAGAAACGATCAACCACAGTCAAAATGGCAGTATTACCTCTGGAAGGGGGCAACCCTGTGACAAAATCCACCGCAATGTGGGACCAAGGACGTTGAGGCACCGGTAGGGGCTGCAGCAGACCAGAAGTGGCCTGGTTGGAGCTCTTATGACGTGCACAGGTGGAACAAGCAGCGACAAACTCCTTAGTGTCCCTTTCCATGTCCTCCCACCAAAACTTCTGTCTCAGGACACCGAGTGTACGAGCAGCTCCAGGATGACAGGACAGGCGAGAGGAATGAGCCCACTGGAGTACCTGAGAACGAACAGAGTTAGGGACAAACAAGGAACCACGAGGGCCATTCCCAGGATTGTCTGACTGATCGGGAGCTTGGCGCACCAAGTCCTCAATCTCCCACGTCAAGGTAGCTATCAGGCAGGTCCGAGGCAAGATGGTTTCAGGCTCCCCAGAGGGCTCTTCCTTATTATACACACGGGAAAGGGCATCAGGCTTGATGTTTCTTGAACCAGGGCGATAAGAGAGGGTGAAGCGGAACCTGCCAAAGAACAGAGCCCAGCGGGCCTGCCTGGAATTCAACCTTCTGGCAGATCGGACATATTCAAGATTCTTATGGTCCGTCCATACTATGAATGGCTGTTCGGCCCCCTCCAACCAGTGTCTCCATTCCTCGAGAGCCATCTTCACTGCCAACAATTCACGATCACCCACGTCATAGTTCTGCTCAGCAGGTGACAAGCGACGGGAGAAGAAGGCACACGGATGCAACTTGCCATCACCAGGGAAGCGCTGGGACAAAACAGCTCCAGCGCCAGTGTCCGATGCATCCACCTCCACTATGAACTGGCATTTTGGATCAGGCTGAATCAGAATGGGGGCAGAAACAAACCGGTCCTTCAGGGCACGGAAGGCCAGAGTCGCTTCGGGGGTCCAAGAGTAAGTTCGGGAGGTGGAGGTTAATGCAGTCAGAGGGGCAGCTACCTTGCTGTAGTCCCGAATGAACCTCCTGTAGAAGTTGGCGAAGCCCAGGAATCTCTGCAATTGCTTACGAGTCTCTGGTTCTGGCCAATCCTTAACTGCAGACAGCTTCTGGGGGTCCATGCTGATCCTGCCTTGTGAAATAATGAACCCAAGGAAGGATGTAGTTGTGGCATTAAATTCACACTTTTCTGCCTTAACAAATAGGCGGTTCTTTAACAGGCGGCCAAGGACAAGGCGGACATGCTGTGTGTGTTCCTCAGGGGACCGCGAGTAGATCAAGATGTCGTCTAAGTACACAAAGACGAACCGATTGATCATGTCTCTGAGAACATCATTAATGAGATTTTGGAAGACTGCTGGGGCATTAGTGAGACCAAATGGCATCACCAAGTACTCAAAATGCCCCAGTGGTGTATTGAAAGCTGTCTTCCATTCGTCCCCCTTCCGGATCCGGACCAGGTGGTAAGCATTCCGGAGGTCGAGTTTAGAGAAGATGTGGGCACCGTGTAAAGCAGTGAATGCTGAATTAATCAGGGGCAGAGGGTATGTGTTCTTGATGGTAATCTCGTTGAGGCCTCGGTAGTCAATACATGGCCTGAGGGTCTTATCCTTCTTATCTACAAAGAAGAACCCTGCACCAACGGGGGAAGAAGATGGTCTGATAATACCTGCTGCCAACGAGTCCCGGATGTAGCTCTCCATGGCCAACTGCTCTGGCCTGGACAGATTGTACAATCGGCTTTTGGGCAGAGTAGAACCAGGAAGAAGGTCAATTGCACAATCATATGGGCGATGGGGAGGGAGTGAAAGGGCGTTGTCCTTACTGAAAACAGGAGCTAGGTCATGGTACTCAGGAGGAACACTGGACAGATCGGCAGGTTCTGGAAACAAAAAAGCCTTAGAGGCAACAGGGGTCAGGGCAGATTGAAGGCAGCTGGCATGACACTGTGGACTCCATGACTGGATCTCGTTTTTGGCCCAGTCAATCTGGGGATTGTGCGACCTCAGCCAGGGGTATCCAAGAACAACAGGCGAACTTGAATGGTCAAGGATGTGAAAAAACAGTGTTTCTTGGTGATTACCTGCCAGAACCAACCTTACCGGGACGGATCGGAAGCGGACTTGGGCCAAGGGTAGGCCATTCAGGGCTCGGGCTTGAATCGGAGCTTCTAGGGGTTCAGTGGGTATCTGAAGCTGTTCAGCCAACTGTCTATCAAGGAAGTTCTCCTCAGCACCAGAGTCAATTAACACGTGGACAGGAACGGATTGGGTCTGCCAACAGAGAGAAGCAGGCACCTGTAAGTGTTGGGGGGAGGTAGTTGTGGTCCGGCTCACCCGAATTCCTCCCGTTAACGAGGAGCCTGCCCTTTTACTGGTCGTGTGGGGCAGGTTGCAATGTAGTGCCCCATCCCCCCACAGTAAAGGCATGCGTTGGTGTTCCTGCGCCGTTCCTTCTCCTGTGGTGTGACCCGGGCTCGACCTATCTGCATGGGCTCAGTTTCACAGGCCAAGGGTAGGGAGGTAGTTGGGTCTTGTAGGGCCGAGGTAGGCAGGCGAGATGTCGCTGAGAAGACCCTCTGACTTCGCTCCCGTCTCCTTTCACGAAGACGGTTGTCTATCCGAATGGCTACTGCAATGTACTCCTCCAAACTAGCCACGTCATCCCGTCTGGCCATCTCATCTTTCATCGTCTCACTGAGGCCAGTGTAAAATATTCCCTGGAGTGCAGTCTCGTTCCATCCACTCTCTGTGGCCACAGTACGAAACTCCACAGCAAACTCAGCCACACTCCTGGCTCCCTGCTTCAGCGTGGGAAGTCGTGTTCCTGCTTCCCTGCCTCGTACTGGATGGTCGAACACCCTCTTCATCTCGCTGATGAATGCAGAATAGGAATTGCAAATTGCTTCCTGTTTCTCCCAAGCCGCTGCCCCCCAGTCTCTCGCTGGTCCCTTCAATAAACCAACCAAATAAGCTATCTTAGCTCTATCAGACGAAAAAGAACGAGGCTGGAGATCAAAAACCAAAGAAACCTGAGTAAGAAATGCCTGGCATGAACCTAAGTCGCCATCATATCTCTCAGGGATCGGAACAGACGGTTCATATGCTAGCGGGGGTGACGAAGGAATAGGAAAAGAGGCTGCTAACCCAGGAGCTGATGAGGTGCGGTCAGTAACTGGGGCTTGCATTTGTGTTGTTAAAGTAGAAACCCTACCCGTTAACTGAGAGACCTGATTGATTAAAGCAGTATTACTTTCAACCAACGATCTTAATAAGTCATCATGGCGATTCAACAGGGCATCGTGATTAGCCATTGCATGCTGAAAATTAAATAACTGGGAACCCTGGTCTCCACCAGTCGTTTCGTCTGCTGAGCTCATAATGGTCGGACCGTACTGTCACAATACGGAGATGGAGGCTCAGGTGCAGACAAACGACTGAATGGCAGGAGTATAGTCAATCACGGTTTATTAATTCAAAAACAAAATAGTATGAGGGTATCAAACAGAAAGAGCAACACCAAAACCAGGGTGTTGAGAATATAAAACTAAGCTACAATGAACATAAAAACAGGCCAGACGAAATAATTCTACTAAACTAAGAAACTCCTAAATTTACAACAAAACTAATTAAATCCACATAGACACAAAAACTGGCCAAAGGGACAATACTACCAAACTAAGAAAATCCTCACTAACAACAAAACTAACTAAATACACCAACCCAAAACTCACAGAAACTACCGAAAAGCACAATAGTGATTTATCAAAAAAACTAGGTGGACTGAACTGAACAGGGTACAGAATATACAGACTGGCAAGGAGAGCAGGGGGGCTGAACAGCAGAGTTGGTGGCTGGATGGCGGACAGGCGATGACTGATGAAGCGGTGGGTGTGGCAGGAGAGATGATGGTATCCAGGTACAGCGAGGGTGAGTGTGGACCAGAAACTGAGAGAAGAGGCAGGTCTTGGAGGTGATGATGATCAGGGTCGCAGGTAATGTGAGGCATCCAAGTCTGGTGGGTTCTACGGTCCGACAATGAGTTGTGGATGGGGTCAGCTTATATACACAGGCAGGAATGAATAGAGGTTGGGCCAAATCACCTTCAGCTGTGGAAGGGTAATCAGCAGACTCACAGCACCTGGTCATTCACACACACACACACACACACAGACAGACAGAGAAGGAGATTCAGCCATTAGACAGAGCCAGGGACGGAGGGTATGACAAAAACGGATTACTGCACGAATTAAAATCTACTTGACCACGTTGTCAGATCAAACCAAACCAACTGAAGAGTGGCGAGAGACCGTCATCTGATGGTGAAATATGGTGAAGCACTTAAAAAACAATTATGCCTGACCTCGTGATGACACAAGTGTGGGTGTGGTTACGTCATGTTACGATGCAAACTATCGACTTCTGGCAACTTTTCAGAGAGCCAATCGCGGCTTCTTGTGATTTTAATTTTTTTTGCATCACTGGTCCTATTCAACCTGAAAAATAAAGGAAAATGTCAGTCTTTCTATCACTTCACCTTCCGCTCAAATAAAACAAAATGGAATGAAATGGTCTAACTGACCTCAGTTTCTGCCCTCTTTATCTCTTCTTTATGTTTGGTGTGTTTTTTAGCCAAATGTGCACCCTCGCCATAAGCTCATGAATGTGTAACTACATAAAAGTCTTGTCATAATTCAATTTAAATTATAGGAGGGAAAAAGGTTTTATGATCTACAGTACATGAATAGGAAATGAGTACAGAAAACACTATCATGGGATGTTTTATGGAGAACAACCTGCTTTTTACACCCCTCCATTAAAACAATTACAACTTTTATTGTTCGATGCTGTTTCCCATGTTTGCCATTAGTGTTATATTGTTATTTTCAATAAATCTATTCCTATTCCTATTACTGTGATCTGACCTCTGTTATCTTTTAACATGTCTACAAAGTTGTATCACTTCTTATTGACATTACTATTGCAATATATGCTTTCTCTGTGCTGTTTTGCCAGCTGTGCACATTTGGTGAGAAAAATAAATGAATAAAAATAAGCTATTCACACAAAGCTACAGTTGGAATAAGAAGGAACTGAGGAAAACTGTGAAAATGGATACCGGCATCACACCACAGAACCTAATCTGTTTAAACATAAACAAAGCTGTGCCACATTCTTCACTTATCTTAAAATGGTTTTATTTTGAGCTTCAAAATAATTCAATAAGGCACTCTACAAGCACAGCACAGTAGAGTTCTTGTAGTCTGACATTTTCATTAGTTTATGTTTTTTGGGGGCTTTCAGCTTGGGTTTGGGAGTCAGCTTAGTTTCAGTTATTTTTATGGGTTCAGAGTTTTGGTTTTTACTTGTTTTATATTGTTTTAGTCTTTCAGGGGTAATGAATAAAGTATTTTTTAATTATTTCTAGAAAAAAAACAGCATCAGAAAAACACATGACATGATTTACACAACCTTTGACTGTAATGAACCATATCTGCACACAGAAAACTACACAGAGCATAGGTTACCATGGCGATCTGTCAGTAACCCAGATATAGAGTTTAAGTTACCATGGTGATCTGTCAGTAACCCAGACATAGAGTTAAGGTTACCATGGTGATCTGTCATTAGCCCAGGCAGAGTTTAGGTTACCATGGCGATCTGTCACTAAACTAGACACACACTTTAGGTTACCATGGTGATCTGTCATTAACCCAGAACCAGAGTTTAGGTTACCATGGTGATCTGTCAATAGACACAGAGTTTAGGTTACCATGGTGATCTGTCATTAACCCAGAACCAGAGTTTAGGTTACCATGGTGATCTGTCACTAGACACAGAGTTTAGGTTACCATGGTGAACTGTCATTAACCCAGACAAAGTTTAGGTTACCATGGTGATCTGTCACTAACTCAGACAGATTTTAGGCAAGGATTTGAAGGAAAAAAAACAAACATGTGCAAATCTTTGTTTTTGAACAGTTTGTACTTCAACAATTTCAGATATTTGAGACTCACTGCAGAAACTAATATTGTTCAAATGTTCCCCTCCCCAGTTGACAGAAAGAGATTGAGAACCACTGTCTTAAGGCATAGTTTAATGAGTTTTCTTCAATGACATTCACAAATAATACTTTAAAAAGTCTCCAGTAATGTGTCTCTCGGTTCACAGGTGTGCAAGAAAATCAGCTCCTCAAACCCTAACTCTTACTATTCCATCTATTGTATCATTATTGTGTAATCAGAGGAGAAATGTAATTTCTAAATCACCGTGTAACTACCTGCGAGGACAAGCAATTAAGCCCAGACACTGTGGTGAAGAAATGACTGAGATAGAAAACAGTGTGAGAAACAAATGGAGATGAGCTGGAGTCAGAGGTGCAAGGTAGAGACGAGAACATGCAGATGATCAGGTGTGTGAAGCCAAACGTACTGTGGTGCAGGGGTGTCAACCTCATTTTGGTTTAGGACCACAATCAGCCAAATGTGATATAAAGTGACCCGGACCAGTACAATTATAGAAATAACAGGATAAGACTTTATGTATAATGACAACTCCAAAGTTTTCTCTGTTTTGAAGTAAAAAAAAAAAAAAAGGAAGATTCCATCATGAACATGTTTATATCTATGAACTGTAATTGAAGATAATATGATCAAGTTGAAAAAATATAAACACGCTGAAAATGTTATTGAAATTAGGGCTTAATCACAGGGTTGCTTTGGATTAATTTAGATTAATCATGATCAAAACACTTTGTCTGTCTACTCTTTTGTCTCTGGGTATTTTTTTTTGTAGTCCAATTTCTGCAAAATACACACAAAAAAAAACCACAAACAGTGCAGAGAAAAAAAAAAATACAAACATGCTAAAATTCACTAAAACTAACCAAAAAATGTGATAAAATATCAAATACATGCAAAAATGATTACTCCACCAAGGAACGACGCTGACATTTATCTGTTTGTTTGTCTGATAACTCAAAAAGTTACGGATGGATTTCGCTGACATTTTCAGGAAGTGTTGATACTGGCACAAAGAAGAAATGATTAAATGTTGGTGATCGGTGGAGGTACGTGTATGTGCAGAGGGGTGGGGGCACTGCCACTTGCAGCAGTGAAAGGGAGCATTGGGGTTGATTTTTTTTGACGGGTTCTTCACTCTGAGTGCTTTTCTAGTAAGCAGTTAGTGTGAAAAAGAGCCGTTCAACTTTTGCTTAATCCGTGTTGTACAAATTACAAACTGTCCAAAAAAAATCAAAGTGCTATTTTTAACATATACATTACTATGTATGGGTGTGTAGCTGTTCAATGATGTCGACATACAACAAAATAATGCAGTTAAGGTCAAATATAAAGGCTCATTTCACAGAGGCATGTAGGTGGTTTTGCAGTTTTGATTGCTTAAAGTAGCCATGACTTCATCACCAACATCTTCTTAAATGTCAGGACCTGTTCATATAACATTATTCATCATGGCAGGAGAAAATAGGAGCTCTCATAGATACTAACTGGAATACAGACACAGATCATTCGCCCTCTTTAGAGCTATGTTCACCGCCTCAAGGTACTTTGATCATTACTCGCCCACTTTTATTCCTGTAAAATGCTGCTAATTGGCATTTCAACCTTTGCAGTATTATTTTAATAACTCTACAATAGCCTTTTATTCTTCCTGCCTTGTTCATGATACAGACATGATTGCAGTGAATTGGTCACGATCCCCCATGTGCTCTCGTACAACACCCCCTTCCCCAGAAATAAAAATAAAAAGTCACCACCTGGATTTAACTAAGCAAATAGGTATGAGCCACCCATTGGATAATTATTGCATGCGCGATTAACTTTCAAGTTATTTAACCCCAACTGTTGCAATGAGTAGCGTCCCATTTCTTAAAACAACCACGTTGAAAGACACATCCTGTGGTGGTGGAAAAGATGTTATTCTGTTTGGGCTTGTGTACAAGAGTTTTTATTCCTATTTAATGCAAAAAGCATTTAGAGAGTGCAGACTCCGCCAAGGCAGATTACCCCCCCCCCACCACTCATCACCACCAACATTTTTAGCACTTATTCCTTCTGCCAGTAGCAAGATTTCCTGAAAATTTCAGCCAAATCAATCTATAACCTTTTGAGTTATCTTGCTACAAATCACATGCAAACATACTTACATACATGACCGGTGGGAAATGTGTGTGTGTGTGTGTGTGTGTGTGTGTATGAGTGAGTGGTTGAGTGAAGTGAGGGAGCGGTGTCAAGATCGATTGTGTATATGTACAGAAATAAGACCGAAAAATAAGTGTATGCTAATGATCATGTACAGTATACAAATAAAGCTGCCATCTGAGACCAAGACGTCTGCTGTTTCCACCTCTGTGCTCTTTGATTATGGTTGGACGAGCTGAACAGGAATGGTTAACAAGGGTGAAAAAGATGAGGATACCGAGAAAACTACGGAGCACAAACACAGACACTCTACACCATGAGGCGACTGGAAACTAAATAGAAACGGCATAGATTGAGTACCACAGAACCCAAGGACCTCCAGTATTCTGAATTAAACTTCATTTAGAATAAAGTCACTGGTTTATTCCACTCTTACTTCCAAATGTGATAATTCTCCTGACATGAAAAACAGTTAATTCTACTTTAATACTATTCCTGTCATTCTCTCACATGTTCCTGGTCTTGTCCTGATGATGCACATATTTCAAGTTAATGACAAACATACTCCGTGCTGCCATCATTAGTGTGTTGATTTGGTCGAGCTGCTGCTTCATAATTATCACAAAAATAAATGCAAAAATCACATGTAGTTTCTGGTCTTCCATGTTGCCATGTTGCAGGATGTGATGGTTAAGTGGGAGTTCTGTCCAATCAGAACCCTCTGTACCTCCAGCTCTGAAACCTGAATTAACTAAAACACCTGTTTTCCATGGAAACCTTTATTCAGAATGAACATTTCCATGTAAATACAAAGGAAATAGCTTTAATGAGCTCCGCCAAGGAGGTAATGTTTTTGAGTTTGTCTGTCTGTTAGCAAGATAACTCAAATGGTTATGGATGGATCTTGATGAACATTTCATGATGTTTTGGGGGTGTCAAAAGGACCAAATGATTAGATTTTCTTGATGATCCAGAAGAGATCCTGGATTCTGGATCACTTTGAATTTTATTCTCCATTTACCACAATGTAAAATTTCAAAGTGATCCAGACATCCCTTTTACTGTCTATGTTTTCGTGATGATTTACCCACTTCTATTGGCAGAATGGTGATGAGGTCACTTTAGGACTCTGGCATAGATCACGTCCATATGGCATCATGGTGTGCTGGAGAACGGGTGGCATGGATCCAGGACCACCTTCTCAACTGGACCCGGGAACTGAACTCGAGCATGGCATACTTGCATTCACATGAAACAGACTTGAGGATGTGGACTCAAGTACGCTGTGTGAAAGTACCCTTAGTATTGGCATGCATCAAACAGACAAAACATCTCAGGCAGAAGTCTGTAACCGTGGTCCTAGATGGGGCATGTGAATGGAAGCTGAGTGCAGAGTGAGTATGGAGCACGCAAAATATGGTCAGAGTGCAGAGTGGTTTTCAATTCAAAGGCCAGAGCGAGATTTTTGTTTCGCTCCGATACACTCTCACCATGAGTAACACTGATCATATCATTAAATCCAAATGCAGTAGTTCCTGGGCCTAATTTGATGGAAAAAAATGTCAGAAAATCCTTTCTCTTGAAAATTTGAACAAACATGATCCTGGTCCTAGAGAGCTGCTGTCCTGTATGTTTCAGATGACACTCAGTATTACTCTTCTGCAGAGGTTGCCGATCATTTGAATCAAGTGTGTTAGGATAATAAAAATAATAATGAATTAGATTTATATAGTGTTTTTCGACGTACACACATAATGCACACAGTGGATCTATTATTTATTCGCTCTCACATGCTCCCTCTGGTGGTGGTAAACTACATATTTAGCCACAGTTGCCCCGGGGCAGACTGACAGAGGCATGGCTGCCATGTTATGCCTACAGTCCCTCTGACCAGTGTCTTGTCCAAGGACACAATGACGCATGACTAGGACAGAGTGGGATTCAAACTGCCAACCCTTCAGTTATTGGACGACCCGCTCTACCAACTGAGCCACTAGAAGAGGGTGATATATAAAACATGCAGGGTAGCGACTTTCTTGGACCAGGGTTGCAGACCCCTGATCCAAGGAGAGCGGAGAAACAATTAAATTGGGTTAAAAACTGTCCAAGTTATTATTAAACATAACATGCTCTACACTAGATGAAAGGTATGGAGATTTAAAATTCCTTCCATGATTAGCAAATCGGCAGACCAAGTTTTTTGGTGATCGGGCCAAAAACATAAAAAATAATAATAATACATTTTATTTGTATAGCGCTTTTCATGGCACTCAAAGATGCTTTACATGCAGTAAAAAGTGAACAATAAGATTCCAATAACAATAAAAACAAACAATTGAAAAGAGATCAATCACAAATTAAAGCAGACAGAATAAAAATTAATCAAACATTAAAAGTAATCTTGAATAAATTCGTTTTTAAAAGGGATTTAAAAGTGTTGAGGTCGGAACAGTGATGGATGGGAGGTCCAGAGGTTTAGGGCGGCTACAGAAAAGGCTATGTCCCCCCAGGTTCGGTGCTTGGTTTTGGGTGGTGGGGTGAGGAAGTGGGCAGAAGAGGGTCGGAGGGGACACGAGGTGTTAGGACAGGGGTGTCAAACTGCGGTCCTCAAGGGCCGGGGTTCTGCATGTTTTAGATGTTTCCCTCTTCCATTACACCTGGAGGCCATTGCATCATTATCAGTCTGATGAGGAGCTGATTATTAACTCTTTAAGTGTCAGCGCTGATGCATTCTGAAAGGATGATTTAGTTTAAATATTCTGAAAAAATCAACAGTTTTACTTTATTTTGTGCATGGTGCCAAAAAGCAAGAAGTGTTTTTTTTTTTTTTTTTAATTTTATTTCACCATTTTTTTTTAAATTGCTGTAACTAAATGTCAATACTAGTTTTCTTCTTTAGTATTTTTTTTTCCCACATTGTTTGTCATTTTGTAAATATTTATTAGTTTTTGTTCATTTAGTTAATTTTCTACATTTTGGTTCTTTTAATTTTGCTTTGATTTTCTACCATTTGTGTCTTACTTTGCTCATGTTACCAGTTATTTTGTTAGTTCTCAGGAGTTAAAGAGTTAAACTGAATCACATGGAAGAGGGAAATATCTAAAACATGCAGGACACCGGCCCTCGAGGACTGGAGTTTGACACCTGTGTGTTAGGAGGTCAGTGAGGTAGGGGGGTGCTTGGTGATGGAGGGCTTTATGGGTGAGGAGGAGGATCTTAAAATGCTGATCAGTGCATCACTATTGGCCACATACTGCAGAAGGGTTTGTACAGTGGTCATATCATTAATACAAGATATTGGTGAAAAATCAATACAACCTTGGGTGGAAATACATTTTGTGCCATTGCTAAAGCTTATTGAAACAAAGCCTTTGTTTTGGGGGGTTTTTTTTGGTGGTTGCTTTGTTTTGGCCAGGCGGTGTGTGCATGCATGTATATCACATACTAAAAGTTTCTCTCTAGCAGGACTTCAGATGTCCTTTTCCGCAGCTAAATCCAGTTTCATGAGGCGTGCTCTGGGAATGCATATTGTGATATAACAGCAGGTTGGAGAAAACAATACAGCAATTGTCTCTCCTTCTGCTGGTCCCACGTGGATGTATTCATTCCTGGGCCCAGACTTATCACAGTTTTCCTCTGTCGGTGGCCCATGGGTTTAGAGCCGCTGGAGCCTGTAGGCCTGCAGCTTCACTTCACCTGCTTCCTCTTCTTACCCCTGAAGACCAGAGTCCTCCATTTGTCATTGGTAAACATGCAGAAGAGTGGGTTTGTGATCCACATGACAAAGAGGCCATGAGGGGAATAACCAAGGAAACAAATAGGACAGAAAATCAGCATATTTCACAGAATTGTGAGACTTTTTGTGCAAAATGGAGGCACATCACTAAGCAAATATATGGGGTTTTCTTCTACGAGGAGATTGATCTGTTGTTGTTTTTGGTTTTTTTTGCAACCCAATCTCACAGATGTTAAGCTGACAACTGAAAATTATATTAAAGCTGCCTATATTGCATTTGCTGAATTCTGTTATTAACTTTTTTTTTTTTTTTACCTCTCCTCAATCGTTTAAAGATACTTGGAAGTATAGATTTTGGATTTTTGTTTAGCTTTTTATTGTGTTTTATGGTGTTCATTCCTCACAATAACACCTTTTTGTGGCTATATTAGTGCAGGCCTAAGTGGATTAGATTTTTACCTGAGATGGGAAATTGCAGATTGAATCCTGTGAATACACTGCTCTACTATTTTTTTTTCTTCTAGACATTAAATGTGCTAAATCTTACATTGCTTACAAATCTTAAATAGCTAATTGTAGTTTAATTTCTATACATTTAACATGTTTTCTTGATAATAACCAAAATCATAGGCTGAGATGTTTCTACTGGAAGACATTTTAATCAAATGGCATTTCAAGATTTACAAACAATTGCTCAATATCAGAATAAATACTCAGTATTTTAGTAATAATAATATAGGATATTTCAAGCTCATTAAAACAGATTACACTGTTCTAGAAGTGTCTGCTTTGGACATGAAATGTGTGTTAAGTGTTACATACTTTAACAAGATGAATCAGGAAATAAATGACTTTAATGCTGGTTAGTTGATGTTTTTAATATATATTATGGTGTGTTATTCCACATATATGGTAGTTTATGTACATGTATACAATGGATTTGTAAATATTCTACTAGAAAGAACCAGTAAAATGAAAGGATCATAATGTGCAGAAACCTATTCAATTGTTAATTCTAACAATTTCACATTTTAACCCCAGACTTACCTAGGAAATTTGAGCCGACCAGCATTTAAGACTTGAGTTTTTTTTTTTTTGCAGTAACGCACATGCTGTCAGATTTTATTCTGGAAGCATTTTATTTGTAGACCAGTGTAAGGCAAAAATCTAATTGTACTACACCATAACTTTTTAATTATATGAACAAAAAGTGAAAAAAAATAAAATAAATCCCGATCCTGAAATTTCCAAACTTACCTTAACTTAAAACAGACTTTTCTATCAGTAACACGTGTGATAAAGTGTTATTAGTTTTTATTCCACAAGCGTTTTACTTGTAGACCAGTGTTATTTTAACTTTGGTTATGGTGCAGAAACTGGTGACACCCTCCATCAGGCCTTAAAAACACACCCTCCATATGACCTATCACTGGGGTTTAAATCAATACGGTGCCACTGACCTCTCGGCGCACAGAGGGAACAGGCCTGACTGTCCCAGTCCGTCAGGTATCCTGTCAGTTTTTGACAACATGTTCACAAGTTCACCAAGAGCCACCTGTTTTTCTGTCAGTTCACATGGAGAATCAGTTTCTGTTCTTGCACCAGACCGTCCCCCATCCAAACTCTGGTCATCACCTTCACTGTTCATCTAAACTAAGAGTAAAACTTCTGCTGCCACAGAGAATAACAAGTCTGAAACAATTTGATGTACTGTTGTTAGTTGTGTCCTGGGAAGTTGTTTTTGTGCCCGTCGGGTTGGAATAAGTTATATGTCCTTTTTTTTTTTTTTTTTTTTTTGGGATTCAGCTCTGACTGGCATGCAACATGAATCCACAAATTGCTGCAAGGGTGAGAACTAAATCACACTTTGGTTTAATTATTTAAAAATTCATCATGAGCAGTTTTTGCAGAATTTTACTAAATTAAACCAACTATCTCTTCTTCATTCTAACCAAGTGCTACCAGTTGGTAAAAAACAATTATAAAAAACTTAATTAACTTTCTTTTTTAATAAAGTAATTTTGGTTAGAGTTAAGTAGAGTTTGTGGTTTGACTTAAATAAGTAATAGTTTTGTTTTTGTAAATGTAATGACGTATTTTAAAACATTTCCCTGTGGTCTACATAAATAGTAAATGCTATGATTGGGTTTAAATTATTCTTTAATTCAATTCCACAGGTCCATATTCAACCCTATTTCTTAGTATTGACACCAGAAAGGTCATATTGAGCACTGGCTCTTTAAATGCAAATGAGCTACATCAGGCTCCGCCCCCTGCAGGTTGTTGACTGTTCTGTACAGCCACTTGTGTTTGTGAATATTTTGTAAAAATGGCTCAAAGTTTGGACATATTTTCAGTTTTTACTACAACCACTGCTGCTGATAAACAATGATGTTGTCACATTACATATGTGTAAATGTTGTGATTTAACTCATTATCAGCTTAACACATTAAGAAGGAATTAAAACGTGTTGTAGAAATCCACTTGATTTTTGCCTAAATTAATATAAAAATAGCTTTGCAGCAACTGGAGGGTTCAAATTCAAACTTTATGAAGTATTAGTGTCCAAATACACAAATAAATTAACCAAAGACTAATAACAGTGGGTTTATCAAATATTTATAAGATATGGAGAGTCTGTATTTTTTTTTTTTTTTTTCAGTGGTCTTCTGGGTTAAACAAACCTCTTTCCCCAAACTGATTGTTATCAGTGCTTTAAATGAACTATAAATAAACCAATAATGATGTTCTTAAAACACTAGATATAATTAATATTTGCTGTGAACAGTTTACATATTACATACTGTAGCATCAAATGGTAAATAAACTTTTAATAAAGTCAATAACTTGAAGGAATGAATATAGGTTTACAAGCACTAGGTATGGTCTAATTTTGGGGCATCATGTCGCAAATAATGATTACAGGGTGCGAGGTACCTGGGGGTTACTCTAATTTAAATTAATCTCTGAAGGGCGCGACATTAATTTAAATTTCAGTTCTTTTTGGAAGTTCAGAAGTTTCAACTTTCAACTTATCTCACACCCGAGGTAATCAAAGGATCAAGTTTCTACATGAACTGCCTTTATTTATTAAACATTTACACAGAGAAAGAGGGGGGGGGCAAAGAGAGGAAGGTACAATTTACGGCTAACGCTGCTAAATGCGGCTAAATGCTGAGTTTTGGGACTCAACACCACAGTTTGACCTCAGTATTGTAAGAATGCAAAGACAGCGTACTGAATGATCTGTCAGCCTTACTGGGGGGGCTCGTTAGGGACAATGTGGGTTCCTATGTCTGTGTTGTCTTGACAACAAGGCACTGTACACATGTACATATGGTCTCACAGGAAGTTGTTGTGTGCATGTGCATCATTGATGTTGATTCATTATTGCAATGGCTGTTGTTGAATAAACTATGGAGAACACTTAGCTTAGCTAGCTAGACACTTAGCAATGCAGCCATCTCCCTCGAACGTCCGGGCGGAGACATAGTTGCATAAAATATCCGGATCGGTATTGCTGATACTAACCTGAATTTTACTCTGTAACTGAAAAAAAGTGCGACCTGGACTCCAATAAGTAATAATTAGAGGTGCTCTTTGGATGGAAAACTAAGAGTATGACAAAAAGAGAAAAGTCCAAGGCACTCTCTTATATGTGAAAAATTAAAAAGTCTTTATTATGTCAGCTTGGTTACAAAAAAACCTATGAAAGACCCCAACGCGTTAGGGTTAGGGTTAATTTTTCACATATAAGAGAGTGCTTTGGAATTTTCTCTATTTGTTTTAAAGGAAACCAGTTGTATCAAACATCACTAATGCACATATTCTAATGTTCCAAGTGTTACCTGTATATTATTATATTCACAATATTTATTTTTGAAGAATGAATTATGATGTTGAAACCATATGGAATGTGATACAAATCCCATCGTTTGTACAGTTTAGCTGCACATGAACGCTTTGTACACACTGAACCATTTAAACTACACACTTTGATTGATGGGATTCCCATGTCTAAAAGAATAACCTACCATGTAGTGAGGAGAGGTGGAGTGATATTATGACACAGCTTTACTCCAAGTCATTATAAATCCATTGAGCACCATTGTGTCACATTCCCCTGGTGGAATTCAAGGCACTACACTCTAAAAACTATTTTAAATACCCATGCTCATTGGGGATGTTGATTAATGGCCTGTCTCACAGTTGGTAAGGTGATGGGGAGGAAGGGGGTGGGGTGGAGGAGTGGGGGTGGGGGTGGGGGGGGGGGTGCTGATGAAATTACAGAACGGATTGATTGATCTCTGTGGATGCGTGTTGCAATGAAGGGATGCTGTTAAAACTGATGCATCTGGTCAGAGGAACTGCTGAAGGACAATGAAAGCCATTGTCAAGAGACGTGACCTTCTCAGCATATGAAGCCCCAGTGCACCACACCACACTACACCACAGCACACATGGCAGTGCACCAAGAGCTGGAGGAAATTACCACTGCCAGTATAGGGGGAAAAAAAAAAAAAAAGATAATGTGAGGAAGGGATGAAATTGCAGATGTTTCAATTCATATTCATTAGCATGGTTTTCCATCATGGAGAGGAAATGAATGAGTGCAAAACAGAGAATACTGCATGTCATATGGTGAGATACAGGCTGAGCACATCAACTTCCACACAAATAGTTGTTGTTTTGTTTGTTTGTTTTTTAATTTGAGGAGGATTTTTTTTTTTTTTTTTTTTTGAAGCACTAATGTCAGGATGTAAAAATTTAAAGTCAATAGCACAGTGGACTTTCCTGGTACCGGCACATGCATGAGGAGTGTCTATTCATGTATTATACACTAGAAGAAAAGTCTAAATCTAGTCTAAATGTATTTTTCTCATTTCAAAATATCTCATCACTAGTTCTCTGGTGTCTCAGTGACCTGTCTGTGGCTCAGTTGGTAGAGTGGGTCGTACAATCCTCTAGCTGTCCATGTGGACAGGACTGAATGGTAATTAGTGAAGCTGAGTTTCTGGCTTTTCTAAAGACTTTTTTTATTGCCTTGAATTTTCTATACTTTCTAATTGTGTTAACATGATGTTTAGATTGAATTGTTAGCTCTGTTCTTGGTTCTCTTCTGTTGTATGTAGCTCAGAAGGCCAGTAGCGATAAGACCAAGGTTGTCTTGGCTCAATGAAGATGAGGAATATTTTCATAACCTTCCCACTACTTCAGATGGTCTACTGTAGGGGCGGCTGTGGCTCAGTTGGTAGAGCAGGTCGTACAAAGACCGACAGTTCGCGCATCGACTCTGGATGTCCACATGTCCTTGGGCAAAGACACTGAACCTTGATTTGATTTGAATGCTGTATTTCGAACATGTGCAGAATGTAACAATAATCAATACAACAACAATAATAATAATAATAATAATAATAATAATAATAATCATAATAATAATTGACTTAGGACAGAACCTTAGAAACCTACTGGTATCTGAGCGGGTTAAAGTAAAGCTAATGTAAAGTGCTTTGAGCATCATGACGGTGGAAAAGTGCTATATAAGTGCAGTCTATTTACCATTTACCTGCTTTGGTCATGTAGCAAAACAATTGCTACATTTACATGATGTTTTTTTACTTCCAAATTATTTATTGGGAATAAAATAAGTCAGAATCAAAGCTATTTCTTTCATGTCATGTTAATTCCAAATAAAGGTTTCCTTGGGAAATAGGTGTATTCTGCTGAAGTTAATTCTGCTTTAAGAGCTGGAGGTACAAAGGGTTCTGATTGGACAGCGTTTGGATGCCTACAAGAAGATAATGATCACATCCACTTCCTGTTTTGCATTTGTTTTAACTAGCAACATGGGAGGTCACATACTGTGATGTTTGCAGTTATTTTAATAATTTAATAATATGATTTTATTATGTGATTTTATGTGTTATATGTGTGTATTTTTACCATACCATTTTTATTTATAAAAGCAGACACAGCTGACACAAAGCACTGCACTGCATAAAACACAAAACATCGAAGGAGAACAAGGCAATAAAATAAATCTAAAAATACAATAAAATGTGTTAAAACTACACAGATAAAAGATACAATAAAATAAACTAAAAATAAAAATGATCATATAATAAAACACCTAAAATCAATGAGCGACTGACTCAAAGGTCAGGGAATAAAAATGTGTTTTAAGACGTGCCTGTCTGACATGTAAAGGCAGTTTACATTTTTTTTTGTAACCATGTATGTATTGATTGATCCTATGTGTGTGTGTGTGTGTGTGTGTGTGTGTGTGTGTGTGTGTATAGGGGGGTTAATTGTTTTTATTTTATTGTTGTAATCATCATCATTTATTGTATCCTGCCAGGGACTGCAGATGCAAATTAGCCAGTAGCTATAATCTGGAACAATATATCAAATGGCAACGTTTATGTTTAAAATTGTACATGGTCCCCTAATAAAATAAAATTGAATTGAATGTTTGCGATAATTACAAAGCAACACCTCAACCACCATACTAACGCCAGCAGCGTGGCATATACACGTCATTACAATGAACAGAACGACAGGAATAATGTTAAAGCATAATTAACTATTAACATGGCAGAAGAATTAACCATTTTGAATTAAGATCGGAATAAGACAGTGACTTTATTTGGAATTAAGTTTAATTTGGAATTATCATTTTCAACTGGAATTAGGTGTTTACATGGTCATCTTAAAGTGGAATTAACTTTTATTCAGAATTAAAGAGGAATAAAAACAGGGTTATTGATGCACAGATACAGCAGCCTCTTCAACCTGTTAAAACATGTCTTTTCAAAATATTCACTTTTAGTGCCTCTTGCTTTAATGCTAATGAGACACAGCTGACTCCGCCCCTCTCTTCCATGGGGTGTGCCGATGCAAGAACAGCGTCAAGCTACCATGGTAACTGCATAGGGTGCCATGACCCCTGGCAGAACAACTGTCTTGAATTTAAAAAAAAAAAAAAAAAAAAGGATTACATTAATAAATAAAAAATGCACCACTGGAACAAGTGAAAATTTTTTGGGTAAGAATATTTTCAAGATCTACTGTCTAAAAATAAGTCCTTATATTTCTCTGAACAGTTAATCTTTAGGTGATTATATCTTATTTTCAGTGTGATGAAATATTTTTGACAAGAAAAACCAAAGAAAATACACGTTTCGAGTTTTGAAGTGTTGCTCCTGCAGCTAAAAGCTTATAAGGTTCATTAAAACATTCACAACCAGAAACACAACCTGCTGATCTCCACCAGTTACCTTTACCATAAATAACATATACATGAATAAATATTGAATGGGTTTTTACTGGGGTCTGTATTAAACTCGCAGGTTCCCTTACATCTGGAGAATAGAAGTTGGATCTCTGTGGCACCGATGCTTCATTTATAAAGCTTGTTGTGACAGTTTTGTGTCTCTTGTGAGTTGGACACTGCACTTTGCCATATTGCAGTTTCGATTTCAGGAGGAACATCAATAGTTCTGTGGGTATTTATCATATACCATAAGGACAATGGAAGGCACCAGTTAGCCACCAGTTAGATATAAATACTGTAAAAACAAATAATAATAATAATAATAATAATAATAATAATAATAATAATAATAATAATAATAATAATAATAATAATAATAATAATAATAATAATAATAATAATAATTGACTTAGGACAGAACCTTAGAAACCTACTAATAATAATAGAATCAGAATCAGTTTATTTATCATTCAGCATAAACATACATCAAAGATGCACTGCAGAACGAAAAAAAACGATGCACAGGTACCATTTAAAAAACACATAGTTAAAAATACCTGAGATAAAAATACATTAAAAATCAGTGAAGGATAATTTAAAATAAATACATAATGTATTTAAAATTTGTATTTACGGATGGCAGAAGGAAAAAGCTGACAGTAATAATAATATAGTAATATAGTAAATAGTAATAATAATAATAATAACATAAAATAAATCATGTTAACTAATAACAATAACAGTAACATTTAAAATTAAAGGACATATTAACTAATAAAATGCAGATCATTTCAGGAAATCCAGGGTCTTCATGTAGCTGTAGGCTGTAGGATGCATGATGCATACATTAGCATTAGCATTTTCCCTTCTCCCTGTATTCCCTTCCTTTGTTTTGCTTTATACTCACTCCAACTTAGTAAATGGTGCTAATGCACATGTTCCTGGTACGACCTTAAAACTCAAAGAAGAAAAAGATTTTAAAATGTTTACAAAAAAAGCCAAAGCAAGAGGTTCCAGGCACAACAAACCCTGCCCCTCATATATATTGTGGATGATTTTGGCTGATGTTATTATGTCTAAACATGTCCTTATGTCAGAGTATCAACTGCCTCTATATAAACCAAGTTTAACATAAATGGAAACTAAATGTTTGTTTTTTATAGTCATTTGAAATTTATAAGTACCGTAAATTCCGGACTATAAGCCGCTACTTTTTTCCCAAACTTTCAACCTTGCGGCTTATTCAGTGATGCGGCCAATTTATGTAATTTTCCTAACGGCCGCCAGAGGCGCTCGAGTAGAAAAGGTAAGATTTAGACCGGTGGAATATATGCGTCGAGGAAGACTGAATGAAAAAGGAGGGGCGGAACAAACACGGGGTGACGGGTTTAAGTAGGACCGATAAAGGTGAAGGACAGACAAAAAAAAGGTGAAGAGAGGGTAAAAAGTTGCTTAAAGAAAAACCCGCGGCGGTGTGTGAGAGAAGACAGAGGCTCGACCAGACCCTGTGGATTTTTTTTGCACGTTGGCACGGAGGAGTTTGACCTGAACTCTCTGCGAAAGATTAAAGTTATCGCTGACTCTGCGATAGATGAGGCGAGGCGGCGACCAGCCACCTGTTTGTGGATGCGGCGGACAATAGTGGATATATATTTTTCCCTCCCTTACCTTTGGAAATATACACTTTTTTCCCCTTGGATTACTTTCAACGGGACCCGGACTCTGCAGGCCTGCATCAAACCTTAAGTATCATTTTCCGTTCATTTTGCCGGCTGTGATTTTTGGACTGTGGACTTTAATGAAGGACATTTAGTTTCATTCGCGGGACTTGAAGTCGGGTTTGGGTTAATTTTGTGTTTGTGTTACATGTTTTAATGTGGGCACATGCGGCTTATATACAGGTGCGGCTTGTGTATGTACAAAATCGGTTTCCTCTTAGAATGAGGTGGGTGCGGCTTATAATCAGGTGCGCTCTATCGTCCGGAAATTACGGTAAATGGGAAGAGAAAAATATATATTTTCGAATTCCTTTTTTCTTTGTTTGTTTTACTTTGACCTAAATTTCCAAAAATGTAATCACATCTATGCCACTGGTAATCTGTAAACGTAATTTGATATGAATTCAACCAACATTTTTGCTGCTACAGAGATGTAAAATTCCACCCATTATAAGTAAATAGGGGAAAAAATAAATTTAAAACATAAAAAAATCTACGTTTTTCTTCTTTTCCCAAATGTCATGACATCTATTTGGATTACTGGTAATCTATAATCCCAATTTGATATGAATTAAACCAGTAGTTTTGCTGCTATAGACATGTACAATTTCACCCATTATTAAAAAAAAAAAGAAAAAAAAAAAATCAACTTTGACCAATTTTTTCCAGAATGTAATGACATCTATTCTGGGTCACTGGCAGTCTCTACATTTGTTTTGGTTTGAAATTGTTTTACTTCTACACACATGCAAAATGTCACGCATTATAGGAAAATAAGAAGGGTTCAAATGCATAAAAAAAATCAACTTTGACCTACTTTTCTCAAATGTCATGACATCTATTTGGGTAATTGGTCATCTATAATCCCAATTTCATATGAACTATACCAATAGTTACCAATAGTTTTGCTACTACAAACATTTAACATTTCACATATTATAAGTAAATAGAGGGGGTTAAAAATGTATTTAAAAAAAATAACTTTGACCTACTTTTCCTAAAATATAACAGCATCTATTCTGAGTCACTGGTAATATATAAACCTAATTTGGTAAGAATTCAATAAGTAGTTTTGTTGCTAGATTGTTAAACCAAACCAAAACAAACCAAAAAAAATAATACTTGCCTCCCTTTTTTTTGGGGAGGGGGGGGGTCAAATTACACGTTATTAACACCGCTTAATGTGTACTGTTAGAAATATACATGATACATACTGTACATACTACATACTGTAGAGAGAGAGATAGTCAAATTAATTATCTCTACTAAGTTTAACATTTACATTTTAAAAACTGTTATGAAAAACTTATATTTAAATTCAGGCGTTCGACTCTGTACCGTAGTTTGCTACATTTTGTACTTTAGTAACAATAAATGATCTATTCCAATTAATGCTTAGTCCAATACACCTACCACATATGCATATTACATTGCCCTTCCTTATTTGTACAGGCAAACCCTTGAACTACAACATTTTATTGAGTCTTTAGCTAGCTTTAGCTCTTATTTCCATGTTCTTTATTGTGTTTAATATCTTTGCACAGTTTCTAAAAGGAGCCCTGTTGCCTCATTTCTTTGGCATTTTGCACTGTGTGAAATCAAATACGCCTATGAAGGGAATTGGCTGAACAATGAAGTGAATATGTTGTTAAAATATAATATTGCCTGTGGATACTTGTTTATAGATTTTCATAAATGGCTGTGTTTGCTTTCTGGAAATATTCATGTAAATCTCTGGGAGTCTCCATCAGATCTAATAATAGTAACAAGGCTGGGGGGGACAAAATAAAATAAAAAAAATCAACAAACTGATGCATCAACATATCTACAGGGCTCTCCAACTCCCATCTAATATATCCCACCGTCCCTTTACTATTTCAACCTGGCATTGACTTTCACTTAAATTATTAGTGAATCCAACAAAGGCGGAGGATAGCTTAGATCACCTGCGTTTATGGAACCTGCTTTGCATGTTTCTTTGATGATTCAGAGGCTTCATCAAACCAAAGCCAAGGACAACGCTCAAAGTCATCAGATATGTATGAAGGTATAACATTCAGGACAACCCCTGATAGTTGAGGAAATATGTTATATTCATCAATGCATCCATTTGACTGCTGTGAAATGCTCCCAATCCCTGCGCTGCTCCAGGACTGAATGGTGATTAGTGAGGCTGAGTTTCTGCTTATTCTGGATTTTGTGAAAACTTTTTTTTTTTTTTTTTTTTTATTATTACCTTGTTAGGAATTTTCTATACTTTTTAACTGTGTTAACATGATCATTGGTTTGAATTGTTAGTTGTGTTCTTGGTTCTCTTCTGTAGCTCAGAAGGCCAAGGTTGTCCTGACGTTTTGGCTTTGTACTATGTCAAGCCTGAGAAATAGGACTATTTTCATGACCTTGCCTCTACTTCGGATGGTCTAGGGCAGGGGTCTTAAACTCATTCCTTTCAGGGGCGACATTCAGCCCAATTTAATATCCAGTGGGCGGGACCAGTAAAATAATTGCATATTAACCTTGAAAAAAATTTTAATTCCAATTTTTTTGTGTTTCTTTTAGTGCAAACAAACCATCATGAGCTTGCTTAAAAAAAACTATCCAACAAAAAAGGTATGAATAACCTGAAAAAAATTTAAATACATGAAGGTCTAACATTATTATGCTTCAATGTATCATTTACACATGTTCATTATGGATCAGATCTACTACAAAGACACTTAACTGTTCAAATTGTGCTTAATTTTCTCTAGAAATTTCAGTTTGTTCATATTCCTTCATGTTTTTCACATTTTATTGTTACAGGATAGTTTGTAAGTGTAAATATTTTCTCAATTTAATGTTATTTTTTTCCACTATAAGACAGAAATTTTAAGCTGTCATTGTTTATAGGCGTAATCTACATTATTTTCACATCAAAATGAGAAGAAAATATGGAGTAATTCTTTTAATATATTATTCTGCTATAATTTGACTGTAGACCCTATTGGTCTGAATGTGGAACCTGAACTAAAATGACTATATATCATTTTTGCACTTTACAAATTCATTCTGGGGGCCACATTGGAACCTTTGCCGGGCCGCACTTGGCCCCCGGGCCGCATGTTTGAGACCCCTGATCTAGGGGCAGCTGTGGGTCAGTTGGTAGAGTGGGTTGTCCAAAGATTGAAGGGCCGGCGGTTCACGTCCCTTCTCTGGCTGTCCACATGTGGAAGTGCCCTTGGGCAAGACACTGAACCCTAACCCAGTAGGACTGACAGAACCTCTGAAACCTACTGGTGTCTGAGGGTGTATTCACATAGTAAAGTCCGGACCAAGGTTCGGACCAGAACCTTTTTATTGCCTTTTCACACTGTACTTATAATCCAGACTTTATTTACAGTCTTCATTCACACTGTATTGAATCAAGTGGACCAACGGACTTTAGAATGTCATGTCGTCAATGCGTGTACAGCGTGCGTCTCTCTATGCTCGACCCTGATTGGTTAGTAGATGAGCGCGCTACACTGTTGCAGGAAATGCACCCAGATAATGGACCCAGTTACTAGTTTCATAATTTTTGCCCTATTTTGGCAACGTTGCCAACTCTCGTACCAGTGTTCCCACCAGCAGCTTGTCTCCAATTCAGTCTTTATAGTATCATCCGACCAAATTTTAATGAAATACCTGGTTTCCTCGTCTCCCCATGTATTGCCGCGACTCATGCTTGGACGTTGACTAGATTCCACGCACGTGACTGTGACGTAATTGGTCCGATAGTCCGGACTTTCCTAAACAGACCTTTCAAACCGTGCAGCAGCGAACCTTGGTCTGGACCGAGACTACCTCCTCAGCTCGGACCAAAGACTCGGTCTTTAGTCCGGACCAAGGTTCGGGGGAGGTTTCACACTTGTCAATAAGGTTCGAACTTTCCTGGAAAGTCCTAAAGTCCGCAATTTCTGAGTGCTATGTGAATAGGCCCTAAGTGAATGGGTGAATCTGAGGCTAATGTAAAGCACTTTGAGCACCATGAAGGTGGTAAAGCGCTATATAAATGCAGTCCGTTTACCGTTTATCTCCACCTGACCCACACCGTGCAGCTGCAAGAAGTAACAAGGAACAAATGATTAAAGTTTGGTGATGATCCGGAAGAGATCCTGGATTCTGGATCACTTTGAAATGTATTCTCCATTTACCACAATGTAAAATTTCAAACTGATGCACAATCCAGGATCTCTCCCGGATCACCACCAAAATGTAATCATTTCTTCCTTTGGACACTCCCAACACATCCTGAATATTTGATCAAAATCCATCCATAGCTTTTTAAGTAATGTTGCTGACAGTCAGACAGACAGACAAACTCTTTGGCGGTCCTCCTTTCATTTAGAGGGGGTAGGTCTGCCTTGGCGGAGGTTTTTTGCTCTCAGACTGCTTTTCAAGTTACCAGTTAAAGTATTCATATTCTCTATTTCCTTTTGCAGAACAGGTGTAAAAGAAAAAGGATATGAAAAAAAAAAAAAAGCATTGACTCAACACTGTGAGCTGTGCTTTTTTGGGTGGAATGTCCTGTTCTGGCCTCCATAAGTACTAACCATTAGTACTTGGTTATATACAAGGCAATACTTGGCCTCTTTGCGTGGCTATATTTGTACATTCATTGAAAAGAGAAATTGTGACACATTCTCTCTGTAGAAATGATTGCTTTTTGTTGTCTGTTCCATTTGCCTGTACAGAAATGGGTCAAATTACTTGTGGTTAGAATGGGTTAGATTACTGCAATGCACTCCTCATCAGGATCTCTGGCAGAAGCATTCAACACATCCAGAACAGCGCTGCCAGGATCCTGATGAGGGTGCGCAAACACCATCACATCACCTCCATTCTCAAATCCCTCCATTGGCTCCCTGTCCCTTTCAGAATTCAGTACAAGGTTATCCTCCTCACTCACCAGTGTATCCACAGACAAGCCCCCCCCTATACCTTAGAGAGCTTCTCATCCCGAAGACTTCTTCACGCACCTTTCGATCTGTAAACTCAAATACCCTTCAAGCCCCCAGAACCAAGTGCTACACAATGGGCGACCAGACCTTCACCTCTGAGATTACAGAACACCCTTTATGATCACCTGAGGGTCCCACAGAGCACAGGTGCTTTTAAGCAAGGTTTCAAAACCTACCTTTTTAGAAGGCAAAAAAAAGTTAACTTAAGTTTTCTTTTTTCCTTTTCTTTTTGTTTTTTCCTTTTTTGTTTTTTCTCTTTTTTCTTTTTTCCTTTTTTTCTTTTTCTCTTTTTTCTTTTTTCCTACTTTTTTAGAATTGCCTTTTTTTTTTTTTATTAAACTCTATTTTATTATTATTAATAAAAGGCTGTCTGTGTTTCTGTATCTCATGTATGGAATCGGTTACATAAGGACCGGAAACTGAAACTTTCTTTTGGGGACTTTTAAGTCCAAATGGAGTTCTTGAAGCCAACATGCACGCTTAAATATTGTTTTGTTTTTTGATTATTTTTTTTTTGTTTATTGTTGAATGTGTGTGTATTTTATGCTTTTTAATTGCATGCTTTATGCATTGCTGCTGCCTATCTTGGCCAGGACTCCATTGTAAATCAGGTTCATTATCTCAATGGGATATTTCCTGGTTAAATAAATAACCAAATAAATAAATGTCACAACAGGTAAAAGGTGTGGACGACTCAGATACACTGTGTGAAATCAACCATATGCCGCATTTCCATTAGTACCAACTCCACTGGGCTGACTCAGTATTCCTGGAGTGTGTTTCCATCACAGGCAGAGGTGGGAAGTAAATAAGTTATTGGACTAAAACCGCGTAATTGTTTTTTTTTTTGTTTTGTTTTTTTTGGTATCTACTTTACTTGAGTATTTATTTTTATGGTACCTTTTTACTTTTACTCCCTACATTTGTTCATAAATATCTGTACTTGAAACTCCTTACATTCTCAGAACAGACCTGTTACCTTTCTAAACTAAACGATGTGACAGTACAAAAAACAAGTGGCTTCAGAGGGAAAATCAGAAATGCAAAAATGTAGGGACTAAAAGTAAAAAGTTGTCAGAACAATAAATATGCAAGTAAAATACAGATACCTAAAACATCTACTTAAAAAGATAACAAATACATAAAAAAAAAAAAAAAAAAAAAAAAAAATATATATATATATATATATATATATATATATATATATATATATATATATATATATATATATATATTAGATGCTAAAAGCTTAATATGCTTATATAGGGGCTTCCCTTAATTAACACATCAAATAAGTCAAATGAACAAGAAAAATTATTATACTAATAATAAAACCACAATAAAATTAATAATTTACCATTAACTATAGTGACAGATAGATATGATTTAAATATAGTTTTTAAAGAGAAATAATAAACAAGGAAACTTAAACAAAAACTAGGGAAATGTAGGGTTAAGTGTAAAAGCTTTTGTATGACTTGAAAATGGTAAAAAAGGGACATGATTTAAATTTTTTATTCAAGTTATTCCAAACTGTGGGGCTGCTGTACATGATTGTAAATCATTGTTGGTTTGATTTTGCATTAATTGGCTTTAGGTAATAACTCTGTTGAGTGCAGCGGTTGTATATATATCTAAGTTTCCACATCACATTTCCACCTGGACACTGATATTTTTTAAACAATACATGTATGGACAAACTTGTCAATGACTTCATTCCTATTTGATATACACCTCCATCGTGTGTGTCTGTTGTTTGTATATTTATGTATTCTGTATGTGTATTTGTGTTTGTTCAACAAATGGGAATAAAAGTTAAAAAAAAAAAATAATACATGTATGAACGCAGAACTAAAAAAAACAAAAACAAAAAAAAAACACCATAAGTGTTGTTTCCTGAATTAGGGTTTATGTTAAATACATCAGGGTGATAAAAGCCAAGGGCTACAGCATGACAAATTAAAAACTGCATCATCACATTATTTTTTAATTTGTGACTTATCTGTTTTTGTATGAATTGGTGATTTTGAAGATTTAATTTTACACATTCAGGGGGACATCACACATCTCTTAGAAGTGCACTGCATGTATAATATCTTCATTATTCCACTCTTTGATCTACTGAATCACAAGAAAGCAGAAGAATACATGCATTTGGACAACACTTAGCTTAGAATCAAAGCTGCCTGTCTAAGAAAACCCACATGACAAAAGATAAGGGTCTTGCGGACTACCCGGCGTTGCTTTAATTCTCACGGCTTACCTATCGGCTCTGTTTGAAGCATGGTGTTTGACATACACCTGATAATCCTTCATTCAACATTAGCTGGTGTTTTTAAGAGTGCTCTCTCTGCCCTCCTCTCGCTTCCCTTGAACATTTCTTTGCTCATTTTCACTGAGATCCAAAGGCTGATGTCTGCCACTGATAAAGCCTGATCCTCAGTAATTACACAGGGTAAGGGAATTGGATCTGTCTCTGGCTTTAAACTGTGATTTCTACAGCACCACGTCCCCCCCATGCTGTGTCTTTTCTGGTGATGAGACTCATTACAATGCCTGATGCAGATCCTTTTTTTTTTTTGTCCTAAGCAGCACTGTAATCACCCAGAACGCTCTTACATTTCAACTTCCATTCATGTGTCAGGGCTGCGTTTTATCAGCGTTAAAATAGTCACAGGCTGTAGCTTTTACCTCGAGAAGTAGAGATGATGGACGGCAACTGTGGGAGGCAGAAACAGAACATAAGGACATGTAGATATAGCCTCCATTCAAGTGTATTCATGGGTTAAATAAGCTATTGATTTGTTGTGCCAGATAGAAAGAAAATATCTTTAATGTATGTGATTTACATTTCAAGGTGAATGGTTTTCATACAGAGATCATAACCTAGACTGTAGTGGTTAAAGTTTTCTTTCTGAGTCAGACATAATTATAATAACGATATAATAATAATAATAATAATAATAATAATAATAATAATAATAATAATAATAATAATAATAATAATAATAATAATAATAATAATAATAATAATAATAATAATAATAATAAATCGGTTTATATTGTGCTTTTCTAGGTACTCAAACAAACTTCATCTATCCATTCATGAGGATAGTTAAATGCAATAAAACAACTCTGCTTTTAGTGTTGTGCTTTATTCATTATTGAATAAAACTAAATGTGGGGAGGAAAAAAAAAAGTGTTTTAAGTGCCTAAACATAATAGTGTGAAAAGTGTTTACTGAAAAAGAAACTAACATAATGAAGTTAACAAGAAGTAGATTTTGTTTTTGTTTGTTTTTATCCAAAGCATTACCTTGGAGAAACTACAAGTACCCAGCCTGTAGAATAGCTCAATATTAATCTCCTTTACTATCTGTTTTTCTCAGTAGGATAACACTGTTTCCAATTTTTTTTTTTTTTTTTTAGAAAATATCTGCTTCAGACATTACAAGTAAATGTACTAAATCACACATATTTTAATCAGAAGAATCAGAAAACAAATGACTTTAATACTGGTTAGTTCATGTTATTAATTTATATGATCGCGTGTTATTGCACATATATGGTGGTTTATGTACATGTATACAATGGTTTAGTAAATATTCCACTAAAAGAACCTGTAAAGTGAATGGATCATAATGTGCAGACAGTGTTTTGAAGTAGATCTGAGACCAATATTTCTTTGGACTAAAACCTATTCTCTTGTTAATTCTAAGAATTTCACATTTTGACCCAAGACTTATCTTGGAAACTTGAGCCAACCAGCATTTAAGACTTGAGTTTTCTTTATCTGTAACACACATGTGGAAACATTTCATTAGTTTTATGGGCACGACACTGAACCCTGACTTAGTCTCCCAGTAGGACTGACAGAACCTTAGAAACCTACTGGTGTTATGAGTGTGTGTGAATGGGTGAATGTGAGGCTAATGTAAAGAGCACCATGAAGGTGGAAAAGAATTATAAAAGTGCAGTCCATTTACCATTAACCATATATCAGTAACACACATGTGGTCAAATTTCATTAGTTTTATTCTAGAAGGATTTTACTTGTAGACCAGTGTAATAAAACTTTGTGTTTCTTAGGTATCACACCAAATCCTATAGTATTTTGAAGTATTCATTTGGACTAAAACTTGTTCTCTTGTTAATTCTAAGAATTTCACATTTTGACCACAGACTTATGTTGGAAACTTGAGTCAACCAGCATTTAAGGCTTGCATCAGTACCACACCACATGTCGAAGTGTTGACACTGAACCCTGACTTAGGCTCCCAGTAGGACTGATACAACCATAGAAACCTACTGGTGAATGAATGGGTGAATGGGAGGCCAACGCAAAGCACTTTGAGCACCATGAAGGTGGAAAAGTGCTATAAAAGTGAAGTCCATTTACCACTATTACTACTCCTGAAATTTTGAATTATATTAAGAAAAATGGACAAATCCTGATCATGAAATTTCCAAACTTACAGAAGTGAAAAAAAGGTTTTTGGACATCACATGCATTTGTGATATATTGCATTAAAATCATTCTTAACTCACTGAAATCTGTCACATATTGTTCCCTTCTCCAAACCCACATGCTCTCTTCTGCAGATGTTCTGTTCTGACATGGTTAACTGGATGTTTCAGCCAAAAAACCCAAACATTGAACATGTTGAAACTGTCAGTAATTGTGTTTTTTTCTCTTATAAACAAAATGATAATTTGCATCTGTCTGATGCAGCCACATCTGTTGAAACACACACAAAAAAAAATTCAGTAAATATCTCATGATGTGTAAAAAATTTTTTTTTCCAGTAACGTACAAGGATGTTTGAGTGCGAGGACATGGTGTTAGTCTGTGTTCTCATCTCATTGTGCCCTTTTAGATGTTTGGTTAAACAACTAAAAGCTAATTAACATTCAGAGCTGGTGATGGCACAACATTAAAAGTCAGATGGTCATCAAAGTTATTGCTGTTCATCTTGAGCAGGACACGAAGACTAGAATAAATGCCAGGGTAATGAATTCAACTGGGACCAAGACACTCAAGGTCAGACCCCAGGTGTCAATGGGGAAGAAGTTCTCAAAGTCTGACAAAGTTAGTCCGCTGGGGATTAACCCTCCGCTACCCAACCCAGAGAGGCTCCTGCTAAAGCACCCAATCTACACAGTGCAATTACATTATTTCCGCCAGTTTCTAGTTAACTATTGAGGTGACATGGGGTAAAGTAATACTTACCAGGGAAGTTAGTCCCATATGAATGCACCCTGTTAGGAAACATAAGGGAGTATAGCCCTATTCTGACAGGATTAGCTTGACCTGGGGACCCGTGTAATAAAAAAAAAATGAAGTCAGATTTTACCCCAGGTTTTGGATATGACGTCAACACGCTGTATGTCACGTAACATCCACTCACTTTGATTTCAACAATGACTTTAAACCTTCTTTTCAGCCTTAATAATAAAAAAAAAATAAAAAAACAATTAAAAAAATAATAATATTAATAATAATAATGGATTAGAATTTCTATGGAATGCATACTCAAAGCACACAGTGAATCTGTTATTCATTCACTCTCACATGATCTCTCTGGTGGTGGTAAACTACATATGTAGCCAAAAGTGTGCCTGACGTGTTGCACTTACACTCCCTCTAACCAAGGAGGCAAGGAGGATGAAGTCTCTTGCCCAAAGACACAACAGCACATGACTAGGATAGAGTGGGATTCAAACTGCCAACCCGTCAGTTATTGGATAACACACAGCCACCCTACATTACTTAATTGTGACACTACTCCACCGATCAAAGGGACAGTGGTTTAAGTGCAACTGAGTCCTTGTGGTCAGTGTTTGAATTATCATTCCAGCTTTTTTTTTTTGGGGGGGGGGTCAGCATTTTGGGACCAATGGTGTTGACGTCACGTGTCAGATTTGTGCCATGCCCACATAACACAGAATTTTTTCTAAAGCAGCTGTGCATGGTGTCTTAACAGTCAAGGGAAATTCGGCTCTACTAAACACCTATACATGTGACTAAAAAGAAAAGTCATTGCTAACATAAAACACACATATATGAATAAACAAACCAACAAACTATGTTCCCTCTGTATTCATGACACTTGCATATCCAGCAAACAGTCCCCAAACCAAACCATCAACCATAGCATAAGTGCACTGGGAGCCAATCATGGCTAAGTACAGACTTAAAATCTTCTTGTATTTAGTGTAGACCTTGCACACCACAGACCGATTGCGTGTAAAATTATATGCACAAGGAAAATACTCAAATGCCACCATGTGCACGCCAACCAACATATCCGTCACATCACATCATGCACATCCATGTATGTCATACAGCTGAACTATGCTGTCCACCAACCATGAAGTTCAACTAAACACAATTAGCTGATGCTCGATAACAAATGTCATAGTAGGCTGTGGGTTAAATACAGTATTGGTCTGCACTTAATAAACGACATTGCCTTGAAAAATGGCCCTGGCTTTTACAACCGAATGACCCCAAACTTGGAGAGGGTAGCTTCTGACACATCAAGAAAAACATTTTGAATAGAATAGAATAGAATAGAATTGCGTTTATTGTCACTGCACAGTAGTTACAATGAAATTATAATGTAATGGCATCACTCTGCACCACATAGAAGTTAATAAATGAAATAACAAAATCAGAAACAATAAATAAATAACAGTGGGATGAGGATAAAACACAATTAAAAGACCATTTAAAAGTATTTTTTTAAAAAGTGCAAAGTGCAGTTGTGCACTTATGGGAATAGCATTAGCATAGATCAAAATAGCTGGATTTGATGGATGGATTTGAACTCCCATTATTTCATCAGCATAAATACAAGGACGTATCACCACACATCCCTGACGAACCATGAATAATATCTGAGCCAGCCTACATAAATGTAAAATCAATTCTTATCGTAGCTAGTGTTAGCCCGGGTTGAAGTTGTTGGTGCACTGAAAGCGTAAATCCAGATTGACTTTTCACCTTCAGACAACAGTCAACTCTTCATCATTCCTCGTTTCCTGCTCTCATTTAACTGGTTCTTCTTTCATTGTCACCAGTACCACATATGAGAAGAATGGGTTAAAAATTTCAGCAGGGAATGTGCAAATTTATCTCAGGCAGGGTGAAACCATTTTGGAATTCCAAAGGGGGTTGACGGCATTTTTCAAAGTATGCAATGATGAATTTTAATTAACATTTTATACTGCTTTTTACACGTTTCTGATTTTATTTTATAATGTATGTTTGTATGTTCTTTTAATGCTAACATCAGCCTGCCCAGAGACTACAGGTGGAAATTAGCATTAGTTTTACAACCTGATACACTACATGTGTCCTGTTTAAGGTTAATGTATACTGTGTTTTGTCCCCATCTGAATAAATAAATATACTGAGATGAAACAGGTGTACAAGTCAGTGTGTGATGTGCAAGACACCAAGGTTACTTTAGGTACATTTGAATACATTTTAATAACATACATTTGAATAATCGCTTAAAATGTTGGTACGAGATGATTTTTAAAACCAATTCATTAAATGCTCCAAAACATTTTTTTTAAACCTGTGGAACAGACATCCGATCATTTTGAGATCCCACTTCAAATGATTGGACAGTGACATGTCTGTCAAACTCAACTGCCGTTTGTCGTTCCCCCCCTCTGTTCATTCCCCCATTTCATGCATGAATCCTGCATTGTCATTGGCTTGGAGCACTAATGCAGGTTTGTTGCTGTGCAGCTCATGAACCCTCGAGAACCAGCAATGCTCTGAAGGTGTGGATGTCTGAAGAAATGTGTTGGGACGTCTGCATTGTGTGATTTCAAAATGGAGCTGCTGGAAATGTTTGTCTTGTAACAGCACCTTTAAGCCTTTTAAGATTATTGTGTCAACAGTGACACATTTTTTACATCCACTGTTTGAAAGAAAGGCAAAACACCCTTCAGTGTGGACAGGCTGTAAGTTTTCTTTCTAGAATACCGTCCTGTCCAATGGTCTCTGTCCACGGTCTCTGATAGGGGACTTCCCTGTGACAGTGTCCACTTACTGTAAAGGAAACCCTGGACAAAACCAAAGTGAAAATCTTTCCAAGTCCCAACACCACTCTGAAAACCCTCCACAAACCCCTGGTACTAGCAAGACTAAGTGGAAAGTATTGGTGGGAGTTTAAAACACCTCCACAAATACCTGGGGACAGATGTGGCTGGGACTAAATGAGGAAACTAGCCTTCATTGTCTTTATAACCATATGAGTGGATTTGACTCCACTGGGAGGATCTGGATTGCTCTGAAACAAACACCCCGTCTGTCCGTCCCACACACACACACACACACACACACACACACACTTGAGACAAAAGCTTGGGTGGTGGCCTTTCCTCCACTGGACACAAGTTTTGAAACACTTCTGTTAATGTTGTCCATTTGACTTAAGAATCACTTCTGCTGCCAGATGTTCTCAGTCTCTTCTAAAAGATAAATCTAACAGCAGCAAATATACAAAACACTGCAATATAAGCCAATACCAGTGGTCCAGTACCAGGAAAGTGGACTACATGACACCGGTCCTCAAATCCTTACATTGTCTTCCTATGGGGGGAGGGGGGTATGTAGATTGTTTATATTGGTCGCCACAAATTATACACAGCGGCTTGGTCTGTGGGAATCACCTGTCACGATAAATCCATATTTCAAGTACAACTCCTGGTATTGTCTGTTAAAAGTTTTCCTTTTCTTGGAAGTTGGAGGCTCTTCTTCTGTTGCTTCAGTCAGCCTTTTCCTTTTCGAAAAGAAATTTGTCATCTGTTTTTAACTTATTTTGCTAACATGTGGGTTACATTTTTGGCGTTCATAAAAGATTGTTCAGACCTGCATAATAAATACAAGATAATTAAATAATTAATTAATTACTAGGCGGCCGGGTACCAATTGATCCACGGATCGGTACCGGTCCACGGCCTGGGGGTTGGGGACCACTGGTCTATAACAACATTAATATAACAAAAGCACCACACACAGTGGTGTTTTAAATCAATGTGATGTTAATACAACACCAACACTACTTAATACTGACACTATATATTTGAATCAGGGCTCTAAATGAACTTTTTTCATCACCAGCCAATGTGGCTAGTAGATTTTTTATCTTACTAGACAATCAGAAATTCAACTAGCCATTTTTTCCCCTGACCAAAATGAGACATACGCCTTCAAATTTCTTTAAATTATTTTATTTAACCTTTTCCTCTTGAAATAATTAATTTCTTTAAACATATGATCACATTTTTTTTTTTTTTTACATTTTCGCATTCAACTCTTAAAACTTCTTGCTTTTATATTTTCTCACCTTTCACTGTTATCACTTCTTTACTTTTCTCACCTATATTACAATTTATACAATATATAGACTCACATCTTGTTGCTCTTACAGTACATTTTCTCAGTTGGTCCCCATATAATTTCTTTATGTCTCTCTGTGTCACTCACGACCCCCAAGCCATTTTGGGTTAAATGTCCTCTGCTTTTTCTTTACCGTTACCTCAGACTCGACAACATCCCCTCCAGCCTTTGCCCTTTTCTCACCCCCACACTTCGAACCTCCCAACCACCGCCACATTCTTTTGGCTTTTCCCTTAGGGTTCACCACAACAAACAAAAAACTAGCAGTAAAAGTAAAGGTGCAGCAGCAGCAGCTGTAAAGATGCCATCTAAAACTGGACCTTTCTTGCCTTCTTTGATGCAAAATCCTCAGTTACATCCCTGTAATGAATATGTCAGTAAATATCTATGAAGGAATATGGAGATTTACAAAAGTAAACGCATTTAACAGCACACGTCCCATTTATTTATTTACTTTTTAGTTAATCACTTTATAAACTTTCTTAAACCATGGACTCACTGTCTCATTTCCTTAGCCTATTTGTAGACTCACCAACTGACCAAAGATAGCACCAAATCCCAATATAGACCCGTTATGATCAATTCAATTGGGCTTATTAGCAATCCTGTGTAACACAGAAGTATCCCTACAGCGTGGCGCGCTTTCACGCGTTTCAGGGCGTGTTCTGGCATGTGCACTGGTGCGCGCAATGGCACGCGTTCTAGCACGCGGTGACAGTGCACGTGCCAGAACGTGCCCTGAAACGCGTGATATAATAAACACAACGCGTGGCTATGTGAACACTTTGGCTTGCCATAGGGGTGCTGCCTGGGCCGAAGCAAGCAAGACGAAAAAAAAAAGACAGGGGAAGGATAAAAAAAATAGGATGGCCATATGCTGGCGCCCCATAGAGGATTGCGCCCAGCCTGCCCATAGCTACAACCGGGTCTGCACTCACCACCAGCCAAAGTGGCTAGTAAGTTGTTTTTTTTTTACCCGCCAAAAGGGATTTTCACGCACATTTGGTGGGTTGGCGGGTGTTCATTTAGAGCTCTGATTTGAACACTCGAATATTTGCTGTGTATGAACTAAATGGGAGGACTGTAATGTTCCATCGACGAATACTGACAACTTTTTTATTTTTTATTTTATGGAGCCTGTGAAAAATGTCTGGAACCCTCTTAATCTATAGATGACCCTGTCTGATGTTTGTGTTTTGTTTTTTTCCTCTTTACTTGTATTTTCTGCTGTTTATAACTAATGGAAAAAAAACTAAAAAAAATAAAGTAAAAAAAAAAAAAAATCTTGATCAAATAAGTGCAGGTAGTAGGCAGCCTTATTACTATCTGTCTAGGCAGTGAAGACATTCACAAAAGGCCAGATACTTAAAACGTGGGACAGTTTCACATGAGAAATCTTGAGTTGGTGTCATCTTCTGAGGTCAAATGCAATGGCAGCTTTTACATCCTTCACAGCCACTGGATCTGAGTCACTTTGCTTCATGAATGCCAAGGTTGTGTTTCAGTGGCTTTGTGTCTGAGACTGTTGGCAGCTGCTGTCTCCATTTTCATTGGTCTGAGAGGTCCAAACCTCATCCTCAGCTACTTTTACATCCTCATCACAGAGATTAACAGTGTCTGTAATGCTCTTTTTTTTATACTTGCCTGTGTAAGTGCTAAGAAAACTGGAAAATTCTCCTCCAGGTAATACTTAATCCATTAAAAACCCAAACAACTACTACCAAACTAAAAGAATCTACTAATGTAAAACATTTGATATTTAATATAACACCAATTATATGTTAATAATTGGTGTAAAATACAGTTCATATTTTCATGGTTATCGGATATGACTAGTTTGACATAGTTACTATGGAAACACCCTCATCTTCTACAACATTGATTCATCAGTAAAACTCATGGAGTTGGACCAATGATGTGAATGGAGACACTTGTTTTCTGTTGAGTTAATGAGAGACTATGTCGAAAAAGTCACATTTTCTTAATTCTTAATTTCTGATATGATGTGAATTAATTTTAATACGAGTTTTTATGAACATCTACATGATCAGTGAATGGAATATGGAAAAATACCAGACTCCTAAACACAGGACGTTATCATATTTCTACACATGTGTAATGTGTCTGTCACTCTCTTTAGTTTTGTGAGCCCACCACTACTGTCTTACCTGTAGCAGCCATGTCTGGTTTAGGTGTGACTGTGTATGTGTGTGTGTGGGTGGGGGTGGGGGCTAACATAAATAAGTCCTACAAATTTAATAAGTTGACTTATGCCAACATTTCTGTTAACGCCCTAGTGTACATAGCAGAGGAAGCAACAAATTCGGAATGAAGATCGGAATAAACCAGTGATTTTATTCTGAATTAAGTTGAATTTGGAATTATCATTTTCCACTGGAATTAGGTTTTTACATGGTCATCTTAAAGCAGATTTAACCTTTATTCTGAATTAAACAGGAAAAAAAAAGCTCATGTAAACGGCAAGTGGGTCTTTAAGGGTTAATTAAACATGTCATTGTTTGACTGGTATAGATGAACCATCTTGTTTTTTTAGTTGTTTTTCTTTTTTTTTTTTTCTTGAGTGCTACACCAGCAGTAGTGCTCAAATGTAAAAGTGACCACTTTACTCGGTCTGCCTAAAAGCTGGGACATCTGTTTAACAACCACCTCCCCCTGTGAGAGCAGGTTAACAGTACTGTATATGGAGAGCACTGAACTGTGCTGGAAACAGAGATGCTTCAAATGCTTTAACGTTGTTCTCTGTCGTCTATTGTCACGGGAATAGTTGTATTTGTTCTGAACGGTCTGGTCCTCTACAGCTTCCTGCAGTATTTATAAAAGTGCTCACTTGTCTGATTTAATTCACCATTACAGAAGAGACCCATCAGGGTATGATTGAAATGCTGAAGCCCTTCTGGTATTTAGCCTTTTATTCCCTTTAAAGTCAGTCCTGCATGTTTGATTTGAAACTGCAGAAAGGTTCATTACATTAACTTTATCTGAACATCTGAAGAGCAAAAAATGTTAAGTGTCAAGAAAATATTTGTAACTGCTTGATTATGGTCCATATTAACCCTTTAACCCTTGAGGCATTGTTTCAGTCAGTGTTTACATGTACTTGAAGAAATTCCAATTATTGCCTTAGTCTGACTAATATCTTTAGTTTTCAAAGTCATATCTTCACCTTAGTCTCACTGTAATGGAACCAAACTGGAGCCTTAGAAGTCAAACTAACCAAATCAGACCTTAGTTTGACTACTGTCTGGCCTGGGCACACCCCATTCAGGAAGTGACCAGAGATACGCCATGACAACATAAACGTTACTATAATAAATCAGAGTAAATAGTTCGTACAAAATATACTGAGCTGCTGCAACGTTGTCGTCCATATGTTCTCTGGGTGTTGTTGTCCTCCTTCTACTATGTCCGCTTCATATGTGTCACATTTGTTTAGTTATTGTTCTTCTTCTATGGCACCACACAGAAGAATGCATGCAGGAGTGGAACAATAATTCAACTTTCGTTGCTTTAAATGTGTTTTACTCATGTTTTAACTTTGCTTCTGTGCTGAATTGTACACTGGGTGCGATTTGCTGGGGGGAATGGGGGGGTCATCCCGCCCTCTGGTTTTCAACATCACAATTCGGCTCCACTGATTTTGCTGCCCGTATGCACCTGGGCCTCCAGGGAGCCAGGATCCCACCTTAGCCTCCCGTGCCAGACATCACTTTCATTGTGCTGTGGGGTTTCTGGGAGACCCTCTGATTCACATGTGCATTATACTCCTGTGTTTCAAGATGGGTCGGATGGGTTGCCGACATGACAGCTGACCTCTGGTGCCTGTTGAATGTGGGCTGGTTCCCGCCCTGGTGATGCGACACAGTTGGCTTGCCAAGGGAAAAGGTTTCTCATCCCTTCAGAAGCATTGCGTCCAAGGGAGAGAAGGTGCAGCAAGTCTGAGAAGTCGTGAAGTCCGGGCGGAGGGTGCTTTAAAGCTTGCCGCCAAAGCCGCCAGCCACCTTTGTCCTCGGACCCTTCCTGACTGACCCAGAGCTGGTCGCGATGCACCGCCACGGAGGTAATGCACCCTCATGTACTTGTTGATGATCGGTCTGGTGTCAGTATTTAGCCTCAGATGGAGTTTACCACCCGCTGCTGCATTCACTAACTACCCGACTGAGAAGACCGGACTGCGACTACAACTGGGGAAGCAGTCTTCCTTACGCTACATTCCCCACCCCCGCACGTGGGATGGGGATCTGGTACTGGGCTCTTCCTTCTTCAGTACTGAGGGAATCCTGGTTAGTTACTTTGCCTCCACTTACAAATATGTTTACATTCGGGAATAAAGGTCATAACATCCAATACAAGCTTGTTTCTGTTTTTTTCTTAGACAACAGTTTCTAGCATATGTTGGAATGTTAATGTCTGGAACATAGTGGAAGAAATAAGTTACTTTGGATGCTGTCTCTGTAGATATTGTGGAAGTCGGTAGATACCAAAATGACACGAAACTAATTTATTTGGCATATGTCCTTCTTAAATATATTTTGCAAAGTAGCAGGATGCTAACAGGTTTATTTATTTATAAATAAATAAATAAAGCCAGACACAAACACTGAGGAAGAAAACTTGGATACAAAGAACGGCCAACAGAAATCAGGAAAATATAGGCATAAATGAAAGTGAGACGGTTCAAAACTGATGAATGGATGTGAATAAAACTACAACAGAAAAAGGGGTTTGTGTTAAGGAGGAAGTGACAGAAAAGAGACACATCTTCATCTAATGGTGTAACAGCACCACACACCTTATACTCTGCAATGCGCAAAAAGTAGTTTTCTTTCTTTCTCATTTCTATTTTTTTTCTACGCAAAGAACAAAAAATCTAGACCGAGAAAAAACACATTATAGGGGGAAATAATGTGGTTACTGAAAGAAAAACCCCCAACATATTTTCTGTCCGTAATTGCAGCCACGACTCCAAACAAACAACAGCGTGGCGGAACAAGCCTTATTTACACCAGCAACGAGTCTCCTGAGAGGAGATGAGCCAGTGAGATATTATGTGACATCTACAGCGGTACTGGATCCAAAGTCATTATAATTGGAAAGGCAGGAGAAAGTTTGTCAGAAATCGTCCTCACGAGGGAGGTACTCGTACCCATTGTGTCAATCTTTCACCATTGTGATGCTGGTACAAATTTGTCTTGGTATTGAAAGGTTTATTTGTACATGAATTATACATTAATTCCCATTTTTCTAAGTCACACAAGCACTGACAATCTCCAGAGGTAAGTGACAAGCCATACAGTAATTGCCTCAACAGTGTCCGGAGCCATTGTTTATACAGTTTCAACCATTCAGTAGACGTGAAACTTCATGTTGGACATTTTTTCACCTTTTCTTTCTATTTTTTACACCCACATTGTCAGCAGTGCAGACACTCATTGGTATTAACAGGAAATTTAAGTCATCTATATCGAAAATGTGTAATGTTGACTACAAAAAGGTGGTAATTTCCACATCAAAACAGGTTCAAGGACTTGAAGGATTTTTAAAGGAAGCTCTTGAAACAGTTTGACATGGGAGCCATCAACTCTGTCTTGTGTTATGAAAGAGCTATTAGATTCCGTGCCTTCACATGGAACATCAGCTTTGAATGGGAATGAATGGAAGTGCAAGTATGCAACATGCACTCAAGAGAGAGAGGAAAGAAAGGAAACATTGGCTTTAATCTGCTCAGCCAAGCTGCTGTGATTTGGGTGTTGATTAAACTGCTGCCAGATGACCTGGGGTTTCCGTCGGGTGACTGGCGCAGCACCGCAGCTGTTGCTTTTATGCTAAACCCTTCCTCGGAGACACTGTTGATTGTGGGATTAGCTCAAAGGTCCCCTCCCTTGTTCGCCGCTTTCACCTCAGTCGTGTTTCATGACAATGTAGACAGCTCTGGACTTAGATCTCTCCTTCTGACATCATTAGGGACTCATAAGCGTAACAGCCTTTTACCTTGAATGTGGGCACCCATCAGTGACTGTCTTTTTCATCTGCAAAAATACATCAAGTCTTAGTAAAATCCAATTTATAGTATTGTAGGGCTCACTGAGCACTCATTACATCGTGGTAAATGGAGAATACATTTCAAAGTGATCCAGAATCCAGGATCCTCTTATGGATCTTCACCAAAATCTAATCAATTGGTTCTTGTGTCATTCCTAAATTGTCCTAACCTGACTCACATCATCTATGTTAGATATAACATTCTAACTGTATAATCTGGTACAGTACATCTAATGCTGTGTTCCAATATGCATACTGTCATGAGTACACTTACACACAGTACACTTTCCGTACTTACTAAGTGTACATTTTTCAGCGGGTAAGTGCTGTTCCAATTCCAAAACCGAATCGGATTCTGCCCGCCACTCTTACCAGAAATGGTGTCAGAAACCATGAAAAATAAATATTTTCTTACCAAAATAGATGCTATTGTTTTTATGGTTTTCTTCATGAATATGAATATGAACCTCCAGTGCCTCTGGAGAATGCATTGTCCTTTTGGATAAAATACAGTGTAACCATTTATGTGTCACGTTATTGAAAAGTAGCTGAATGTTTATCTGTAAAGTTTGCCTTCTACATTAACAACTGACTAACCAGCAGTGTCGGGTAAGCTACTCAAAAAATTTAATGTATTAGTGATTACAAAGTAATCAGTTACACTAAAATATTGCTGTATACATTTTAAAAAGTAATGAGTTAGACAACAATATGACAATTTAAGACAATTTCTTGTAACATAAGTTCCTACTCTCTAATGGATTACTCCCATTGTCTTTAACAAGTCAAAGTGCTTTCAGTAGCCGCCATGAATTTCCAAATACTGAACATCACTTTTTAAAATCAGTTTAATTTCATATTTATGATCAATGTTACTTGTTACTTGCTATTGTGTAGCTATTAAGTAGAATTATCAGGGGCAGTTTCTCATGTCACTCCTGTAATACGTAGACAATATAGCAGCCGTTGAATACGTAAAATGTACAGTAACTCAACACTTAAAAAATGAGCGTTTTGAGCGTGTGGTTTAACACTCTGATTAGAAATGGGACGCCCTCATTTTGGAACACAGCATATGTCTCTGTGAGCTGAATGTTCTGTCCCTTAAATAAAGGAGCTAAATACAAAATAAAGAAATAAAGTTCAATAACAGACAATAAAAAAGGAAAATCACCTAAAACTGTAAAAGGAAAAAAAAAGTGTAAGGAAAAAAACCCAAACCATTCATTTTTATAGTGAGTTGATCTCACTCACTACTCTGTGTTTTATCCCCCCATTCCATAAGGGCTGGGGGCTGTACTGAGAATGCTCAGATGTTGCTAGAAAGAATAAGGTCTTTTCTATCAGCATCTTTGAACCTTTGATCTTTTTTCTTTCTTTTTTTTTTTTTTTTTTTTTTACAACTATTTCAAATAAGTTGTGAATGCTGACCACAGCCATGGTTAAAGGGTTCAAATCATCTAACAAGCCAAAAATAATACACTTCCCCTCCATTTTTCAAACAACTTTACTGGACTTTACTGGTAAACAGATGGGAGCATCCCAACTATCTGTTAGCTGTGATGCTCCCATGTTTCACATTAACTACCTAAACCATGGTGGAGCAATTTGCCAGTGTCTGAATTATCTGATGAAGTAAAAATGTGTTTCTACTTTAATGTTGTGTTGACATGTTAGAGTTCAGAAGCCGGACCAGCAGCAGAGTTATCTATAGCCGTCTAAATTTGTCTTTTCAGTAATAAACTAAAAACGCCACTGAGCAGAAGCAGCAAAACAACACCATGCACACTGTCTGTAGGTTAAACTTATAACTTATGCCCACTTTTACTCCCAAGTGGGCATCAAATAATCACTATAAACTAACACATAAACTAATTTCCCATAATGCAACACATTCTGTATTCACACTGTGAAATGAGCCATTGACGGTATGATTTCTGAGTGTGCTTTTTATGCACACTTTGCATTTCGTGTTAAAAAACTTCATGTTTTTTTTTTCAAATTTAAACAAGGTGAGCTTTAAAAAGGTGTTCATTTTTGCATGATCTTTAAAAATCTAACAAAAAATTGCACATTTCAAACAAAAGAAAAAAAAAACAGACTGAAAAGAACTCAGGTTTACTTCCATTATAACCACTGTTTTTTATCCATAAGACATTAAGACAGAAATTGTGTTATTTGCATCCAAAAAATGGTTAGTTTACATTACAAACAATGTATTTAAATGCTTAAAATATTATTATGATTATGATTATGATTATGAATGATTATTATTATTATTATTATTATTATTATTATTATTATTATTATTATTATTATTATTATTATTATTATTATTATTATTATTATTATTATTATACATTATTATTATTATTATTATTATTATTATTATTATTATTATTATTATTATTATTATTATTATTATTATTATTATTATTATTATTATTATTATTATTATTATTATTATTATTATTATTGTTATTAGTGGATTGATTTTCACTTACATTTTTCCTCTATTTCCTCAATTTGAGCTGCAAATAAAAATACCAATCTGTATGATTTGGTACTTAATATGGGGTTTTCTGGGATGGATACCCAAGGCTTAATTAAATAATGACTTGATGCCATTATAGCATGTAAGGTAAATAACATGCTTGTACTATTGTTTGTTGTCACTTTTTCTTTTACTTCATCTATGACCTATTGGGTCATGTGATATGTATCTAAGGTTGGGGTGGGGTGTGTATTGAACATTGACTGTAATGTTTCTGTTTCCCATCTTGGGATTTGTTCATGAATAAAAAAAAAGTGAATAAAAAAAAAATGACAGTTTATGTACGATCTCTTATATTAAATAAATAAATATAAAAGACTGCTCCATCATTTAGGATCATGAAATCAGCAGCTCTCATTATTATTCAGTCATGAAATGTTCAGTTAATAATAAGTCGTAGATGTCCTCATATGGCATTTTGAGTTTGTTATAGGAGCTAAGTGTGGTTAATTCCATTTCTAAGAGAATATTTCGTGATGTTGCGTACATCCATGACAACAGCCTGCAAACTGATTATGATGAATATTCTTACACTGACTCTCAAGGTCTTCACTTCATCTCTTGTGCCACATAACAGCAGCGGAAGAAGCTAAAATTAATTCCAGTCGCGTTAAATGCTTATACGTGGAGAGTGTTAATGTCTAAAGCGTCCCATTACAACAGATGTCACTTAAGGATATGAGCGCAAGTGAATCTTAAATCCTATAATTATAATATAATGCATTCAGGCTGTAACTTGACTACAGGAAACTTTGTTAAATTGCAATTAGTTTCATTAATCTGTCATTGTTTAACCTATAAAGACCCAGTACTAATTTTGTGTATCTAGATTTATGCTTTGTAAAGTGATTTATCATCATTCATCACATATTACATTCTCCATTTTGCTTTTTTTTCTTCTTCTTTTTTTTTTTTTTTTTTTAAATCAGGTATTTTTCAACATTTAATTACTGTTCATGTACTTCATTCATCATGCTGAGATTATATTTAAGAGTTATTATACCAAAAATAGACGAAACTGCCGAAAAAGACACATTTTCAATTAAATATATCATTAAAGCTGCATATTTTTTTTAACCATATTATTTTTTTAACCTTGAAACTTTTAACAGTTGTTTACAGTTCTTTGAATAATCGTGTTAATTTCATATATATCCATATTTTGTATATGTTTTGGACATTTTATGAAAATCTTTTGGTGTATTTTCTCTCTCTTTTAGAAGAGTTTTTGAATATGTTTTGGATTTTCTATTGCTTCTTTGTGTTAGTTTATTAATTTTGGTGAATTGTAGTGGATTTTTGCATATTTTGTAAATATTATTTTGTGTTTTTAGCATATTCTGTTGGAAGTTTGAGCAAAAACAAAAAGCCTGAGAGATCAATTGACCGACAAAGTGTTTCAACCATGATTAATCAAAACTAATCCAAAGCAACCCTGTGAGTAATCTGATTAGAAATGATAATCATTTGCACACATTAGCACACATTATTGATTATTTCTTGTCCCTAAAGTATAGTATGTACACTTAAAAACTAGACATGTCACATAAAACCATATAAGAATAATTTTCTTCCACAATTTGCAGACAAACATAACATGTAATATAATACGTAGGACTTTTGAGTGTATAAATGTACTCAAATGTAAGATAATATGTATGTAAAAGCCTTTGTGGTGAGCTGTTGTTAATATTAATGTCTATACTTTGTAAAAAAGTGTAGAGCAGTATTATACTGTCTGTAATTCCTTTCAAATACAGTCTCTGATTGCACCTAATTCTGACACAGCAGACCTTTAAAGGTATCATTCCATCATTATTTCATTCATATTGTTGTGTTTTCCATTGGTTTTGAATACATTGTGTATTTGTTCAATTAAAAAAAAAAAAAAAAATGTCCGGATTGTTTTGTTTCCAGCTGTTTGAGCTGGAAACCTTGAGGTCTAACAACAGAATTTACCGTTACTTCCTTACAACGCGTCTCTGATTGGCTCAAAGAATGAATGCGTGAAGGAATATTCCAACGTCCCCTCTCGCTTTGTGTGTGTTTACCATCCGGGAGTAGCATCCAGCTGGGTTTTGGAAAAAACAAGGATTTTTTTTGGACCAGTTTTATCCGGACATTTTTGTGCAGCAGCTACTGTGGTGTCATCTTCTCTTGTAGATGCTAATGCTACTTCAGATTCGCTGCAATGGGGGACAGGCTTAACCTCACATGGGTGACGCCAATGTCCACGTTACATAATTCAGACAGGCTCATTTCTCTGTCTTGTTTTCGGTGCCAGTGGAGGTGACACACCACTTTCCAACGCAGCATGTGTTGGTAACTCGTAGTGACCTATCAGATTCCAACATATTCGGCGGAATGACACCTTAATTTATTTATTTTTTTAATCACACATTTGATGGAGATCCTTCTTGGTTATAACAGGTAAATCCATGTGAGCTTATCCCAGTCCAGAGGATAACAGTAATAAAATGTATAAGTGCTCTGATATTAAACCCATGAACCTTATTGATTGAAAACATATAGACTTTTTCCACAATTTCCATTTTTATCCTTGGTGTACAGAGAAAAATACTAATTATACTATGCTTTTAAGTCAGGCTAGGTTCCAAGAATGAATATTTATTATTTATTTGGATTATTAGATAAGACCATTATGGTTTTCTTACACCTGGCATTTGATACAGTTAATCCCATTGCCCAAAGGTGCATAGTTTGTATACAGTAAAGCTCCATCTAAAGAGTGATAGAAACACATTACAATTATTAAATACCTCATGTTTGGACACCTTCAGCTTTCTTGTGCAGCAGTGTTTGTTATAGCATTTTATTTTTGTAACACATAAATTCATCCCAGAAGTGAACCTGCACTAATGAACGAAAGTAGCAAAGACTCATTAACATTTTATCTCAGCGTGTGACTGTGTAAAAACTTTAAAACATTAACCTCTGCTTGATTCCTGGGGGTCACTTTTATTTTGTTAAAGCTTTTTTTGGCACTGTAAAAAAAAAAAAACTGTTTCCCCCTTCTCACAATTGAGTAAAGAGACTTTTTTTTCCGCAGATGTGCATATATCATGAAACCATAACAAGTTTTATGAACAGATAACCTGGCCTTCCAAGTTTGTGAACAGATAATGAATGACCTTGTGTAATGCAAATTGGTAACTCCTTTATTAAGCCTAATCTAATTAAGATCCCCCTTCACACATTATTAAGGAAGCCAATAAACAAATGCAGGCTATAAGAGATTTGGCATGGGACCGTAATCATAAACACGTCTTTAATTTCATAGCAACACCACAGTTGATTGCTGCCATGCTGCTGGCCATATGTCCTTGAAAATAAGCAGTTACTGAATCATTGTGCACTTATTAGTTTTAAACTCCACACTTGAAGTAAATGATATATTCTAGTGTTTTCAACAGTGTAATAAGCTTTTTAAAACAAATAACATACACTAATATTTTGATTACTTAACAACTAAAAAAAATGCAGACATTGTCACACACACACACACACACACACACACACACACTAGAAACACATTGCTTATTTTCTTAGTTTATTTCTTCTCAACGGTTTTTACTATATTTTTCGATTAATTCAAGTTTTTAGTTGCAGCCGATTTCAAAAATAAAAAAAAAAAAAACTTGAATTTTTTTTTTCTCCTCTTCATATGACTCTCAGGAACTTCCAGAGCCCCCACCACCCCTCCTCCTCATCGCCCTGCTTCCCTCCTCACACGTCCACAATACTGATACACTGAGGATTCATATCCACTGTACGGCAACACTTCAATCATTGATGTTTTGAGCACAGGATCTAATACCAACTCAGGTTCGTACCCCAGCTCCCGTCCACATATAATTCATATCTATTGCACTAATGTTACATTTACTTGGAATTTATGTCAGTGACTAAACAGTTTTCTGGGGAATTTCACATCCTAATATTGTGAATATACTTGCCTAGCTTTAGCTTAATTTCTTGTACTAGAGCTAATATACCTAGCCTAGCTTTATCTTAATTTCCTGTACTAGAGCTAATATAAGTAGCCTAGCTTTAGCTTAATTTCCTGAACTAGAGCTAATATAACTAGCCTAGCTTTAGCTTAATTTCATGAACTAGAGCTAATATAACTAGCCTAGCTTTAGCTTAATTTCCTGTACTAGAGCTAATATAAGTAGCCTAGCTTTAGCTCAATCTCCTGAACTAGAGCTAATATAACTAGCCTAGCTTTAGCTTAATTTCATGAACTAGAGCTAATATAACTAGCCTAGTTTTAGCTTAATTTCCTGGACTAGAGCTAATATAAGTAGCCTAAATGTAGTTTAATTTCCTGATCTAGAGCTTATATACCTAGCCTAGCTTTAGCTTAATTTCCTGTACGAGAGCTCAGGTTGTGAAAACACATGATTCATACAGGAGGTGCATGTGCGGGGGTGATTAGGGTGACCACTGGCATGAAAGAGGAAAGGTGGACACTTGTGTCCAAAAAGGAGGACAAAAGCCCTAAAGTTAGGACAGACAGCCCCGGGGTGGGGGGGGGGTTAGTACACACCTGCAGCTCAGCCTTCACTGTGTCCACTTCGTGCGCCGGATCGGCTACATGTGCAGCACGAATATTTACATTGCATAGCCTACGACATGCTATCTGCCTGTAAACATTGCAGAGTAGCAAGTGTAAATAACGGGTGGGGATTCATGACAATTAATGCAATGGTGGGGGATGATTGTATGAAAGGCGGACAAAATGTGAAAATGCCAGACGGACAGATGGCTCCAAAACCAGACTGTCCGGACAAAATTGTAGTTGTAGTTTGATTTACATATCACTGTCCCTCTTCCTGGTGAAACCCTTCCTCCATGCAAGAGACAGGAACCTTCCTTCCTTGGAGATTTTCTGTTGGGTGTCATCGTGTAAAAAGTTTCCACTCTGTGTCTTTTGCCACAGGTCAGAGAATCCCATCCCCCGTATAATTGCTCAGAGGCCTGGGGTCATGACAAGACTATCTAGGCTGTGACATCCTGACCTTCTGTTAGACCTTGGTCAGACTCAAAACACCAAAATCATACATCAAATATATAAAACATTACATTAATATTTATACCTTGTATTATTGTAATTTTTTCAACACACCTTATTGTGACACTACTTAAGTAGATCAAAATAAATGTCTCCCGTAATCAAAACCAAAGGTGGTGCAGTGAAATATTCCATGTGTGACTCTTTTTTTTTTTTTTTTGACGGACAGTGTACGTGAAGTAGAGTAACTAAGTCAATTTTTTGTGTGATGGTTCCCATCTTCCTGAGTCTTTTGGGTGCCTTTGATAGCAGGTGCTTTTGTCAGTGCAGAACATTGTGTCAACATTGTGGGTTTTGTCGGGGAGAAAACATACAGTACTTCAGTCACACTGCCAGGGATGGAACATTTATGTAAATTTGGCAAAGATGAACGCATTTTGTACTGTGTAGCACAGAGGAGAATGACTGAAAATGGTCTACAGTCCCTTTGTCAATAAGGACACAGAACACAATACATGTTCATACACTGTAAAAAAAAATTTTAAATCTATGAACAAGCGAGGCAGCAAAAGTTGAACCATGTTACAGTAAGAGACAACTACATACCATTTGTGCTGTGGCCAAAATAACATGTCTTTTAACAGAAAAAACAAAGGCTTTCAGGAAATATAATGTAATTTGTAGTTATATTTGTACAATTTGAAGGTCAATGTAAAAGTCACTACTGTCTTCAGACAACTGTTTTGAGAAATTATTAAATATAGAACTAGTCTACAAGTAAAATCCTTCTGGAATAAAACTAATGAAATGTTCCCACATGTTACAGATAAAGAAAATTCAAGTTTTAAATGCTGGTTGGCTGAAGTTTCCAAGATAAGTCTGGGGTTAAAATGTGAACTTCTTAGAATTAACAAGAAAATAGGTTTTAGTCCAAAGGAATATTGGTCTCAGATCTACATCAAAACATTGTCTGCACATTATGATCCATTCACTTTACAGATTCTTTCTAGTGGAATATTTACAAATCTATTGTAAACATGTACATAAACAACCATGCATGTGTAATAATACAACATATAGTATATTTTCTGCACTATAGGATGTACTGGATTATAAGGTGCACTATCAATTTTATTCTTTCATTTATAAAGCGCACTGGACAATAAGGTGCATTAAGCGAAACATAACAGTCAGATAAGTCAGTCAGTTATTAAACACGTTCATAATAATTCTCACCTATGTTAAAACGTTAATAAGCGTATTCACAGTAACTCACAACCTTGAGTTTTAAGACATAACAAAACACACTTATACACACAATAACTGTCAAAATTCTTCCGTTATAACACATAAAATACAATACAATACACTGACTTTTTCAGTTCAGTTCTTCCACACACACTATAATATTATGGTGAAGTACAGTATGTTTTACTCCAGAGCATAAGTGCAGTGTTTTACACAAAATTACTTCAAAGTCACTAAGCAAAACCAGAATTAATTTATATATAAGGCTTATAATGCGTCATTTTTGGAGGAATTTAAAGGCTTTTAAGTGCGTCTTATAGGCCGGAAAGTATGTTATGGAAGATTTAGCATATTTGATGTTTGAAGCAGATACGTTCTAAAAAAATATATATATATTGTAGAGCAGTTTTGTTAGTGGTCTGTTAAAGACCCCTCCCCCCATGTTAACTTAGAGGAGGGTCTTTTGCATGATGCCTGCAGATTGTACTTGTACAACTGTGACTGGGCCCAATGCACTGATCCACATTTTCATATCTGAAGCCAGTGATAGATGAGGCAATCTGAACAAGTTGTGCTGAGAGATACATCAGGAAGCAGACAGGCCCAGATAAAGGAAAAAGAAGACTGGGCCTCCATTGTCATCCATCCGCCGTTTCATGGATATATAGTAGCTCCCCCAGGACCAATAACTCACATACATATTCAAAAGGTACAACAGCACTTTGCCACCCGGGGGACAGATGCTAAAGCAGCTAAACCTAAAAGCTGTCCAGGATTCTGTTGGCTCTGCTTTCCTCTCCGAGAATCCAAACACCAGACTACAGGCTTAATGACAAGCTCTCCTTAGGCTTACCATATATGAAATACAGCCTGTCGGTAGTTATGTGGCTGTTTATCCAGTAATGTTTTGCCAAACATGCAGTTTTATGTCAGAGTCGACACATCCATCACCTTACATCCTCCAGTGCAATTTTACATCCTAGATACAATGGTAATAAATATGAATAATTTATAGCCCAAAGAGACTGTCATTTAATGAAGCTATTGCTGATTTGACCTGAGAATTAATCAATGTCTAATCTAATTTATTAAACACACTGCAGGGTCAAAACCTTTCATCCATTTGTCTTTGTCAGAAAGTGCAAGTGCTGAGAAGAAAAAAAAAAAAAAAGAAAAAGAAGAAGTTAAGCACTTTAATTTGGTCTCTGGTGGTGTCGATAAAGCGTTTTCCGACAATTACCATTTTTACTACTTTTATATATATAAAAAAATGCAATAATGATGAGATCCCTTTAAACTGTAACGCTGGGATTTCTGAATTTCTGAAGTCTGTAATGGAGTTTCTGAAGTTGGTTTGTGAACTACAAAAGTCAGATGGACTTCATTAACCCTGACTTCAACATTCAAAATGGCTGCCTTGCACATCGACAGTACCAAGCAACTGGTATTGGCGAAAGCATGGGTGGACAAATCATTTTCTTCAGAGGCCACATGAAAAACATTGACAAACTAGTCTACTAGTGATGCGCGGTTAGGGGGTTTTACAGAAACCCGCCCCGCCCAAACCCAAGACGTGGCTCGGCCCGCCCCGCCCAACCCGCATGATGTCACGTATCGATAAACCCAACCCGCCCGCTATCAAGTATCGATAAACCCAACCCGCCCGCTATCAACCCGCGAGCTTAAATTTGTCTCTAAACTCACATAGTACATTCGCAGCATCTTTACCTTGCGCTTCTAATGTTAAAAGTCATGAAGCATCATTTTTGCCTCCTTTCTAACGTCTCAATATGCACTCCAGCACATAAAATAGACTCCACCCACATCATCACTCTATAATCGAACACATACAACGTTTCCGTACAACCTTAGCATCGCCTGTTTTAATCTTCTCCCTGATCAAGTCCGACATTTTCACTCTTATCTCTGAGTGTTCACGGAGATTTTGGCGCTAATAACAAATAACAAAAAGTTGGGATAAAAAAGCATTCAAAACAGGAACTGACGGGCTTGCACATGCGCGAGCCGAGCACACACACACACACACACACACACACTTCAGTGGGTATTGATCATCCCTGACCCGTCCCACCCGCATCCGCAATATGTATTAATACTGCGACCCACCCCGCCCGACTCGCGGGTCATAGGAGAATTAAGTGTACGAGTAATTGGAAGGAGAGGAGAGACGAGGATGCTACTGTAGGTTAGCGGGGCTCCTTTCCGTTTCATAACACGGCTGTGGAGACTGCTCCATGCACGCACATCCTCCCTCCTCCCTCATCGGTCTTAACATGGTCTGTAAAGATATGAAGGCAACCCTTTCCTGTAGATGGCAATGCAAAGGATGTGAAAATAACATGGCTGTTACCCATTCATTCTGACTGGAGCGTGCCGCCTCTCATGGAATGAAACTGCCGATGTCAATTGAGTTGTCTTTCATCATCATATTTTTTATATGTCGTTGATTATTCTTACTGAGGTTATTTTAAGTTGAAATATTGTATACCTTCAGTCTATCCATATTGTGCCATTTTTGGGAATGTCGTATGGAAAAATGCGGGTATTGATCGTCCCTGACCCGCCCCGCCCGCATCCGCAATATATATTAAATATAACCCGCCCAACCCGCAATATGTATTAAAAACTGCGACCCAACCCGCCCGCCCCGCGGGTCACCCGCGGATATCCGCGGGCCAGCGGGTAGCCCGCGCATCACTATAGTCTACGAATAAAATGCTTCCAGAATAAAACCAATGCTAAAACTGGCATTGTGGATATTATTGCTAATTACAACTCCAAACAGGAAATAAAACCCAGCATGTGTAACTTAAATCTACAGGAGTCAAAGTTGAACTAAATGGGTGGGGGGGGGCCATGATTCAAGAATGTATGCCTTCTCTTCTGTCAGCGTAATTGAAAAGGTTAAGTGTAGATGAAATTAATATTTCACACTGTATTGGGAAAGTGAATCCGCCTACTATTTCTTACTAAAGACCAGTGATTAGCCAAAGTCTACGTCAATGGTTTGATTTTAGAGTCCACAGTCGGGGGTGGGGTGGGGGGGTCTGAAAGACAAACGTAACATTAAAACTATTTTTGCACAATGATGAATCACAGCAGCTTCAATTTATATTAAAAAAGAACTTCTCTATAGCACAAATGGATCAATGACAAAAACACTGCTATGCATTCCCTATAAAGGCATTGGAAATATATATATATATATTTTTTTTTTTTCTGAATTTCATTTTTTATGATATATGGCTGGAAATTGAGATGATCAGTCAAAGGTAAATATTGCTTCAGAAGCCAAAAAGGTGCTTCTATAAATACACTGATGTGACATTTCTCTATCCAATAATACAGACTTCCATCAAAGCAGCTCACAGTGAGACCAAGAAAAGAAAATATTGTCATATGAAGAAAAAATCAATGTGAATGTATAGAGAATTTCAGACGCACTAATGTGTACGGACTATGAAGGCTTCCGACCTTATTTTAGAAAGTAAAGACATTTCTACAGATCAGTTTCTCTAAGTGATTTCACTGTTTGGTCTGATATCAGTGATAAGTGCTGGAAATTAAGTCAGTAAGAGGAAACATTCACACTGAAGACAAATTGTCCTGACTGAATTTTTTTTTTCTGGCTTTGCAGTGTGCTCCTCTGGAAATGATTAAGTGGCTTCCATATATATTTTCTTGGAAATGCTTATGTGCATATATTTCTGTTCAATTCACCATGTGCCTCATATGCATACATTCAACAACCGCTGTCAGATTTTATTCTGTTCTGTTGTCAACTAGCAGATTGGCATTGTACAGAAACACTAGCATTTTTGGAGAAACATGTATTACTTTGAATAACACTGCTCTACTTTTTTTTTTTTTTTTTAGAAAGTATCTGCTTCAGACATTAAATGTGCTAAATCTTACATACTTTAACTGGATGAATCAGAAAAGAAATGACTTTAGTGGTGGTTAGTTCATGTTTTTAATATATATAATGGAGTGTTATTACACATATATGATGGTTTATGTACATTAAGAATTGGAACATTTGTCACAACCTGCCACAACCTTTCCCCCGGGTCTTTACCTCTCCTGTCTCAACATTTGCCCCAGATCCCCTCCAGATTCACCTGGCCAGCTGCAATCCGTAGCAACTATATAAGCAGTGAAGCTTGCAGTTGCCGGTGTGGAACCATTCAGTTTGTCACCTCCATAACCCGGACAGTCAGTCAGTTCCCTTGTCACCATAACCCGGACATTTCATTCACCACCACGGACTCTGGCTGATCTACCCCCAGGTTTTGTGTTCTCTCTATGTCTTTGTCATTATTTTGGTTCTCTCCACCTCACCCCATCATGACAGTATCCATGTGTTGACGCACACATGCACAATCCATGTGCATCGGTAGAGAAGCTGCGAGTAATTGAAAAGCTTTCAATGATATCGCTATGCATCGGTTATTGAATTTTTGTAGCGATAAAAATCGTTCCGTTCTATAGAATATAATTTTTGTTGCATTTAAGTGTTTCTCTTTCTTTTAGTATTTTCTTTTCTTTTCTACATTGACGTGCGCCATGTATTAGCGGATGTGTTCACTGTCCAGAACAGTATGAATTCCGTGGAAAGTATGTGTGTGAATCTGACATAGAAGGAGGTAAAAGGTAAACTAAAGTACTTTATTGTCATTATACACTGTACAAAGAAATGTGTCCTCTGCATTTAACCCATCCATTGATGCCATTGGGGCACCTGTAAGGAGCAGTGGGCAGCCATGTGCGGTGCCCGGGGACCCATCTCCAGCTGTAGAGCCAGGTTCATGGTCAGAATCACCTGGCTGGAGGATTTTACCCTAACAAACATATTTTTGGGTGATGGGGGAAACTGGAGCCCCTGGAGGAAACCCATCCAGACACAGGGAAAGAAACATGTTAGCTCCACACAGAAAGGCCGACATGGTCCGGGAATGGAACCTGGGTCTTCTTGCTGTAAGGTAAGAGCGCTAACTGTTCAACCACCGTGCCACCTCCCCATGCCAAGGACAAACACATGGTTTATCAACATGTACTTTAGATCAACTGGACTGAAAACAGTACCATAGCTACTTCCTTAAACAGTGATATGTGGAACCAACAGCGCATCCCAGAACACCATGAACTGGTGTCTCTTAGATGTTGAGTGTTAGAAAGATCTAGAGAAATGTCTTTGTAAAGACAGTTCTAACTTTTTCACTGATTGAATGTGAGACACATGATCTGAAACAGAACTAAAGACACTTTCATAGTATTATTTGATAAATAAATAATCCAGCTCATTGAATTTCAGTGCATATTTTTTAATAGAATTAATGTCTTGAATCAGAATGGACTTAATCGTTCTGTATTGTGTTCTGGGTGATAACAATAATTGTTTATTTGTTATTCATTTATTGGTGTGTGACTGTATTTTGCTGCTGGACACTTTAATTTCTCCCTTGGGAGATTAATAAAGTTTTGTCTGTCTGTCCGTCCAGATTATACCTATGTCAGAAATAGAGAAAAGTGCAGAAAAAGCGACCAAATAAAGATATTAACTAAACATAAACCCAGTATCTTTATCCACTGTATTTGATAAAATTCCATGGGTTTTACTGGTGAATCAATTTTGTAGAAAATGACTGTTTCCACGGTAACTATGGAGCCTCAAAATGGGTCACATCTGATGTCCATTAAAACATGACAAGGTTTTTTCACCAGTTATTTATATATTGATATGATTAGTGGACCACAGGTTATGAAACATTTTAGTTTAGTAGATGGTTTTTTCTGTCTTTTATCAGGCTACTTCCATCCTGGGTCCCAAAAAAACCCCACAGAAAAATAATGACATTTGAATTTTCATGTCAAGTAACTACAGCTACTTTCATGTAGACTCCAGTGTTTGTCATATGAGGCTGAAAGTGAAAGTGTGTCTTGGATCCAAATGTAAATAGACATAAACAAAGGGTTCTTTTAAGACCAGATGCCATTCTTTGTCAACTGCAAACAGACAGGGAAAAAAAAAATCATTATTCTTCCAAAATGTATAAAGAATACATGCAAGAAAAAAATACATAGGAGAATAGAAAGAATCCACATTTTTCCATGCGAGGTTGGGGTTAGGGAAGCTTTTGATGAGTATGCTGAAGCACATGCATTTTTTACATTTCATATAACCATGACCTGATGCAAACTTTTCTTTACTTTACTTTTTAACAACTAAGAACTATTTTTTAAGTGTTATATTTTCCATACTATTCATCTGAATCCCATCATCATTGAGTAGTACAGTCCTGTCCCTGGTCTAACACAGTGGTAGCTTCTGGGTGCAGCACAGGGTGTGCAAGCTGGCGGACCTGGCGCAGCACCCGGCCCAGCGCTAGTTTCCGGCCGGTGTAGTGCAGTTTGGTAGATTGATAGACTGCTGTGCGCCAAGATGGGTGTGGTGGTGCACATGTGGGGGGTGACCACTGATCCAGCTCGGCGCAGTGACAGATTCGCTGACTTTAGACAGCACGCCAAGCTCGCCAGCTGAAGGCAGGTCTAAGCGTGGCGCAGCCAGTCTAATGGTAGTTTGGCAGACCAGCGGGCAGAGTGCACACGGTACCATAACCTCACAGACTGGTTTCCAGAGTGTCAGACACATTTCATTGCAATACATATCCCCCACAATCAGTATTCTACTAAGCCCAGGAGGTGATCAGTGGTTCTATTTTCAGGTTTAATTTCATTAGGTATAGATTTCTTGTTATTTTTTCAACACTCTTATTTGAAATAATAGAAATAACAGTAGCTACAATATCATTCTCAGCATTTAATGACTTAATTCCCTTAAGTTGTGTCTTATATGTTTTTAAGTTATGTTCACTTATATCCACAATAGTTCCCCTTAATAAAAAACTATGGAGTGGGCAAGCCATCTGCCGCCACTGTTGGGGTGCCGGGGTAAGCAGGACATAATATTATATATTATATTATGTCTGTGGGTGTGGGCAGGAACAGGACAGAACCTTGCGGGAGTGTGCCTGTTATGGGTTTATGAAATTAAACCTGAAAATAGAACTATCCATGAGCAACAAACCCAAACCTAAAGCAACAAAACTTAAGAACCATAAAGACTCCTAAGTGAAATCAAAACCCTGTTTAAACAAAACAAACAAAACCCAAATGGACCCAGTCAGCCGGGGTTGCGGCATGCGCCTGGATGTGCATTTAAGAGCGAGGAGAGGCGCTAATGGTGGATCTGAATCAGCTGTGTTAAATCCATCGCACACCCTTTCTCCTCCCTCATTCCCACTTATGCCAGTGCATGTCTTTGGATGGTGGAAGGAAACCACAGTACCTGGAGAAAACCCATGCACACACGAGGAGAACATGCAAACTCCACACAGAAAGGTCTGGTGTGGGAATTGAACCAGGTTCCTTCTTGCTGTGAGGCATGAGTGCTAACCACTTCTGCTCTACCCAAATGCCTATTTTATTTTATTTGTACTTCAATTAACATTTACTTTTTTAGGGCTGTCAAGTGACTACAATTATTAAATCAGATCAATCACAGAAATGCTTTGGGTTTTGATTACAGATGATCAAAACAATTCATTTATTAATTTTCTTTTTTTGCAGCCAAATTTCCTACAAATTACACCAAAAAATACCCAAAGAAACCCAACAAAAAACAGAAGAAAACACAAAAAAGTGATATAATATTCCAAAATTATCAATATATATATATATATATATATATATATATATATATATATATATATATATATATATATATATATATATATATATGAAATTAACATGTTTAAAAATTTAAACAACTGTTCTATTTAATTGCATTAAAATTTGTAATCAGGTTAATCATGATGATGGATTAATCTGTTAATGCATTAATTTTGACATACCGACTTTTTTGAATATATACTCATATTTAAAGTCAGGTGTTAAGAGGTTAATAAAAGCAGTAGAGTAAAGGTGTGCCTCTTAAAATGGTCCACTGAGGTTGCTGCTCGTAGCTCAGGTGCTGGAACATTCCACCATCAGGCCTGAATACTGTTAATTGGCACCTTTGTACACACTCATTTCCTTTGAACTAAACTGCAGGGCCAGTATCGATGGAGCTAAATGCCTTCGAAGCAACTGTCTTGACAGACAAGGCCTGACAGCAAAAGAAAAAAGCCATCAAATTAGAAAATGAAAAAGCCATCCACCTTAAACGCTTTGGTTCTTCCCCAGTACCTTTTATAGTAATTACAAAATATACAATTGAGTTGCAGCCATCAAACGATTTTTCTGCCAGTGCCATCATGGAATGATATTCCAATTTTATGCTCCAGTGCCCTGAATGACAGTAACAAATAAAAAAGAGAGCTTATAATATTCTCTATATCATTATGATATTGTTTTGAGTGGACACTTAAATCACTGTGAAAGGAAATAACAGTAATAATTACATTATATTTAAAGAAAATCATTCTAAGCATGTAGCTTGGTGACAGTGTAATTATTATCCCAGAAAAGTATATTTACACAGTAAATGTGTTTTTAAAAAGACTTGTGGCTTTACTTGAAATATAAAGGAAGAAATATGAGCATAATATGACATATGTGCCACTGCTCTTTTACACGTATTCATCTAAAACTCTATATTTGATGAAGTCTTAATACATTGTGAATACATGCTACGACAGAGATGGTGTTATCGATTCCCTAACGTTGTGTTTCTTTCTTTGCCGGTCATACACACATACCACATATACCATTAAGACTAGAATGTTATGTTATATATTTTTTTTATATTGTAAAAGTATTAAATGATCTTCATTCCATTCATTTAAATGACTTATTCTACGGCCTTCTAGAATGTTGCGACAGCTTCCATTCACTTTGAATGGACGTTCCCAGCGTTCCGCGGGCAGATTTATTTTCAATAACAATGCTATTAACACCTGCTGCCAATGGCAACACGTTTTGTCACTTGTTTGTCACATGTTATCCAGTCTGTTAGAGTTGTAGCAGTAATAAGCTGTAATAACCTGTAGAATAAGCAGGATAATGTATTGCCCATGCGTGAGTATGGAAAATTAATTCCCTTCGGAGCGAAATAATACCAGGGTGCTGTTCGGCCCCGTCGGGAAATATTTTTTCTGATAGTAACGCGTATGCAATACATTATCCCTTACTGTGACATCACATCACTGGTTCACATTAAATAATACTATTAGGGCTAGCAAATGATTAACATTTTTAATCTAGTAGAATAGAATAGACTTTATTGTTATTGCACACAAGTTACAATGAAATTGCACTTTGGGGGGACCACTCTGCACCCTGAAAAAGTAGGTGAGAAAACATAAAACAAAGTAAACAACCAATGGTAGTTTAAACCAATATGTTAAGGTTTCAAGGTCTGAGGGGTAACACGGTTCAGGAAGTAGAAATATAAAAGGTGTGAAGTACAGGTTATGCTATCTTTGGTCAGTGCATTTCTTGTCCAGGGGAAGTAACTATCTGTCAGTCTGCTGTCTGGTCTGCTTGATCAACCTGTAGCATTTCCCAGAAGGCAACAGGTGGAACAGTGGATGTGCAGGGTGTGTGGGGTCACTGGTGATGGAGGCAGGAGGTAGACAGGTGTTCCAGGGTGGGAAGAGAGCAGCCAATATTCTTCACAGCCAATAATACTTAATTTTAATTAATCATGATTAACCTCTTAAGCCCCAAGGGGGCTTTCTGGCAAATTCCACCTAAAAGGCATGCCCAAATTAAATAAAATACAATTAACAAACAAATAAACTATGCTTTAGAATTGTTATTACATAATGCACCATGTTATTACATTTTCTAGAGAATAAAAAAGTTGCAAGTGCATTTTGTAATAATCTTCTCAAAATGTAATAACTTATTACATATTATAAAATCTGTTGGGGCAGTTTATTCCAAAATGCACCATTATTACAAAATGCAGCTCAACATCACTTCTGTAAAAACTATTTAAAGATTGCTGACGTTTTCTTACATTCTTCACTCATCTTCTATAAAAGAAAATCACCACCTGTTGTTGTTCTTCTTCTATGGTTTTCTTTGTTACATTGAGCGTAACTAGACAACTACAGTAGCAGATAAGATTTGCTGCCACTAGGGGGGTCTAGCGCGGCTAGGCTAAGATTTAATCCTGGGTTGCTCAATCCTGGTCCTCGTGAGCTACTGTCCTGCATGTTTTAGATGTACAAGTATTCCTCTTCCAACACACCTGACAGTCATTGTCAGTATTCTGTTTTTAATTTTTAATTTTTTTTTTTTTTTTATCCGTTTGTCCATCTGATTATCAGCAAATTTATGCAAAAACTATTGGATCATTTTCCTGCTTTTCGTGCATTCAAGTCTGAAAGTAGACAGTGACGTTTGAGTGTCGGATGAACGACTGGCGGCTCACTTCACGGCCGTAATATATCTTGCTAAGTGTTGATTGGTGTCGCCTGCTTTAACAGTGGTACGCTGTCTGCCCCACGTGAAACTTCATTTTACTAATTCCACCAGCAGTAACAACTTACACCATTAGCATTACCATACTCACAGATTCCAGTACACACTCCCAAATCAGCCCCAACAAATGATTATAGTCTTTCTTTATGCTACTTTCAACTCATTTCACCCACTTCCACAGCAAACAATCTCACATTTTCTATGGACTTTGCACGAGTTTATTCAATTCCTTACAGTTGATCTCATCAATTCTCTTTGGGTGAGGCAATAAAATGGATTTGTTTGCATTAACTGTCTGTTATATTTCCATCTCCACAGAAAACATATCACACAGTATGCTCAAATAATAATACCAGATGACATGTGTGATGACACATGCTGTGTAGACAAATGTTTGAACATATTGGAGGTGTTTCCCCTCTTTGAAGATATGGAAGCTTTGCAGGTGTGAAAAGTGGCCCTGGTGTCATATTTACATGTGAAAAATACAATAGGCATACTATGGAGCATTTCTGCTTCAACGTCATCATGCGTGTGCAATAAATGTGGAATAGATAACTCTTGTCTTGTTACCACATGTGTGTTAGTGATAAAGAAACTCAAGTCTTAAATGCTGTTTGGCTCAAGTTTCCAAGATAAGTCTGGGGTCAAAATTAAATTTTAGTCCAAATGAATATTGGTCTCAGATCTACTTCAAAACAGTGTCTGCACATTATGATCCATTCATTTTACAGGTTCTTTCTAGTGGAATATTTACAAATCCATTGTATACATGTACATAAACCAGCATATATGTGGAATAACACACTATCATATATATTAAAAACATGAACTAACCAACACTAAAGTCATTTATTTTCTGATTCATCTTATTAAAGTATGTCAAATTTAGCACATTTAATATCTGAAGCAGATACTTTCTAAAACATCATAGAGCAGAGTGGAGGCAGAATCATTAACCAGGCAAATGATTCCAAGGAATTGAACTATTGGGAACTGTTTCTCAAAAAAGAACCGGTTCTTGATTCCCATCCCTACAGTACCTGTTAGATAACTAAATGTTTCTTTTCCCTTGGTATCAGAATGGAACATAAAATAAAGTCATCTACATTTAAAAGCTGCATGAATTGTGTTTTCGGCATATAGAGCATCATCGATCAGTTATAGGAAAGTGCATTATTCACCATGTTTCACAAATGAGATGAAATCAATAATAGTTTTACACCAGAGAACCTATATTTAATTCATCTACTGACATTATTTAATAATTAAGTGGTGGGAAATCACAGCAACCTGTCCTTTATTCAATATAAATAGAAAATTAAGATGCTTTAAAAGCTGTTGATTTGTATTTTCAGTATAAAACAGACTAAAAAGAGTCTGTACATCCACCTTGACCAGTCTGTGGAGTTCCAACAAAGGTTAAACTGAGACATTAGTTGAAAAACACCAAGTGCACAACTTATTACATACCCTTATTGTTAATGTGAGGCAGACAGATGGAGTGAGCTGACTAATATGTCTCTTACTGATTTGCCTTATTAAATCTATTTCAGTCACAAAGGGAGAGATGTAAATGGAGAGCAGCAGACAGTTACAGATGGAATTTTAAGCTCAGAGACAAAATGACATGTGAATAGAGTAAAAGGCTTTTCAACCTTGTGTCAGAAAAATACCAAGCTGTAGCTGTCAGTTCACTTCAGAATTTTAATTTACAGAAAGACAGGACAATGTTTAAATGTCCCCGCACTGACAAAATAGTGCTGAAAGAGCAGGATTTTGTCATTCCAAAGTACAGTAAGATAACTTTTTTTTTTTTTTTTTTTTTTTTTTTGCAATGTGCAACGGCTTTGTGTTTTAAATACGATGCTCCCTCTGCTTGCAGGGGTTTCATCATAGCACTGTAATCTTAAAAGTCAGTGAGGTCTTTACTTCAAGCAAAGAAATGACAGCAAAACTTAGCATGTAAGTAAGTGGTGAGCATTTGAGTCAGCTCCACAGCACCTTTCTTGAGGTGATTCACAGTCTCTTCTGCAGCCACTCTTCTAACTTTAGCAGCATGAGATTCATGTCCATAATCAGCTTCAAATAATCCTGCTGATGGTTTCTTTACCACCGTCTTCTTATTTACAGTATGATAATGTAGGATCATATTTTGTGATGCTGGTGCTTACAGGATCAGCAGTGCAATAATTCTGGCATCGGAAACGGTGGCATATTGCTGCTGCAATAGCAGCAGATTGCAGCAATCACATTCGTTTTCTATGGGAACTGATGCCCAGTGCATTTGTCAAACCTGAAAGTTGCCAAAACCTCTTTTGCTCTTTAGTCAGTAATGAAGAGATGACATGAGTTTAAAATTTTTCTGTTGTCATTGTTTCATTTAATATGCAGTTTATTTGTTTATATGCAAATGATTCTTCAAAACACTGCTCTAGAATGTTTTTAGAAAGTATCTGCTCCAGACATTTCAGTAAATGTGCTAAAACTAACACACTTTAATTAGATTAATCATAAAACTTTATGAGCAATGAGCAAACCAGCACTAAAGACTTTAGTGCTGGTTAGCTCATGTTTGTAATATATATGATGGTGTGTTATTCCACATACGTATATGCTGGTTTATGTACATATATACAATGGATTAGTAAATATTCCACTAGAAAGAACCTGTAAAGTGAATGGATCATAATGTGCACAGTGTTTTGAAGTAGATGTGAGACCAATATGCCTTTGGACTACAACCTATTCTCTTGTTCATTCTAAGAATTTCACCTTTTGACCAATGACTTATCTTGGAAACTCGAGCCAACAATCATTTAAGACTTGAGTTTTCTTTATCACTAACACACACGTGGGAACATTTCATTAGTTTTATGGGCAAGACACTGAACCCTGACTTAGTCTACCAGTAGGACTGACAGAACCATAGAAACCTACTGGTGTATGAGTGTGTGTGTGAATGGGTAAATACGAGGCTAATGTAAAGCGCGTTGAGCACCATGAAGGTGGATAAACGTGCAGTCCAGTTACCATTTACCATTTATCAGTAACACACATGTGGTCAAATTTCATTAGTTTTATTCTAGAAAGATTTTACTTGTAGACCAGTGAAATAAATCTTTATCGATCTCAAATCATTAATGTAAGCTTTATTTGGGTTTAAAAGCACCTAAATGCAAACGTGGACTGTTGGGTGTGTTTGTGTGTGTGTGTGTGTGTGTGTGTCTTAGGCATCCCACCAAATCCTGCTGGAGCTGAAGGTTGCAGTTTGGCAGACTTATGTATTTTTGACCAAGAAACAGACCAACATAAACAGCACATGGATAGGACGAATATTTTAGGAGATACGAGTATTTTTGGAACACAAAAGCCTTACAATCATGTTGCTATGGTCACATGAATGTTTTGGCAGCAACTCCTGGACAAATGTGGTTCAGCATGTGTGTGTATCCATGCTGGAGAACTGGGAAACTATCCCTAAGGGTTGGGATTTAGATTTTAAACCCCCCCCCCCCCACACACACACACACACACACACTTGTTTTTAACATCCTACACACAGTATTGATAATGATGGAGTCCAAAATCTGGAACCCGTAGTTCCATACACATCATCATGCTAGTGGAATTAATATTCATAATCAGTGTATAACAATGCAAACACAAATCCAGTGTTTCTGCTGCCTTAGAATGAATGTCTGGTATCTTTGCTGCACTATCATATTTCATCATCAGCTCTGAACAAACTTTCTCATCTACTTAATTTCATTCTATTCTTCTCTCTCTCTGTCTCTCACTGGTTGCCTTCTGCTACTTTAGGCTCCACCCACTTCCACCCCTCTGCCTCAGCCAATGCAGGCTTCTACCCTAATGTGTTCTAGAATAGAAAGTACAGATAAACGTGTTAGAATCTGGATTTTTATTGTCATGTCTTGGACGTTTTCTGTTTGTTTTACTGTTTTTATGTCATTGTTAGAGCTGGGCTTTTATTTTACCATGTTGGTTCATGTTCACTTTGTCTTGTTTTACCTCCTGTCACTGGTGTTGTCACGCCCCCTTTTCATTATGCCTCATGTGTCACACCTGTTTTGTGTCCTATTTCAGTCCCTCATGTGCCTGGATCAAATTGTGAGTTTGGTTTGCCCTGGTTGCAGCAGATGAGCAGTTTGATCCATGTCCTAGTTTGCCATGTTTTTTTATTTGTTCTGTCCCATGGTTTTTGTCTTTTGTCTGCCCCATGTCTGTTGTGCTGCATGATATCTGTTCCCTGTTACCAGATTTGGAAATCACACCTGACCACAAGTTTGCCTCGCCCCAGTCGGACCCCGTTTGGATTTTGGATGCCTGGTTTGAACCCCGTCTGTACATCGGTAACAATTTTTTTTAAATTTGACCTGAACTTAGTCATTCGCTGTCTGGTTCTGATTCTCGTGTGTACCTTGACCACGGTTCTGCCTTGTCCCCTAGTTGCTGATCTGATCACATTCCATCAGACGATCTCCGTCACAGCAACTCGTCGATCTATATTCATATAATGTTTAAATAATCCTGTTGAAAGCTTACTCCTGTGTCAGAATTATGCATGTGGATCCACTTTGTACCAAAAATATGACATTTGGACTTTCCAAATAGCCACAAACAGTGGATGTAAAAATGCACCAGTGGCGACACAATGGTCTTGAAAGGGTTAATATTCACTTTAACTAAAAAGAAGAGCGGACAAAGTAAAGACTAGAGCCGGCTGTTGGAGCACAGCTCAGGTTCAAATGAGGGGGAAAAAAGGCACAGTGAGGAAACGGTACAGGGGAGAAGTGTGAACCTTTAGCTGGGGTTGCAGCCCAGTGTGTGAGGCTGCCAATGTGAAAAAGCCTGGCTGTGAATTCCCTACTGAGGTGGGCTCAGTCCAGAGGGAATGCCAGCCAATCTCCAGCCTGCTCTCCTACCTGGGAACAGCTGCAGCCTCCATCTGCCAGCTCGTCATGGTGTCTACCTGAGGGAAGCGCACTGCTCTCCTCCATTTCAGGGCACAGCCTCAGTCAGTATGAGAGGAATCTGAGGGTTTGAGCAAAACAGTAGGGTTCCTTTTACAGTTGTCTGTAAATATACGTGTCTTTTCCGGTGAAATGAACACTGACGCAAGGGAAAAACACAAGTCAGCATAATGAAGATGATCCTTATTATGGTAAGGTCATGTTTGGAGTACGCAGAGACAACATTTCTGCCAAATGTTTCCACTCAATGGGGCGTGTGATGATTTAAGTCAGATTTCTTTAGGTTTTTTTTTTTTTGAACAGATTGTGTTGGTCAACAAGTCAACACTAATGTAGGACTGAAGAAAGGCGAATGAAAGACAACGGGCCTGTTTTATTATTCCTGTTTAATTCATAATCTGTGTATCATTTGTTCATTCGTTTTTCAAAATGAAACCAAAAATAAGGAAATGAAAAAAACAAGTTGTTCCTTCATTATTTGTTTTCAAAACCAAAATCAAAAAATCCATTTTTCATTTTTTGTTTTTGTGTTTAAATGAATAATGGAAAAAAAAAACAGATAACAGATCGAATTTTGACCTGAAGCCAGTTGAGTAAACCAGAAATGATCGTGACAAAGAGACAAACCTATGTCCTATTTTGAGAAACTAAGAGGGTCACCCATGGAGAAAATTAGTGTCATATTCCAGGTATGTTCTTTTTATAATAACACACAAAAATATTTATATGACAAGTGTACAGCTTGTACCTACCTTATGTATTGATGACAAGATAACAGTTTCCAGTTCTGCATCTGACATATGTTTTTACACCTGAGTTGGTGTTGTGCACAGAATCTTCTCACTGACATTTTCGAGGATCTCTGAATACCTAACTGTGTTAGCGTGTTACAAATCTCAGCATGTGTTTTTCTATCGTCAAACAGCTGTTTAATCATACCATAATGATCTTCAAGTCCAGTGGACATGTTTCTTTCAGTTGTTCAGATTCATTTGTAGTTTACTCAACTGGCTTCGGGTCAAAATTCGATAAAACGGGAAACAGCCGTATCTGTTTTTTTTCCATTATTCATTTAAACAGAAAAATGAAAAAAAAAAAAGATCATTATTGTTTTTTAAAATTTTGGTGTTGGAAACAAATAATGAAGAAACAAGTTGTTTTTTTGTTGTCTTATTTTTGGTTTCATTTTGAAATGAACAAATGATACACGGATTGTTAATTCTTCTTTAAGATGACCATGTAAACACCTAACTCCAGTTGAAAATGATAATTCCAATTTAAACTTTAAACTGGTTTATTCTGATTTGAATTCTGAATTTGATCATTCCTCTGCTATGTGAACAGTTCATTCCTCTTTAACATTATTCCTGTTGTTCTGCACACGCTCCTGGTTTTGTCGCAAGGACGTTCATATTTCGTGTCGATGATGCACATATTCCACGCTTCCGACATTCATACGTTGATTTGGTTGAGCTGCTGCTTCGTATTTATTACAAAAATAAATGCAAAAATTACATGTAGTATCTTGTCTTCCATGTTGCGAATTGAAACAAACGCAAAACAGGAAGTGGAGGCAATCGTTTTCTTCCGGTAGATGTCCAGATGTTAAGCGAGCGTTCTGTCCAATCAGAACCCTCTGTACCTCCAGCTCTTAAAGCCCAATTAACTTGAGTGAAATACACTTGTTTCCCATGGGAATCCTCTATTCGGAATTAACATTTCCATATGAACATGAAGGAAATAGCTTTAATTCCGAATGATTTTATTCAGAATAAATAATTATGATTAAAAAAAAAAAAAAAACATCATGCCAAAGTGAGATCACAGAATCCACTCAAACTAATATATGAAACTAGGGAATCTGAAAGAAAACATATTTTAAACAGCTGCTCTTTGTACCAATACAGTCCTTTTCATCTGTACTGTTTGTCTTGCACCACTGAGGGCTTTTTATTTTGTTTTATTTTTTTCCTCAAGTATTCCATTGAGATTTTCAAATGTTAACCATCACTGTTTCCTTAAAACACGTCCACCATCTGTCTGGAAAACTGCCCATTATTAATTAAAATCCTGAGCCAATCAATCAGTTAGTCAGTGTTGCATACGACCCAGTACACAGTGACCTTGCTGGTGAAGTTTTTACATTAAAACGAAATGAGGTAAGTTACTAAACAGCGCCTGTTTGTTTTTAGAAATGTATGTTTTCTCGGCGGAACATCACAACATGAGACTGTATGTTTTTCAAAGTCTCGATAAAACATTACAGTCATTGACAGCAGTGACAATTACCTCATTGCATTTATGTTTTGGTTGTTCCAGTCTGTAATGTGACTTAACTGAAACACATTTGGTTTAAATTGAATAAAATACATTGATTAAAGCTAACAAAACGTACGGCGACACATGAAACAGAGTGTTTTCAAAGATTCAAAGCTGTATCTAGTGACTGAAAATGTCCTCTGTGCGTCAAATCCTACATTCCTTTAGCCCTTTAGAGTATTTCTGTCTGAATATCAATGCCTGCTCCCCTCGGACAAAGAAAACTCCACTCATGTCTTTGACTAGATTTCCATTCATCAGGGGTTTCGGTGACATTACTTACCTTAATGAGTCACTGCTAATTGCAATGAATTACTCCGGTGTTTGATCCATTAGTGCAGCCTGGGTGCACACAGACGCTCCTGCATTCTGTTATGCTGACCACCCCTGTGGGATTGAAGAACAAAGTTAAATGTGTTTTCATTGCTCTTGTGCAACATTCAGATTTAACACTTACAGTCTGGAACAAATATACACCCGTTTCTGCTGTTAAAACACTGGAATCACCATTTACTATGGGTCTAAAACTGTTAAATGGGTTAAAGTTACTTGTGCATCATTTCTAGTCTGGCTTTTGTCCTCCTTTTGTTAGATGTTTACTTTACAACAGGGCTGGACTGGGCTAATTTTTCAGACCGGGCATTTTTAACTTAGAACAGACCATAGGCGGTTCCACAGGGGGGCACCAAGTGACATCTGCCCTGGTGAAATCTTATTCTGCCACCCCATTTTATTTTCAATAGTATTTAAATGAAAATATCCATACATTTTTAAAAATATAATTTAGTGTTTGATTGACCGAAATTAATTTATTCACATTCCTGTATATATATATATATATATATATATATATATATATATATATATATATACATACATATATATATATATATATATATATATATATATATATATATATAAAAAAAGCTTATGCTTCATCCTACTCCTTTTCGGACATGTCATTGTTATTATTATTATTGCTGTATTGATTATTGTTGCAATTTGCACATGTTCGAAATAAATCATTCAAATCAAATCAAATCAAATAAACAAACACATAATATTGTTAAAATTAGGCTTATTTTTCATTTGTTTTGTTTTATTCACTTTGTTTGAAAGAATACTTTTACATTTTCATTCTTTAATTTAAATTTTTACCTCCACCAAGGAGGTTACATTTTTGCCAGCGTTTGTCTGTCTATCTTTGTATAACATAACTCAAAAAGTGATGGATGGATTTTGATGACATTTTCAGGGTATGGTGGTAATGGGTAGATCAACAAATTATTAGCTTTTGGTAGGGGGTCTGCGCTCTCATGTTGCTTGTTTAGTTTCACTCTAAAATATAGAGAAGTATTTGAAGTTGGCATTATTTATGTATAATTATGTTGTTATTTTACTGGTTCGACCCATTTCAGATCGAATTTAGCTAAATGTGGCCCTTGAACTAAAATGAGTCTGACACCCCTGCTCTACAAATAAACTTATCTTGCCTTGAGAATCAAATTAATTATGCAATTCAGTGTTTCACAAAACAGAGCCGTTATGTTCGGGTAAAATCCTCCAGCCAGGTGATTCTGACCATTACCTTGGCTCCAGGGGCGTCACAGCCATTTAAAATGTGGGGGTGTTCTAGGTTGAGGCACATGAGGAAACATTTCTGAATCTATAATCGGAAAATTAACAAACAATTATCCATTAAGGGTTGATTTTTAATATTAAAAAGTAATATATGGCCGAAAATAATAACAAAAATGTGTTTTTCCTCAATTAAACATTTATTTCAAGAAGAACAAAACTTTTGACAGAAATATAATAAGAATGAAAACCAGCCTCTCCCTAACCCAGGGGAGACCAACTCTCCACTGGTTTCTGAATCCACTTTTCCCCCAGCCAGTCGTGAAAAGTGTTTTATCCATTAAAAAAAAAAGAAGAAGAAAAGAAGTGTTTCATTAAGTCTCTAAAAGTCTGAGTCAGTGGGTGAGCAATTTGTCATGCCTGTCAATCATGGTAGAAATCCTACTGTTCTATTTGACATAACGTTGTATTAATAGAGTTATATTTTTAAAATGAAGTAAACAAACACTTTAACCTTTTAACCCCTGGTGTGTCAGCGCTGACACGTTCTGAATGGATGCTTTAGATTAAATATTCAGAAAAAATCAACAGTTTTTTTTTTGTTTGTTTGTTTTTTTTTACAAATTTCTGTAGTATGGATATAAACAGGTGTCAAAAAACTACCAATTTAAGAAATAAATAAAACTAAAACTACTGGAACCAAATTACAATCATAGTTTTGTTTTATGTTTTTTTTTTTTTTACTTAATTTTACTTTTTAAAATTTTTTTCACATTATTATTTTCCAAATATGTATTATTTGTTCATTTTCTTGCTCATTTTGTTTATTGTTCTTCATTTTAGTTTTCATTTTTTTTCTATTTTATGAGTTTATGTCTTACTTTAACCTTCCTTCCACAGAAACTGCAATAAATAAACAGTGCAAGAATCTAGATTAATGTGTATATTGTGTGGATTTATTTATTCATAAAAAACAACAACAACTTTGTATTGTAATTATAATTTTGTATTAATTATTATAATTATTTTTTTATTACGTCAGTCGATTTATTTGTTAGTTTGTTTGTTTGTAAGCAGCTTTACACAAAAACTACTTTCAGGAAAGGTACGAGATGGTCCAGAATAGATCCCATTAAATTTTGGTGAATGTAGGTCAAAGGTCAAGGTCACAGTCGCCAAAAGTGTGTTCTCATAATGATAAGAGATCGGGCAAATCATGTAAAATGTACACAAGGGGGGCGGGGCTTGTTGTGCCAGGCAACGCTTGTTTATAGAAGTGATAAAAAGTGTGCTGCTGTAAATCTGTAATCCTCCCTAATGGGACTAATAAAATAATATATTATCTAATTACCTGTTTTTAATGTTTGTTTGTCTGTTAGTCAGCAAGATAAGTCAAAAAATTACGGATGGATTTAGATGAAATTTTCAAGGAACAAATGATAAAAATTTTGGTGGTGATCCAGAAGAGATCCTGGATTCTGGATCACTTTGAAATTTTACATTGTAGTAAATGGAGAATACATTTTAAAGTGATCCAGAAACAAGGATCTCTTCTGGATCACCACCAAAATGTTATGATTTATTCCTTGTGACACTACACTCCCAGCACACCCTGAATATATTATAGAAATCCGTCTATAACCTTTTGAGTTATCTCGCTAACTAACAGACACTCTGGCAATAACATAACCTCCTTGGCGGACCTCTCTTCATTTGGGGGGGGGCTTTTCTAGTGTTGCTTATTGTTTTTGCAGGTTGATTACTCACTTTTTTGGCTGTTTTTATTCATTTTCTTGCTTATTTGATATATATTTTTTTTACTGCTAAAGTCTCAGGAATGAAAGGATTAAAAATACTTTCAAATAAAATGCAATGGAAATACTATTTAGCGTCGGTTTATAGGAGCCAACCCCGGTAGCCGTCAGTGTGTGACATATTTTAATATATTTAACATATATCTGTACATTGGCTTCACTCAGGTGTCAGTGTCCTGGGGCTTTGATCACAGCTGATATTTTTTGCAGCTTTTTCCCGATAACAGTCTGGATGGTCTTTTTCATGTTTAGCACGTACAACCCAGTGTCCTCTTTTTTCCTGAAAACAAGCTGAAAAATGGGCTTGTCTGACCAGTGCACACATTCCCACTGTCTTACAGGCTGTCTGGGATGACTCCGGGACAAGAGAACTCAGCAGTGTTTCTGCATTGAATTGATAAAGGGCAATACACTTTGGATGCAGAGGTTTTTCCACAGTCCTTATGTGTCTATATCCATCACAGCAGTATGATGGTTTCTTGTCCAGTGCCACCTGCAGATGTTAAGGTCTTGTACATTCAATGGTGGTTTCTACTCTTGACCTTTAGACTCACATTTCCCTCCCAGATGACATATACAGTATATTAGATTAAGACATATTCTTTTTTTTTTCAACTTGTGGACAAGTCTGTCATTGACGTTTGACATAAAGTGTACGGAATAAGCCTTTAATGCACAGGTGTTAAACTCCAGTCCTCGAGGGCCGGTGTCCTGCATGTTTTAAATATTTCCCTCTTCCATGTGATTCAGTTTAACCCTTTAACTCCTGAGAACTACTAAAGTAACTGGTAATATGAGCAAAGTAAGACACAAATGGCAGAAAATCAAAGAAAAAATAAAAAAAAATTAAAAGAAACAAAATGTAGAAAAAAAAAAAGAACAAAAACCAATAAATATTTACAAAATGACAAATAATGTGGAAAATTTGGGGGGGAAAAATTACTAAAGAAGAAAACTAGTATTGACATTTGGTCAGAGCAATTTAAAAAAAATGTTGAAATAAAAAAAAAAAAAAAACACCTCTTGCTTTTTGGCACCTTTTCCATGCACAAAATAAAGTAAAACTGTTGAATTTTTCTGAATATTTAAACAAAATAATCGATTCAGAATGCATCAGCGCTGACACTTAAAGAGTTAATAATCAGCTCCTCATCAGACTGATAATGATGCAATGGCCTCCAGGTGTAATGGAAGAGGGAAACATCTAAAACGTGCAGGACCCCGGCCCTTGAGGACCACAGTTTGACACCCCTGTTTTAATGGATGGTCTATTCATGTCAAATCACAACCTGTGGAATCTAAAGCTGCGTTTCCATTAGTATTGCTTCTAAATTATTCGACTCACTTTTTTGGTCCATTCCCACTATGAAAAAGGACCTGAGCCCATGGTATCAGTTCTAGATATTTGGTATCTACTTCAATTTGGACCTAAGTGATACAATAACATGAGGTGTAAACAGCGTAGACCATGGGTGGGCAATTAATTTTCCTATGGGGCCACATGAGGAATGTTAATAGTTATTAAAGGCCGGATCAATTCACCAATAGCTTCAATATCTCTGAAAAAAAAAACAGTAAATGAAACAATACAATGAAAATGTAGAGCCCAGAATACAGTGATTTAATGAATATTCACAAAAACATTTGTGAAAATGTATAAAAGCATCTCCATATTAACTTTGCAAAAAAAAAACCCTAACTGCAGATTTGTTTGTGTATCTCACTTCCTTTTCTAACTTCAATAAAAAAAAATACCTAGAAGTCCATGTTTTGTTAAAAGCTCTGCATTCTTAATATATTGTTTCTTTCATTTTTTGTTGTTAACTGACATGAATGGGCTGAAACTGAGCCCAAAAAAAACCATTTGGTACATAAGCCTTATGCTGAGTGTGAAAAAAAACCCCTTCATTTAGCAGATTCTTCAAAATAAAAGCTGTATGTTATATATTTGCATTGACTTTTAATTTGCCAGTGACCTCATGTGGGCCAGTCAGGGCCAGCTCGTGGACCACATGTGGCCCCCGGGCCTTATTTTGCCCAGGTCTGGCATAGACACTGATTGGAGGAAATGTCTCTTCATCATGATGGGTTTTTTTTATTCTGAATTAATTATTCTGAATAAAGTAATTCAGTTTTTTAAAGTTATTTCCTTCGTGTTTTCATGGACATGTTAATTATGAATAAAGTTTTACATCATTGGTGTCAAACATAAGGCCCGGGGGCCAAATCTGGACCGCCAAAGGGTCTGTAAAATGTAAAAATAAATCATTTTAATTGAGGTTCCACATTCAGACAAATTCAGTCTCATAAAATAACTTATAAATACTCACAAATCAAACTTCAAGTTTCAATAAAACAATAATTTTGCACAAAATCTGTATAACCGGAATAAATATGAAGAACCTGAAATGTCTTAACAGAAATAAGTGCAATTTTAATAAAGGTCACGCTAATGGTCAACAGCTAAAACACATCAGTCGTAATATCTCAGGATTCAGACAAGATAGAATCTTGTGAACAGTGGTAAGTTACATTCAGTCTGACGGGCAGTCTCCAAAACTACACTGTGGTCGGTCGTGTAGGTTAAAACATTTATGTCGATGGTGGATGATGAAAAACATTGGTACGAGCTTGATGGCTGTTCATGAGGATGTCCAGGTACGATAGTATCTGTCATGGAAACGCTCTCAAGGAATAGTACGTAGTCCCCGACAAGAATCGAGTAGAGCCAATAAGGTATTTTATTCTTCTTATTCTTTTTGTTTGCACATGAAAAAAAAACAATACAGAAGGTAAAATATAATACATACGAATGAACAGAATATCAAATAAATAACTTATACAGAAAGAATGTGTGTATCCCCCTCCATTATGATTAATTACTACTACTACTACTACTACTACTACTACTAATAATAATAATAATAATAATGATAATAATAATAATAATAATAATAATAATAATAATAATAATAATAATAATAATAATAATAATAATAATAATAATAATAATAATAATAATAATAATAATAATAATAATAATAATAATAATAATAATAATAATAATATAGTGGACACGTGGCTTCAACCAACCAACTCTTATTATTTTTTTTTTCAATTTTGGAAAGTGCTGCAGTTGTTGAAGTACAAATATATCTATAGATACAAAATTCAGTGATGTTTATTCGTAAAAAAGCTGAAGGGTCCAAACACAGTAATGTCCCATCAGAGACAGCTTTAATTGATTGCCATACCAACATTTATTTCAGTATCAAGTACCTTCCTGTTTTGGATAAAATCCCTTATGGTCCAATTAAAGCAAACATGACTTTAAAACAAAAAATGTGGGTCATTTAGCAACATTAATCTGTCAAATTGTCTCTAAAATGTCCCATCAGAGACCTTCGAATGCTATGTTTTGGCCTTGAAATAAATGTAGCTAAATAAGTAGAGTTTCAAACAAATTGTTAAAATGCAGATTTTAATTTTACATTGTATAGTTTTGCATTTGATGTTATCATCTTTCTCTCAGGGTGTTTTCACATTTTTAATTGTTTTAGAAAAGTTTTGGATTTTTCATTGTGGTTTTTTTTGTGATTTGTAGTGGATTTTAGAGTTAGGGTTAGTATTATATTATATATTATATTATATATAATATTTAATATTTCTTTGTTGAAACACTAAAGAAACCTCAATATTTTAGAAGAGTTTTTGAATGTCTATCTGCTCCCTTCTATTCATGTAAAAATGTAAAACCGTTATATATTGTACACATTGTGCATTGACAAGGTTTTCATGAAGGGAACAAATGAATGAATGAATGTTTTGGATTTTTCATTGTGTTCATTTTTTGGTGATTTTTAATGGATTTTATCATGTTTTGTTTCTATCTATCTATCTATCTATCTATCTATCTATCTATCTATCTATCTATCTATCTATCTATCTATCTATCTATCTATCTATCTATCTATCTATCTATCTATCTATCTATCTATCTATCTATCTATCTATCTATCTATATAGAGTCACTGGTAATTAAAGACAATGGTAATTAGCGGTGATGAGACACAGGTAAAAGTGGGAGGTTCACTTACCTAGTGGAGGCAGACCAATGTGTTAAAGAGCTGCATGGTTTATAGTCTGGTAATACTGTATATGGACATGAACTACGTGGTGGAGGGCACCAGTGGTCATCTGTCCGTCAGGAGAGAAGCTACCGGTAAGATGAGGTTTAATTTAAATGTTTTGTCCGCTGTGGTGTTTTATGGCTTTAGTTCATTAGTCCCTGGTTAAGTCGTGTTGTGGTTTTTGTGTCTAATATTGTCTGGTTTGATGGAATCCACAGTTATATTCCAGTAAGTATTTGATTGTAGCGCTTTCACTATTACGTGAACCACTTTCTGGTTGCGGTGCAGGCTGGGTAATGTAGTCAGCCGTTGTGCATTTGCAAGTAATTTACGATGGACAATAATTCTACTTATAATCTACATTTCCTGTTTGCACTGAGGCATATTAATAATATTAGTGTGACTTGTGCCTTTTGGTTTAATGTGTGGTTAATATTAATTATTACATTTAAACAACTTCAGTACTACATTACCTTTGCTGCTGTTATTGATATTTGTCTTTATTACTGGATTTATTCTTAATACTATATTGCACAGATGTATATTTATTTGAATGTATATATACAGTACATTTCTATATGGGTTTTATACTTGCATATACTGTATGTGTATTGGGATTATGTATATTTATGTGAATATGCACTGTATATTTATGAAGTTTATATTAGTATATATTTATAAATAGAATAAATGGCACATTAATTACAGGAAGTAGCATATGGTTGTTTATATTATATTTTATGTATTTTACACATTTAGAACCTACTTTTACTACTAATACTGCTGCTGCTACTAATACAACTGCTACTATTATTATTACGACTTCTACAACTATAACTATATGTGGAAGAACACCAATTTTGAAAAATAAATAATACTAAATATATCAGTTATACTATCGTTCTTCTCCTGGCGCCCCATTCAGTGGGGAGAACTCTTCAAGAACCGAACAGTATCCATCAACAAAGCAACACTTCCATCTACAAACCTAACAGTGAGGGGCACAGGAACCTATAAATAAGTGAAATAGGTGGAAGTACAATTAGAAACTCACCCTATGCATAGGTGGAGTCATAGGAACACAGAACTAAAAGTACCAAAATAAAAAAAATAAATAAGTACATCATTAAATAATTAAACATGTCATTAATAAACATTGGAATCAAATACTTAAATGTGTTAATAAATGTGTCATTAATTAGAAAAACAATTCATTTTAGGTAAAACGTATATTATTTCCCTGTTAATTACAATTATTTCATGGTCATTGTGTTGCAGTGGATCATTAATTTATTTTATGTCAACCTGACTCATCAAAGTCAGTGGGTGGATCTTATCACCTGATTGGTTTCCCCTCCACATCAAGTCAAATCTAATCGATTCCACATAAAGTTTTGATGGAGAGCTTGTGAACACATTCCCATACACTGGGTGGCGCTATGAACCTCTGTTTGTTTGGATACTTTAGGAAACAAAACTTTATTGTCAAATGCTAAAAATCTACACTCTGGGTCTGACACTCCCAAATGGATTTGCGTTAGCCCCGCCCACTGTCTTTGATGGACGAGGTTGACTGATAACATAAATTCATGACCCACTGCAACACAAGGACCATGAAATAAATAATTAGTGAAATATATTTTTTTAACTTCGATTTAATTTGTGTCTCTCTTGTCATCTGAACCCGCTTTATCCTCACTTGGGTCACGGGGGTCACTGGAAGCCTAATCCAGTTACAATGGCTGAAGTCGGGGTACACCCTGTATGAGTCTCCAGTTCATCTCAGGGCTGAACATATATAGACAATCACTCAGATTCACACCTATGGACAATTTAGATTAACCAGTTAACCTATCAGTGCATGTGTTTGAATGATGGGAGGAAACCGGAGTACCTGGAGAAAACCCACGCAGACACGGGGAGAACATGTAAACTCCACACAGAAAGGTCTAGTGTGGGAATAGAACCTGTGAGGTATGAGTGCTAACTACTGCACCACCGTGACGCCCCAAATTAATTTACATTAATGAATTAATGACACATTTAATAACACATTTTTGCATTTAATTCCAAATTTAATGAATGAATAATATATTTAATAAATTATTTAATGATGTATTTATTTAATTTTGCCACTTTCAGTTCTCCATATGGTTCAGCTATAGAGGTGCGAAAAGGCCCTGAAGCTAAACATGAATCGACTGAGGCCATGCTGTGGTGAGCAATTGCTTGAATGCATAAATAACAGCTGTGTATATTATTACAAACCCTGTACTCTTGACTTTGAATAATACATAACATGTCGAGGTTTTCCTTCCCTAGTTGACAGAGAGAGACACCTGTTCAATATCTGACTGACTCACCTCCACAGAGGAGATGGCATCATGGGAGTTTTCCTGCTTATCTGACTGCACTATATTATTCTACATTTTCACTTGTCATTTTAGTTTTTGCCACATCCTTTCCTATAACAACAACTTAATAAATCTGCTACTGCTTTTGCTGTGTGTGGATGCTTATGACAGTTATCCATTCACTTGAGAGAGGGGGATAAAAAAAAAAAAAATAGTATTTTATTGTATTACACTGAAAAAAATAACACTTATTAACTGGAGGGAAAAAGCTTTATTGGACTTCTGCAACAAACATGAGGCACATGAGTTGGTAAACAAGTCTCCCTGGTTCAAGCCCTTATCATCTAGCAGAAAAAGGAAATCATATAAATTATCTATATGTGCATTAGTCATTGATTTGCTCATTTGAGACGTGCAATATATTGTTTAGAAACAAGTTATTTTCTGAAATCCATTCTTTGTCGGGGGATATGTATAAAGACTTTGGAGTAGCCATTAATGATGTACTTTGAGTCTTGTTTCCCTGTTTCATATAATTTTTTACTAAATCACAAAACATAAAAATTGACAGATAAATCCTTAAAAAAATTGTAAAAAAACCTAGCACTAGTGGTTGCCAGAATAATCCTGTGAAAAACACATCAAAATTTAGAAGAGTACCATGTGGAATTAACATCTTCATTTAATATAAAGTTAAAACTGGGAATTGAACTGCCAACCCTTTGGTGATTTGATAACACTGATCTACAAGTAAGATTCTTCTGGAATAAAACTAAAGAAATTTTAACATGTGTTACTGATAAAGAAAACCAAGATTTAAATGCTGGTTCAGTCTGGAGTCAAAATGTGAAATTCTTAGAATGAACAAGAGAATAGGTTTTAGTCCAAAGGAATATTGGTCTTAGATCTACTTCAAAACACTGTCTGCACAAGCGCATTAACGTCATTTTCAAGTCGACTCATCCACCAATAAAGTCGAAAGTGAAGTAGACGGGTCGCCATGTCATCACATTTTCAGTGGAGGAACTACTGTCCAACAATGAGCGACTGATATTAGAGCTGTCATTCCATGATTATTTCATTAATATTATTGTGTTCTCCATTGTTATTGAATACATTGTGTGTTGGTTCTAATTAAAAAAAAAAAAACTCCAGATTGCTTTGTTTTCAGCTGTTTTTCCACAGTAGAAAAATGACCATGGGTCAAACAACAGTTTACATTACATCCTCATACATGTCCATGATGCGGTGATGAGGCGTCTCTGATTGGCTCAGAATGCGTGAAGGAACACTCCCCTCTTCCCTCTCGCTGTGTATGTATTGACCTTTACCCAAGTAGCATCCAGCTAGGTTTCGTGCCGTTGCTTGTTCTGAAAACAAGGCTTTATTTCCACAGAGAGCACATGAACCAGTTTGATCCACCAGTTTTTTTTTTCCAGTTGGTGCAGCAACTACTGTGGCGCCGTCTTCTCTTGTAGATGCTAATGCTAATGCTACTTCAGAATCGCTGCCGAGGATGGGCTGAATCCCACATGAGTGACACTATAGCCTATCTGACGTCGGATGGATGGGCTTTTTCTGGGTCCCTCGTTCCTCTTGTTTTCTGTGAATACAGTATGCAGCCAGTGGAGGTGACAAAACACTTTCAAAGGCAGCATGTGTTGGTAAGTCGGAGTGACCCATCAGATTCCAAAAGGAGCGTGGAAAAGTGGTTTTCAGCGGAATGACACCTTTAAAGTTCTGACAAGACACAAGCACAACGGAACCAAACAAAGGCTAACACCTTGAGTTTTATTTTAAATTTAATTCTGCCGTCCCCCTCAACAGAGGTGATACAAAAAAATCTAGTACCATGACATCTGACGGTCGTTTTTCATAATGGAAGCGCACCAAAGTGAGCCCAGTTGTACTAGTGAAAATGTGGCATTATGTTTAGGCACAAGAGCAGCTTGGTTTGGAAGGATGAAAATAAGAGAGTTACACAATAAACCAGCACTTAGCTTTTGTTGGTAATGGAACTGGTATCTAGCGTACGTCTGGATCCATCAACTGAAACCGCTTTCATTTTTACATGCACTTACTCAGGAAAGAGTGACGGCAAAAAGAGCATCAGCAGTCATTTTAAGCCCCTTCACAATTTAACACTTCTGGCATCTCCTTGGTGATGATGGGCTCAAATGATCATTGCCTAAGTTTTCTGTTGCTGTGCGTCTTCTAAAGTGAAAAGCTGAAAAAAAGACACCAAATGATGGAAGGTCAAGGCTATCTTTCATTGCTGGCACACACCTTATTTCAGCATCTCTCTTAGCCTTCTTAGTGTTAGGCCAAGAACCTGCACTTGCTGTTGAAACATTCCTCTAATTTATGTCTGAAAGGCTCTAGGAAATTGAAGTCAAAGGTTCACTGCATCTTGTGCCAAAAAAAAATGATCTGGTCGGGACCAATGTGTAAAGGAACGAGGTCAAATTAACCTGGACACTTATAAATGGGACACAAAGGGGTGAGAGCGGCTTAAAAAATTCATGAAACAGTGAAGTTAGAGGTAAAGTGTTTGCAAGGGGACAGATAGATTAAAAACCTGTGATTTCTCAGGTGCCTCATACTTTGGTGTGTTAATATGTTTCTAGATGCTTCTCAGCAGTGGCTTTGTCAGCTGTCAGCCGCCAGCATTTCCTGCTGCTCCCAGAGTTTATTTATTACAGATAGACTGACTTTTATTTAAAAATGTCTGTTTGAAATGAAACACCATCAGCTTTTACCGTCTTGCTTATTTTTCAGACTTAAAATATCGTCAAAAGAAAATAATCCTCAAACATTGAAACCAGGGGTGTCAAACATGTGGCCAAGGGGCCGAATGGTGCCCACCAAAGGTTCTGATGTAGCCCATGGGATGAGTTTATATTATATATATATCTATATATATCTATATATATATATATATATATATATATATATATATATATATATATATATATATATATATATATATATATATATATATATATATATTATATAATTTCACTTAATTTTCTTAAGATTTTTATTTCTAGTTATACACATCTTTTTTGTGGACAGCTAGTGAATACAGTAAATATTTTTTATAATTCAATGACGATTTTGACACTAAAACAAAGACAAAAGTTTGAAGTTGTCATTATTTATAGGTCATGATGCTATTATTTTACTGCTCTGGTCCACTTAAGATCCAGTCAGGCCTAATGTGAGTTTAGGATCCCTGATCTAAACAGGTTTAATTCCAGTTGAAGAGTTAATGTCAATATACATTGTAATAATTCAAGCAAAATACAATCTATCTATAACACACTGGCTTACTGTATGCCAACATAGTTGCTACTAGGTTAATAGTAGCTAACTTGAACAGGCTGGCTAAGCATTGTTGGTTACCATGGTTACTGTCTGCTTTTCTGTTTAAGCACAAACTGTATATTTTACAAGACACGTTTCCATGAGTTTCAGATCCTTCAGTTTTCTAAGGGAAAAAACAAATAGAATTATTGAGTCCATTATAAACATGACTTCATAGCATCTGTACTTTGTACAAACTTTTCCTTCTTAGCTTTTCAGAGCTTCACTGCATAATTGCCACTAATAATTACAACTTTATTAGTGATCCGTTACTTGTAATAAGCAGTTACAAAGGCATTATTACCATGAAATTACATCAAAATTACCATAGATTATTAGCAATCTGTAATGTAAAGTTTTACTGTTGTTTTTTTTTGTTGTTTTTTTAAGAGAAAAGTTAGTATCACTGATGTAACTATACAAAGTCATAGAAGATGCTAGTGCTGCTTTTAGATTCTTCTGGTACACAGGGTGGATTTCACACAAGAGACCAGGCTTACTGTCATGTTTTTGTTTTTGCACTTTGGTTCTGTCTTTGTCTTCCTTATTTAAGCTGCTCCTCTGAACCTTTTTTCCCTAACCAATTTATGTTTATGCCTAAGCCCAACAAAAGCGTGACTGTCGATTTGTCTTGGTGGAACATGACAGTCTAGAGGCACCCTGTGTGTCGAAATGTACTGCCCTGAGATTCCCCAATCAGCCATGCAGGTTAACCATGACAAGGTGCTGTTTTGTCATATTCTTTTTTTTTTTTTAGGAATAAGAATGATTATTAGGAGAATTGCACATCAGTCAATATTTCAAACATTAAAAGTAATTGATAATCAAATTAGCCAGATCTGGGAAAGATGAGTGTCACATATCTTTTTGGGTTATTATTATTATAATTATTGATGCACTATGTGTTAAAAGCATAAGTACTCCATGTTACAAACAAGTGCTTTTGATCAAAGCAAATTTAGGGATTCAGGATGCATTATAACAACAGAACACCACTAATTTGTATTTTTTTTTAATTAAATTTTTTTTACTCAAGAGTATCATTTGTTCAGAAGATCAATTCTGTTACTTTAATAGGTTTAGCATATATTAGCACACGTTAACATGCTAATGTATACAGTTATCATTTTAGTGTCATTTTAGTGTATTTTGCCAAACAGATACTTTTATCTACATTTAGATATCTATGCCACATACATGGGGGTGTTTGAGGTTGAAAAAACTGTGATCATTATAAACATATGCATTGTTTGTGTGTATCAGGGAAAATGGACATGACTGGAAAATTCAAAAACTGTCAGTCCATTTTATTTGTGTAATGAAGTTACGTCTGATACATCAAATCTAAGCGACTAAATCAGGTCACCAAAGAAATGTATGTGTATGTACTGTATGTATATGTGTGTGTGTGTGTGTGTGTGTATGTATATATATATATATATATATATATATATATATATATATATATATATATATATATATATATATATTCTACTTACAAAATGACTTCGTACCAGAAGTGGTTTTGTACCGTGAATTTTTCGTAAATAGTCACTTTACATGTAAAAGGTCTGATTCATTCCAAGGCCCCAAATACTACCCCCTTTAAAAATATGAATTATGTAATTAACATGTTTTTCACACCAACAGTTTCAACAAAACAACTTAAAGCAACACGGTTCCATTTAACTGTAGTAAAATTTAGAATGGGATTAATCATGATGATTGATTAATCCATGTTAATTTTGACAGGCCTGAAATAAAATAACTAGAAAAGCACTCTGAGAGCGCAAAAAGACCTCCCCCCTCCGACTGAAGAGAGGTCTGCCAAGGAGGTTATGTTTTTGTCTGTTAGTTAGCAGGTCTCTTGTTGACAAAACATCTTAGGGGTGTCGCAAGGAACAAATGATTAGATTTTGGTAATGATCCGGAAGAGATTCTGGATTCTGGATCACTTTGAAATTTTACATTGAGGTAAATGGAGAATAAGGGCGTATTCAAATAGCACTCAGAAAATCCGGACTTTCAGACTATCCAGGAAAGTTCGAACTTTATTGACAAGTGTGAATGCTTGAACCTTGGTCCGGACTAAAGACCGAGTCTTTGGTCTGAGCTGAGGAGGTAGTCTTGGTTCGCTGGTGCACAGTGTGAAAGGTCTTTTTAGGAAAGTCCGGACTATTGGACCAATTACGTCACAGTCACGTGCGTGGAATCTAGTCAACGTCCAAGCATGAGTCGCGGGAAAACATGGGGAGACGAGGAAACCAGGTATTTCATTGAAATTTGGTCGGATGATACTATAAAGACTGAATTGGAGACAAGCTGCGGTGGGAACACTGGTACGAGAGTTGGCAACATTGCCAAAATGCCAAAAATGATGAAACTAGTAAGCGGGTCCATTATCTGGGAGCATTTCCTGCAACAGTGCGCTCATGTACTAACCAATCAGGGTCGAGTATAGAGAGACGCACGCTGTACACGCATTGACGACATGACATTCTAAAGTCCGTTGGTCCACTTGATTCAATACAGTGCGAATGAAGACTGTAAATAAAGTCCGGATTATAAGTACAGTGTGAAAAGGCCAAAAAAGGTTCTGGTCTGAACCTTGGTCCGGACTTTACTATGTGAATACTTCCTAAATTTCAAAGCGATCCGTCCATAACTTTTTGAGTTATCTTGCTAACTAACAGACAAAAATATAACCTCCTTGGCCGAGGTAATAACTCATCACATCTTCGTTTGCTTCGAGGTGATACTGTGGTAGTGCGTGTTTGGCCTATTTCAACAACCTTTTAGAACAAATGAAACATTTAGATTCCAAAATAGTATACTGTGATTTGTGATTTGAGTTGTCGGTGAGTTCATATGTTATGAAACACATCCTTCATTTTGTAGCAGTCTTTGTGCCTCTGTGTTTTTCTATGTCCACTGTCACCATAGATAGAGTGTATCAGTGTTTTCTGATAAACAGGGTTATAGCCCTACTTTGTTTTGTAGTATATTGTGTGCTGTGGCCTTTAGCACACTTCCTTTTCCTTCCTCTCTGTCCGTCTCCTTCAATTGGCCACTGGCCCAGAGTATCCTGTAATCCTTGATCTCTGAGGTTCAATAAATTACCACACACTAAAAACAGCCGACTCAATAACCAGGAGATTATCAAGAGTTGTGAGGACGTCAGCAGCAGCTGTGTGTGCATGAAGGCCAGTCGCTGCAAATGTAGACAACCTCGCAGCGTGAACACTTTACCAAAGGCCTAGTCCACTCGATCAGGCTGTTGGTGTGGAGCTGCAGGGGGTGTGAGGGTGCTGTTAAAACTGGAGTAAAGGCAGCATCATGTACCAAAGTCAACCAAGCTCATACAGTAACAGCCCAGAATCACCAAGTTATATCTGTTAATATTCAAATGTTTTATCTTTAACCTGCCATGGGATGTTTGAGACATCAAAGATCAAGCTTCTGGTTAGCAGGTTCAATGGATTTGTAATGAGTGATGTTGGAGGATGTGTGTGTGTGTGTGTGTGTGTGTGTGTGGGGGGGGGGGTCTGAAAAGTGTAATTTAGTTCATTTTTCTTTGCCAGACTATACGTTTGCACAAAGCCGGAATTAAAGGCAGTGAACCAGAAACAGTCCTTTCACCAAAAGCCTGAGGTCAGACAGGCTTCTTAACAATATTCAACACTGAAGCCAAACCTTCCTCTTACAAAACCTTCTATGTAAATTAAGACGTCCACAGATGCTACATTTACATGTTTTTTTGTTTTTTTTTTACTCTAAACTATTTATTCAGACTAAAATAATTGTAATTTAAATTAATTGGAGTTAAAGCTTTTTTCTTTTTTTCATTTCTTTTCATTCCAAATAAAGGTTTCCATGGAAACGGCTGTATTCTGCTCTAGCTAATTGGGCTTTAGGAGGTGGAGGTACAGAGGGTTCTGATTGGACAGAACGGCTGCTTAACATCTGGATGTCTACTGGAAGAAAACAATTGCGTCCACTTCCTGTTTTGCTTTTGTTTCAACTAGCTAAATGGAAGAACATATACTACATGTGATGTTTGCATAATTTTTTGTGATAATTACGAAGCAGCAACTCGACTGAACAAACCAGGGGTCAGCAACCCTGGTCCTTGAGTGCCAGTGTTCCTCTTCCATTACACCTGTAAGCCAATGCCTCATTATGAATCTTCTGCAGAACTGATGAGGAGCTGATTATTAACTCTTAATTATTAGTGCTGACACATTCTGAATGGATGGTTTAGTTTAAATATTGAGAAAAATTCAACAATTTTCTTTTTTTCTTTTTTTTTACTGTGTTTTTACAGAGTTTGGTTCATGTAATAGGTGTCAAAGGCTAAGTTAAAACTGCTGGGACCAAATTTAAATACTAATTCTGTTTTTTTTTTCTTTTTTGTAAATAAAGAAATCCAAGTTATTCACACTTTTGTAAATATTTATTAGTTTTTTTGTTCATTGTGTTGCTCATTTTGTTTGTTTTTCTAGATTTTTTTTTTAATTTCCTATATTTTTCTTTAATTTTCTTCCATTTGTGTCTTACTTTGTTAATGTTACTAATTACTTTTGTTTGTTTATTATTAATTTTTGTTCATTTCATTGATGACATTTTAGTATTTTTTTTTGTGTGAAATTGCTAAAGTCTCAGGAGTTAAAGGCTTAAACTGAATCATGTGGAAGAGGGAAATATCTAAAACATGCAGGACAATGGCCCTCGAGGACCGGAGTTTGACACGTGTGTTTTAGATGTTTTCCTTTTCAAACACATCTGATTCACAGAAGAATGATAATGATCTTCAGGTGTGCTGAAAGAGGGAAACATCTACATCATGCAGGACAGTGGCACTTTAGGACCAGGGTTGCTGACCCCTGGAATAAACATAGGAATTAACAAACGAATCCCAGCAGTGCAGAATATATGTGCCATTGTGATGAGACCAGGAGCATGTACAGAACAACAAGACTAATGTTAAAGCATAATTAACTGTTTACATGTCAGAGGACACATTTGGAATTAAGATTGGAAAAAAACAGTGAGTTTATTCAGAATGATGTTTAATTCAGAATTATCATTTTCAACTGGAATTAAGAATTACATGGTCATCTTAAAGTGGAATTAAGCTTCATTCTGAATTAAACAGGAATCACAACTACCATGTAAACACGGCTTCTGTTAACATTTCATGTGTTTCCTGCTTTGATCCATTTTTTGGTATTGCTGGCTACAGTTTCATACATGCTTCTGATATTGTGGTTTTGCTGACCTGACCAACATGACCCGAGTTTATTTGCTGTCCTCCTTTTCTCTCTCTGTTCTTTTCCTCTGTGGTCCAGGTGGACTGATGCCCACCTTGATCTGGTTTCTTTATATATATATATATATATATATATATATATATATATATATATATATATATATATATATATATATATATATATATATATATATATATATATATATATATATATATAATTCACTTAAGAGGGGTTTGTTGAGTTGCTCTCAACTACAGTGAAGTCTACACCAAGTACTATGATTTGATTGGGAAATATGTGAATACATCTAAATGGAAGTGTTGAACATGTTTTGATCATGTGAACAACAGGAAAATACTTAATGGATGGATTGATGAATATGACATACATGTTTCGTGAAGTATATAAATATTTTTGCTTTTATTCTTATAGATCCTATTGAAAGAGAAATTCACGTTCTGTGGAAAATTTTCACTTATCAATTACTCATTAGGTCAGCCAACTAATGATTAATGAATAAATCAATAATTTGCATCCCCTAATAAACAAATGCTGCAAAAAAAAAAAAACAATACAAACAGCATAATTGTAATAGAGTAATAAAACAGTCTAAGCTATGAACATATTTAGATGCAGTAAACTGAAGTCCATCTGGACAAAAAAAAACAACAAAAGACAAACTGTGGCTCAAATGATTTTTCTTCATCCATCCACCTGGAGTTGTAGACATACATATTTTGCAGTAAAGCACTGATCTCTGCTCAGATTACTTCTTACTACTGACCTGTGTGTTTGTGAAACAGTGAGCTCCAGATAATTACCTGAGTGGTTTCTTCCACAATGGAATGATTAAGAATAATTTTGTCTGATGGGAACTACTTGAGATGCTGGCTCTAGATTTATTGGGCAAAAGTGCTTAGTTTCTGCTCCTGCAGTTTTAAAGCTTGATTTTATTATTTTCCAAAAGTGTGGACTGTTGACTTTTGTAGCATATCAAATTTAAGCCCCATTTTTACTGGATGTCCACTGAAGAGGGAAGTCCACCATTAAGACTGATGGGGATGATGAATAATTGTGACTCCATGCTCTATATACTACAACTAAAGGGTTTCTTTTATTTTTTATGAAGTAATGTATATGTTTGTCCAATGATATTTTAGGACTGGGGTACATGTTTGTGTAATTACTATGCAATTTAATATAGCTCAATTAAGGTGTTCTACCATGTCCCTGAAATACAACTGAATAAAGGAGCTGTGACCGGTAAGACTTTTCTACTACATTTTGTTGCCATTTATATTTCAATGCATTTGCTTTTAGTAATATAAATCTGACCTTTTATTACTTAAAGTCTTAATCATAAGTATAGTGATTTTTAAAAAAAAAAAAAGCTTCACACTGTGGCTCAGAAGTGCAACAAGCCCAAAAACTTAACCACTATAAGAAGAAAAAAAAAAGAAAGACAAGTACCAATAATACACCCTCCACTTCCTGTGGGTTTGGCTAGTGTAGTCCTTGTGTTGATGTCACTTCCTTAGCATTAGCCACATTAGCTGAAGGCCTCAACCTTAAGTTTAAAGCACCACTGCTTTTCATTGAAAAGGTAGGTTGTTTTTTTTTTCTCATTTTTTTCCCCCCACCTCTCCCAAAAGGGAAGCAAGGGTAGTCCTGTTGATTCTGTGTTTTGTCTATCTGTCTGTCTGTCTGTCTGTCTGTCAGCAACTTCACACAAAAACTACTGGACCAATTTCCAGGAAAGGTGCAAGGTGTTCCAGAATATATCCATTAAGTCAACCTTGCTGACCAAACATCAGGTGTCCCTCAGTGTCTAATTGAGACACAGTGGGTTTCTAACCCATCAGAGCCCTAACCCTAACCCTAAACCCTAAACCAGAGCAAAAAAAAGTGTTTTAAAACCGAGCGTCTCATATTGCCGTGGCAGACAGTGTTGATTACATTTTGGTGAATGCAGGTCAAAGGTCACCAAAATATGTTTTTGCAATGATACGATATAAGACAAATAACATTTCTTTTTCAGATAAATATCACAATCCCTGTTTTAGTTTTTCTTCTAATATGGGATAATTAGTTGGACTGTTACCTCTGTAGGTCAACTGTACATTCACTTTATACAGAACCGGATCTTTTGGCTCCCAAATTGCACTTCAGATTTTTTGGTGCTTAAATTAATTACCAACATTAATGCAAAGTTAGGTGCAATATAAATTGTAAAAAAAATAATAATAATCCACCACGTCAAATGTTTATTATATAAATATACCTTTATTTATAGACTCTACAGTGATAAAAAAAAGAGTATTTATTTATATTAATATATATAATATATATATATATATATATATATATATATATATATATATATATATATATATATATATATATATATATATACTCTTTTTTTTTTTTTCTGTGGTTTTAAATGTTGGTCTAAACTAGAGTGGAATATTTTAGTAGAGTACATCAAATTTCCCCTCTAAAGCTCCATGACGTACCTCCAAAAGCACATCAACGAAGTCCCCTTGGTTAAACCCTGAATGCTCGCCCCATAAGTGATCTGTTTTAGTGTGTTTGACCTAGTCTGCTCAGCCACCAATCTTTCTCAATGAGAAATCTATCTGGAATCGTGGGGCTTAAATCCAAAAATGCAAATGGGTCTAACAGGCACTGAGTAAAGTAAACACAGATAAGATGGATATGACATATTTATGCAACAAGCTGATGATTAATGTTAACAAACCTGAGAATATTTCCATCATGACATACAGTGGTGGTGGTGGAGTAGAAAGTTGGGTAAATGATAATGACAATTTTTGTCAGACAAACTTGAAAATACCAGCTGTAAATTACAATTTAATCCTTATTTTTGAATCAAATCAACACCTAACAACAGTTGGAGAGAGATTTGTGGACTTGGAACTGACTGACTCATGACAAAAACAAGTATGACGCATAGCAAAACACCTAGTGATTGGTCGGTATAGAATAGATTATGCAATATTTCACAGCGATCCACCCAATTCCACACTGTTTTGTCAGTATTGAATAGACAGAAAACAGGATTGCTGACCAGGCTACGTTTGACGCCCGCCTCCCATTTCTAAATGCTCCATATTTTGTTGTGCAGCCAACGCCTACAAAGAAGATGTTGCACAAAATGTTATTACAGTTTTTTTAATGACTAATTTGATTTGTTCATTGTTGGGATAAAAATACAGGCATAAATGAACTCAGACAATGGGCTGAAGTGTACTCAACTAGTTATCTTGATTAAGAAAACAACACTGATAAGTGATTGGAGACATATAAATGCCACTATTTGATAAAACTAATCAGGTCATTTTGCAACATTTTATTTAATTAAAGCCTCTCCTTGTTTATTCTTTTCGGTCTTTTAACTTTCTGCACAAATAACTGAGTGATATCTTTAATATTTGTAAAATGGAGGAATCTGAAATGGACCAAAAAATGGCAAATTGTGAAATCTATCATTCAACATTTAAGTATTTTATTAATGTACATCAAGTCACTTTGCTGTAGGTACTAATTATTTGACAGGTGGTAATGCTAAGCAGGAAACACCATCTACCTGTACATCAATTATCCCATTTTTAGTGCATTTTAGTGTATTTTGTTATGTAATTCCCCATCCAAATATTAGTATGGACATGTCCATAGCATTCATACGGAATTTTACACCCATGGGAACCCTGTTTATCATCAGTCAATGTGTCCGTCAGTTGTTTTGTTTTTTTTTCTTAAATGATGCTGTCCATGTCTCAATCTTTTTATGGTTGTGTGTTCATTCCTCAACAAGCAACTTGACAGCGTCATCTCTTCTCCATTTCCCTGAGAGGATCTGGGTTTGTACGCTTGAAGAATCACCTCGCGCAGTGAAAACAGTAACCTGGTTGAACTTGTCTGTCAGTCAGAAAAATAGACTCTTAGGAGATATTACACTTCTATACCTGGCTGCTCATTGACTTGGGGCTGTCAGTCTGGATCCAGCTGCTTCGCATTTCATTCCAATTTATCACAGACGCACTCAGCCGTCCTCTCACATGAATTGACTGTTTTTTGTTTTTTTTTCTTAACTGATAGAGACAAGGAGACGATTATATCTGTGTATTTAATGCAAGATTAAAAAAAAAGATTTGCTTGATCAAATAATTAAATATGCCAACAGTTTCATTGCAGCAGTGCTCCATTTTAATGCGTTGTAGCAAAAATGGTTGAGTGAGGAAGAACACTACCAACGGGGAGCTTTGCCACAGTTTTGGGTAAGTGTGATGTTGTGTAAAATGACAATTCACTGTGGAATGACAAATGACTACGGGCCAATCCTTGACTTTTGAGACTTAAAAGCTGTGAAGAAAACCATATCATTTCGAACCAAATTCTAAACACAAAGTATGTAATATTTCTGTCTTGTGTTGGTAACGGAGCTAATCATAGTTGGCTTCTGTTGTCATGATAGACTAATATATGGGGCCAATATTTACACTGTGTTGGCCGATATGTTCTTTTTTTCTTGCCATCATTTACTGACGGATGATGTTCATAAAGCCTCTGTGTTGCAGATACAGTTGTCCATACTGGTGTCATCATATTAGGTTAACTGTCACAATTTTTAGTTTCTAATTGTGAGTGAAGAACATTTTCTGACATTTATGGGAAGCTTAAGTCTCCGACCCTTCTGAGAGGCCTGAGATGGGAAAATGAATGAATGCACTGTAGAATTTGCAGTGTTAATTTGGAGACAATGGGACCAAATACACTCTAGAAGAAGTTAAATAAACTCTCTAAGTGTTGATTTAACACTGCAAAATTTACTGTGTGGTATTCAATGGGAAATAAAATGCTAAAATCGTATCTGGTGTGCCCTGAATCACACACATGTTGTACCTCATAATAAATAATTATTTATGTGCACTGATTAATTTGCAAGTAAAACCCGTTAATAATTTGGACTACACGCCTGACGCTCATGTGACGTGACCACAGACTGACTGAGTGGAGGGTGACGTCACATACTATTGCATTGTACTGTAGTCTCTTACTAATCCCACATAAAACCTAATGTCAGATTTGCATCCTATCAAGAACAGGTGGTCTGCCTATGCCACATCATATATTTCTTATTAAACACTATCATATGTGAATTTCATAGCACTTGTCAAATGGAGTCAGAATTTAGCTTGACTCGCTCCATTCACTCCCATTCCATTTTTTTTTTTTGCGAGCTAAGCACCTACGGACCAAAAGTAGCAGGCGTGACTTAGCCTCTCTATTATCATTTGACAGAGAGAGAGAGAAAATAAAACGGTATCAGCTCCAAATATCAGCTTAGAAACGTCAGCAGCTTGTATCAGTGATCAGCTAAGGCTGAGGTAAAATAAATAAGAAAAAAAAAATCGGTATTGGCCCCAAAAAATTTTGGTCAATCACTATTCTGTTCTCCCTTCAGGAAATGAGGGAGGTGGAGGAGTGATTAGAATAGAATAGAAGGTGGCACAGTAGTGCAGTGGTTAGCACTCATGGTTCTATTCCCCTTTCTGTGTGGAGTTTGCATGTTCTCCTCATGTCTGCGTGGGTTTTCTCCAGTTTCCTCCCACCATCCAAACACATGCACTGATAGGTTAATTGGTTAATCTAAATGCCCATAGGGGTGAATGTAAGAGTGATTGTTTGTCTATATATGTTCAGCCCTGAGATGAACTGAAGACTCATACAGGGTGTACCCCGCCTTCACCCATTGTAGCTGGATTAGGCCCCCAGGGACCCACGTGACCCTAGTGAGGATAAAGTGGGTTCAGATGGCGAGATGAGAATAGAATAGAATCATCAGTGCTACAGATGTAAGAATAGAGCAAATAGTACAAAAAAGTATAAAACTCAAAAAGACAAGAAAAAATACAAATTGTAGAATTTATCAAAGAAATACATGAAATAAGTGAATAAAAAAATACAAGTGAATAAATCCTTATTTAACAGAATGTGATTGTATGTATATCTATGAACAACAGTAAGTATTAGCATGAATGAAAACAGGATCAATATCTGTGTAAAACAGGATGTACAGTATACCTATGTATCGAGTCGATATACAAGTACAGCTTTTATTTTTATGCTTTCAATGACTGACAAAGTTTAAAGCAAAAACAAAGAAATACTCCTTCCTTGTTGAGTTTATTTAACAATTTACTGGAAATGATCCCCATTCAATCAATCAATCACAGTATTTATTTGCAAAGAGGGCAAAAAGGGTGACCCATTTACCTTCTTATCTCCATTTATCTTTTAATCTCCTTATGGACCAAGGAGTGAAAACATGAATTACTAAATGCACCGTTATTACAAAATTACAAAATTTAGTTTGTCATTTCTCGGTACAAAATACAAAATAAGTGAAATATTGTACTCCTACTGTAGGTTAAAAGCAGTGTAAAGAAAAAAAACAGGCAATAAATAACCAATCACCACTTTGGACAAGTTAAAAAGATAAAATTATTAAAAGAATAAAAGAATAATACATTAAAAAGACATGTCAGAAAAGTAGTAGTAGTCAGTAAAATGGACAAGTGTGCCAAGAACCTGAAATGGATATATTATTTCCTGTCTGTCTTACTCTATTGTTAAGTGTTGGTCTTTCAAACAACTATGGCACAACTACATATTCAAGAGAAAATAAGTTTTATTGAATGTACAAAAATGATAGTCTCGGAGAACTCACAAACAGCAAGTGTGTAAATGTAAGAATAGTGCTAACCCAGTATTGACAAATATACCGAAAAGGCACATAATGCCAGTTATAATGATTTAAAATGTTGCCAAAAAGTCTCATGAAAGATAAGACTTTATTGATCCCACAAGAGAGAGAAAAGGGTAGAAAAACCACAATCTAGTGAAACGTGAAATATAGGGAAAAGTAGGAAATTTGCTATTTCTATAAATACGTATATACATATAGAATTAGAAACATAATTAGTGTTTTATGCATGAATACATTACATTTGATTTTTATTCAAAACAGATTTGTGTTATTGTGACTCAGTCAATAATACCTAAATTATCCATTATTTTGCTGTTTTGATTTCAGTCCAGTCATAATTAATCTTGGCAAACCGAGATAATCAGACATGTATTCACATATTATACATTCTGGTTATTTCCTGCTGTTTTACTAGTGGTGGTGTAGTTTCTAGAGTGGATCCAAAGGAGTGTGCTTGATTATAAAAGGTCTGTGTTGCCAAATCAATAGATAGGCTCTTACGGGACTAATATTACCTAACTCTGAAAATTGAGTAATATTACTATCTGGGCAATAGGGAAGCTCTATTGATTGTGTGGTCAATATCAAAGAGCAAATATCAAAGACTGCACATGAAGCTCTTCAGTGATGAACTATCCTGTTTTTACCAACCATTTAAAAGGAGAGAAAATTCGATAGCAATCTAAAACCAGTATTCATTTCCGGCAGTTGATGTGTTTTGTTGTATGGCACAAACACGTCCTTGCTTAAGTATTAGGTTTCTACAGCACTTAATGTTAAAAATACAATCATGGACATCTATTTTTGAACAGTTTTTTTTTTTTTTTCTCCTCATGGCTACACAGCGAGTTCCCTTTTCAATCCTTTTCACCTTTTTATGACACTGCAGTGAGTCTACAGGGATGCATGAATTAAGACCCATTTGATAATTAATTAGCAATTTGCACAGATCAGATGTCAAAAAAAATATTGGAGATGCTTAGACAAGAGCATAGACAAAACTGTTATGACCCAGTCTAGGGGAACTGAGTCAGGCATAAAAAAAAAAAAAAAATGGTCTCCCACTCCCAAAGAAGGTTGACAAGATTGAAACTCAAACAAAAACAGTGTAATTTTGGTGCCATTTTGTTTAGTATTTTTAAATCATCTTTTTATTTTTGACAATATCTGTAAACTTAATTTCCTAATCTTAATTGTGAGTGCAAAATTGATGGTTTTAAATGCTCGTGAAATAAAATGCTGCTTGACTAATCTATGTATATTGAGGCGAAGTTGACGTATGGGGCGTCACTGAAGGCCTAATGTTGAAATGCACGACCCGCCACTGCATGTAAACACTGCAGACACTGATTGGTGGAGTTGTCTCTGCATCATTATGTTCCAATGTGTGACACGCCATTAAGCAAAAAGTAGATTGGGAGTTAGAATAAACAGACTGGTAAGTTAATTCAGTCCCACCGTAGTCAGTCGTGGAAGATAAGAGATTTCTGTCTTTGGTGTGAGCTTGATGGAGCCTCACAATGACATCTAGGTACTATAGCAGGGGTGTCAAACTGCGGTCCTTGAGGGCCGTTGTCCTGCATGTTTTAGATGTTTCCCTCTTCCATTACACCTTGAGGCCATTGCATCGTTATCAGTCTGATGAGGAGCTGAGTATTAACTCTTTATGTGTCAGTGAATGGATGATGTTTAAATATTGAGAAAAATTCAACCGTTTTCCTTTTAGTTTTGTGCATGGAAGAATTTTATTTAAACATTTTTAAAGGCAAAATTAAAATTGCTGGGACCAAATTTCGATTGTATTTTGTTTTATTTTTTTAGTTTAGTTTATTTCAATCATATATTCACTTCAAAGCAGCAAAAAGAGAGAGAGAACAATACAGAATTTGACTGAAAAAGGCTCAGGCAGAAGCAAAGATTATTAAGTAATAAGTAATTTTCCACATTATTTGTCATTCTGTAAATATTTATTAGTTTTTGTTGCTCATTTTGTTTATTTTTCTACATTTTGGTTTTTTAAATGTAGTATTTTTCTTTGATTTGTGTCATACTTTGCTCATGTTACCAATTATTTTCTTAATTCTCAGGAGTTAAAGGGTTAAACTGAATCACATGGAAGAGGGAAATATCTAAAACATGCAGGACACCGGCCCTTGAGGACTGGAGTTTGACACCTATGTAAAATAGTATCTGAAAGAATAGTATGTGGTACCCAAGCCAGGTCGAGGTGATATTATATAGTGCAGTGATCATCAACCCATCGATTGCGATAAACTGCTTGATCGTGGAGAATTTCCTGCTCGATCTTGGGACAGGAGCAAAGAAATGGAATGATTTTACAGAAATATTTGACATACAGTAAATTATCAGTTTGTTCATATCTGCATCTGTCTTCTGATAGGCCCGCTTGATCTTCAGCATTCCTCCTCTGCACCACAGGGGTAGAATGCCCTATTTCATCATATCACCATGTTTCCAGACATCCCAAGTGTCCCGGAAGTTTCGGGAGTCTCCCTGATATTGATAGTGGCTCATCGATGCCCGCAGGTCAGATAAAATATTCTGGATTCTGGACTATGCGATGGAATTTTTGTATTTTTTTTTAATACAGCAAGTGAGAGCGTCCAGGCAAGACAATACCTAATGCATCATGCTTAGATGACTTCAATTACATACACGAGGGAGAGCGAGAGAGAGAGGGTGGAGGACGGTAGCTAATGGTGGAAAATGTGCATTCATTCAAAGACTGTGGTTACATCAGCCACTCCAACATTTTATGTGCACTTTTATTCCAGACTTTATGGTAAAGGCACCTCTCCACTGACTCTTCGATCAAACTTATGCCCGGTGAGCTGTTTAAGTCTGATATTTGACAGATGTGCACCTTCTCCTCAAGCATCAGCAGCTGTCCACTGAGCCTTACCCTACTGGAGCGGACACAGACTTCTTTGCTCTCGGGTAGTTTAGGGACCGTCACAAAATAAATTGACCGGCAAGACTAAAAAAAACCAAAACAAAAACATTTTCTCCATTAAATCAATCTTATATTCATCTCATTCATATAAATAAACACATGAATGAATGAATCAATACATAAATAAATGACTAATTCATAAGTCTAAATTTTCTAGCAAATGCTTACTCAAATTACACGTTTTTGTTCAACAGTGTGTGGGTCATGTGACCTCTAGGCCTTTCATTTATAGCCCTGGTCTGGGGACACAAAACATACCTCATATATTTTATTTATATTACTTTATTGATTTTCTAGCATTTTTTTACTCATGAATTACACGTTTTCATTCAACAGTTCGGAAAGGGGGGATTGTTCGAAAAGGGGGTGGGGGGGTTTGGAAGGGTCGATAAGCAACGCCCTGAAGTGAGTTTTTTGGAACTTGGCATGTCTGTATTTCACCATCACATGGCACTGTTTCACAACTTTTCGGTTAGTTTGGTTTGATTTGGTTTGATGTCAAGTGGACGTTAATTTGTTCGGCATTCCTTTTTCATTAGGTTGTGTTGTGTCATGACATCACAGCGTCACACTGATTTTCAGAAAACCTGTCTGAATACTGAATGTCTACTGCTGAAGCTATCGTGGAAGCGTTCTGTGTATAGTTTAACAGTCGCCAAATTGAGCCCAAAAAGTGGCTAAGTCGATAGATAATTTTTTTGTAGTCGTCAGAGGTGATTGGCAAGACTGAATGAGTGTCGCTCTTCTTTGCTTTGCCTCAAACAGGCTAACCGATAGATATTTCAGTTATTGTAGACAAATGAACAGATGGTTAATGACATAAGAATTTGTTTTCTGACTTCCACGTTTGTTGGATAGTGACAGAATTCCTTACATACCGCCACCTACTGTTTCATACCTGTAACTGTTACAATGCAACACCTACGTTATGTCACATCAGCAGTACTGTACTATGTACTCTGATCTGAGTATGTATTATGAAAGTGCTCTAATGTGATGGTGGTGATTAATTGTTTGTATGAAATTATTGGTGACAAAACCTTACCAGCAGAAATTCTTCAGTATATGACACTTTTTACTGTAGTAAATGTGTGCTATGGTTTTATGGTTTGAGAACCATAAAATAATATATTGACAATATAATATTGTGTGAATGAATGATTGATTGCACAAATACACAAATGAATGAATACATGAATGCTTGAGGTAGTGAATGAATGAATGTGCTCAGTTATTTTGACACACAAAAAAAATTAAACAAAATAAATCTAGATTTAAATGGGCTTAATGTTGTTAATAAGTGAAACGGTTTGAATCCTGCCATTTATTTGTTTGTTTGTTTGTTTAGAGCTTTTGTTTGGCATGTTATCTATAAGCAATAAATAATATTCCACATTTATGTTCACACTGTGTAACATTAGCAGTTAGGGTTAGGTGTTAAAGTCAGGGGTTACAAATATGGAAACTGGAGATCTTGGCGTACATTGGCATCCAATCAAATGGCACTGAATTACACATGAAAAGATGAAAATGTGTACGTATAGCATGCCAAGTGCCCTAAAACTAGCTTGACATACAACACAATTACATGAGATCAGTCTGCAATTTTTAATGATGGGGTACTTATCATAAAATACATGAATAAAAAGTGGACAATCCTTAAAAAAAAACACCACTTCTTGTAGGATGTGGAGGGAAAAAAAGTGTATTAGTAGTTTAACAAATAATGATTATAATGTGTTCATTCCATGGATTGAAAATATAACAATAAATGATAAATCAATGTGTAAAAGTCTGGGAACCCCGAATTCCCCAAGATTCAATCAACATGTTAACAGCTGTCATTAGGAAGTGTCAGCTGGTACCAGTTTATGACTCGGGATCCTCTAAGCAGCTGTGTAAGTATCTGAGAATGAAAGCCCACAAAGCAGAGGGGGGGGGGGGGGGGGGGGCTACAAGATGCAGAAGCCTTCTTAGCTTGTACAGTAGTTTCCACAGTGGAAAATATAATTAAGAAATAGTAGTTTAGAAGGTCAAGGTGAAATCTGGAAAAGAAAACTCTTGGAGGGATCTACTCGTATAGTAGTCAGAATGGCAACCCCCCTCCCAGCCCCCACCCCCACCCCCCAGTGGACTGCTGAAATGAAAGTAAGTGGTGGCAGAGTGATAACACACAGAAAGAGTCTGTAAAGTCTGTAGGAGAAAACTTTACCAACATTCTCATCATAAAAGTCATGTGATGGAAAATCTCGCAGAAGTCACACAGGATTCAAGAATAAGCAAGTCAAGATTTTATTATTTATTTATTTTTTTTTTAGGAAAGCTTTTGAATGATGGATTTATCCTTTTTTAAAATATTCCTTTGTTGTTCTATTGCACCCACGTATAGCACTTGGTGATTTGTATCAATGAAAAGCCTGTTACACATACATTTTACTTACTAGAACTCTTTCGTCACCATCAGCAAAAGTATGTTTGAAGAAAAACAAATGCAGCATGTCATGAAAGAGAGTGGCTCAAAGAGTTTCCACTAACAACATGATATTAAGAAATGTGTAAAGACACTGTAATGCTGCCCGACATTTTTTATTTATTTATTTTTTTAGAAAGTATCTCCTTCAGGTGTTATATGTGCTGCATATTACATACTTTAATGAAATGAATACGAAAACAAATTACTTTAATGCTGGTTAGTTTATGTTTTTAATGTATATAATGGTGTGTTATATACAGTATATAATGGTTTATGTACATGTTTACAATGGATTTGTAAATATTCCACAAGAAAGAACCTGTAAATTGAATGGATCATAATGTGCAGACAGTGTTTTGAAGTAGATCTGAGACCAATATTCCTTTAGACTAAAACATATTCTCTTGTTCATTTCACATTTTGACCCCAGACTTATCTTGGGAACTTAAGCCAACCAGCATTTAATTCAATTCAATTCAATTCAATTTTATTTATAAAGCCCTAAATCACAACAAAGTCATCTCAGAGGGCTTTACAAAAACACAATCAACTACAGAGATATATGAAAAGTCCCAGGCATCCCCTGTCCTTAGACCCTCCTTCTCGGCAAGAAAAAACTTCAAAACCCAGTGGGAAAAAGAAGAAATCTTGAGGAGAACCACATTGAAGGAGAGATCCACTCCCATGGACGGACAGGCTATAGATGAACGTCCATGTATAAATGCAGGAAGGGGGGGCTGGTCCAGACAGGCAGGGGCGGTGGTCCGGGGTCACAGGTCGGCACAGGCGAGATACTGCAGATCCTGTTGTCCATGGCTCCCGTGCAGACACTGTCAGGTGAGCCACCACTCCCCCCAGGGGGGGGAGGGGGGAAAGGGGACACCAGGTGACCAGTCATGAACAGACTTGGTATGAAGACTTGGTATTTAAGACTTGAGTTTTCTTTATCAATAACACACAGGTGGTAACATTTCATTAGTTTTATTCTGGAAGCATTTTATTTATAGAGCAGTGTAATATGCTGCTTTTAACTGCTGTGTTATCTGTATACATTATAAGCTTTCTGTGAGTAGGTTCACGCCATATAGAATACCACCTGACCCGGGGTTAGGGTTAGTGGTCAATAGTGATGGGAGTTCTGGCTCTCTTGGCTCCCAAGTGGCTCTTTGTATTTTTTGATGCTTAAATTATCACCAACAATAATGCACAGTTAGGTGCAATATGAATTACTATTGTAAAAAAACACCCACTATATCAAATGTTTATATAAATAAACATTTATTTATAGACTCTCAATCAGGGGTCCCCAAACTTTTTTCATGTGAGGGCCACATAACTTTTCCCTTCTCTGATGAGGGGCCTGGGTCAGTTGACAATTGCAGGAGTTCCTAAATGTAAAAATGTATTGTTTTCCAGAAAGCCACAATCAAATAACCCTTTCTGGGTTCTTCACAGAAAAAAAGTCCATTGAACATAAACTACTTGGTCTTAACAGGTCCAAGTTCAGCTTAGTTGTCAGAGCAGAATCTCTGACTTAAATGACTCATATGAGCAGTCTCTCAAAGTTCTTGTGTTAAACTAGTCACTAACTAATAGTTAATAATGAAAATAGTTGAAAACTGAGGAACATTTTATTCCAAAAGCCCAACTTTATTATCAAATACAAATACACATGTATGAAAAAAAAAAAATCAAAATGCTCTCTGTTATTGTTCAAGGGGCCGGACCAAATGTGGAGGTGGGCTGCATCCGGCCCGCGGGCTGCAGTTTGGGTACCACTGCTCTAAATAAATAAACTGATGGAGGGTTCTCTGGTGCCTGGGAATGTTATTAGTAGAGCCAGCTCTATATGAAACTTTAGTTTTTCACTCTACATTTGGCCTTTGTTTGATCACTGTCATTGAAATGAGTTCAAATTTTGCTGTTTCCTACTGTCACTCATTGTACCAATTTTATTTTGACCTTTCCAGTTCATTTTTGTTGCGGTCTCTCTGCTCTCTCATGTGTGTATGCTCGTTGTGTGCTACAGATACACAGTAGATGTGTAACTCCGCCCCTCTGTATGTAACCCCACCCCTTTCCTCTCCCTCTGCTCAATGCAGAAACAGACAATGCCCCACACTAACCAAGTGTGACTTTAAGTAAGAAAGAGAAGGGGGTGGGGGGTGTGGCACAGCAGCTCCTAATCGGCTCCCATCATTCAGGTTAATGAGCTGACACTTTACTTTGATCCCTTTTTGTTGGCGACTGACACATCTCTAGTTGTTACTGGTAAACCAAAGATCATAATGCAAATTGACATGTGATCAAATTGCTTTGAATAACATGCAAAAGTATGAAAATGTGTATGTAGAGTACGCCAAATGCCATAAGAACGGGCATGATGTACAATGTGATTTCATGAGTCTGCAGCTGATGAAAGGTGAATCCATCAGACTGAAAGGTTGTGTTCATGTTCAGTTCATGACTCAGAGTGAAGAATGACTTTCACTAACTACCTGCCAATTCTGGAAGAAAACATTGTTGTTTATGAAGATTCTGAAGGGTAAAACACGCTGGTGTGGTACAGGAGTACCCCTCAGGCTGACATGAGGGCTCTAGAAAGAATCGGGAACATCAGAGGATCACAGCTGACCTCTCTGTCAGACATCTATGACATCACATGTGTGCGTAGGGCCAGAAGCATCACCTCCGACAGTTCACATCCTGGACACAGCCTGTTCTCACTGGCACCATCCATCCAGACCCGTACCTCCACATTTAAAAACATCTTTTATCCCAGTGTAATATGGGTACTAAACACAAACAGGTCAGGATGGATGTTAATGTGTTGGCATACTGTACATCCTTTGTGTTCAGTCAGAGCAGAGTGCAATATATATATTTATTTATTTATCTACTGTCTTGTTATTTGTCAGGTGTAGTTTTACATTGTGTGTGTGTGTGTGTGTGTGTGTGTGTGTATTTATATATTTCCACTTAGTCGAGTGACTTCCAATGGTGTCTTTGATGGTCGCGTTTTTAACCAATTATATTTCAGCTAGCTTGTGTTGTCAGGTAAATTACATTTGTTTGAGACCTTCAGAACACTCTACTGTAAGTGAACAAGAACAGTCAGGTTACAATAGCCAATCAGATCTGGATTCTGCATCCCAAGGCAAGCTAGAAGGTCTTACGCTAAACTGGACATGTACGTGTTCAGTGATTGGATTAGCACTTGCTAGGACCTGACAAGCGTCTATCTGGAGAATAGCTAAATGAACTAAACATGGAAATTCAAGAGCCAGCTGTATTTTTAACCCATAATGGACGAAGGACAATTTTCTTCGGAGCAAATATCTGAGTGAGAGTTTGGGAAAACTTTACACACTGGTCTGTTTGACTGTTACTGTTTTGGTTGTTCTGTCCAATGGTCAAAGCGTATTTAAATTTATGCCAGGAACACGACTGGACAGAAACATCTTTCAGCATTAGCCTCCATGTCCATAGAAAAGGAACTTATACTGATGGACCTGAAACACACAGATAAACTGTACAACAGTCCTAGAGGAAAAAAAAGAGGGTGCACTTTATTTCCAAAAAAGCAGATACTGTGGAGAACTATGTTGGTGAGTAAATGCATTTTATGTTTTAATTTCTTCTGGTCATTACAACGTTTTCAGTTATTTGCTGTTGTATATCCTATTCTCAAAAAAAGCAAATGATCTCTTAACTTTATTTTCAAAGAATAATTTGTTTTGTTATTGTCTGGTTGGTGTCTTGTATGAAACGGCAACATTGCGCAATTTATTAGACAGACTTGTTTAAGATCACACGGCGTCATTTTGGTGAGATTTTGTTTAGTATTTTTAAATCACCTTTTTATTTTTGACGATATCTGTTATTAGTTTCCTAATCGTAATTGTGAATGTATACTTGACGGTTTTAAATGCTCCTGACATAAAGTGCTGCTTGACTTAATATACTGTATGAGACGTCACTGAAGGCCTAATGTTGAAATCCACTTTATTTATATGTATATGTGTGTGGATTTTTCTCTTTAACCTGTTCCACACACCAGAGTTTTTTTTTTATTTTTTATTTAAAGTATTCTATTCTATAAAAAATAACGGGTTGTAAAAAAGAAAAAGATAGAACATACTTCAAAACCCACCATAGATGATTTCCAGAGACACATGTTGAAGGTTTTCGAATGGCCCTCATAGTCCTCAAATTTCAACTTCAGTGGAAATTGTCTTGGACTTTCCTGAAGTTCCAGTTCTTTCATGCTATGCCCACCAAAGAGCCTTTTGCAATAAATCGGAGGCAACCCAAAATACAACAATTGAAATACTTGTACTTGGCTATAAATAACATGTGTGGGCTGTCATATGTGTCAAGGTGGTCTTACCAAGTACTGAAGGGTTGTTTTTTCATCGAATAAAAAGATAACTGTGAATTAACTTTTTTTTTTTCTGTAGAGAGAGAGAAAATGCCTGAGTGTGTACCGTTATATCCTTTATTTCTACAAAAATGTTGTCAGTGTTGTGAGAAAACCACCATATTTTTGCACAATAGGTCTTTGAATACCTCTGTAGTTTTCCTCTCATGTACAAATTTAATTTAAAAATAATATAACCAGTATACACTGATAAATATCCTTATAATAACAGTAAAACTCTGAGTTGTGCACTTGACAAATGGTGGGAATTATTAGGAACAGATATCTTTACAGATCTTACTTTAGTTTTTTTGTATCCGTTGCCCAAAAAGCACTTGTTCACTACATTATTCAATCTTTTCTGTTGAGCTTTTTTTCCCCTAAATCTAATTTACTAATACTGGATTTAAATGCTGTAATAGTTTGCAATGGATGATAAATCTCACTGGCAGCCAGAGCATATCCAAATGGAAGAACTAAAATAGATCCATTGTTGTGAATCGCACGTGTTTTCTGGCTGACAAAATGCAATTTCATCAAACTGGTGCAATTTAAGAAAGAGCTCCATTCTTCCCAGTAAACTGTTCCCTTTTGTTACTGGAGTACATGTCCTTCCTCAACAGTTAAATAAGCTTTTATTCACACGTTGGCATCTACATTTGAAAGTATTGAACCTGTCAACATAGTAGATTAATTCAGTGTTTTTTTATTACTCCGCCACGGAATAGTACATGAAACATAACTCCGCCAATTCCTTGGTGGAGTTACGTTTTTGAGTTTGTTTGTTTGTTACTTAGCCAAGGAATGGCAGAGTTATGTTTTTGCCAGTTTGTTTGTCTGATTGTTAGCAAGATAAATCAAAAAGTTATGGAAGCATTTGGCTGACATTTTCAGGAAATGTTGATACTGACGCAAGGAACAAGTGATAAAGGTTTGGTGGTGATATTGGGGGGTGGGGTTTGGGGGCACACAGAAGGGGAGGATGATCTGCCTTGGTGGAGTCTGCTTTTGTAGTTTATTTTAAGATTCAGCACACTTTTTTTCCCCAGATTTAATTTTTTTTCTGCTGGTAATCAGAGGTAATCTTAAAATGTGTTTTATATGGGTCTTTCCTGCACATTGATACAACGCTGTTGTCCATAGCAACCGCTATCATCTTAGCCTTCCAGATATGTTATGTACTATGATATATTTCCTCATTCGTCATTAGGTCGGCGTCACTTCAGAGACTCATCCCATTCATACACACATTTACAGTGTAATATGAACGAGCACACAAAAAAAATCAGATTTCACCAGAAAAATCTGATCTGTTGTGTGAACGTAGTTAAAGACGCAACAAGTAAATTTATCAGAACTTCTGAGCAGATGACACGTCCCGTCAGGAGTAGTACCTGGTATCGAATTTGAGTCAAGCTGAGACGGTGTAGTGGAAATGGGTTAGGGTTATCGAGACATTTTCAGTCCTGTCAAGACCTCGACTTTAAGGTCACTACTTTTTGGGTTGAAATATTGTACCTGTTGTGTGTCGTAGAAATTTTTTAAGAAGTGTATGAATGCGTAATTCACAGTAAATGTTTTATTTCCAAAGATGAGAATTGGATTAGTTTGATTTGATTGCATATTTAGAATAAATTAAAATGCTCTCCTTGTGTATTTCTTATGAAGATTACATAACTTTTTTAGACTTTCACACAAAATTCCAAACTTTTCAAGGTCTGACCATTGAATCTGAATGGCCAAGTCACTTTCAAAGCCATGGTGAACTAGTAATACAGTACATACACGTCCTTCTGTGATGATACTACACATATTGTTTAAAAAATGTTGAATTTAATTGTGAGTTTTCATTAAGATGCGGTGTAATGACTGGCAGAGAAATTGAAGAGCTGAAAAATACCTCTTCAGAGTCTTTATGTAAAGTCTGGTAACATTGAAAATACAATTATGGAAGGCTATCCATGAGCGTTCACAAACTGTAACCCACTTGTTTTTGTTCTTAAGATGAACCAGACCACATTTCTAGGTCCATTCTCTACTTTCAAAAACAAGAGAAAAAAAATAACCCTTATGACCATGCAGACTAAAAGAAACACTGGCCCCGAGTTAGGATAAATACCATTACATTTTCTTACTCATGCTGTTTACAGAAGTAGTATTAGCGCTTGCTAGCCTTGAATATTTAGAAAAGTGTGAATGCAGCACACTTCAAACTGCAGTACTTGATAGTTTTTTGGCTTCAGTTTTGTAATTTGCTTTCACCATACTGTCGTTTAAGTGGCTTGTGGGGAGATGAGGGTTTTTCCTGCTTCTGTCAGGCTGTAAATAATCTACCTCATGACTCAGACTTCAGATAATCAACACAGAACCTTGACCAAGAAAAGAAATGCAGATAGAAGGTGTTCAGTTCCAAATTCTCACATTTTTATCCCATTGATTCTGGCTACTGCAGCTTTATTTCCATATATTGTATTTACTCCCAGAGGCTTCCGTTTGTTGAGTATGCTTTACACCACCTCTCAAGAAAAATAAGCTTTGACTCCAAGGTGATGCTTCATTTAATTTACAGACTCCAGTCCGAATCAAGAGCAAGTAATAATTAATACAATAATTTGTATGCATGACAGTATATAGTAAATCATCTTGGGTTATTCTTTGTTGATCTAAAAGCAAAAACAGTGTCACAACAGTAGAACCATTACCCTTGATATCACATAATCTAATCGAAAGTAAACAGAATGATATCAGGTGATACCTACAGTATAGTTCCTGTAGTGGGCCCTTTATATAGTCCTAGTATAGGTAATGTTGGTGTTCATTCCAACACCATGGTTTTAATTAGTCCTCATGTTGATCTTCCTCAAGGAATAGACATTTTGTTTTGTTTCATGTCTTTTGTGTCTCGTGTTTTAAGATTGTTTCTGTATAAAAGTAGACTATAGACCCCTTCACAGTCAACGTCATTGAAACGTAAGAGGAAGTTGCACGCCCAGACCAGACTCGAAAAACTGCATGGAAACAGTGTTATGTATATAGATGACATACCTAAAGCATAGCTATTAATGCCTACTTGTTGTGTTGTCAGAATCATTACAAGGACAGGGTTAAACTGTATAGAATTTCATCTGGATCTCACCCATTACCAATCGATGATGTCTACGGTTACAAGCCATCAAGTGTGTAGACTCGGATAAGAGCATGATCAGGAATGGCCATTTGTCTGTCCTTCCCATTCTAACCACAATCTGGACCTTAAATAAAATTGCTGCAGCATGACCCAAGCCTACAATGAAGTACATACTGAAAATAAAAAAGAAAGATATAGGGGATATCTAAGTAGGTGGTTGAGTGATTAACCTGGGTAAGTTAAACCAGAGGAAGTGATAAAGGTCCTAATAGAGTAGGCTGTTAGCTTTCTTTAGTTAAGAGAATAAGGACTCCAGTCTCTTCTGTTATCAGCTTTACCACCACCTCTAAGTTAACTGACCCAGGCTTATCATTAAACCACCTACTTGGTCCAAATTTGCAGGCGGACTAGTTAACAAAGCGATCGGTTGCGGGTCGTTTATATATCGACCCGTGCATCACTAACAGAGAATAATGGTGGATCTGTGAGTCTGAGCAGAGGTCACTGTGACAAGTGGGGTTAGCTGAGCTGGTGGGGTGGGATAGGGTGGGATATTCAAATGGGTCTATGCTTGTGATGTACGAAGCATAGAAAATCCAAAATGGAGAAGAAATGGATTAGAAGTGGATGGTTTTGTTCATAATTTAAGGGTCTCCTCACACACAGGCAACACATATGTGTTGTAAAAATATTAACAAGTGTATTTTGAAAGATATTTCCCCTTTAAATTACAAAGGGGACAAACATAGTAACAATATTGAACTCGTAGTACAGGTGCAAAAACATCCATCTATTTCCTATGATGAGCTGTATGTTCTGACCAGTGATTACTTGAACATCAGGAACATGCTGCAGGAATTGCTCATGAAAAAAAAAACAAAAAAACAGACAGAAACAAAGTCACATAAGTACCAATGCTGTGAGCTTGTCAGTTGGAAGGTGGCCGGGTTGTTTCTTCTCTCTTAGAATGACAGCAGTGTCCAGTCACCTGTGAATCCAACAGTCCATTTACACATAGAGTGGCTGATTTCATGCTGCCCTGGCCTTGCAGTGCACAGGCATGTTTAGCTGCTCTCAAGGGTTTGATGATGTGTTGTTTCCTTGCCGACAAGGGGCTGAAAATGACAGTAGATAGAGCTTTGAAAATATATGGATAACCTTTGGCATATCTTCGTCTATTTTATTTTCAATGGTATTGAATAATGCTTGATGTCTTATTTTGACATGGTATCTCTTTGCAATAGCAACTCAAAGACAACTTTTGGCAGCAAGCATATTTATTTTTGTGGAGGTGCAACCTTAAGATCTCAGCTATCCTTGGATGTTCAGTACTTCGAATGCAGCTCTTGGTTTTTCAGTCCTACTTGAAAGCGTTCAGAAAACAAAAAGACTCGCTTGGTTACACTGAATTCTTACATGGCCCCATGAGTTCACACCCCTCTGATCCACATTAATTAAAATGTAACTGTAAGCCATCATTTTAAATTAGCAAGTTGATGTGAAGGCAAATGTTATCAGTAAATTATGAAGAGAGCATCATTCATAACCTTAGATTCACATTGCTTCAGCAACTTTTCATCCGTGCCAATACTTAAAACCAGCATTTTAGTATTAAAACCACTGCCAATGGGTCATATCACAGCCAAAGCAGTGCAGAGCCAAAGTAAAGATGTGTCCACTGGCTAAAATATGGGATGAAATCACGGCATTTAATAGGAGTTTGCAAAGAAGCTATGGTAATTGATTACCTATAGCTCATTTATGTTACGTTATATTTGGACAGTGACAGAAATACATTCGTTTTGCCTGCAGATCTGATTTGAAGCAATCGAGATGTGATTTCAGCGTAGACTTCAAAAGACCTCAAAGGCAATTTTACATCCAGCTGACAAGCAGTGTCATGTCCAGATGTAGCCTTTTCAATTTTTTGCCAAATGAAATGGATTAACCCTAGAACACCACTATTGGATGATTTTTACCAACACAATTCCTCTCATGCTATTTTCATTGTGTTTTTCCGTTTTTAAGTAGTACCCCATGGTACCTTTTTTTATTTTATGTGATATTGTATCATGGGAAATTAAAGAAGAGTGCTACAATTTGGCATACAGTGTTGCTGTATTTTATCCAGAATATTATATTGGGTAAAATATACCCAACATTACTGATGGTGTTACTAATTTTAATGTTTGTGTTCTAATGTTAAAGGTCCTGATTTAATTTCTAATGGTAAATTTGTATTCCAGCCTAGGGGTTAAACCAGGACATACCATAAAATGCTTAAACTGTTCTTCAAACTCCCAATTGCAAATGCCAGTGCCAAAAATCACAATTCAAATGATTTATTTTACAAATGAAATAGGGGCGTCCCTCACAGCAAGAAGGACCCTGGTTCGATTCCAACACCAGACCTTTCTGTGTGGAGTTTCATCCAAACACATGCACTGATAGGTTAATTGGTTAATCTAAATTACCCATAGGTGTGAATGTGAGAGTGATTGTTTGTCTATATACTATGTTCAGCCCTGAGATGAACTGGCGACTCATATGGGGTGTACCCCGCCTTCGCCCATTGTAGCTGGGATAGGCCCCCAGTGAGGATAAATCAGGTTCATCCAATGAAACAAATGAAAGAGAATAGAGTGATCAAAACATCAAACATCTTCCAAAACAAAAACTCTTATCTCCTAAACAAGTGATCAAAATGAGAGAATGTCAATGTAAGCAAGTGAAAAAATGAATTTATTCAACACGGTGAAAACTACAGGAGTGGCCAAATTTAACATTTACTGTACATATATTCTAGGGCAGGGGTCTGCAACCCTGGTCCTAGAGAGCCGCTATCCTGCATGTTTTAGATGTTTCCCTCTTCCAACACACCTTATTCAGATGATCAGCCTATCATCAAGCTGTGCGGAAGACTGATAATGTCTGTCAGGTGTGCTGGAAGAGGGAAATATCTAAAACATGCAGGATAGCGGCTCTCTAGGACCAGGGTTGCAGACCCCTGTTCTAGGGGAAAAAACCAAGAGATGCCACTGGTTAGTTCAGCAAACCCAACAAACAGAGGGGATGATGGTAGAATTATTTTTCTGGTGAAGAAAAACTGATCTACCCCTTCCAGCCAAACCAACAGCACACTTGAGGATGAAGACAGCCATTATCAAAGTCTACAATCAAGCGATTCCTTCATGAAAGTAAAAAGAGAGTTAACAATAAGGTGCAAACCATGAATGACACTCAACAACAGGAGCCACCGATTACAATCTGGAAAAAGAAAAAAGGGGGAAAAAAAATCCCTGGAGAGACTAGACCAACATTCTATTGTACCACAGAGAGAAGTCTGGAAAAGGAAACAAACAACATGTAATTCAAAGAATATCCTAATAAGGCGGTCAGAGACAGCAGACCTACGCTAAGGCTTGATATGGCGTCATCTGACGTAACATGATCGAGCCATAGGTGTTGACCCATCTGATGTCTGAAGGTGAGATGATGTGAATGGAAAAAAAAAAAAAACTCCCACCAGATTCTATCTGAGATATTACCACTGATGTGTTTTAGATGTTGACCTTTAGTGTGACCTTGACCTTTGACCTTCATTGCTCATAATCTAATGGGTTCTTCTTTGACCCATTAGTTTCATCAAAATCTGTTCTGAACTTTTTGCGTAATGCAAACAGACATACAGACAGATAGACAACAAACAAACTTGAATTTAATACCTCCTTGGGGGAGGTAAAAATTCGGCCAAATGTTACAAAACTGATAGGGCTGTTGAGGACAGACTTCCTCACTCAGCCGTCAACAACAAAAATTGGAGAACATGTTTTAGATCCAAAGTCAAGTGTTTTTAATAAACTACTAAACAGACCTCCATCATTTCCAACAGCTCACTCATTATATAATATGAAGAAACTGATAACAGCTGTTATGTCAGATGGCGTTACTGGTTGCTTTTGTATAATATATCATTCTAAGTTAGCACCGGGACTCTATCACATTAAAGAAAGCAGAAAAAAAGGGGTTAATTGACTAATGTCACAGCCAAGATAATAACAAGCTGAGTGACAGTGTCGAAATGTTGAGAACAGGTGGTGCTTAAGCAGTAGGAAGTTTTTAAGAGAAGCTGTGGCTCAATATTTTTGTGGTGGAAAAGTAGTGGTCACATGTAGCAACTAATAATGTAATGGCAACTCATAACATAATAAAAGTTCTTAATGTAACAATGGACTCATAATTTAATACATACATGAGCATGAAACGTAATAACGAATAATGTAGTAACTTAATACATTATATTATATTATTACATTATTACATTATAAGCTCAGCTATATAACAAGTCATGATGCAATAACAGCTCAGAATGTAACAAGTATTGAGAAAATGCCTAATCTCGCCCCTATTTTGTGCCAATCTCAATTTTCTATCACAACCTGTTCTTAAATTAGAACCAATAATGTGATTTTGACCTTTCTTCACCTTTGATCTTTTGCAATATTGATAATTTTGTTATATGTATATATGCATCAGTGCGTGTAATATTGTGATAATATATCCAGTATTGATTAAGTCATAGTGTGATCTGTTTGACACACAGTGTTACAGAAGTGAATTTTGCGACACGTCACCTTTGACCTTCAGAGATCTCAAAAACTTTTGGTCGTAGGCAATACCACTAAATATGAGAATTGTAGAAATCTTCATTCCGGATCATTTGGTACCACTCTAAAAGTTATGTGACCCTCTGTTCTTGAGTTATAACCAAAAATGTGATTTTGACCTTTTAGTGGATTATGACTGTGACCTTTGACCTTTACTCAAATGGCTCATTGCATCTGATGCGCATTAGCCATATGTATAAACCCATGTAATTCCATGGTGATATCTCAAGTATTCATTGAGTTATAGCATGATATGTTTTTCACATTATAAGCCATTGTTACATTACAAGCTTTTATTACATTATGAGTTTATTACAACTGAGCTCATAATGTAATAACCAATTACATCATGTGCTCATGATTTTGTTACGTTATGAGTCGATTATTACATTATGAACTTTTATTCCATTCAAATTATTACATTACGAGTTTCTACCTGCACAGACACATACTGTAGTTATGAATTATCTATTTATTGGTAAAATGTAGGAAGTACTGCAGAGTTCAGCTCCAACTAATAAATACACAGATGTCAAACATATGGCTCGGGGGCCAAACCTGGTCCGCCAAAGGGTCCAAACTGGCCTGAAATATGAATAACAATGAAGGTATTAACAGTGTAAAAATTATTTTAATTTGGGTTTTCTTAATTGACCTCATTTGGGTCAGACTAGTAAAATATGATCATTATTACCTATAAATAATTAAAACCGCAAATTGTAATTAGCAGCCATGGACAACAGGATCTGCAGAGAAGGAGGGTCTAAGGACAGGGGATGCTTGGGACTATTTATTTCTGTGGTTGATAGTTTGAGGTGACATTGTTGTGATTTGGGGCTTTATAAATAAAATTTAATTGAATGTAAAAAAAAATAAATAAATAAAATTACATTAAAATATTTATATTAACAAATCTTCCTTTTACAAAAAATACCTGAACAAATATGAAATGGCTGAAATATCTGAAGAGAAGTAAGTGTAATTTTACAAATATTCTACTTGTTGCTAAATGTTTAGTGTATTTGTAATTAAAATGTGAGTTGTTCTGCACATGTGCAAATGACAAACTGATAGACCGAGGCATACATTTGTTAAAAATGCACTTGTTTTTCTAAAGACCCATGAAGTTGTTGATGGGAAACATTATCATAATGGAATTTTCCTCTTTTCACTCTTATTATTTTACTGGTCTGGCCCTTTTCAGATCATATTGGGCTGAATGTGGAACTGAACTAAAATGAGTTTCACATCACTGAAGAGGCAGCTCATCATTTGTTTATTTTCATTGATTTCATAGTTTCTTCATTCAGTGAGGGGGTGTGCTCTGGTCACAGCATACCCAGCATTCATCTCCAGCCTCTGCCCCTTCTAATGGGTTGATTCCAGAACTGGAGAGCTTTGTCCTTGGTCCTTCTCTAACCCTTACACCAAGTTTCATAAAAGTAGTTACGGTGGCTTTTCCATAATCCTGCTGACAGATGGAAACACATGATCACATGGCCTCCATAGTACACTAAACTATTACAGTAGGTTCATTGATAACAACGGTGGGTGTGAGTTTGGATCTGGTCCACCTGGCCAACAGATGAGCCACGACACCACGGTCACGGTGCCACCCACCCACGAACCAGCCCGGTCAATCCTGGTCAGACCAACGCCGACCCGGACGCATAGCGACCGGGACTCAGACCTCAATGCACCACACGCACACCATGACTACCGATAGAGAATAATGGTGGATCTCTGAGTCCGATTAGAGGTGGCTATGAGCAGTAGGTGGGGTTAGCTGAGGTGGTGGGACAGAGGGGGTATTCAAATGAATCTAAGCATGTAATGTACAAAGCATAGAAAAACCAATATGGAGCATTTTCATCCCCCTCCAACAAGAAATTAACCTGGAGAAAGAGAGTGGTTGTTTTTTTTTTCTTCAGAATTAAACCCTTTGTTGGTCAGCTCAACCGTTTGGTAGAGGTAACTTTGAACCCTGATATCTAATCTAAATTTAAGTCATTTGACACCAAACTTTTTGGGCAGTCAATGATATATTCAGGTCATGCTAGTATATATACCACCAAGGAAAAAGATCATAAACGTGACAACACCTCTGCTATGATCTTTTCTTTTGGACACAAAATTGCCGGTAAGTTTGATGTTTTTTCATTTCATTAACTTTTACAGAGTCTATTTTACATATATAATCCTTGTCATGTTTCAGAAATACTTTGGTATTCATGTAATAATTTTTTGAAAACATGCTCAACCAAACGGTAGAGATGATAGTACAGGGTCATGAAATGCTAATGACTAATGATACAAACACACAGAGTTCATACATCTAATTTGAATCAAGTCAGAAATTATGTTGGTAGGATTGGTGAAGGAATAATGTTTGAGTTTGAATACTTAAGTCAAATTTAGGGTCAGTAAAAAAAAAAAAAAAAAGTTTTATGTTATAATAGTCCGTGTGCGGTGGGGAAAAAAATTATTGGGATTTTTCTCATGACCAACAAAGGGCTAAGGGTGTCCTCACACAGACAACATATAATTGTGTTGTAACAACATTAAAAAGTGCATTTTGCATCATATGTCTCCTTTAACCTTAAAAACTAGATGCATTGCTGGTACAAAACCCTGACTTAACCTTAAAGAAAATGCTTCGACTGATGCATTAAATCACAATGCAAGAGGCCTTTATGACACAATGATATAGTATAAAAGGTTACGAAGAAACCACAGGGTTCTTGAAATAATCTCAAAGGTCATGACCCAAATCCGCCACTTTTGATTCTGCGTATCGATCATCTCTCCAAACCTCTATATGTACTTTTGATGGCAATCTCAGTGAAAGAAAGGCCTGCTGTCTTGTTGCCCATTTCCTCGAAGGATAAAACAGACCCAATTTCAGAATGTAATAATACCTCAATTACCTTACAATAGAGAGCTAAGACGTCAGAGCAACCAAGCCATTACAGGTAGAAATGACATCTCAGAATGTCATCTTTCACTCTACTATTTATTTCACTCTGAAGATGGTGATCATTTCTTCAACAATGCACGGCATCAGATTTACCTTTTTTGTTCTCTGCAATGTGTTATGTTTTTTTTTTTTTTATTCCCTTTTTTAAGATGAAAAAACACTGACATTTCTGAAGTCTACACTTATGTTTTAGCCTTGATTGTGTAGACATCAATCATACAGTGAGCGTCCCGTGGTTGTCAGATAACATTTATAAATTATGTATTTACCACAGAATTGATGTTGTATTATTTTTCAAAGATTACAAGCTCTAATATATTATAACATGATAAAAAAAAAACAAAAAAAAAAACAGTTTCCTGTTTGTGGAGACAAATGTGAAGATGAGTAGGGGTACTGACAGCAGTACCACACTCAGCCTCTGAGATAAAAACCTTAATCAGAGCATAATTAGGAACGGCCTTTTCATTTAAACAATAGGAAAGAAGCATAGCCAGCCACTGTCAATAACTATGTCACTGCATCCAAGGTTTTTTTTATCCTGCCAAATCACATAACATTAATAAGGTGTAATTATAGGGAAAAGATTTAAGTGTCACTTTGACGAAAGGAGAAATTAAATACTCCTCAACAAGTAAGGATGTAATTCTGGGACACCCTGTCAATGAAGGACGGTTTCATCTGGTTTCACTCGCCTACATTATGGAGCTTTGTTAAGTAACTCCTGAACTGTATGTGTGTGTGTGTGTGTGTGTGTGTGTGTGTGCTCTTGTATTACTGTCTTTCTAGGAACATTGATCTGTTTACACAGGCACATGGGTACCAAAGTTCAGGTCCCCAGAAGGGTTAAATATAAATGTAGGTGAAATCTATTTGAAATACCCAAATTCATGCAAATGGTGTCTCCTATAAACACATTCACTTTTTTTGTTTGTTCTGGAAGTCCCCATAAAGTATATGTGGGGAACGGGTACACAGCAAAACATGTATTTTTCAAATTTTCAAATACATTTTTCCAATGTATTAATCAATATTATTAATATTTTATAATTTATATATATATATATATATATATATATATATATATATATATATATATATATATATATATATATATATATATATATATATATATATATATATATATATATATATATATATATATTTGGATTTTTTTTCACATTTATTTTGTATTTATATATCTTCTTTTCAAAGATGTGTCTACTTGTTTCCATTTTTTAAATTATTTTATTTATTTATTTATTTATGTATTATATTTTCAAGATTTTTTAATTAAAAACTATTTTTTTTTACTTTGCACTCACTACCCACTGGCTACTTTACCTACTAGTGATGATTACAAACTTGGTCCTCATGAGACATGGAAACTGTGTGTGTGTGTGTGTGTGTGTGTGTGTGTGTGTGTGTGTGTGTCTCCGTTCTGCTGTTAGATTTCCTGATTGTTTGCTTGACTGATGCCGTTACACCGGTACTTGTAGTCTGTCAGCAAAATTTCCATTAAGGAAATGAATTAGCCTATTAATGAGCATCAAGAGCTTTATCCAACCTGCAACAGAGATGTGATGATGATTCAGTCCAGTAATTTTTAATTATTGCTAACAACACCTTACAGTACTTTACATAAATTGTTAAGTTTGACATATTGCCAGTGTGTGTGTTTGACATGCTTTTAAAAACTTCAGTCAGTCTATGGTATCAAACATGGAGCTGTGGTGTTGTGCTCACAGTTACAGGATATTTATAAATGATATATTTACTCTGATATTACAACCATAGACCTGGTGATTACTTTCCAAGATTAAAAATGTGTCCAGGTAAAGGTAAATACATACACAATGAGAGGGGAGGGGGGAGTGTTCCTTTGTCCATTTTGAGCCAATCAGAGACCACGTCATGGACATGTATGAGGAAGTACCGGTAAACTCTGTTGTTGGACCTCAAGTCATTTTTCTGCAAAATCAGCTGGAAACAAATCAATCCGGATTTTTTTTTTTTTTTTTTAATAGAACCAACACACAATGTATTCAATAACAATAGAGAACACAGTAATATTAATGAAATAACCATGGAATGACAGCTTTATAAAAATATATGTATATCTATCTTTTTGCTTTTCCATGCATTTTTAGACCTTTCTCAGGTAGTTAATAGTTACAGTTAAAATGTGAATATGAGGAAAGGTTTAATATGATGAAATTTGACAAATTTGATACTGAGATTTACTTGGAGTCAAGGATGAAACTATTTCATTTTGGTGGCCAAAGGTTAAGACCATTAAAAAAATGTCTTTGCATGTGAAAGAACAGCATGAACAGAGAACAACAACATAATGGTATGTGATGCATCTGATTGAAATGATGCTTCTTATTTAAATAATAAAAAAGGCTTCCAGGCCTTACCACACAAGCCACAAAATGTATATATATATATATATATATATATATATATATATATATATATATATATATATATATATATATATAGAGAGAGAGAGAGAGAGAGAGAGAGAGAGAGAGAGAGAGAGAGAGAGCTAGTCTCTCCTTTCTGACCAGTAGATATACCCATGAGAAGAACATGAAACACTATATTACTACCTATGGATGTGAATATATGCACTTTATGTATGTATTAGTGCTGTGGTAGAGTGTAAGTCAGCCTCATGTCATGCTGCAGTACATAGGGTCAAGTTACTTCTGACCCTGAACAGCGTTGAAATGGTGCAGATGAAATAATGAATAATCTATTTTTATATAATTAGCTAGGCAACTACATCCAGGAAATAAATGACTAAAATTTTAAATTTTTCTTCTATTCTTTTTTGTAAGTGAATCAGAAAATCTTTAACACCACAGCTAAAACTGAAATCATTAAATTGATGTTTGAGAGTCTGGTTTTAGGCAAGAATGTGAATGTATTGATGACATTTGTAACTCTACTGAACACACCATTCACCCTTTTGTCGCTGATACTGAGCTACTGTATCTGTTCACTTCCAAAAACACACAGTAAATTTCCCAGTGTTAAAAATGTAGTGTCAAATAATTTTATTTTATTTATTGTTTTTCCAATGACAGACAGGGTAAAATTTAACAAGATATCTTCTATTGTTGGTGAAAATAATTGGAGTTAACAGAAGTTTACACTGTCAGCGTCATATATTCAGTGTTAACTCATTCACCCCCATTGATGTGATTTAGCATCAAATCAAAGCTAAATGAACTCTCTACAATTTACTTTGATTGGTGTCATATAATAGTATTATATTATACAATATTATAGTATAATATATCTAATATTATATAATATTGACAATATTCTGAGTTAATGTAAATTGATTGTCAGAGTTAATTCAACACTGGTAAGAGCAAGATACCTTTCAGTGTTAAAATATAATGAAAAAAGGAAAACAGAGGCACTGTGAGATTTAAAAAAAAATATTGTAAAAAATTTATTTAATGAAACAATGCAAGAGCTAAAAATGGCGTATGTGTTTTTAGCTCTTGCATTGTTTCATTAAATACATTTTTGAAAAATCTCACAGTGCCTCTGTTTTCCTTTTTTCCTTTATGGACTTTGACCTCACCCGGTACAGATGAGCACCTCAGTTGATGTTGTTTGCACAGTCTCCTGAGCGCTCATAGCTGTTTGTTCGCCTTAAAAAATAATGACTCTGAAAAGCCCTGCCCACTAACCTCAAACTGACTAAGAAGTTGGATATTGAAAATGTCCAGTAAGTTGATCTAATATAATTTTTTGCTTTTGTTTATTCTCTTTATTCTTTATCCTAAGTCATTTATTCCTTGAATAAATGACTTAGGATAAAGTTCTGTTGCATCTTCAAACAGTTAAAAATCAACACTCTGTGGAGTCATTTATTTATGAACATGTAGTGTTAAGTAGGTTTAACACTGGAACAGTTATTTCAGTGTTGAATGTCAGTAACACTATGGGTGTTACTTTGGCGGCTGTGGCTCAGTTGGTAGAACTGAGCGTCCAATGACTGGAGGGTTGGCGGTTCACATCCTGGCACTGGCTGTCCACATGATGAAGTGTCCTTGGGCAAGACACTGAACCCTCGGTTAGGTTCCCAGTAGGTCTGGCAGAACCTTGCACGGCAGCAGCCACCTACTGGTGTGTGTGTGTGTGTGTGTGTGTGTGTGAGAGAATGGGTGAATGTGGAAAAGAATGATCTTTATTGTCATCATACACAACACTGTGTACGAGATTTAAAAGACAACTTCCAGTAGTGCAAAAACACACAAAAAAGACCAGATAAAAAGTCAAGTACTAGGTAAAAACATAGATAAAATATGTGAATATATTACTAAAAACTAATAAAATGTATAAAAGGTAAAATAATATTGAGAAAACACAGTAGAGAGGCCATGACAGCAGTAGAATAAATATAAAAATATTAAATATATAAATATATTTTACAGGTGAACAGTCATATGTTGACTGATTGTAATATATGATGGTGATTATAACAGAATGTGAGGATAATGTAAAGCACTTTGAGCACCAGGAAGGTGGAAAAGTGGAGTTCAGTTACTCCTCATATAGAGTCAAATTTGATTGACACTAATATATTACATATACACATATACATTAAAATAGTGCACTAATACATTCATATAAGACACTAAAATATTAACTCCTACTAGTGTGAAGTTGACTTTGGAAATGTAATTCTAGTCTGAGTGTAAATTTTACACTGAGGTAGTGTTAAGGTGAACTCTTTAAGTGTTATAACACTGGTGATTTTACCGTGCACAAAATGAAGATCTATATGTTGTCCTATAAGTCCACAGGTCCTTAGTTATAATTTCCTGTGAGCCTAATTACTTGCAGTGGGTAAAGGCTGTGACCGCACGGTTATCATTAGAGAGCAAAAAGGGCTGTAATACATGCAAAGACAGCATTATAAACAGAAAGTTAACAAAGGTCAAGGAAGAACAAACTGCAGAAAAAGAACATTTATTATGTATGAACACAGTGAAAAGCCTTCATGCTATATTTAAAACATGGATGAGGTCGTTGTTGTTTTATCATTTCATCTTTTTGTTCTAATTTCGACACATTTTTTTTTTTTTTGTGTGTGTGTGTGTGTTTTCTGTTCATGTGCACAAACACCCTTTGTTTTGGAGTTATCTATCTCTCATTTTGTGTTTTTGACAATGCCATCAAAGATATAATTCAAAGCCCCTATGTGGTGAAAGTACACCTGCTCCCTGAGAAAGAGCAGCAACAACAGCTTCCTCTGAGAGCTGCTCTGCCACAAAGAACGCTCCTGAGAGAGAGGGCCAACACTGATAAATCTCACACATTTCCTCTGTGATGTGAAAGAGACCTAAAGAGGAAGGCACTTCATCACTGGGAAAGGCTTTCTCCGATCTGCCTTCAGCACTTCTCACCTTAATACGGAAGAGGAAATGGCACTAATAATGTTTTCAGGCATGTTTGGTTTTGGAGAAATAGTTTCATATATCAGTTTCATAGTTGATGGAAGGGGGAGGAGATAGAATGACTGTTGATGTCGATGTCTGATTCATGGCGGGACGCACTCCATTGAAGATTTTTGAAAGTTTTCAGATGGAGGGTCTTTGAATTCTACTTGTTAGCTTGTATTATTACACACTGCGATATGAAATTTTACATCCCCTTTGTTTGCTTTTTTTTTTTTTTTTTTTTCATGTTTTTTCATTTCTGATAGTATCATAAAACATTTCAATGGGATTTTGAGAGGATTGCCAATATTTGTGCCGTTCCAAAATTGCTGTTTTTTTTTTTTTTTTTTTTATCCGAAGATGCTGCAACACAGACATGATTTGGTGAATGTTATTGCAATGTTTGTTATTGTGTCAAATGGCACTCCGGTAAGCTTCTCTTGTACTCATATGAATTCATGGAATATGTGTAGTGTGATCTTGCTCATTATGTGACTTTGCTGTGGTGCAGAAACTCCACCAGGAGAAGTCTTTGTCAGGAGTTTTGTTTCTCATTACCCGGAGGGCTTCAGCGCTCCATATTTCTTCTGCAGCAAGTCCCCAGGTTATACCAGTGTTATCTCTTTATTGCCTTCCCCTCCCTCCCAACTAAAAGACACCGTTGGCATTGATTAAGGTGCGCTAAGAACCTGCTTATGTGTTTAAATTATCTGTGCCTAATGCTCGGGGCAAGCGTTTGCAGCGGTGCCCTGGGACCGCATTATTCCTGTGATGGAAATTCTTTGAGGATCACAGCTTTGCATCCTATTTGGTTGCATAGCCGTGAGAGACGCCACAGGGCTTGAAGGCCATTATAAATACATTGATTAATTCTTAAGCTGTGATAGATGGGGTAAAGTTAAGGGAGATGAAGAGTAACAAAATAACTCATGAACACATCACTCACATTGTGCAGCCCTGCACGCGTTATGCTCCAATTATAGCTCAGCGGATGTTGCATTTGAATGAGCCTTAAACAATAACAACATACAAATGCAACTGTTTATATGAAAACCGTCTGTGTTGGGAGGAAAAGACAAGCTCCCAAGTGACATTTCTGTAGCTTTGAATATATTGCAATGATGGCATGTGTGTTTTTATGAATCACTCCTGTGTGAATATCTCCTACACTTGACTGAAGTACTACTACATTAGTTAGCTCGCTTCCTTTTAGGTTGTATGGTGGTTTTCTAGTTATTATTATTATTATTAGCAGTAGTAGTAGTAGTAGTAGTAGTAGTAGTAGTAGTAGTAGTAGTAGTATTGATATTATTAGTAGTATTTGTATTCGTATTATTATTATTATTAGTAGTAGTAGTAGTAGTAGTAGTATTAGTAGTATTTGTATTTGTATTAGTATTATTATTATTATTATTAGTAGTAGTAGTAGTAGTAGTAGTAGTAGCAGTAGTAGTAGTAGTAGTAGTATTTGTATTTGTATTATTATTATTATTATTATTATTAGTAGTAGTAGTAGTAGTAGTAGTAGTAGTAGTAGTATTTGTATTATTATTATTATCATTATTATTATTATTATTAGTAGTAGTAGCAGTAGTAGTAGTAGTAGTAGTAGTATTTGTATTATTATTAGTAGTAGTAGTAGTAGTAGTATTTGTATTATTATTATTATTAGTAGTAGTAGTAGCAGTAGTAGTAGTAGTAGTAGTATTTGTATTATTATTATTAGTAGTAGTAGTAGCAGTAGTAGTATTAGTAGTAGTATTTGTATTATTATTATTATTATTATTAGTAATAGTAGTAGCAGTAGTAGTAGTAGTAGTAGTAGTAGTAGTAGTAGCAGTAGTAGTAGTAGTAGTAGTATTTGTATTATTATTAGTAGTAGTAGTAGTAGTAGCAGTAGTAGTAGTAGTAGTATTTGTATTATTATTATTATTAGTAGTAGTAGTAGTATTTGTATTATTATTATTATTATTATTAGTAGTAGTAGTAGTAGCAGTAGTAGTAGTAGTAGTAGTAGTATTAGTAGTAGTAGTAGTAGTAGTAGTAGCAGTAGTAGTAGTAGTAGTAGTATTTGTATTATTATTATTATTATTATTATTATTATTATTAGTGTGTTTTTACCATGTGTCTCTGACTAGTGCTCTGTCACCATAATATCTGTTTCTGTAGCTACACTGTCATCTATTCTCTGTTGTAAACCATAACTGATCCTCATGTTTTCATTGATTAAAAATCTACTTTAAATTATGAAATTGATTACAACTGTTTGAAGTTGATATTTTTTGTTGAGAAATGTTCCTCTCTGCACAGAGATGCTTTTATTTAGGTTATAATAACAGCAGTTTATAATGAACAGCGTCCTCTACAAATACCAACCATGTGAAATATGTCAATATTTTTTTTACTCACAATTGGTAGCAGCACCCCTGTCTGTGTGTATGTTTCTACTGCTGGGTGTTTTTTACACCCCTAATATAATCCTGTTTAGGGATGTAAAAAAAATAAAATTATTGGTTTTGCAATATATCATGATAATTAATTTCACAATACTGTAATGATATTAAAAAGTACTATGTAATTATGGCTCAACAATTTGAAGAGGACACACTTAATGGACTTTCTGAAGCAACAGCAACATATTATACTCATCTGCAAAGCTGTGGAGTGTGACAGCTTCCTTTTTTCTTTCCCTTTGTGTGTGCCATTATTTTTTATTTGTACTTGTATTAAACATTTTTGTGTGCAATGAGTGTAATATGTCTTCATGTTTTGTTTTGTTTTTTTAATTAAAAAAAAAAAAAGTACTGCACTGTTAAGGGCAGTGCAGTGGTTAGCACTTGTGCCTCACAGCAAGAAGGTCCCTGGTTCAATTCCCACATCAGACCTTTCTGTGTGGAGTTTGCATGTTCTCCTTGTGTCTGCGTGGGTTTTCTCCAGGTCCAAACACATGCACTGATAGGTTAATTGGTTAATCTGAATTTTCCATAGGTGTGAATGTGATTGTTTGTCTATATATGTTCAGCCCTGAGATGAACTGGAGACTCATACAGGGTGTACCCCGCCTTCACCCATTGTAGCTGGATTAGGCCCCGAGTGACCCTAGTGAGGATAAATCACCTGAAATAATTTGGCCTAAATGGATTATTTATTTAAAGTCCAGTCCTCATAGTATCTGGAAAATTCTGGTGTGTGGGTAAATGTAGTTGAGGAGAGTGAGACTCACTCAGCCTAAAGTGGAGATGATTTTAAAGACTACACAGCATGTCTGGCAGGTTAAATATGTGCATGACCACAACATGGGTCTTACTGTTTTGGATTCAGGTTACTTCTGTGTTGCTCTACATCCAAGAATAACATGCACTCAATTTAGGATTGGAGTCATAGGGTTTTTTGAGGTTACATTTGAAAATATTTTTCCAGTGAGACAATTGAAATCAATCCCTGAAGTTTGTCAAGAGAAACAAAATGCACAAGTATATCTGTTTGATAACCATATAAAGTGATGACATGTTAATTAGAGTAAAAAAAAAAAAAATTTAAATAACTAAAATTTTTATAGGGAATGCACACAGGAGGACCAGGGTGGTTAATGACCATGGGCTGTGTTGTGTGTTCAGTGTTTCTAAGTGATAATTATGCCTCTTAATTTTGGATTAATTTAGCATTACAAGAAAATCTGATAGAAACATGTAATTTAGCATTTGGTGGCCATGACTCATAGTTATCCCAGACAAGCGTTTTTAGTATGTACATTGCAGTATTGACTATAAAGTACTTATATGCAATATGATCACAAAAAAGAATAAATTCATAGGGGTGTGACGAGATGTAATTTGGCAAGATTGCTTGTTGCGTTAAAATTCTGTCTCGCGAGATTTGTTATCCAGTTGTGGAAATTTGTTAAATTTTTGAATAATATTTGAATAGTTTCCAGCGAATTTCGAATAGTGTTTTGGACCAAAAGTCATATCCTTAGTTTATGTACATGTATATAATGTAAAGTGAAGGGATCATAATGTGCAGACAGTAGATCTGAGACCAATATTCCTTTGGACTAAAACATATTCTCTTGTTCATTCTAACAATTTCACACTTTGACCCAAAACTTGAGCCAACCAGCATTAAATACTTGAGTTTTATGGTAAAATTCCATTGGTTTAATTAGCATGTTACTTGTAGACCAGTGTAATTTGATGATGGGCAGACTATTTTTGCCTTTCTAAATGACATGTGGTCGATGTCGACACCAAAGAGCTGAAAACCTAGAAAATTTCTAGGTATCTTTTTAATTTAACAAACCTTCCAACTGTGAGTTGGACGTGCTAACTGCTACTTCATTGAGCCGAGTTGTGAATATCGTAAAAACCATTGCTTGACCTTGTGAAATGAGAACACAAGCTACACCAGGGGTGTCAAAGTCACTTTAGTTCAGGGGCTACATACACCCTAATGTGATCTAAAGTGGGACACACCAGTAAAATTATATAAATAATAGAATAAGAATATATGAATAATGTCAATTTCAAAGTTTTTTTCTGTGTTTTTGACTGAAAAGTCCGCAATAAAAATGTTTACATCGACAAAGTGTACTTGAACATAACACAACCTGTACAGTAAATTGTTAAGCAAAGCAAATACAATGTTGACAATATTGTGCTTTAGTTTATCATTTCTAAATGTGCACGATAACTTACAGATTACAGTAGAGCGACAAATATGCACAATATTTAGTAACGGCTGAATATTGGTAAAATTCCACAAATATTTCAAGTTATTCCCATTTCTTATTCCTATTTACATTCCCATACCAATGTGGTTTTTTTTACTCCGCCCATGTGTGATTCGACTCTGCCCATGGGTGTTTTGACTCCACCCATGATCCCTGTGATGCAGTTTGTGCCAAGTCATGTGACTCACATAGTTTACGGTGTTATGTGGGTCATGTGGTGTCACTGGGTCATGTGGTACGCTACCTTGCAAGTTGTAATTATTGGTTAAAGCAGGTTGTGGTTGTGTGTTAGTATGGGTTGTCCATTAACCAAAGAGTTGGCGGTTCGATTCCTGCTCTGTCCTAGTCAGTGCATTGTGTCTTCACCTCCCCTTGCCCTCAGTGTTACTCACACTGGTGTGTGAATATGTATGAATGTTCAGTGGTGGTCAGGGGGGGCCGTAGGTGCAATATGGCAGCCACACTTCTGTCAGTTTGCCCCACGGCAACTGTGACCACATATGTAGTTTACCCTCACCAGAGGGAACATGTGAGAGTGAGTGAATAATGAATCACAAATGCATTATTAAATATTTTGGAAGGTTATTTTTATTTTCTACAGTACTAATTAAATACAAGAATAGATGCAAATAAATGTTTACATGTGCCATAATAAATTTACTTAGTATTTACAAGGGGCGGCTGTGGCTCAGTTGGTAGGGCGGGTCGTCCAATGACTGAGGGTTTGGCGGTTCGTGTCTCAGCTCTGGCTGTTCACATGTTGAAGTGTCCTTGGGCAAGACACTGAAGCCTGACTTAGTCTCCCAGTTGGACTGACAGAACCTTAAAAAACATACTGGTGTGTGTGTGTGTGTGTGTGTGTGTGTGTGTGCGTGTGAATGTGAGGCTAATGTAAAGCGCTTTGAACACCATGAAGGTGGAAAAGTGCTATATAAGTGCAGTCCATTTACCATTTCTGCATAGAAAAGGTGTACTAGTAAACCATCCTTTTTTTTTTCAGTGTATATGTGTCGTAAATAGTCTTTATGGTGTAATTGTCATTTTATTCAACATAAAGATGTAAAGTTCATGTGTCGTCTTAAGTTGCCAACTTCATTAATATTACAAAATTGTCTAGGCACAGTGTAAATAGCGTGCAAATATTTGATATTTGACTCAGACCTTGGAATATTTGCGAACATAATTCCATTAAACCTGTGTCATTCATTCTTCTGCAACCTTGCTTCTTGATGAAAATGAAACTGTGCCAGTCACATGGCTCCTCCTGCTCAGACTGCCAAACCTGAAATCACAGCCTGCTATTTGCGTGGGACACCACATTAAACACAGCAAAGCTGAATAATACAACGCACATAATATCCAGAGCTTCTGTTTATTAATTAATTTACATTTTGCATGACATTTAACTAATCTATTCCTGGAGAGAAAAAAAAAAAGACGCGGTTGCAGTTATTAAAAATTCTTGCCAGGAGTGAAATAATAGAGGAAATTCATTTACAGGTCCACAGAGCATTGGTCAGGTTTTAGCGGTAATTGTCCTGTTGAATTGCACCTCTTTGTACCACCTGAGCCCTGACTCTTACACTCTGCTGCTGAGAGAGAGAGAGAGAGAGAGAGAGAGAGAGAGAGAGAGAGAGAGAGAGAGAGAGAGAGAACACACTTCAAAATAACTGGACATGTAGTAAGTTGGGAAAAATCCACTCACTTTCCTGGCATGAATCTAATGATTTTTTCTTTTTAAAGTGCTGCAATAGTAGAGTCACACATCTGTTAGATCAGGCGTCTCAAACTCATTTTATTTCAGACCCCACATTCAGCCTGATCTGATCTCCAGTCGACCAGACCAGTAAAATAATGGCTCAATATTCCATAAATAACTATGAATTTTTGTCTCTGTTGTACTGCAAAAAAAAAACATTGAATTGTGAAATTACTTACTTTTGTAAATTATCCATTATTTTATAATTATTATGATAATATTAATTATCTTGGGGGAAAAATTGACTTTTCTTTACAAAAATAAGTGTAATTTTAACAATATTCTGACTGAATTTATCATTAGTCCATGTGCATTACGGATCAGTTCTTTAAAGGCACTAAACAATTAGTAACAGAAGCAGAAAATAGTTCAAATTGTGCTTAATTTTCTTTTGACATTTCAGATTATGCATAATTCTTCAACTCATTCACATTTTATTGTTACAGAATAGGTTGTAAATTTTTATATTTTCCTAATTTAATGTTATTTTTTGCACTAAAGCAAAGACAAAAATGGGAAGTCTGTATTTATAGGCATAATGTAATTTTTCATATGAAACTAAGAAGACAATATGGGTTGTAGATTATTTTTTTATTATTTGTCTGTAGATCATATTGTTCTGTATGTTGAACCTGAACTAAAATCTTGACTGTGGAAATTTTGCACTTTATAAATGTATCCCAGGGCTGCATGTTTGAGACCCCTGTGTGAGATGAAACAGTAGACATTAAAGACACCGCGGTTGTTCTTTAGGAAGGAAATAAAGGATAATATTTACTTTCCATCTCAGAAACTAAATTAAAATCATTAAGTGCACTCTAATAATTGGATTAGGAGGAACCCCAGGGACAGGAACTAAATCAATTAGCTGGCCCTGACTTATTTTCACACATCACATCTTAAGACAAGTGAGGTGCGATAATTCACTCTGGGGACATTTCCAGACACACATGCCAAGAAGGAGTCTAACATGTACAAAAGCTAAAACAGTCAAAGTTAAAAAAACAAACAAACAAACCAAAAAAACACCTTTGAAAAGTGCAACTGTGCATTGCTAGTACTCCTGCCATAAGCCAAACATTCAGATCTCATAGGGACGCTGAAGAGATGATTCTACCCACAGGGCACACTTGATCCCTCCCATCAAACAAGAGCTGGCTCATTGAAGAGAGGGAAAGTCAAATAGTTTCACATCTTTTTAGCTCTAAGGACTACACAAAGGTGAGGTGTAAAGGCAGTTTTCAATGAGTGTTGAACATCTAGGGATTATTGTCTGTCTTTGCTTCAACTCATGTTGGATTTATTTGCAATGCCCAGTTTAAGGAATAACACTTTATACAGTAGTAAACAATGGGGTTTCTGAAATAACAGTACAGTGGTACCTCTACTTACGAAAGACCCAGCAAACGGATAATCCAAGTAACGAAAAACCTTTTTTCGTCTCTGAATATGAAAGAAAATTTTGCGGAAAAAAAACATGAATACTTTGTATATTACTATATGTACAGTACATAAATATGTCATAGTATGTACTAGGGCATTAACTAAAATGTCTGTCGACTTCCGTAACACAAACACGACTTAAATTTGGAGGAGTCGACAAGTCGCATGTTATTCTCTCTCCCTCTCTCTTTGCGCGTAAACACAGACCAGACTTAAATGAGACACCTGCAGGTAAGACAGTTGCGGTGGGCTAAGAAAACAAGAGTGACAGACACACATGCTTGTGTGGAAATACTTCACTTTAGATGAAAAAGAAACGGCACGGCATCTGAAGAAGTATCGGCTAATGTGAATGACACGAGCAGCATTAGCTAGCTAACCAGTGTGATAAACAGTGCAGACAACCCGCATTAAGACAACACGCTCTTTTTTCCCTCAACACATGATGTGGACAGTGTTGGACTGTCCAATTTTAGAGCCATGGGTCCAGACCAAATGCAGACATATGTTCACCTACTCATGTTGTTCAGTTAAATTTAACAGAAAACTCTTTGCTAACGTTAGCCTTTGTTTTGTTGGGGTTAAAAGGCTGTTTGTGTCTTGTCAGTGGACATTGATGCGTTGCAGTGAATTTTAATACAAGTTGCTCATTGATGGACAGACATGTTTCCATGTTTTTTGTTTTGTTTTTTATGTGATGACGTCATCACGCCCCGTCGACGCGACTCCGACTGTCTTGACAGATAAGTCGACTTGAAAATTAATGCCCTACTATGTACTGTACGTAGCATCCGAGGGAGTTACGAGGGAGCTACCCATGATGCTTTTCATGAGCCTTTGACCCTCATTCATCACAGAGTTCTAACCATACACACGTAAAGGAGTAAAGGACAGAGCCACCGCTGCCTCCAAAACCCCACCACAGCACACGCCCACCACAAGCCCAATAAAAGTGACTCCCAGCCACCAACAGAAGTGAAACAGGAGACGACAAAAAAAGGAGGAGGCAGCCATCACGGACAAAAGACACACCGGCAAAACCCCATGAACCCTCCAACCCAATATCCTGAAAAAATGTCCACGAGCCATGCCATCGCCCTGACGATGCACACGCCCCACGCACCCCAGGAAGATGATGAAAATCTGTTGAAGGCAATCGTCCCTGGAACTACACCCCACTATCAACAAACACAGCCGAAGGCGAAAGTGACGATGAAAACAAACACAATGGTTTGAAAATGACCCACATGTCTGGTTCATTTTAATGGTTTAATGTTTAATGTTCAGTCAGTGAAGACACATTTACCCACTGAGACCAATACATTACATCTAAAATCTAAATCTACATTTTCTTTTACTTTTAACACATATTTCATCCAAAATTGGTCATTTTAAAATAATTTTTAAAGGGTTTGAGGTGTAGTATTGGGGGGCGTTGGAACGAATCAGGCCGACTCTTACATGTAAAATGTATTTTTGTTTTGTTTCTTTGGTTTGTTTGTTTTTTTTTCAGCAAAGGTTTGGCTTAACGCTGTGCACCTTGTTATAATGATGGTTTGTTTTGTTTTATGAATGAATGTCTGTAACTATTTTATTGCTTCCCATCTTGGCCAGCACACTCTTGGAAAATAGCTTTTTAATCTCAATGTGGTTTTCCTGGTTAAATAAAGCTTAAATAAAAAATAAAATAAATAAAAATACAACAATATTTATGAAAAATTCACAGTACGAAAACACTTGTGGAATTAATTAATTTCGTAAGTAGAAGTACCATTGTATTATTATTATTATTATTATTATTATTATTATTATTATTATTATTATTATTATAGAGTACTATGACAGCACTGTGATCTCTAACAGATTTATTTCTATTCCTGCAAAATGAGTTATGAATGTGTTCAAAAGGGTTCACACATCACACATATATGCACATTTTCTAATCCATTATGTGACATCAACCCATTTTTTTTTTCTCTCCTGACAACACACAGGCAAACATAATGAGGAATGTAATACCTCAACTATAAAATATTCAAGAGTATCATATAGCTTGTCAATCCATCATGTTCTGTTACTTACTGTACAGTCACACAGCTCTGTTTATTGCCAAGGGCATGCGTCGCCTGTATAAACCTTCCTATGAGCACAATGTTGGCAAGTCCTTGAGACCCTTCCTAATAACCTATAAAAGAAATGAATAAATAAACTCCCCTCCTCCCTCACGTACACGTTTGCCTTTTTGTCCCAGCCAATGGCGCCTCTATTAACGTGATTTTCAACCTTTCTCTCACGGTGATGCTTTGGAAAAATGTGAGTGCAATGTTAAGAGCGATGCGACAGCTATAGCGATACCAAAGACGGAGAGGCTAGAGTGAGAAGCAGAGGCACAGACAGAACAGGGGATGGGGTGGGGGGTGGGTGGGGGGTTAGCAGACACTTCTTCCAGAACATAATTTGTATGCATACCGGCTGATGTGGCAGTCAACGGGCCTCAGCTACAAATTTTCCTCACATTTGTTCACATTTATGGTTAAAACAGGGTTCATTTGCATCCAGATTAAACAATTTAAATAGTGAAGAGGCAATTGTGAATGTTCTGGGCACTAATAAATAACATAATATATTAACATAGTGAAAACTATTTGACAGTACAAAAAGAAAGAGGAACAGAGAGTGGAGTTTATTTATCTCACTAGTTTTTCCCTATTTGTAAGATTTTTAAATGAATCCCAAAAAAAATGACTTAAAACCACAGGTGGAAAGTAACTAAGTAAAAGTACTTTGTTACTGTACTTAAGTAGATTTTTTTTTAGGTATCTGTACTTGACTTGAGTATTTATTTTTCTGGCAACTTTTTACTTTTACTCCCTATGTGTTTGTATAAATATATGTACTTTATTCATTACATTCTCAGAACAGACGTTACTTTTTCAAACTAAACAGATGTGATAGTATAAAAAATAAGTCACCAGAGGACAACTAAGTGAAAGAGAGAAACTGTGACTTTATATATTATAGTTATATAACTATTATATGACAATTTTGACATGTCATCTCATAATTTGGACTTTTTATATCACAATTTTAAAATTTTATATCACAATTTTGACATTTTCTCTTAAAAGTATGCGTTTTTTAAACTTCATTTGGAATTTTTTTTAAATCTCATGCTGACTTTTTATCTCAATTGTGACCCCCCCCCCCTCTCTTTTTTCCTAAATTCCCTGCCCATACCCACAAAACTGGGTAAAGTAACCTGTCAAACATATTTTCTCCACACTAACTCACTTTTAAATACTTTATTTTAGATACTTTTGAAACTTTTCCTGGTTAAATAATTATTAATGCATTCATTACTTTTTACTTTTGTACTTTATTACAATTGACAAATTGTACTTTTTTACTTTTACATCAGTAAAGGAGTTGAATTAGTACTTGTACTTTTAACAGAATATTTTTTCATACCAGTAACTGTACTTCTACTTACGTACGTAATGTCAGTACTTTGAACACTTCTGCTTAAAACTAAAGCTAAATCAGAGGACAGACCTCAGATCATTTGCCAGGGGGGGTGTGCTGTATTTTGATTTAATTGACTGCAGTGTTTTGTTTGGGAATATGCACCATAAAGCACATTAACTTTATTGTTAATAAGGCAGGTCCAGGTATCATTACTTCTACCTCCTTGAAGTGAGTTTACACTGTGCTAAAATATAACTTAAGCAAAATGCCTTGAAACAACTTTTTTTTTTTTTTTTTTTTTTTAATAAATAGCATGAAATAAACAGCAGGCCATGTGGACCTCCACCATGAGGCTTTTTTTTTTTTTTTTTCTGAAACAGAATTACTCAAGAGTGAGAATCGTTTGCAATTTACCCAGCCTCAGACACGTACGACGCATACACCAAACCACAGACAAGGAAATAGATAAAATTAAAATATCAAAAGACGCAAGGCAGCTGTTGTGCTATTTACTTCAAAGAATCCACACAACAAATGTGTAATATTATGTATAAAATAAGATACTCTGTGTGTGTGTGTGTGTGTGTGTGTGTGTGTGTGTCTGTGTGTGTGTGTGCGCGCGTGCATGTGTCTAGTCAGGAATACTGCAGTTAAATTATTTCATGAAAAATGTAATTGTGTTTTCTCCTACGATTGGCTGACTGATATACAGTACTGTGTAAAAGTCTGAGGCCACCTTTAGATTGGTTGGTAGTTTTTACAGAGTTAAAATGAGTATACGTATTTTTTATTCTTATTTGTTCAAATACAATTGCCCTGTTTACATGAGTTTTTTTTATTCCTGTTTAAATCAGAATAAAGTTTAATTCCACTTTAAGAAGTTAAAATGAGTATACGTATTTTATATTCATTTATATGAATGGCTACTGTTTGTTCAACACGTTTAGCTGTTAAAAAAAATAATAAATAAAACAACAAATTGACAACTTCACAGTTATGATTTCAGTAACTGAGCTGCTTTTTCCTGCATCTGTACTCTGACATGCGTTAAGACTGTTTTCCTTCTGCTAAGGAAATGGTGTTGGAAAAAAAAATGTTGAAGAATAAATGTGTTAGTTTCAGTGTTCTGTTACCACTCAAGTCTGGGTGAGGAAAAAAAAAAAAACAAGCACATATATAATCTCTCCTCACTAACGCACCTCTTAGCTACAGATACTCAAAGGTAGATGCGAGATTGGATCAGCCAGACGGACGGGGGTTGGACTAAGGGGATTATATGGGATAAAAAATGCAAAAATCTGCAGACACATTTCAGAGTGGAAATCTTGAAAACTATCCACTGTTGCATTTCCAAAAAATGCTAAAATATTGCTGCTACGCATGTGTGTTGACAAGGTTCTATCACAGCACCATCTAGCAGCCTGGCATGCATATGTAATCCAATACCACACACTCTTGCGTCGCCGTATGCACAAACATTTCTACATGACAATGCTCATGTAAATGCAAATAAAAAGGTTAAGACGAGACGCCAGTTTTGTGTCTTCTCTTCTGATCATTTCTGTATAAACATAGTCCGAGGGTATTACCTACTACCCATAGACTGTGAAGCTACTAAACTCTGCCCCTCCCTCCCCATTCATGACAGTAATTACACCCACCAACTAATAATAACTGAACTGGTTGCATTGTTGTAATATGTCACATCTCCCTCCCAGTGAATGACGACCATTTGATGTGACTGATTATTATTGCACTTTACATTAACGTATGTCAAGTTTCTGTGGTACATTATCCATACTGGTTAATGTATACATTTTATGGGTATTTATTAAAAAAAAAATTAATTATTACCTCTGCCAAGAAGGTTATGTTTTTGGCAGAGTTTGTTTGTTTGTTTGTCTGTTAGTTAAGCAAGATAACTAAAAAGATTATGGAAGGATCTTGATGAAATTTACAGGCTAGGCTGATAGAATTATTAGATTTTGGGGGTGATCCTGGGAGGAGGGGGGGGGTCAAGTTAACTCCAAACATATGGATGGATTTAGATTAAACTTTTAGGAGCTGTTGGGAATGTCACAAGGAACAAATGATTTATTTTTGGTGGTGATCTGGAAGATGTCCTGGATTCCGGATCACTTTGAAATGTATTCTCCATTTACTGCAATGTCAAATTTCAACACATCCTGAAAGTTACATCATAATCCGTCCATACGTTTTTGAGTTATCTTGACCCAGGGTGCTATTCTAGTTTTTATTGTTTTTATATATGGATGCCCCAATGAAGTTTCGTTGTTTTTTTATGACAATGACAATAAATATTCTGAATCTAGAAGTCACTAGAGGCGATACCCAGAGACTCACCACCATAATAAAATATTACACAATGTCACAGTGTTACATGTCAGAAAGTTTGTCTACAAGAAGAATCTGTACTGATGTGCCTTAATCATACAATGCAACACTTAAGGGTAATAGCATGGCTAGGTACAAATGGCATCTAAAAATAAACACAAAATGATAGAAAAAGGTCACACATAATAGATATGAATCAAGTACATTGAGTAAGACATTCTATCAGCGACTGGTGGTCACATCCTGTTAATGGGGAGAGAAAAAAATATTACTACTGTTATAATTTCATATTGTTAAATCTTTCAAATATGTAACAAAAAAAAAAGAAAAAAAAAAAATATATATATATATATATATATATATATATATATATATATATATATATATATAAAATAAAATAAAAACATTACATTTGCATGGACTGACTTCATACTTATATGTAAGCCTAAAAAGTGGGTACTTGTTTATTATCCTGTTTTTAATATCATAGTATGTAAATGACATTGATCAATAGATTTTTGGGTTGTAGTCTATTTTAGTCCATTTTACACTGAATATGTCAAAAACACATGAAAGAAAATAACTTTATTGATTTAAATTGAGTAAAATAAAATCACTCCATCTGCAAAGACACACTTATCACATTTCTATTGTTTTCAATGGTCTTTCAACTGTACCCCTTCAGTACTAATTAAGGCATACCCAATATTTGTAAAAATAAATAAATAAAATAAAAAAATATTAAATAGAAAAAGGTCACACATAATAGATATGAATCAAGTACATTGAGTTAGACATTCTATCAGCCACTGGTGGCCATATCCTGTTAATGGGGAGAGAAAAAAAAAAAAACGTAGACCTTAGACAGAAGGTTTTCAAAATAACATAGACGGGCTAAATAAACCTTCAAAAAAAAAAGAAGAAGAAAAAAAAAATCATGAATTAATTTTAAGAAACCATGTAATCTTTCATTGGGGAGGGTGTTAAAAATCTATCTACTCCAGAAGTGAACATTTGGTGAGGAATCTTTGATCTACTGAGAAATGCACTTTGGAGCGGTGAAAAAAAGCTTCCTGCGATGTTCAGAATGTTACACAGAGGGATGAAAAGTCCCTGGAGGGAAGGCCTGAGAGCGAAACACCAGGGTCTCTTTAAATGTCTATTTAAAATAGACCACTAATTTCCTTGGCTGGAAGCTTTCAAAATCTGGAAGTTACTGTAGTTTACTTCCAGAAGCAGTGGAGATCTGTCCTTGTATGAGAACAGCACTTAAAGGAGAAAAAGAACTATTTATTTTGTTCAAGGTAAAATGCTGATATGCAGCCTGTGAAGATCCTTGTCTAAGACTCTGTTAGTCTGTTGCATGTAAACGTGGATCTGATCAGGTCTACAACCACCTGCCAATCATCTCCAGTGCCTAAATCTCTTTTTTATTTATGAAAAATATTTGGCAACTCATATTTGTCAAAGAAAACATGGTGCATATAATATATGTTTGTTTTGGTGCTCTGTGATAAATCTCTCTATGTCACTCCAAGGAAAGGTAAGAGAGAAGAAACCTGACCTGAGAAGATATACAATATCTTATTTTCTGATATCCACTCACGTCTTCTTGACTCGACAAACTAAGGACAAACACTACAAGAAGCCGCCTGTGCCTCAGTTGGTTGAGCAGGCCGTCCACTGACTGGACAGTTGGTGGTTCAAATCCTGGCCCCCGCTAACTACATGTCAAAGTGTCCTGGGGCAACACACTGAACCATGACTTGCTCCCAGTAGGTCTGGCAGAACCTGCTGGCAGAACCTGCTGAATGTGAGGCCTATATAAAGCGCTTTGAGCACCTTGAAAGTGGAAAAGTGAAATTTAAGTGCAGTCCATAACAGTTATATTTTAATAATAAAAAAGATATGTGATGAGAGCACATCAATAATCAAATCCAAGATTAATTATTGTGATCATCTACCAAATCAACATTTTGTCACTCTTAGACCCAAATAAAAGTCTATATATGATTCTCTATCAGTGCTCAATAGTAAACTTTATATATATATATATATATATATATATATATATATATATATATATATATATATATATATACATATACACCTGGACAGTGTCTCCTTCAGACGCAAGTCCTCTACCAGAGGCCTGGGAGCCTGAGGGTTCTGCGCAGGATCTTAGCTGTTCCTAGCAATGCGCTCTTTTGTACAGAGATCTGTGATGTTGTTCCTGGTATCTGCTGGAGCCATTCTCCCAGCTTGTGAGTCTTCATCCAGTCACTATCACCATAGCGATTGGATAGTTTAGTGGTCTACACCACTGACTTTGGTGCAGATGGTTGCCTGTTTGTATCCCAGTTGTGCCCTTAGGCAGGCCCCTTTAAGCTATACATGCCTATACTTCACGATGAGCGATACTATAAATAGTAATACCGGCTCAGAAAGGCATATTTTTTTTTAAAAATTCTCAAAATTGTGAGCCAACTTTGTAGATAATGTCCCAGTGAAGCCACACACATATGAAATTTGAAATTAATCTGACAAGTCATTTCATCAGAAAGCGGCCTTCACAATATTCTGTGGCCTATCAACCTATAAATGAAGATAATTCGATGTATTTTAATGTGTCTTAATTTAAGGGGTGTCTTCAAGGTCATGCCACCATTAGACAGTAGTTATATGGTGTAGGTACACGTTTGACAGGAATAAAGGAGAATGTCACCAAACCTGAGACACCACATAGAGGGATTCCACACCAGCAGAAAAGGCATCGAGGTAAACAGATAAATGTACACAGTGACCCCTGTTATCTGTTAGTGTCTTTATCAAAGGTAAAAGGCAGGCAGCAATGGAAGAGAAATAGTTTTATGATGCCTAGAAAACCTCTATCATCCATCGTCTTCATATGATATTCAGATCCGTTTCCAGATGTGAAAGGTGAGTTTTGTGGGAAAAGGCAATGTGACATTTCTGTGAAGAAAAGACAGCATTTGCGGTGTTTGATGACATGGTTTATGGCCTTCATATGAAGTGAGATTATTTTAAGGTCACATGAGCATGTATGCTTTTCCTTTTTTTACATTTCATTGTATTACATGCAAAATGACACAATGACTGGTTACTTTGAAGGGTTTTTGCTCAAGCTGTAAAATATTTGATATACATGTAGATACTATGCAAGATATAAGATGATATTTATAAAAACAGGTATTTGTAGGGCTACAACATGTCATTAAAAACTATACTGACTAATTTTAAATAGTATTGGGTAATTTTGTCCAATTTCAACATACTAAGGGAAAACCAACAGTGTGATTATTTTACAGTGATATCTGTATGACACATCTGTATGACGGGATTATGGTTCCCACCAATTGTGTAATTTGAACAAGCTTCTAATAGTTTAGGTACATTCCACTGTGTTCCTGATGTACGATACCTCAAATGACTTAAGAATCAAAAGGCTTGATATTTTGATTTGTAAATTGATTTTTAGAGTGGAAAATTTGGAATCAGAGATATCGATATTTTAGTATCAATCGTCACATCACTAGTAAAAAACCTTGTTTACTAAAAGTCCATGACTTCATGAACATCAGTATTGTGACATACACACTAACCTAGAGTTAAAGGTTGGGTAGGAGATCTTGGAAATCTTTTGAAAGTTGTCAGCCCACCCCAAGTATTCAATGTCAATTATCATCCTAAATAACAAAACAATAAGTAACATTTGTCAGTTTTTGTCACATGAAGCTAAGCTAACAAAACATTTAGAAGCATGCAATAAACACCATGGGAAAACTAAGGGATAAGGACAATAGTTTATGGTGTTGCACCAGCAGTTTACACACAGTGTTGGTAACTTAGCAAAACCTGCTGGAACATTATGTTTGATCAATATCGGACATTTTCTCACTGACCAGGTGAATATGATACCCATAACCGATTAGTATGTCCAAATATTATATAATCATGACAGTATGATCTTACTGTAAGATGATACCTATTCGATACATATACCTATCGAATAGAAACATGGTCACCTTAGCATCAGTTTTGAGCCCCTTTTCCTTCTTCAGTTGACGCCAGCGCTGGAAAGCCGCAGTGATTACTACCCTTGTCCTGTTCCATTCTTCGGTCAGCTTCCTCATGGCCGTAGCTTTTTCAAGCACAGATTTACCTGCTGTCAGTTGACATCTTTTCCACCATAGCTGTTTATATGAACATGCAAAAGGGGGAGGGTTTGGGGGGGGTATGGGTGGACTGATATTTGATGGATGTATCAGGAAATCAATTATTGTAAAGATGATCAGTACAATGATTGGTCAGAGTTTTCCTCTTGTTCCACCCTCTAGACTGGGGACTAAAACATTTCATTGTATTTCAGTGCGCGCTACGGGATCGTGAAGGTAAAAAATATTCCAAAAAAAGATCGCCCACCGCAAAAGCCTTAAATAACATAGACCAGTTGATTTTACAAAGTACATGTGCTGTATAGCTATGTAGTTTTTATTATTTCCTAGTTCATAAAAGTGCTAGTTTCACTTTTACCTTTACTTTTCATTAACTGTAATGATGTAATAACTGTGATGTCTGTTTGAGGACTGATCGTCATTTGATAGTGTCCAGGTTCACACAAAAGGAGGTTTAATAAAAGCTTGCGTTTTTTTTCTTTTGCCCCAGGGCACCCAAAAGGGTAATTCTGCCCATGAATGGAACCACCTGTATGCTGCAAAATGTTATTACCATATTAATTAGAGCAGATCCTATAAACATAGCCCCCTCCTCTCATTATTCCCCCACAGTTGAATGGGACTAACATTACCTGCGCTCTAGAAGCACTGACAGCCTTTTCAGATGTGGTGTTATTTTCTGACAGCGATTCCTCCTCTGCCCCTCCTTTAATGTGAATAAGCTAGTGAAGTGGAACATGCTATTTTGGTCTTGCTCACGGAATTTGTTTGCACAGCAAATCAATGGCCACACATCCAAACAAACATGATCGTTAAGCAAATATTTGAGCATACAGAAAGACTGTACGTAGGTCTGCAGCTCTGTGCATACAATCCCTAAAACCCAGGAATAATTAGCTTACTTTGCTGTTTGCCTTTTGATTTATCGCAAGCCCAAAAGTACCACCTGTCACATCAGTTGAGGGATGAAATGCTTTGAAGCCGCAAATCCTTGTCTGTGATTTAAATAAGAGATATCATTTCATTTACTTGAATCCTGCACCCTTGAATCATGGGGGAACCACTGGTGGGTCTATATCTTAAGACTTTTGTAGTTGGGCGTTCGTCTTAAATATTTAAATTGGAAAATTTGATAAAACCACACCGCCAAAACATCTTACGTCTTGTGTTTTAATAATGCACCTTTCAAGGCAAAACTACTGTAAAGGATGGAAGAAAACCTGGCTCGATTCCCACACCAGACCTTTATGTGTCTCCAGGTACTCCGGTTTCCTCCCACCATCCAAACACATGCACTGATAGGTTAATTAGTTAATCTAAATTGTCCATAGGTGTGAATGTGAGAGTGATTGTTTGTCTATGTATGTTCAGCCCTGAGATGAACTGAAGACTCATACAGGGTGTACCCCGCCTTCACCCATTGTAGCTGGATTAGGCCCCCGGTGACCCTAGTGAGAATAAAGTGGGTTCAGCCAATGAGACGAGTCCTAAATTGGAAGATTATTGTGATCTTCAAATATTAATAAAATAAATATACTTTATTGTTTTGTCACTTAAAATAAACGTCATACTCATGGAAGTCGGTATACCCACCAAAATGTCCATTTGTCGCAACTTTCAACCCCAGTAAGGCCAAGTATGTTGATGCAAGAAAAGAAAACTATCTGAAGACCTGAAAGCACCATGTATGGGCCCAGACTGTGGGAATAGAAATGTTATATATTCATATATATATATATATATATATATATATATATATATATATATATATATATATATATATATATCTACAGAAAAAAGTTTGCATTGGATGTTCTGACCCCCATTGGATGTTCTGACCCTCATGGCCTTTTCTATTTCCCTGTTGGGGGGGTCACCTGGGTCATACACATGGTGTTCATCATGAAATGGCAGTTTTTCACAGATTTTATCTGCCAGCATGTGACGGCACAGTACGGCAGTGTGCCTGGGACTGGGGTTCACTTCTCTCTGAGCGCATGAGACCCATCTCCGGATGGGGCCATGTTTGAAAGGAGGATACCAGGGGTTGAGCCGGTGGGAGTCAGGGCGGGGCCCTTTCCCTTCACTCCCCGTGAGGCAGAAGGTGGCTCATGGGTCCGGCTGCGAGCTTTACATATATATATATATATATATATATATATATATATATATATATATATATATATATATATATATATATATATATATATATATATATATATATATATATATATATATATATATATATATATATATATATATATATATATATATATATATAAAAGCACAACAGCAGATAGTTTTCCACATCTTCAGATTTTTGCATTTTCAAACCATAAAAACGTATTTGTTGTGTAAACAAAAGACACTTCTGATAAAATATTTTGTCGTTTTTAGCTTCAATCACCCTCAGGTAAACAACAATGTATGTTTATTTACAATACAGTGTAGTGAAGTATCACATGAACAAACACAAATTAATCTTAGCAAAACAAAAGTCTCTGTTTTGAATGTCCGGGGTCGTCAGAAGTTTATGATGTAAAATGGGGTCACAAGCCAAAAACAGGTTGGGAACCACTGTCCTAAAGGTAAAGAAATTTCAGGGTGAATTTAAAACCCAAATCCTGAGTGTAAGAGGTGAAAGATTTAGACATGTTCAGCCCACTTCTTCACTCAGTTCATTCTCGGGTCAGCTGCTGATTGTCACTATTCAGCATTCATGATGCTTTTGGTGATTGGTGCTAAGTGCCCCAGGATCATGATAGCAGGCGGCATCTGGCGAATGTGCTCACAGTCTTCTAGATTGGCTCCTACTGTGAGTGGGCTTGAGCGTGTACAGGCCTGGGATTGATTACAATTGTTAATCAAGAATCAGTTCGATACACTTAAAAAAAAGTACTTATTAGGAGTGGTGATGCTTCATCAACTGCTGGACTTCATCCACTGGAGAGTAGCTGATCACTCTAAATAAGTTGTGAGTAACTATAGCAATGATATCACACATGATGTTGAAGACAAGGTGAAGCAGAACAGCTCCACTCAGAACTTTAATAAATACTGTATCTCACCAGGCTCAGCACTGTAATTCTTTAAGATTATTATTGTTTAATTATTTGTTTATTCCACATACTGTTGTCTAAGCACATCTATACTAGTGTCATGAACACATTTAAACAACCAGAATTTTGGAGTTCTGCCCCAAAATAGGTAATCTATGTGTATGTGTGTTTGTATATATAAATATATGTATATTTTTGTACAATATATACATTGTTAACATGGCACAGACTACTTAATATTCGCTATTACATATGCTTATAACATGCTTATAACAGACAAAAACAAACTGGATTATCCTCATAACAATATTCAAATGAACTAAAAATTAAAACAAAGCTCCAATTGAGTCTTTAGTGTTTTGTAGGACAAGGCAACATTGAAAATTCAATGAAAGTATTGTTTCTACTGTTCATTTCTAATATTTAAATATCCTAAAAAAATTTTGTCTTTGTTGTAATGGAATATTCATATTTCGCTTATCAGTTGCAGTGTAAAAGTATACGATGTAGTACTTATTTACGATGGGAGAAAATTAATATAGTGTAGAATTATACTTGACTTTTTGTTGGTTTGGCCTTCTGACACAACTACACTTCCTCATGTGGCTCTTTTGTAGAATTAATTGCTCACCCCTGATTTAGAAGTTTGATAGTCTCAAAGTGTTTTCCATACGGTCAGAGGTCAAAGGGCATTCAGACATGCCCATTTACACATATCCCCACAGAGATCAGCTAGAAACACAAAACAATGACTAGGTTAATTTATGTGTTTAAAACGTTATTTCAAGTTATTGTGATTTATAAAACCTAAAAAAGTTTGCTTAAGGAGCGCTACCTGGACTCAAAATAAGTAATAAAAATTAGAGGTGCTCTATTGGATAGGAGAAAACAGCATAAAACAAAGAAAAATTCCAAGGCACCCTCTTAAAAGTGATGGATAAAAAGCCTTTATTAAACTGGCTTGGTTAAAAAAAAACTATAAAATCATCACATATAAAAACCCCAACGCGTTTCGGCACAAATGGCCTTCATCAGGGAGTAACAATAATAACAATCATTATTGTGATTTATGTTTTAGCTTTGAGAGTCTCACAGTTGACACAGATCTGAGTTTGTATCAAAGAGATGGAATGGAGTTTATGTTTAAAGTTAGCATTAGCTGCTAACAAAGACAAAGTGATTAAGAAGGTAGAGCAGCTGCGCAAGGAGGTAGAGATGAAAAAGAAAATACAGCAATAGGAGGTAGAGATGAAACCATTATACTGCATCAGAAAGATCTAATAGAAACAACATGAGCACTTGTGTTCACTTTTCAATCTGATAGAAAAAGTGGATAAACAGTTCTGAGATAAAAAGAAAAACAGTAATAGTTCAGGTTCAGAATGAAGTAATATAATTCAGATACTCCCAGTGTGTAAGAGTGTTTATATCCTGCTGTGTCCTTGGTTCGGGCTCTTCTTACACTTATCTACAAGTGTATTTGTCTGAGTAGATACAGGTGTTTCCCAACAGGTTTCAACCTTTTGTAGAAAAGTAGGTTTTCAATTCAATTAAATTTTTTTTAAAATTTTATTTACAAAAAATCTGTTAAAACCATTCACCACATCCTTCATATTGTTAATGCTCTTGTCATTTTCCATATAGTAGTAATAGTAGTTTGTAGTTTGGGATCTGTTTTTCACAATGCTGTTCCATATGTCTTTAGTAATGTTTCTATTTTTCTCCAGTAGCTTATTATAATATTCTCTCTTAGTTGTCCTCATAATATTAGTTTCTTTTTATTTTTATTTTTTCTACATTTCCTCTGCCTCTTTAGTTCGATGTTTTAAGAATTGCCTGAACTGTATAATGTGTTTTTCTTTTTACAGGCATTTTGTTTCTCCTTTGTGACCCATGGATTAATTGTATGCTTATGTATAATGCAGTATTTTTAATAGGGCAATATTTATTATATAAAACATTACCAGTTCAATACAGGTTTGAACTGGTAATGCCAGGTAATGCACATTTCATTTACCACAGCAGGCAGCCTCTTTGTGATTTTGTTGCATTCAAATGCTGCTTGTAAATCTCGACTCCTTATGACAAGATGACATACGTAGGTTATTTTAAACCTTGATTAGAACATAGGTCAGCAACCTTTACTATCTGAAGAGCTGTTTTACAACAGAAATATTAATGCTGTGGCTCTAGCATGATTGGTTTAGTGTGATGCTACTTCATTATGACTGTGAATGAATGCGCATTGGGCATTTTTCATATTTTTATTGATGGAAGGGTTATTTTGTGATCTATACTCTATCTATATTTATCACTTGGCCCTAGCAGAAAGGAAAATATGCAATATTTTGAAATGTACTGTATACTTATGCATGTCATCACTGAGGTACCCCATTAGAAGTTAGAATGACTGACTTTAAATATAAGTTATTTTTAGTCATTTTGTTTTTCCACTGCAGTTCTTGCATCTTATGGCACATGACACAAGACACTCCTATACACTGGTTTAGGAAACAACTTGTTTCAATAAACAAAACTTGAGTGTCTGACCTTTATTTAATTAGTACCTGATAGTAAGTGGCTCCCCCTGAGCCTTCATGAATGTTTAATCAAAATACTGTCTTCCCTTCTGTTTCTCAACAACCCGCCTCCTCTCTCGCTCACCCTGTCTGTCTCTGCACACTAATGCAAACCTCTGCATCGCCTAATGTGCGTACACTAACTGTCTGGTGCTTTGCATTGTCAAGCAGGTTTGGACAACCTGCAGAAACTGTAACAAGTAGGGGATGCCGCTGGCAAGGCCTGGTGAGACAATTACAGGTTTTACCAAGTTTCTCTCCTGTTTATGAGCCGTACAGTCAGTGGACACATTTGGCTGCTGTGCCTGTAGGAGGCATCCATAAACATGACGCATGACACAGCACACAAACAATAAGCAACAGGGAAAATGACAGCACTGGGAATATATGTGTTGTGCTCTGCATGTCATATGTGTGTGTGTGTGTGTGTGTGTGTGTGTGTGTGTGTATATATATAGGTATATATCATTGTTTATTCTGTTTTATCAATCTCTCTCACTATAGATTGAGTCTTGGGATGTTGCAATAATTACAGCAGGTGACTGGTGAGGAATGTTTTTGTATGTTAAAGAAAAACTTTTGTGAATCTTGATGTACACTTGTGATTTGCTGCATATATTCACAGCATGTATAGCTGTGTGAATTCAGTTCAGTTATTTTTATTTGAGCAGTTCATCTTAAAAATAAATAAATTATAGAACAAAAGAAACAACGGACCAAATAAGGATGTCAGAGTCACCAATCAAAAGGAGTAGGTTGAAGTATTCATCACCAATTCATCATCAATTCTGTCTCAAATGCAAACTATCCCTGGCTTCTAATAGAGAGTTTTAATAAAGGATGTCTGGGAGGACTGGTGATGGTCACACACATGCACTAAATATTAAAATATTTGGCTGCAAGACTAAAATATGCATTGATCTCAAACAATGTTGACTCCCCCTCTGTGGTGTTCAACAATGAGAACAAATGCAGACAGAAAAAAAAAAAGTATTCATCACCAATTCATCATCAATTCTGTATCAAATGCAATCTATCAAAGCAGATTTTAGTCAAAATTTCTTGTAAAATTAGTTTAAGCAAAAAAAAAAAAGGAATTCCATGTGTTTGTCATCTAATCCATCTTTTCTTCAGTGCAGCACTATGAAATGCCCCATTGACAATTTTAATTATTCTCCTACAATGAATGATTTTATTTACCCAGTAAAAGCTTTAGCACCTCCCACCATCCAAACACTGATAGGTTAATTGGTTAATCTATATTGTCCATAGGTGTGAATGTGAGAGTGATTGTTTGTCTATATATGTTCAACCCTGAGATGAACTGGAGACTCATACAGGGTGTACCCCCCCCTTCACCCATTGTAGCTGGATTAGGCCCCCAGTGACCCCTGTGACCCTTGTGAGGATAAAGCAGGTTTAGATGACGAGAGAGAGGGTTCTAAATTGCTTAATACTTGTCTTGGTTCATTACTGTTTTACTATATCGGTCTGTTTGACCACTCACAGACATGTGAGTGGTGTCCACCCCCCTCCACAAAAAAAAAATAAAAAATTAGTAGAAACCATTAGTTCCAGCTCTCTGTTCACTAAAAAAACCTGACAATAACGTCCCATGTTCCAAAAATATTCAATATTTCAAATCTATGTAAGTTCAGAATGAAAATCAACACTCCTATTCACACGCAGCTGCTAATTAATAGTTAATAATTACATAGTTTTGCACCAGTGGCTTGTTCACCTGTATGAGAACACAATCTCTCACTGAGTTGCACATTGTGATACATGCCCAAAGAATGCTCCTTAAACCTAAATAATTCTGCCAATTTTATACACAGCTGCATGAATATAAATATAGTAATTTTTGTTTTGAAATGCTCAAAGTAGCACTAGATCTCAGTTGTGCTTTTTATTGATAGGTGGAAGGTGACAGCGATGCTCTCATAAGTACCTCCACTGTGAAATTTCTTCCACTTTGTAAACAGGTTATTGTTAGGCTACATAATATCCTTTAAAAACGGCAATTTTCAGTGACATAATAGGCAGCACTACAGATCTGTCTTCATATGAGTGGGTAATAACTTCAACCCTCCCTTTCTCTCTGCCTCCTTCTTATTAACAGCACTTTTTGACAGGTCAGTGCAGGTTTCGTGGCCATATATTAAAACACCTGCTGATATTTGCTCTTAAAGATGAATATTTTAGCTACTCAGGCGGTGAATGTAGATGCTAAACAGAAGAATTCTAGTCTTCCCACTGTCCAGACTGACTGGGCTGTATATGATGGAATGTGCAGGATCTAAAAAAGAAAACAATTGTGGAACAGTTATGTACTGTAATATTATTAAGTGGAAGTACTCAAGTTTTCAAAAATTTTTGTACTTACTCTACGTATTCCATGTACAAATACTTAATAAAATACTACTTAAGTATTAAAAGTACAAGTACTGTGTATGTTGAAGAAAGCAGTCAAAAGTTTGAATACCATATTGTTTATTATGTTAAACATTAAGAAAAAAAACAACTAGTATGTGTCCTACTGGGGGTATTCTAAATATGTATTTGTCCAAATGACCAAACATCTAGCCCCTATTTTGTGCCAATCTCAAGTTTCTATCATTCATGAATTAGAGACAATAATGTGATTTTGACCTTTCCTTGATGTTTTGCAATATTGATAATTTTCTTATATGTGTGCATATATATATATATATATATATATATATATATATATATATATATATATATATATATACACACACAAATTACTCATTTAAAAAGTACACAAAAACTCTATTTGACAGTTTCAGAGATGTGATTGCAGAAGGATAAAAACAGTTTTTAATTCTGTTTGTTGTTTTCATTGCTCTAAACTTCCTTCCAGTTGGTAAACGTTGGAAGACAGAGTGAGCAGAATGGAATAAAAAAAAAAAAAAGTTTTAACCTAAACATCGGCTCAATGTATTGGCCCATATTTTTTTTCTACGCTATAGAGTCATTTACATCCATTCGTTCATTATCATTCCCCCCTCCCCCGTCCCCCTAAAAACACTGTACAAATACATGAGCCTTAAAAGTCAAGATCCACAAACAGTTCGGTTCGTGTTCCAGTTCGAATTCTGCGATATGACTTGTTGGGAAGAAAAGTGGAGTTAGTGGTGTAAAGACTGAACCTAGGATGTTCACCTGTGCATGTGTTGTGTCGGTGACCTGCAGAAGTTCCCCTGGTGGTTCAGGAGCAGGTGGTTCTGCTCATATCAGTCCATGAGTCTGTGACGACCCCCCCTGTACCCCAGTTCATTCCTGTCAGACACACTGTTGTCACAGAAAATCTGAAGATGACAGCGTGTGGTGTTATATGTAAAGTCAGATATAGGAACAGGAACGGTGAAAGCACCATTCCCTGGGGGTCTGCCGTGCTGCAGACTACCACATGTGACGCAGAGTTGTGTAGGCTCACGTTCTGTGGTCTGTCAGTGAGATAGTTGGTGGTCCGTGCAGCCATGTGTTGGTCCACGTCTACCACTATCTTCCCCCACAGCAGCGATGGCTGGATGATATTGACTGGAGGGGGTCCAGTGTGTGTGTGTGTGTGTGTGTGTGTGTGTGAAGCGCAGAGGTGATGGTGATATCAGCAGGGGTGGGGGGGGGTTCTGTCATTTTCTGGGGGATGAAAGGAAGATGGTGGTAGACGTTGACCTACACACTATTACAGTGACATATTTTCATTTTATCTTATATGTAACCAGGGACAATACTGAAGGAGTTTCTACATCTGAATAGAATGTAAAGTTAGAATAATAAAGTCAAAAAAAAAAATTAATATAAGTGATGTGAACAGGTTATTATGGTAAATGGGTTACTTCTTTAAATCTATAAAAAAAAAATTTATATAGATTTACAAATTCAAAATCTATAAATTTAAAACTGTAAATTTGTATAAAGACCTTGTTGAAATGGTAACCTGAACATGCAGAGGAAAAACAAGTCACATACAATAGTGAATATGGCCACAAAGACAATAGGACAGCCCCAAAAGCATTTAAGTGGACTGTATGAAGAAGGGATTTTAAACAAAACCAGGAAAATCATAGATGACCCATCCCACACACTACATAGTCAATTTGAGCTGCTACCCTCTATGAGGCGTTTCAGAGTGCCCTACTGCGCTGATAGGAATCCCCATCTACTCACCCCAGTCTTTACGGATCTGATTATTTATTTATGTATTTATTGTACTTATTCATGATATTTGTTACTCCTTAGCTATCTTATTCTTTTAAATCTTTGAGTGGTAATGTATATGTTTTTTTTTTTTTTTATTTAGTAGGCCTATATTATACACATTTTGTTTTTAATAATGTTTTAGCTTGCTCCTGTTTTGCTTTGAGGGCGGCACGGTGGTGCAGTGGTTAGCACTCGTGCCTCACAGCAAGAAGGATCCTGGTTCGAATCCCACACCAGACCTTTCTGTGTGGAGTTTGCATGTCCTCCCCGTGTCCACGTGAGTTTTCGCCGGGCACTCTGGTTTCCTCCCACCATCCAAAGACATGCTTAATTGGTTAATCTAAAATTGGCCATAAGTGTGAATGTGAGAGTGATTGTTTGTCTATATATGTTCAGCCCTGCGATGAACTGGCGTCTCATACAGGGTGTACCCTGCCTTCGCCCATTTTAGCTGGATTAGGCCCCCAGTGACCCCCGCGACCCTAGTGAGGATAAAGCAGGTTCAGATAATGAATGAATGAATGTTTTGCTTTGTGACTGAATGAGTTGTGCATGGTGTCTTTTGAGGTTTGATGCTGTGTATTGTGTCTTTTGTTGTTTAATGTCTAACCGCTTGTGGTGAAACTGAAGACAAATTTCCACATTGTGGACAATAAAGTATTCGTATCCTATGATATGATACAATACGATACAATATGATATGATATGATATGACACATACTTTTCGTGTATAGGCTGCAATGTATTGAAGTTTCCGATTGATCACATATTTGTTTTTAGTAATAATAATGGATTGGATTTATACAGTGCTTTACATTAGTGACCCGTTATTCATTCACTCTCACATTCTCGCTCTGATGGTGGTAAACTACATTTGTAGCTACAGTTGCCTTGAGGCAGACTGACAGAAGCGTGGCTGCCATTGTGTGCCGACGGCCCCTCTGACCACCACCAACCATTCATACACCAGTGTGAGTGGCACTGGAGACAAGGAGGGTGAAGTGTCTTGCCCAAGGACAGAGTGGGATATGAACCACGCACCCTTCGGTTATTGGACGAACCTAAGCCATGGCCACCCCAAAAAGGATATTTAAAATAGTTAATTGTTTATTATCTGTCAAACTAAAAGTTGTGTGTGAACATCTACATTGTCAGGTATTATTATTTTTTAATTTAGTTTTGTTTTTTATATTTGTATATATTGTATTGTACATATCTTATATTGTGTGAATTGGATGAACAGGGAAAACATGAAACTGAACTGCCAGCTGCGGCTTTGCGTATGGTACATCTGTAACCATAGCAACAACAGTAGCAAACCTATAACACCTTATCTAAGTTTTTTTTAACATGTCTTTTGAATGCAGAATGTCTCCCTTATCAGGATACTGTTCCTGAAAGGCCACCATAATGCTGTAAATGGACTCTGTCAGTGTTTTCTTAAGGTTTCATCACTTTTGTAAAGGGACACCAAGCAGCAGCTCCATCTCTGTGTTTGTCCTCACACATGAATCACATTTTTACTCTCGATTTCGCCATAGCATCTGAAGTCAAGTACCATAGTAAAAATGACATAAAATATGCCTCTTTGAGTATATACCTAGCCATTTTTTTTTTAACTTATCTTTACTTGTTTGCATTTACTGACAGGGAAATAGTCTCACTGTTTATACTCAGAAGATTCTCTGGTGAGGTATTTTACATACAACTGATGTACACAATTACCACCTACTGGCATTTTGAAAGTGTCTTTTTTGTGTCTTTTTTTTTGGTATTTTGTTGTGTATAGAAATACTGTGTTTTGTACTACAAAAACAGGGTTTGCTTTAGACAGTTTAAAAAACCAAGAAGGAACAGGAATTGCAAAGTAGCTTATGCTATAAATGCTTTAGTTTGTGTAGTAATCGACATAGTTGTCCCTGTATGAACAGAAAAGACCTATGTTGATGTGATTCAAAGTGGTTTATTTGAAGACCCTCCCCCCATTAAACCTTTTAAATTGAAATGTGAAGTGATGTTCTGTTGTATTGTTTTTATGTAAAACATGAGAAACTGATGTTTCTTCATTTTCAGTATCCGTCATCACTTCATGATTTGGTGTATACTGGTCACTACAGAGGACAGTTATTCTACAGCTGTTCTCTTGTATATTCATGGGTTTTGTTGTTTTAATTCCATATCAGTCAGTTTTTTTACCATTTCTGTAAATTGACTATTCTTAATACCTGATTTGCACTAGCATGTTTACTTGTAAATCAATTGCATGTTGTTATTAGACTGTAATTAAACAAAAACTACATATTTTTTTTTTCATTTCATAGTATTCTGATATTGTCTTTAAATTAAATTTTTTTTGCTTCAAAGCTTAAACACATGTTGTCCAGCTGAGTGGATATTTGTGTAACTCCATAAAAAAAATAGGTTATTTAAAAATATTTAAATCACATTATTTTTTTCATGCCTAAAGAAGAATAACACTTAGGAAAAAATGCATCAAAGGGTTAAAATAATACTGTTTGTTTTGCCTTGTATGCTTACAAATGGTGAAATTATGTTTATATATATATATATATATATATATATATATATATATATATATATATAGTTTTTAAAAAAGGATTTTCATTAGTGTTATCCAACCTGCAGGTATAAACAATGGTTGTACTGATTAATAGAGAGGTACATAAAAGTGATAAATAGGAAATAGGTTTGTCTTTTATTGGTTTTCAGTGTCAGGGCCAAGAAAAAAGCCTCATTAGCTTGTAATGATTTGTTTGTTATTATAGGAGAGTCACAGCACAGTCATTATATTTCTGTTTAACATGTCCTTATCTCTCTCAGCCTCTTATTACCCCAGACTCACCTCCGCCCACAGTGTTAAAGTAAACACACACCAGGTTGCATCACAGAAGGGATAAGTTACTCATTTGGGGGTTAAGGGAACCACACAGGACATGAATTTGCATTGTTTGTGAAGTCATTAAATTCCTTTAATTCCTAATGATTCCGGGAGCGCTCTCACTGGTCCAACGGCAGGTGTCTTCATCCCAGCGGTGCCATATGTTTTTCCTGGCACATGACTCGCCTCCTCTGGACTCTCCCAACATGCGCTCATAAACAAACCAAAAACTGGTCAAGGTCTCAGAAGAGAAGAGATATGGGAAGAGCTGCAGGACACACACACACACACACACACACACACTCACATTCACACACACACTCACATTCACACACACACACACATTCACACACACACACACTGGTTTCCATGTCTTATGAGGACCACGTTTGTAATCATCCCTAGTTAAAGTAGCCAATGGGTAAACACATTTTCTTCCTCTCCTTTCTAAAAAGTAAAAAACAAATAAATAAATCGAAAAATTTTAATATATACCTTGTCCCGTCTGAACCAGCTTTATCCTCACCAGGATCACTGGGGGCCTAATCCAGCTACAATGGGTGAAGGCGGGGTACACCCTGTATGAGGCTGAAGATATATAAACAAACAATCACTCTCACATTCACACCTATGGACAATTTATTTGTTTGGGTGGTGGGAGGAAACTGGAGTATATATATATATATATATATATATATATATATATATATATATATATAGATATAGATATAGATAGATAGATATAGATAGACAGACAGACAGACAGACAGACAGACAGACAGACAGACAGACAGACAGATAGATAGATAGATAGATAGATAGATAGATAGATAGATAGATAGATAGATAGATAGATAGATAGATAGATAGATAGATAGATAGATAGATAGATAGATAGATAGATAGATAGATAGATGTACACATGTACACATGCACCTTGCGGGATGGTTTTTAGTGTTTTAGTGTAGACGCAGTGTAGTGTAGACAGAATACCAACAGTTAGCTGAGGCTTGTCTAGGGCGCAGGTGGGTCTTGCAGTGTCCGAACATCATTAAAAGATGGATTGGGTCATAGGTGATTGAATCATTCCCTCAGGTGGCAGCGAGGGACAGTGATGGAGAGAATGCAGGAAGACTGATGGAGGGATGTGCAGCGCAGTAACAGGCTGCTGTCGGGGGCAAAGTCCTGCTGACCGCGTGGAGAAAGAACGCAGCAGAGCCTCAGCCTGGAAGCCTGCCGTAACCGCACACAGACGGGGAACTTAGAGATGGGCTCAGCAGGTAACGCACAGTGGCTGGGCAGCCAGGACCTCAGATGTGCAGACCACAGATGATGCCTGACTTGAGGAAAGTCAGTCATTATCCTCAGTTTTCAGGGCAGAACTGTTTAAAAAAAAATCCTATTAAACCAGTAGCTAGACCCCACGCACTAGTATCCATTAATAACTGTTTTTATGAAGAATACTTTTTTTCATTGGTTGCACTTTCTTAAATAGTTTAAAGCAGACCTGAACAAAGTAAGGTCACATTTGGCCTGATAGTGCACCCTGACCGGTCCCCATGAGGTCATTGGTAAATTAAAAGTCAATGCAAATAAATATTATACAGCTTTTATTTTGTAGAATCTGCTATGTTGTTTTCTCTTTTTTTTTTTTTTTTTTTTTTTTAGAAATTGCTTTCCATACATAAGATGTGAGCTAATACACACACACACACACACACACACACACACACACACACACACACACACACACACACACACACACACACAAGTAAGATTAAGCATGCATAGATTTTAACAGGTATTTTTGGGCCCCTGGACACTGGCCTGGTCCATAATATGGCCCTGAAAAGAGATCACAAGATCAACATTTATGTCTAGTCTCGTCTGTTTTTTGTCACATGATAAATGTTCGTTAACAACAATATTTAGACAAAATTGTCCTTAATGAAAGCAGCACTACTTTGTAGAAATTCACATTTTCAGCAATTAAAATTACACTGTAATTGCCTTGTCTCATTTGAATTGCACAATTATTATTACATTTACAGCAAGATCCCTGGAAATAAATGAGAAGCTGCACAATCAAATCACAATCAGAGTCTCAATGTCAACCTGCGGAATTATATAATTGCAAAACACTTCAGTTTAAATGTTAACTACACATGTATGTTGGATTCAGTGCCAATGAACTGGGAGTTATTGTATAAAAGGTGCAACATCAAAGTTGCTATATTGTCTTCTTTTTTCTTTCTTTTTTTTGAGTTTTATAAAAAGTGTGAGTTACGGGGAAAAAAAAAAAATAGACATTTGAGAAAGTTGACCAATCTGCTTGTTTCGTAAATGAAATGCACAAACAGACACAAATCACAACTGCAACATTTTCTACAGTAATCGCAATATGACTTTTTCACCAAATCATGCAGCTCTAGTTGTTGCCTTCCAAAATAACTGTTCCAAAAAGGACTAATGAGCATTTACCCAGTAAACATGCACTAACTCGGCCGTAGCTCTACATCACACAGACAAAAGCTGTTATTTCCAATTGAAATGTTGGCAGAGCATACAGTAAACTGTGCAGAGTTTCCTCCAGATTTATTTGGTCAAAACTTCACTTTGGTGCATATTGAGCTGAAATATTTTAATTAGCAGGATGACCAATTTAAACTGGAGATGTTTCATTCCATTTTTATTTATTTTTTAAATATAGCCATTGTGAATGGCTGGAAAATCAGCATTCAGTGGTACCTCTACTTACAAAATTAATTTGTTCCAGTAGTGGTTTTGAATAAATTTTTTGTAAATAGAGTCACATTTTACATGTAAAAGACCTGATTCATTCCAAGGCCCCAAATACTTAGAATTATTTAGCCAATTACCAATTTAGTATAAAATATGTGTTAAAAATAAAAGAAAATGTAGGTTTAGATTTTAGATGTAATTTATTGGTCTCAGTGGGTAAATGTGTCTTCACTGACTGAACATTAAACATTAAACTATTAAAATGAACCAGACATGTGAGTCATTTTCATACCATTGTGGTTGTTTTAATTGTAACTGTCATGTTTGGTGGGGTGTAGATCTTGAGACGATTGCCTTCGTACCAATCTTTCATTATCTACATTTACTGATGTTTTTTTAGGTAAGCTATTTCTTTTGTGTTTACATGGACATGTTAATTCTGAATAAAGGTTTCCATGGAAACGGGTGTATTCTGCTCCAGTTAATTGGGTTTTCAGAGCTGGAGGTACTGAGGGTTCTGATTGGACAGAACGGCCACTTAAAGTCTGGATGTCTAATGGAAGGAAGCGAATATGTCCACTTCCTGTTTTCTATTTGTTTCAACTATCAACATGTTAGACCAGATACTACATGTGATGTTTACATTTATTTTTGTGATAATTACAAAAGCAGCAGCTCAACTGAATCAAACATAGGAATCAAACTAATGCAATAGCACGGAATATGTGCGTCATCAACATGAAAATATATGCGTCATTGCGACGAGACCAGAATTAAAGAGGAATTAACTGTTTACATGGCAGAGGAATTATCGAATTCAGAATTAAGATTAGAAAAAAAACACTGTCTTAATTTGGAATGAAGTTGAATTCAAAATCATCATTTTCAACTGGAATTAGGTGTTTACATGGTCATCTTAAAGCGGAATCGACCTTTATTCTGAATTAAACAGGAATAAAAACTCTCATGTAAACAGGGCAACTGTTGGTGGAGTTTGCTTTCATCATATTTTTATAAGATTTCTCGCCGGCTGCTGAAAGTACTGGTAATAATTTGGTATCCTGTCTCCATATTACTATTGTAACATCACCAAGATATAGATTTACAAAGTTATAGGTAGTATTATTTCAGAAAAACAAGACTAACATGGAAAATTATGTATATTTTTAAATATCTAAAGTGCAAGTTTACTAATATTCTGCCTGTTATTAAATGTTTTGTTTATTTGTTTATTCACTCTGATCTGTAAGTTGTAAATTACATGTTTAATGACAAAACCAAGGCATAATATTGTTAAAATTGCATCTTAAATTGCATAGAAATTTCAGTTCATAATTTACAGTTTTTTTGCTTCTGGAGGAAATTTCAATGTTAACATTATGTATATATTGTATTATGTTATTATTTAACTGGTCGGGCTGAGTGCAGATCAAATTGTCCTTTCCTAATTACTATTAAATACATACCCTTTAAATTGCAGCCTTTTTTGGAATAACTGCACGTGTTGATATTGTGATTACAGTTGCAGTTTTATTTCTTATGCAACATTATTCTTAAATTACAAAGAAAGTAATATTTTTATTATGATCTGTTTTGGAAATAGTAATAAGCAATGGACATTAAGTAATGGTGTACAATTTATACTGCCATTCACATTGATTTTACAGCTTTTTACAGGTGAATATTACCCAGGTACATTATGTATAGTAGCATGTTGTTAATTAATGAATAACAATACAAGACTGTTTTTTTTTTTTTATATTACACTGGATTAATGTTTTCTATGAATCTTAAGGCTGTTCAGACCCATTAAATTCCACACAACGTGATCTTTTCATTTGTCTTTTTATCACATATAAGAGAATAAAGCGGAAATTCTGTAAAACTACTAAAAATGAATTCATGTTTAATAATTAAAAAGGCCTACAACTTTTCTAACTCTTTGCTGATTTGTTCGCAATTTCTTGCGGTATGTTTCCCACAAACTGTAGATATAGCTTGCAGTCATGAATCAACACAGAATCTGTAAAGAAGCCTTCTTCTCTTTTGTGCCAAGTGGTACTATTTAGGAATTTATGTGCAATGTATACATCACAGTCTCCAAAACATCTCACTGTTGTTTGGTGCTTGAAGCAAAAACAAACAAAATAAGCTGCTTGAGGTTCTAGTTGTGAAACTTTGGATGAAACACTCCATGGCTCACATCCCATGACTAATGTGTTCAGAGTGTGTTACTCTGCACCCTGTGAGTGACAGCCAGACAAAGTAAGAGGAAAAAACAGACAAATCAAGTGAAGCACACATCAAAGAAGAGAAAAATGAGATGACAAAAGAGGGAAAACATCCATAAAGTTGTTCTCAAACTCTTTATTGAGGTTATATTAGTGCAATCTATCAGTGATGTACTGGAAAATCCATAACCCTACAGTGGAATTTCACCCCTGTGTGCTGTTCCCCTTTATGAAGTGCAATCTCATAGCAGGACTGCATGCCTCTACGGAGCTCATTTTTCAAGCAGTGTGACGTGGAATGGCCATGTCAAAAACATAGAGGCGTTGACTGGAGGGGGACCATTCTTACGCCATTTATCCATCAGAACGTCAATGTGACACAGTTGAATCGCCCCCACACCGTTAAATAAGAATCTGTACCATCGCAAATTCAATTTGTGATTGATTAAGTGCATCTGCTTGGAGGCAAAGCCTGTTTATCACACATATTTACTGTGCAAAAAAACCCCGGATAGATTGAGATCATGGATCTGTTCTTAAACACTGTAAAGTTTAAACTTGGATAATTTTTTTCAGGAATATTTTGTGTGGGAGCCCCTATTATTATTTAAAGGAGTCAATTCAATTCAATTCAATTCAATTTTATTTATAAAGCCCTAAATCACAACAACGTCGTCTCAGAGGGCTTTACAAAAACATAATCAACTACAGAAATACATGAAAAGTCCCAGGCATCCCCTGTCCTTAGACCCTCCTTCTCGGCAAGAAAAAACTTCCAAACCCAGTGGGAAAAAGAAGAAATCTTGAGGAGAACCACATTGAAGGAGAGATCCACTCCCATGGACGGACAGGCTATAGATGAACGTCCATGTATAAATGCAGGAAGGGGGGCTGGTCCAGACAGGCAGGGGCGGTGGTCCGGGGTCACAGGTCAGCACAGGCGAGATACTCCAGATCCTGTCGTCCATGGCTCCCGTGCAGGCACTGTCAGGAGAGCCACCACTCCCCCCAGGGGGGGAGGGGGGAAAGGGGACACCAGGTGACTAGTCATGAACAGACTTAGTATGAAAGATATGTTATGAAAATTACAGAAACAGGTGTGAGGAAGAGAAGGAGAAGGAAGAACTCAGTGTCTGTACTTCCCCCAGCATTCTAACTCCTAGGGCAGCCTAGACTGAACTGTGACTCATACATCATGTATACATGATATATGAGTCACATAATTTTTAACTAACCTGACCATAGGCTTTCTCAAACAGGAATGTTTTAAGCCTAATTTTAAATGTAGAGACTGTTTCGGCATCTTTAATATTAAAGGGAAGCTGATTCCATAAGACAGGGGCCTGATAACTAAAGGCTCTAGCTCCTACTGTACTTTTAGAAACCCTAGGAACTTTCAGTAAACCTGCATTCTGAGAACGAAGGGTTCTATTGGGTTGGTACGGAACCAGATCATCTTTAAGATAAGAGGGGCCCATACCATTAATGGTTTTATATGTAAGGAGGAGGATTTTAAATTTAATTCTAGACTCAACTGGAAGCCAGTGAAGGGTTTGGAGCACAGGCGTGATGTGTTCTCTTCTATTTGATCCTGTTAATAATCTTGCTGCTGCATTTTGAACCAGTTGCAAGCTTTTTAGGGAATATTTAGGACATGCTACAAATAAGGAGTTACAATAATCTAATCGTGATGTAACAAATGCATGAATTAATTTTTCTGCAGTCGTTTTAGACAGAATATTCCTAATTTTGGCTATGTTGCGCAGGTGAAAGAAGGCTGTTCTGCAAGTTTGTTTGATATGCATTTTGAATGAAAGATCTGGATCAAATAAAACTCCTAAATTTTTAACTGTGGCACTGGGTGTTACACTTAAGTTGTCCAGAGTAACTATCTGGTTAGTTAGGGAGTCTCTCGCATCTTTAGGACCAATTATAACGACTTCAGTTTTTTCAGGGTTCAGTAAAAGATAATTGGCACTCATCCAAATTTTTATGTCTTGTACACAAGTACTTAGTTTATCTATTTGCCTGGTCTGGTCAGGTTTAATCGATAAATATAGCTGTGTGTCATCCGCGTAACAATGAAAATTAATGCCATGATTTGTAATGATGTTACCTAAAGGGAGCATATATAGTGTAAACAAAATAGGCCCAAGGACTGACCCTTGAGGAACGCCATAATTAACTCTGGAGGACTGCGATGATTGTTTGTTGATGTGAACAAATTGGTAGCGATTAGATAAATATGATTTAAACCAGCAGAGGGCTGCTCCTCTAATACCTATATCATATTCTAATCTGTGCACTAAGATACTGTGGTCGATGGTGTCAAAGGCTGCACTAAGGTCTAATAACACCAGGACCGATATTAGTCCGATGTCAGCGGCTAATAATAAGTCATTAGTAACTTTAACTAACGCCGTTTCAGTGCTATGATGGGCACGAAAGCCAGACTGAAACTGTTCAAATAAACTATTATCTTGCAGGAATTGGCACAGCTGTTTAACTATTACTCGTTCTAAAACCTTTGACAGGAAGGGCAAATTGGATATAGGCCTATAATTGGCTAAAATGTCAGGATCTAGGGTAGGCTTTTTCAGAATTGGTTTAATAACAGCATATTTAAATGACTGTGGCACATATCCAGTAATTAATGAAGTGTTAATTATATTTAGGACAGTGCCAATAATTAGGGGCAGAATCTCTTTAAAGAGTTTTGTTGGGATTGGATCTAAGAGGCAGGTGGCTGATTTGGAAGACATGATAATAGAAATGACATCAGTTTGGTCTACAGTGGTGAAATCAGTCATTCCATTGTTATTTTATTAATATTACTGTGTTCTCCATTGTTATTGAATACATTGTGTGTTGGTTCTATTTTAAAAAAGCAGTTTTTTCACAGTAGAGTTTACTGCTACTTCCTCATACATGTCCATGACGTGGTGACGAGGTGTCTCTGATTGGCTCAGAATGCGTGAAGGAACACTCCCCCCTCCCCTCTCGCTCTCTTTGTGTGTTTACCTTTACCAGAGTAACACCCAGCTAGGTTTTCAGGCTGCTGCTTGTTCTGAAAAGGTGACGGGAAAAGGTGACTTTATTTCCACAGAGAGCGCATGAACCAGTTTGAGCTGCCATTTTTTTCAAGTTTGTGCAGCAGCTACTGTGGTGCTGTCTTCTCTTGTAGATGCTAATGCTAATGTTAATTCTACTTCAGATTCGCTGTTATGGGGGATGGGCTTAACCCCACATGGGTGACACCAATATCCCCATTTTTTGAAGGTGACAAACCACTTTGATTTATTTGTAGATCATCCCTTTCTTCACTATGATACTGCACTTTAGCTTGTCTAGTATTTTAGCAATTTTATGTAAAGTGATTCTATTTGTAAAGGACTGTGTACACTACTAAACATATATTTATCCATTTGATGCATTTTTCCCAGCGTTAGCCTCAGGCTTATGTTAATCTAAATTATCCCCGCAGGTCACAATAACAAAAAACACAAAACAACCTGCAACAAAATAGATCCACAAGAAAAAGAATTCAATAAAATTAGCAATAAAAAATACACATAGTAATCAGCACAGTATTAGCATCATGAGTATGTCAGACAAATTATAACTACAGTATGCAGACACATTGAGTTCAGGTGTCAATGTTCTGCTACAAAACAATGATGACACATATTGGGATAAATATAATTTCATTGCATTGGTTGCATTTTGTTTACATTGTTATCTTGGCTTTCAAAATACCTTAGAGATGATTTTCTCTACATGGACCCCCCCCACCCCCCATGACAATGATTTTATATTTTACATGTCTAAATATCTAAAATATTTTTCCCATAAGTCTTCATACATAGGAGTTATATTACATTCCATACCGATGCTCAAATCACTAAATGAACATTTTTCTCTGATGTGGCCTCTTCTGCTTCCCTGTTGGGGCGTTATCTGTGTCCATGTACGTGTATGTTTTAATCACCGGGGTTCGGTCTTCTGGGAGTCAGGTTGTTTGTGAATCTTACAAATTACAAATGCACTAAACCTTTAGTAACAGGCACAATGTTTATAAAATAACACTTCTCTTCAGATATTTCAGCTGCTTCATATTTGTTCAGTTATCTATTCAGGTTTTTATGAGAAGGATGGTTTGTTTACATAAAGATTTAATGAAATTTGACCTTTTTTACATTACAATCTAGTTTTCATTATTAAATATACATTATTAATTGATATCTAATTATTCTGTATGTAAAACCTTGATTAAAATCCTTTTTACACCATTAAATATCTTCATTGTTATTCATCCCATGGGCCAGATTGGACCCTTTAGTGCACTGGATTTGGCCTCCGGGCCTTATGTTTGACAACTGCGTTCTAGGGAAACAAACACACAGCTTTTCTTATTCTTATATGACTGTCTACTACTGAAAACAGGCTATTTTTCAAGACACACTCTTGTCTATTTTTCCTGTTCTCATGAAACGTCATCAGTTTCGACTCAAGTACTGTCCCAATTGCAAGTTTGCATAAACCAACAATGGATATAATACCCGGATTTAATTAATTCTTGTCTCCTAGCTTAAACTAAGGATGACTTGTGTAGACTTGGCTCAATTGTAAACCCACTGACTTGACCAAGTTCAGGGTAACAATGCTCAGCTGAACCAATTACATGTAATACAGTGATATTGTGGTGATTTTCGAGGAACAGAAGAGTGAAAGTCAGGGAGGAAAGCTCACATGTACACAGCCGTTCCAATTTCAGATCGACTCGTGTTGTTGGGAAGTCTGTTTGTCTGGCACTCTTCCTACTAACACTGTACTCTGCTTCTTTGATATTGAGAAACAGCCAAACTTCTGGACATTATATTCCATTCTTGCTTGTTGATCCTCATTCTGCATTAATACACTGAAAATTACATTTTAAAATTGTTTGGCAAAGGTGTCTACATTTGATCTCTTATCTACAGGCACTTGTTTTTAATATTAAAGAGATCATATTTTACTAAATTTACTTTTTATTAGTCTTTGGTTCATTTATTTGTGTATCTGGCCCCTAATACTTCAATGTATGATTTTGAACTCTTCAGGTGCTGCAAAGCTATTTATATATTCATTTGGGCAGGGTTCCAACACGTCCTGGAAAACCTGAAAATTTAGAACATCCTTTTCCAGTTATGGAAATGATCTGGAAATTGATAAAAAAAAAAAAATGCTAAATGTCCTGGAAATAATCTTTCTTGTCCTGGGATTGTATTTCTCTGTTAGGAACTGCTTGCTGTTTGTAAGTCGAGGACAGCTAAGTTCAGTCGTGACCTCTGCTGTATAATGTGACCTCTGCTGTACACCTGCATCGATAAGCAGTTTGGTTTGGAATCTTCTCCGTCTTAACTCTTAACATAAGCTAGCTGAAAGGGCAATCTAACAAAGAAAACTCAGTCCATCAGTTCATATAAATGTACTCAGTGCATGGCTGTAAGTATGACCACAGCGGATAACTTGACTGTTTTATTTCTTAATAAAGTCCAATGTGCCCAGGGCCAATTAAATTGGTGATGCTAATTTGTGCTAGCCTAATTAATAGTCACAGAAATTAACGAAATCACAGAAACTTGTGACTAAAGAGTACAAGTTTTTGACCAAATCCTGTCATGAATTTGCTGAAAAAACTCCTGGAAATGTCCTGGAAAATGATGCCTTAGAAAGAGTGGGAGCCCTGGTATTTATATAACCCATTTTAATTCCTTCTTTATTTGTTGCGTCTATCACTAGTTACATCATGACATTTGCACATATAAGTAGTCTAATAAACATTTGTCAGAGTACAACATAGTTGTTTATCTATTGGTTGTAGTAAATACTGAAAATATGTCCAAAATGTTCACTTATTGGTTGAACGGGTTTGGGTTAAGGCAACACAGCATAGCCAACAACCTGGAGGGGGTGGAGCATGAAGTAGCTCATTTGCTCATTGAAACCGCATTACGTACAATGTACAGAAGTATTATTCATTTTTATTACTAATTCAAAACAAGGTTTTATTTTTGTGTTTTTAAGACCTGTGATGACATGTGCATCAAATTAAATGAGTTTTATAACTTGGTACCTAAGAAATCTCAAATGACACAGATGATGCCAAACTGGAGCAGGGCCAGGCATCTGTTTATAAAAACCTAATTTTGCTTTTCTTCACTTCAGCAACATACTTTTTTTTTCACAGGTATTGTCCAAATGGTGTTATTTGATTTTCTAGAGTTTTTAAACTCCTATTGCATATATTTAAAGGTGATATTTACTCAAATTTTTCTAGGCGAGGGTACAATTTCTTCATTTATTTTGTGTTCCATCTGCATTTACTCTGACACAGTGTCATCTACAATGATGCACCTCACAAGTCTTATCTTTATTTTGATAACAAGATAATTCACATAGAGCTTGTAATTACAGAGATATACTCTATTTAGTTTGGGCATGCATGTCTCAGTCTCAGAAATAAGATTCAAAATTGACCTGTGGAGTTGAATTAATGAAGAATTCAGACCCAATCATAACATTTACAGTTCATGTAGACCACAGGGAAATGTTTCAAAATTCCCAATATCATTAAAACAGGCTAAATATCACTCATTTAAATTGAAATGCCAAAACTAGAAGGTGGATATTGGCACAGATTGGTAAAGGAAGAAGACATCTGTGCTCATCTTGCTAAAGACATAACACCCCATTGTGCAATATGTTAAAATATTGGCGAAAAATGTACTGGTAGATTCTGTTTTCGAACCAAACTACAGCTTTTATGTATTATTGTTCTCATACAGCTGTAGAAAAACAGAAGTAGGATTAGCCAAATCAGTGAAAAAGTTCAAATGAAAGCATCGCCGCATCACTTTTTATGGATCTGACTCAACTTTAATCCAGACTTCTGTGTGACCTTGACAGCACCTCTTTTGAGGCTTTTCAACTGCTGGCAGACATTATATCGTCACATGGGATGCAGAACAGTGAGAGCTGTTACTAATCAGGCTTTAGAGAAAGTTACCTGCCTCTCCTACTTCATCCTTTCTTTTCGGAGTGGTGTACGTCTCCCCGGTTTCAAAGTCCCACTGTGTGCCTTCTAAACCGTAGCTCGTCTTAACAGGGATGCTGCTGCTTTGAAGCCCCCGTACAAGACAAAAAGAGCTTTCTGTAGAAATAATAGCTGTTTATATGGTGTGCGATGCGAGGAGCTGTCAGCCTCTGCCTTTAACTTGATTTGCCGGAGTGTCAGAGAAGAGTGTGGGGACTCGAGGAGGTGAATCATGGATTGTCAGAAATCAATTCTGTGGGCTGCTCTCTGGGGAGTGCTCCAGTCATCGTCAACAATAGGCAAGATGAATAAACCAAATCTCCTGGAGAGCATGTAATAATCCCCAACATAATGCTGTTGCCATATAGGATAATTCAATCTGAGTCTGAAAAAAAAAAAAAAAAGCCAACTGTTGATCAGTGCTAAATTGAATATTTCAGATGTGTGCTTTCGTGAACGCCCTTCTGCCAACCCCCCCCATTCTCGACCTCATCCGCCATCTCGTCTCTTGCCGTCCTGCCCCGATTCCAACCTGCTCCGCTCGTCAATCAGCTTTTTCAGCTCAGAGAAGCTGTTAGAAATATGTGAGGTTGAACAGCTGATGGATCACACAGTCTGTTTCATCTTTCCCTGCTTTACATTTTCTCCAGGCTCATTACTGAGCCAGTGTAGGCTCTCAGCTCCTGGTTGGCAGTGGAACTTGTTTGCCTCATATGCATTGCGCTGCACCTCTGTGTCAACAAGCTCAGCAGCTAAACACTTCAAACAATGCAAGTTTAATGAGCAACAAAGCAACAATGTACCTAAGGGTATGGCATTTTTCTCCATTCCCTTTGTCTCAACTGATGCTCTAATACTGTTCAGAGAGTTCTTATCCTCTCCTCTCACTGCTGTAATATGACATTGTGTGTCTTTGCATATTTTCTCAGAGTGATTACTTTAAAATCTACTGGCAAAGTGCCTGCTTTAATTCCGAATGCACTCTACAGAGTCAGGATATTGTCCAAAAACAAAACAAAAAGCCTCCCTGTTATTTAATTATTGTAGACAATTGTGTTACTGTCACAGAGGAGGTGTCATACTAATGCACAGTAGACTTACGACAGATCTGTTTAATATTAAAATATCCACAGTACTGTAATTGTGTATTGAGAAAGTAGCGATTGCTGTTGTGTGTGCATGGCTGTGTATACTGTGATGTCACTCCCTTTACTATATTTAGACTATAACACCTGCCTGGATACATTTTGTAATGTCACAGCATAAATTACAGAAGTTTATATATGCTACTTTATGTCCACAGTTGTGAATCAGTTACGATAACTAACCAGATAGATGCTCTAATGGTTCAGTGATAGAAGTACTACCTATCGCACACACCACGCTCTGAAAAAAAAAGGATGCATAAATCATTTCAATTTCAAACATATCCTGGGTTCAACTGAATTCAGTCCCCAGTTTCTCATGTTACTTAATTTTTCATCTGTCTCCTTCAAAATGATAGTTTTTTTTCCCCATTTCCTGAAGGCAGGAAATCAAGTACCTGTCACTATCCCATATATTTTGGTTCAAATTGCAACTATAGCAGAGGTGGGAAGTGAGTATCACCACTTTGCTACTGTACTTCAATAGATTTTTCTGGCCTCTGTAAAACAAGTCTTTTGATAACCCTTTACTCTCTGCACCTTAACAGAAAATTGTCTGTGTTTTTACTCGGTATAGTTCTATTTTTTTTAATTTTTTTTGTCAGTTTTATTTCATTTAACCCTTTGATGCGTACTGGTCACTACAGTGGACAGTTATTCTACAGCAGGGGTATCAAACTGCAGTCCTCGAGGGCCGTTGTCCTGCATGTTTTAGATGTTCCCCTCTTCCATTACACCTGGAGGCCATTGCATCATTATCAGTCTGATCAGGAGCTGATTATTAACTCCTTAAGTGTCAGTGCTGATGCATTCTGAATCGTTGATTTAGTTTAAATATTCAGAAAAATTCAACCATTTTCTTTTTAGTTTTGTGCATGGACAAGGTGCCAAAAAGCAAGAGTTTTTATTTTTATTTTATTTAAACATTTTTTTTGAAGGCTAAATTAAAATAGCTGGGACCAAATTTCAATAGTAGTTTTCTTCTTTAGTATTGTTTTTTTTAATTTTCCACATTATTTGTCATTTTGTAAATATTTATTAGTTTTTGTTGCTCATTTTGTTTATTTTTCTACATTTTGGGTTTTTTTATTGTAGTATTTTTCTTTGATTTTCTGCCATTTATGTCTTACTTTGCTCATGTTACCAATTATTACAGGAGTTAAAGCAGTGTTTCCCAACCCCGGTCCTCGAGGCACACTATCCTGCATGTTTTAGATGTTTCCCTCTTTGAACACACCTGACAGTAGTGTTGCGTGGGCTACCCGCTGGCCAGCGGATATCCGCGGGTGACCCGCGAGTCGGGCAGGCTGGGTCGCAGTATTAATACATATTGCGGATGCGGGTGGGGCGGGTCAGGGACAATCAATACCCGCAGAGGTGTGTGTGTGTGTGTGTGTGTGTGTGTGTGTGCGTGCTCGGCTCGCGCATGTGCAAGCCCGTCAGTTCCTGTTTTGAATGCTTTTTTATCCCAACTTTTTGTTATTTGTTATTAGCGCCAAATCTAGTAGTACCAATTGGACGGTACTACAACCAATCAGTGTAATCTTTAGGATGACGTAGTTAGACGCCTGAAAGTTCACAGAGGAGTCTGGAGAAAGTTACGAATGACTAAACAAAATGGTGGATTATGGAGTTTAACGACTGTTGTCGCTTCTGTAAAAAATTATTTCAAGATTGTTGACATTTTCTCACATTCTTCACTCATCTTTGATAAAAGGAAATCATCACCAGTTGTTGTTCTTCTTCTATGGTTGTTTCTGGTTGTATTTCAGAAACTGTTGATCTGGGGAGTTTGACAAACAGACGTCTCTAGGGAACATCCAGTGGGCGTTGATTCTTTGTGATTTTTTGTGAAATAATAGTTTGTTTTATTGTAAATACAGTAAAATTATATGAAAATGTTTAAATTAACAAAGAGAAAATGTGGAGTTGTGAGTATTTATAGGTTATTATTATAGTAGTATTTTACTGATCTGACCCATTTTGATCTGTATGTGGAACCTGAAATTAAATTATCAGTATATTCACTATCATTTTTGTATTTCACAAAGTTATCCCACGGGCCGGACTGCACCCTTTCGGGGGCCGGATTTGGTCCCCAGGCCACATGTTTGACACCCCTGTCCTAGAGTTTGTTTCCACTCAAAATTTGTGTCAAAGTTTTACAGTTAATCTTACATAATTCAATGTCAAAATTAACAATTTAATTTGTAAAAGTATGTAACACGATGGTGTTTTCACATTGTTGACTCACATGATTACACTTTTTATTTTTACTCCAAAGTCAGTTTAAAAATAACTCCCAAAGTGGGTGATTTTTAGAGATTTCTTGGAGCAGCTCTTCTATTTGTAATGATAAAATATGTGCATTATATACATTTGAAGGGAGAAACTTGCTCTGTCACACCACAAAATGCTTTTACTTTGAAAGAGCAAAGGTAATATAATGATAATTTCACAGTTACAATCAAGAAAGGCCTGGTTCTGCCTATGGGTTTGACTCATGGTGTCACATTAATAACAATAAACATAAAAAAAATCAAATAATCACCTGAAATTTCTAGTAATTGATAAAAAAAAAACAAAAACAAAAAAAACACGGTAATGGAAAACAGACAATCACAATCCATAAAAGACCTGACAAACTGAAGCACCGTGATATTGTTTATTTGTCAAATGTTCATTGTGGTCAGTTTGAGATGCTGCAGCTCTTTTATAATTCATAGTTTGCATTATTGTTTGTTCAGTATTAATTGTAAATAAAAGACGGACTGACTGTACATATCCTGAACAAAGAAAATAAAATGCTCATTTTGTGCAGTATTAATCTACACCTGTTATGTTTGACTCTGTCCATAATAATACACATTATATAAACTAAATGTTGTCTAAAATGAACATTTATTTTCAACATAGTAGAGCGAACTATTATAAAACGTCTCAGCTTTCAATATCTGAGGTCAAAAGAAATGTGTGATGTTCAAATGGTGTCAGGATTTAAAAAAATATTGTGAACCACTGGATTAACCTAAATAAATGATAGCACATAAAATAGAATATAATTAGTATAATGTCCGGTACTCACAATGCAACGGAGCAGGCTGGTACTAAGTTTAAATTTTACACTGCATCTGTGCAGAACTTTCCACTGACTTTCAACCCCACTGTTAGAGCTGGTTTACTCTAGAGCAGAGGTCTCAAACATGCGGCTTAGGAGCTAAATATGGCCCGCCAAAGGTTCAAATGTAGCCCCTGGGATGAATTTGCGAAGTGCAATAATTCCACAGTCAAGTCTCTAAAACTCATTTTAGTTCAGGTTCCACATACAGTCTAGTCAAATAACATAAAAACCTATAATAAAATAAAATAAAATCCATATTTTCTTCTTCGTTTCACAAAACATTTTACATTATACCAATAATGAAAACTTCAATTTTGAAAATTTTCATTTTAGTTTTTAAAAATAACATGAAAATATGGAAATATTGAACAATTAACAGCAAAATTTAACAAGAATTTTGCTTCTTTGTGTAAAAATTATATGTTGAAGCAAAACATTGTTAAAATTGCATTTATTTTCCAATGAAATGTGAGTTTTTTTTCCTGATTATTCACATTGTTTTTGTTCGTGTAAGTTGTAAAAGAAAATATTTTTCATAATTTAACGGGGGTGTTTTGCACTAAGTCAAAGACAAAACTTTGGAGTTATTATTTACATGCTGTTTACAAGACATTAACAAATAGGTAACAAATGGTTAATACATAATGAACAACCCAATTATCAAGGGGTAATAAATGGTTAATACATAGTGAATTGTGTGTAGGTATTTTAAAGTGTTACCATTTGTTTTATTGTAAATACAGTAAAATGGCATGGAAATATGAACAAAGAGAAAATATGGAGGTGTGAGTATTTATAGGTTATTATTATGATAGTTTATGATAGTAATTAACAGCAAAATTAAAAAAATTTTTTTTTGCTTTTTCATGTAAAAATGATATGTTGAAGCAAAACATTGTTAAAATGACCTTTATTTTTCTGAGGAAATCTGAGGTTTTTTTTCTGGTTATTCCCATCTTTTTTTGTTTGTGTAGGTCATAAAATAAAACATAATTTAACGGGAGTGTTTTGCACTAAATCAAAGACAAAAGTTTGGTGTTATTATTTACATGCCGTTCTGTTATTTTACTGGAAATCAAATTGGACTGAATGTGGCCCTTTGAGACTAGAAATACAATATCTAGGTTAAAATAACTATAATAATAATAATATTGACAAGCTGCATTTTTTTTTTTTTTTTTTTACCTGTGTGGTGCTTGCAAAAAAGTCTAATAAAGTAAGCGGTCACTGTGGCTTCTCAATATGAAAAAAGGATTCAAATGTAAGCAGATGGGACAGTAACACATGGAAAAGATGATGTAGTGATGTATAGAGCAGCGCATATTATGTACGACAGATGTAGCAAAGAAAAGATATAACAAGACAAAACAGACATGACGGGAAGACTCGACTGCAGAGAAAAGGTGTCATTATATATAGATGTCTGAACTTAGACATCTTATACTTAGTTTGACAACTTATAACTCAGCTTTGCAGAAAAACAGCTGCAAGAAATGTTTTTACTTTAAGGAAATTTCAGAGACAGTACTGGAGTCAGATCACTACTACTTTTTATTAAATTATTCTGATAAAATATCTTTTGAATAAGGAACAGGCATACCAGTACTTTTGTGTTTGTGACAAAATTCAAAGCAAGCACATTACTCTAGGACTTTTTTTTCTCTTCTCTTTTAATCAACATTATGAATAAAAAAGAAGCTTCAGATTTTTCAATAACAGAAGAAAAATAAATGTTATGTGAAGATTTTTTTTTTAAAGGAGTTTTATGGAGATGTTTTTCAATTGCGCAAAGCAGAATAACACATGTCTTGTTGCCTATTATTCTCAAGTACATTTTCCAGATAACTTTCTCATTTCTGTGGTAAAGAGTTCAACACCCCCCCCCTGTTTTTTTTACAAGTGGTGAAAGAACCTTGCTGAAAAGATTTGTTTTTAACAGGATTCAAAGCATTATGTTGTTCGAAAGTCAAAGAAAAGGGGTATCCTGCACACCTTTATTAAGCAAAATCTTTGGACCAGAGGACTGAAAAACATTGCTACATATCTTATATAAAAAAAAAAATTTCCAAGTTGAATGGACAATGTTGGGGATACTTATTTTTGTCTATATTTAATCCTCATGCTCCATGTTGAGCCACATTTTGTAATAAACGTCTAAAATGTACTAACATTTTCATTTCAATTTGTAATAAACTGCCACATTTTGTAATAAATGTTGCCACATTTCTATTTCCAAAATATATTTTAATTATTTTGGTGGTTTCGTATATATTTCAAATTGTCCATTTCTAATATGTCTAATTACCAGCCAATCCATAAAGCACTTGGAATGTTTCCCAAACAGCTTTTTGAGTTTTAATGCTACACCATCAAAGTGCCCTGTTGCGCTGCATTTTGTAATAAACGTCCAAATTGTAATAAGGTTTTCATTTCATTTTGTAATACATTTTGCTGTATTATGTAATAACTTATTACATTTTGAGAAGATTATTACAAAATGCACAACTTTTTTATTCTCTAGAAAATGTAATAACATGGTGCATTACGTAATAACAATTCTAAAGCACAGTTAATTGTATTTTACATTAATTTGAGCATGCATTTTAGGCTGAATTGAGGCTTAAGACGTTAAACAATGCAAATGTCTTCTGCTTGTTTACAGAGCTGCTTTGACCAGATAATTTATCCACTAACATTCATTTTAAACTAATATGAAATTGTCTCAAAGGTCTAAAAAAAACAACAAAATTTTTACTTTCAAAATATATTTGTAATTTCAAATTGTCCATTGTCCATATGTCTAATTATCAGCCAAGACATAAACCACTGGGAATGTTTCCATTGATTTTTAATGTAACACCACCAAAGCACCCTGCTGCTGCAAAATGTAAAAACTTCTGACATAATGCGGCACAATTTATTACAAAATGCAGCTTTATTAGAAAATTAAATGAGAAACTTATTAGATTTTGGACGTTTATTACACAATGTGGCTAAACACGCCCTGCTGCTGCAAAATGTAAAAATTTATTACAAAATGCATTGATGCAGCTTATTACAAAATGCAGCTTTATTACAAAATTAAATAAAAAAAGTTAGTACATTTTGGATGTTTATTATAAATTGCGGCTCAACACTCCTACACATCTTCTTAGGTGTGCACCAGCCTCCCTTATCAAGTATTACTATGTTCCCATAAAGTTCCAAAAAAATTTTGCCTTTACCCTTCCTCATCATTTGGTCAAACACATATATCGTACATTTGGGCATTTCATAAAGCAGGTTAGTGTAAAAGTGCAGCAGTTTGAGTTAAAGCTACAGCCTGAAGAGAAGAGCGCTGTCTTTCTCACTCTGATTCAAAGTCAAAACTCAAGCACTTATCACAGGGGGAAATATCAAACACCACTTTTTTTTTCTTTTTTTTTTTTTTTTTACCACGACTGCCTGGTGTGGAAGCGTTTCAAACTGTTGAGACTCGGACAAAGAAGATCCCGCTTGCTTCCCATCAGGGCTCCTTCGCTGAGCTAAAGACTCCCACATTGCTTCTGAGATTTTTCTTTTCGTCTGCCTCTCCAGCTCCCCTGTGGCTGTGCATGAGGAGTGGGTTGGGTGGTCTCACATCTGAACTAAACTAAACACAGTCAGCCTAATAGTGTTCACTCTACAATCCACATTTGGCTTTTTTTTTTTTTTTTTTCAAATTATTATTATAGATTTATCATTTGGTGTTTTATTTATTTGTCTCGCCAAAGGCTCTTGTTGACTACGGAGCCGTCAATGGCGTAGATAAGTTCATCGTGTTAGGCTTTAGGTTTGCGATACTGATATAAACTTGAAGAGGCATTTCATAAAGTTGTGAACAGCAGCTCGAGTTTGTTGCACTTCTAATATCAAAGGCCTAACCTTCGGCGACGAGGATCTCACAGAGGTTAGAACACGACGCTTGAAGCAACATCATTATCAGGTCACTGACACTGTTTCTGCCGGATGTAGTGATGTGTTATTAGCTGCAGTGTAACACAAATAAGAAACAAACATCCTCAATTGTGCAATTCACAGCTCTCAAGTCAACTAAAAGAAATTCATAAGTCCTGGATGTGTGTTTTATGCTAATATTTTCTCAGAAATCAAATAAAAAAAAAAAAAAGAAAGGAATTCATGTCTTATGATAATTGGTTAAGGGATCCGAATATTGATCTGGTGGCAAAATTAGATTTTCAATCTTTCCCAAATGAAAACCCGCTTCAAATTAAAACCTCCGCTCTCTCTCTGGCTGTACGTCTGTCAGTGTCTGTGCAGTGTGTTTCTCTCTGGACTACAGGAAAAACTGAGTTGAAATGAGAAAAAAAAAAACAACAACAACAACTAAAGAAAGAAAAAAAGAAAACCCAGACAATACTGGTATTTAGAATGATGTGCTCACGCGCTCGCCGTCACATGCACGCGGCGCTCACACTGGTACCAACGCCAGCCTTCAACAGTGCTGCGGGTGATGAATGACACTCCATTTGGGGATCAAAGCAGGTGAGTGGAGCTGGATAGCAGAAAGGTGGTTCCTTCTACTGTTACACTGCAACACAATGCGGCTCCAGTAACCCTCTGGCTCCGGCTCGGCTGCACCAGTCTTGTCATCTTCTTCACTGTTATTTATCCACAAGCTTTGTTCACTCTAACACTGTAAAATTACCGCTGCCGTTGCCTTTGTACCGTAGCATTTAAAAAGAAGTGAATATGTTCGTATGTTTTCACAGCCATTGAAATGACTATTTATTGTGTTGTTTTTGTAGGAGGCTTATTGTCCTCCTGTGCTCTTCATTGTCCCTTCATTGTAATTGCCTTGGGCAGAGAGAGAGAGAGGGGTCAAGACTATAGGAGATGGAAGGGAAGTGCTACTGCCTGCACTAGAGCTCAATAGCTCAAGCTCAGAGCAACCGTCCTCTCTTTCCCCTGTGGTTGGAGCAAAGCTGTCACATATTCAGTCTCTATGCAACACAGCTATAGTGCCTTTTATTACTTACAGCGAACACCCATGTATGCACACCGGCACATACTGTACACCTACACAAAAGCACACACAAAGAGGTAGCCGCCACAAAAGTTCTCTATCAAGTATTGATCCAGCCTCTACACTGCCTCAGTGTTGCACTTTTGTCCCTCTATTTTTCAAATGGTACAAAAGCTGAATTGTAAAGTTAAACTACTTCTTATTAAGCAACACACCACACATTTTTCTACTTTTTTCCTTTGCTCCTATACTGAACTGTTCGTCTTCTACAAAAGGTACAGCTGAGCTTTTCTGGGTTCTACAGAGCCAAGGTTGGTATAGTACTTGTCATGGAGCAGAAAGCAAACTGCTGCATCTGCCCCAAAGCACACAAAAGTACAAACACTGTTGGGCTTTGTTTGCACACACTGCTTCTTCTGGAAGAACCTGGCTATAGATTGATGTATGTGAGGAATCTCATGTTGGTTATACACAAGAAAACAGAACTGTAAAAAAAAAAAAAAGCCTAACTTTTTCTGTATTATTTGTTATTTCCCACCTATGTATAGACCCACCACACTCTTGTTCTAGTTGTAATTGTATTTTAATCATTTAAAATGAATGGAGAATTGTAAAGGGTTTGCTAGCCAAAGGCGTGTACTCTTGTACAAACATGTCTCTTTTTATTTAAAATCCACGCAGCATTCTACTACAAACAGTGAACATTTTGTAAGGACGGCTGCACATCTTTGTCCAGCCTTCATCCAATATTGATAGTCTGCTAGAATCAAATTCAATTCTGCTGGAAAATTGACAGCGCACTTAAAAATAACCTTTCACTTGCACTCATACAGTATGTGCACTGTTAATCATGGCCGCTATTACAAAATATACTTGGAAAGTAACTACCGATGAAGATATCAGCCTCTGTGCTGAAGGCAAAAACTGAGTATATAAGCTGTTTTTATTTCGAAACATATGCCCATGATGCATTGTTAAAAAGACCAGATGGATGACATTAATCTGGGAACTGGGTCTGTAGGTTTCCAGTTAAATATTTATCCTCCTTGGGGACTGGCCAAAGAGATACTCAACATATCCACACTAACAATAACGTACCATTGTTGGAGCAGCAATATAAAGCAAGTTGCTGTATCAGACAATAATAATAATAATAATAATAATGTTGTGCATTGTGGACAGAAATGGATCAATATGTGCTCTTATTCATTTAATGTCAAAGGATCATAGCTTGACATGTTCACCAAGCCACTTACTTTACATTTGGACTTATTTCTTTATTGACCAGTTTGGCTTAGAAACATCTTAAAGCTTTCACGTTTGATTTCCTCTGTCTGCATAAATACAGACTGGTGTAGGTGCATTTTGATGCCAAGTGGGAAAAAAAAAAACTACTTCACATTACTTCAGGGATCATCATTTCTTTTCCATGTATTAGGCTAGATATAACCTTCTCCTGCTCACTTGGTGAGTGTGGGAAGCTGGTGGGCGTAACATTTCATACTTGCGGTCGAATGGTTGTATGTGTGGATAAGAATATTTTGTCAACAGGTTTAGTCATGTCAAGAGGAGGCAGAAATCACTGGGTATCAATGAGTCATGTAAACAGCTTAACCTGAGTTAGACGATATTTGTATATAAAAACACGGAGGGTAAATTTATTCATATACGTTCACTATACTTGTTTAATCTTTTTTTTTTTTTTTTTAGTAATGAGTAGCTCATCTTTTTATTACTTCACATATAGGACTGTAACTTCATTAATGACAAGAGATAAGATCTAAAAACATTGTCAGTATAGGGTAGGGGTGGGTGATATGGTAAAAATATCATATCAGTTAAAATACAGAAATCAAGTCACAATATTGATTTTAAAACTGTTCTTTACACAGATCTTTGAGACTATTTTTCACATTTCTGAACAGTGCAACCAAACTGATTCCCCATGCAAAACATAGCCCTGAAAGAAAAAATAAATAAATTGCACAAAGAACCTTCCAGAACACTTTCAATTTCATTTGTGCAATTTTGCCAACATGTGCCAAGAATATGAACATACTAAAATGTGACCAACACTCTGATTAAGTGCACAGTTGAACATAAAAAAACAAACTAAAGTGCACTTGTTTTGCATAAATTTACTCCCCTACCACTGCTGCATCATCCTGTCTTTCTGCCTATGTCATTGACCAATCAGAACACTCATAAAAAACAAAAAACAAGTGCAAAAACATACCTGCCCAAGTCATTCATTTGACTTACGCAGTTTTGCCATTTGTCTTAGGCAGTTTTGCTACCAGCTGTTTGACTTAGGCAGTTTGAATGTATGCAAAATGGCAGAAAAAAAATGTAAAATGTTCTCAGAAAAACTGCCTAAGTCAAAGGCATAATCCGCCTAAGTCAATTTTATTTCATAAAACAAATAATGTTGGGTTTTGTTCTTTTTTCATACTTTTCTTCTCATCTACTTAAATGTTCTATGAAAAAAAAAAATATGGATGTGACTTTAAGAAAATGTGTTTTTCTCATTTTCCGAAAACACAAAAAAATGACGTAGGAAGCTGACGATATATTGATTGAACAGGGGCGAGATGGTGGTGCAGTGGTTAGCACTCATTCCTCACCGTAAGAAGGTCCCTGGTTAGATTCCAACACCAGACCTTTCTGTGTGGAGTTTGGATGGTCTCCCAGTTTACTCCAGGTTCTCCCACCATCCAAACACATGTACTGATAGGTTAATTAGTTAATCTAAATTGCCCATAGGTGTGATTGTTTGTCAATATATGTTCAGACCCGAGATGAACTGGAGACTCTTACAAGCTGTACCCCGCCCAGCGTTAGGCGTAGGCAGACAGGTGGTCGCCTAGGACACCAAATGTCTTAGGGACACAGAATTCCCACAAAATTAAAATATTATTATGCTTTATTACAGACTCAAGGTCCATTTCATCCTCAAAAACACAAGTAAGAACAGCACACCGCATACAGATAAAAACAGTACATATAACATACAGATTAAAAAAATATATTTGTTCAGGTTACTTGTATTTTTGAGAAATGAACATTTTAGTGTAAATACAATAAAACCACATGAATATGTTTACATTTACAAAGCAAAACATTTGGAATTGTGAGTATTTATACTTTATTAGGGAATATTTTACTGATCTGACCCAGTGGAAAATCAATGTGGAACCTGAACTAAAATGATTTATATCTTCAGTGTCATTTTTGCATTTTATAAATTCATCCCAGGGGCCAGACTGGACCCTTTGGATGGCCGGATTTAGCCCCCGGGCCACATGTTTGACACATCTGGTCCATAGTATGAAGTTATTGGTTACTTAAAAAAAGGGTTCATTGAGGTCACCCCTGATCTTCAGGTACTAAAATGTAATCAGTTCATCTTTGTGAGCATTTGTACCAAAATTTAACATTCTGTTAAGCAAAGATATTAAGCAGAACGAGGTAATATTTAACTTTGTTTCAAGATGGGTACTGCCTTTGTCACAACATCGACCAGGGGACTGGAAGTGGCCCATGGACCATTTAATTCAGCCAGCAGCGTCTTCAAAAGAAAACAAAATGACCTCAACAAATCAATAATAGGCAGCATTATTATGTTAATGACTCTCAAAGGGAGTGTGTCCAGCTGAGGGCCCTGTCTAGATTTAGAGTAGATTACAAAAAGGCCCAGGGTTGAGTCTCGCTCGCCTCAAGTGACAGGTCAATACCATTAGTGTATGTGATGACAGAATCAGAGATACAGTGAACAAACACAGACAGCGACTCTGTCATGTTTTTAGCCAAGAGTAGACGTCCAAGCATTTCACCAGAAGTGTTGGGTTGAAAGGTGAGAGCTAAACATTTTTTTAATAATACAAAAAAAGAAAAAACAAAAGCAAAAACCCTGACATTATCTTTCACCTTAACTGTATGAATAGATGTTCAATAAGTTACTTTTGAAGAGTCAGTTTGTCTCAGGAGTTTCTTGGTTCTTGAAATTAGCAACTTTAGTTTCTAAGCTAATGACTGAGGTGGAAAATAACTTAGTAAAAGTACTTCATTACTGTACTGAAGTAGATTTTTTTTTTTAGGTATCTATACTTTACTGGACTATTTATTTTTCTAGTAACTTTTTGCTTTTACTCCCTACATTTTTACATAAATATCTATACTTTATACTTTACATTCTCAGAATAGACTCATTACTTGTTAAAACTATCTATGAAAAACAAGTGGCTTTTTGCCTTTTTTATTCTTCTGTATCCACCATCTCTGTTGCTATGTTGCTCAGGTTGCTAGGCATGTTGCTTCAGAACTTCAGGATTGCTCATTAAGCTTCATGTGTTGAGTAACAGGCAATTTCATTGGTCAGTATGGAGTGAGATTGTAAACAAGTGACACAGTGCATTACCAAATTGGCGCCATTCTCTGCACCGAGCACAAAGAGAAACAGATTTTAACTGTTGGGTTTGGGTCCGGATGTGGCCGCTATTATATACAGTGCTGGGAATAACGGCGTTACTAACACAGCCACATTCCGATTAATGAAGTAATTACCTAACCTACCTTAGCCATAACTGTATCACCGTTACCGTTACTCAGGAAATAATGTTACGCATTACAATTTGATGAATTGGGGCAAAAGTGTTGCCCCGGGTACAGATAACAACTGGACTAAGCTCACATTCAGCTCATTCAATTGCATAGACGATCAATTTAATGGCACAAATGAATGAGACTATTTATCCACAGATTTTAAATGGGTGGGGGGCCAACTTCACGCAGGTGGTGTAAAACTCCACTCGCATGTATGACAACAAAATCAATAATGATTTGCTAAGAAGTTGGATAGGCGGTTCTCAACTGTCTTGTTCCCACGCACACACACAAGAGATGATGGTCAAGTTGCAAGGTCACATTTGAGTTCTGTTTGTTAAAAATAATTGCACTATTAATATGTGCTTTCCTCTTTGCTCATTTCTTTTCGAAGCAAGTTTCTGTGCCTTAATAGAAAGTATGAGATTGGGTTTGTGCGTGTTTGATCGTCGAGAAATTGACCAAATTTTCGGGGTGTAGGGCTTAGAAATCACTGACGAATCACCTATGAACCGTGGACATATCACTTACAATCACTGATGATTCACTCACATATCACGCATGTCGACGCATACAAGCAAATACGGTGCAGTACTCTACGAACATTCGACGTATGCCTGAAGCATGAGTCACTGACGCAGTGCGTTCAAACACGAACACTTTGCAAACATTCCACGTACAAGCACTTTTGTTCCGCGCATATCGACGCATGTCTGACGCATGAATCAATGATGGGGGCATCAGTGGACGGATGTTGACGTGCATGGTTTCAAACCAGTTCTGACCCATAAGTATTGATGCCCAACACATAGTCACGCATACTTGACGCATAAACTGCGCACGTCAACTCATGAATTACGCACACCGACGCACAGTTGTGGGTTGGATAACTTTTGAACTGTTCAAAACTCAAAATCACGCACAAGCCGCCTTCGACGTACATCCATTTACTATCACTGATGTTCCACGTAGGTTCCACCGACCAATTACGCATACGACACACACTCCACACAGAATCGAAAATTTGTGTGTAATTTATGCATTTTCTCTGTGGACATTGCTTTAACTCTATATTGAATCTGTTTCAGTCTCACTCCTGATCAGTGTCGCAAATTTAGTTTCTAATGCAACAGAGAAAAAGGAGCATTAAGGGCTTTTAAACAACTATCCATTAGTGACACTTTGTTGTATGAATATAGCGTGCTAAATTACTCCAATTTTATGTATCCAAGGATCTAGGTTGGGAATCTCCCAGAGGCAATCTTCAGTCTAACAGAGTGTGCTTTAACTAATGGACTACTAGTGGACTCTGGTCCGTGGTGCTTTGGTGAAGCTGAGAAAGCTCCTCCTAAAACACTGTGAGATTAACTCCAAGTGCAGGTGATAACCTCACTATCTGAGACAAGCTTCCTCACTGCTAATACCAATTACCCTCTGCCACATGCCCTCCCTCGAAGGGGACACACTTACATATATGCACATATACACACACACATAAAACTATCGCACCACCTTTGTTGACTTTTTTCAGGCCTGGATGGTTCAGGCTACGTGACCCAGGGCTTCTACCCAGGGTCTGTTTAATCCCAGAGGTTTCTCCCAAAGTGCATCAGCTCCGTTCAGTGGTGAGCAAATCATCTCTAAACAATTACCTCAAAGCCTTTCCCTATTTCCGGAGTTAAGCTTCTATTTACACATGTGCAAAGAGGGAGAGCTCAGATGCTTTCTAACACTATTCATGCCAGTGTCTGACTCCTCTTTTCATCCGAGGCAAACTACTCAAGTATCTAATTTTTGTGTGGAATGCCCAAATGAAGCTGCATGAATACAGTGCATATTTACTAATTTCTCATCATGACACTGGGTCGTGGCGGATAGCATTCATAAGCTTTTATCATGCGTTGTAACACGCTGCAGCAGAGGAAATATTCTGGAGAACAGAAGCAAGGAGGTGACCAGAGAAAATGAAAGATGAGCCACTCTGGCAGAGTAATTGTGCAGTGGAAAGTATCAGTAACCTAATTAACACTGCACTGCGACCTTTGCCGCATTCAGATCCTGCTCTGATATGTTTCGTGATGCGTTCTGACATCGTAGTTAAGGGAATCATTTCCTAGTGCATGGTGGTATGAGCAACGTAATTGCACTTTAGGGTTCAGAGTTATTGCATTATGTAAATGACTTCAGAGTCATGTGGAGGATAACTTAATGATGTCCCTAACTAGTTGTACCCGACAGAAAAAAGAGTTTTTTACATTTTGTTGTTCTATAATATCCCTTCCAACAGTTGGTTTTATGGTATATTTATTCTGGTTAGGATAGCCTTGCATAGCTGGACTCTACATTTACATATTTTATTAAAGCTGTGCCAGCACTGACACCATTCATTACATTTGCTACTCTTCTAATTCTACTTAGCTTGGTGGATGTTAAGCACTGAATGCAGCAAAATTGTTTTGGCAAAATTGTTTCAACACAGGGGTGAGGCATGGTATTAAAGTAACTAAGGTCCTTGAAAAAGAAAATACCACATTTAAAAGAAAAACCCACTTGTGTCTTTGTTAGAACCTTCCATTTCAGCTTGTAGATGTAGCTTGAAGGGTGTCCTTTCACATTAATGACGGGACTTTGAAACTGGTAACACACAAAAGAAGTGAGGAGAATTCCACATTAATGGGGCTGACCACATCCTCTGAGACACTCTACTTACAGGAGGGTTCGTAAATCACAAAAAAAGAGGTGATCAGGTTTAATAATGTATGCCAACTATTTAATTTATGCATTACTCTCTTCTTTTTAACTGGAGAATGGAATGTACTCTTGGAAATGTCTTTAAATCTTTTATTCAGCAGTGTTTTACAGCAAGAGAGTAGGACAGAAGTCAGGATCAGGACAACATATTTGTCATCTTCCAGTCCTCCAGGCACAGGACATGGTGATTAATGTGACTCAGGTTTGACATGGAACAATAAGAACATATGTTTTGGATTCTGTACCCAATAGAGTCATCACAAATAGACGCCACCCTCCACTTTGGAGCAATGTCAGGTAACACATTCATTGGAAATACAGGAAATACACTGGATGAAGAGTTGGATGAAATGTCACTGTCTTGTACCATAAAATATTTAATTTAATTCAAATTAATTAATTTTTTTTTCTTCAAACAGGTTAAACAAAAAAGTAAAACATACAAAGTATTTAAGTATGCAGAGATGAAAACTACACCTCTTTAGCATCCTAGATAATTATACCTTGTTCGAAAGGGTGTAGGATGAAGTTAACAAAACTTATCTAGTCCTACCCCCAGTCAGAGCATGTAAACACAACCAAAAAGAAAAGAAAGTGCATCAGAAAAAGGGAAACCTGTTCCTTGCTAGACATTCATATTTCCATTTGTTTCCTATATTCACTCAGAATGTGGTTTATAAAAACCTGTTTAAACTTTTGTACTGATTTGCAGGTTTTCAGGTCTTCACTACAGTTGTTCCACAGATTGACTCCTTTAACTGAAATACAATGCATTTTTAAATTAGTACGTACAGGAAGTTTTTTAAAGATATACATTCCCCTAAGATTTTGTTTGTTTTCCCTCACTTGAAACAAATTGGTTTTAATTTTCTTTGTCCATTATCTGAATTGGTTTGAGGTAGACCAAATCCTTAAATTTTAATGCCTTTAATTTGATGAAGAGTGGGTTTGATAGTTCTTTATAGGTGCTTTTGGTTACAATCGTTATTGCTCTTTTTTGAAGTTTGTTTGTATGTGTTCCCCCACACTTCCACACCCCACACTCCATATCACCTACAGTAGACAATCTCAATTAACCATGTTTTAAAATGTCTGCTGTCCATTATTATTCTTTTTAGGCCTGAGTGCTGACATGTAATGTCTGGCGAGGGCCTATTAAAATCACATGGTTTCATTATTGTTATTATTCTGTCGCTCATTTAATCCCAATTTTCGCCCTTTCAACATTTAATTTTTTATTTTTTTAAAGTGAATTTTATTTGACCCCACATTCAAGCGTGGCGAAAAATTTGGTCATCTATGGTGATCCCAAAAAAATCTTGTAAAATTTAAATCTATTTTGAGGATGGGAAATTTTTGTCGCTGTACAAACATGAAACTTGGTACACACATACCCTGTAGTAGGACAAGTAAAAAGTTACATTATGACCCCGCCTTAAAGCCAACAGGAAGTCAGCCATATTGGATGGAAATGTGGACCATACCACCTCTCATACTAAAAATATAATGTCCACGGGTTTACATCTGATTTACACCAAACTGGGTGAAAATAACCAACACATGTGTGGGATCAAAAGTTACTATGTCAAATGTGGATAAATTGTGGGGCGTAGCTGTGATGACCTCACAACTACATTTTTAGACACATAACAGTGCATATCTTGCACATACAGTGTCAGATTGAGTTGGACCCAAAGTAACATTTGGGCAGAATGACAACCTGAACACATTAACATGGAACTCATATCATTAAATCCCAAAATGGCTCTCTGACCCCCCCTACAGTTTTTGAATGGGGATTTTTAAATTTTTTTTCAACAAAGTCAAACGAAATTTGATACACACATCCCTCATGCCAACCTGAACCAAAAAGCCAAAGAGGACACACCCATTATTTTTAATTGTGTTGCCATGACAACAACGAAAAAAAGTGCCATAGACATGAATGGGGTTTTGGCAAAATCCCTTTGAAATTTGGCACAGATGTGCCTTATGCCAAACTGAACCAAAAAGCCAATGAGGATACACCCCTATTTACAACCTTGTTGCCATGACAATACAAATTTAGTCATAATCCCAGTTCTTATCCTTTCATTCTCCTTGCGTTTACATCCAATTTACACCAAACTGGGTGAAAATCCCCTACACACATAAGGGATCAAAAATTATCAGTTGCAGTTTTGATGAAATAATGGGCGTGGCTGTGACGAGTTCGTAATGAAGAGGATATTTTTAGATGTAGGAGTTTGTGCGTCTCACAAAATGTTGCATCGAGTGCATGATACAATGTCGTCCTGCTGTCTGGTGGTCTCGGTGGTCATGTGAGGAGGCCGTCACAAGGGGAAGTGAGGGCCTATAACACCACTTGCAGTTTTATTTATTATTATTATTATTATTATTATTATTATAGAAAGTAGAAGAACACTCAGAGAGCGCAGACCTCCACCAAGGCAGAGCAGTCCCCCCACCCTCTATCACTACCAAAATCTCATAATTTGGTCCTTGTGCCAGTATCAACATTTCCTGAAAATGTCATAAAAATCTGTACTTAACTTTTCGAATTGTCTTGCTAACAGACCGATGGACAGACAGACAAACTCAGATGAACGCATCACATCCTTGGCAGAGAAAAGTCATAAAAATAAAAAAATAAAATAAAATAATAATAATAATAATAATAATAATAATAATAATAATAATAATAATAATAATAATAATAATAATAATAATAATAATAATAATAATAATAATAATAATAACCTCTTCACTATCAGGGAGAGATGCCAGGGCACAGGTTACAGAAAAATCCAGTTAAATTTGTGACAAAGAAGACCTAAAGTGATTGATTAGACATGATTAAAGTGAGTTATTTATCAAAACCACAGTTCATGCCTTTATTTCCTAATGTGAAGTGACAAAATCCAAAATATTGTTGCCACAGAATATGGGAAACATTAGAAAATGTAATTCATTTTCCAAATTGGAGCCCAGTTTCTGTAAGAGTGGTCCAGTCATTAAGAATAAAAAGGGTCTTTGATGTTCACATGAAGCTGTGAATATATACCTTGAAAATCTACATCAACCTTATGTCATTATCATGACTTCAGTGGTCGTGACAGGTGAACCCTGTACTGCAGCCCGACCGAGGTTAGGTTGATGAACTGTGGCATTTCAGACTCAAATAAGCGGAATGCAGCATACCTTACTCATGATCTGACTCTACGGCTCTTACAGCTGCTCCGCGGTGGACCCTCAGTCTAAATTTGCATCAAAATCTTTCTGATCAGAGCAGCTGCTCTCAGCAATGGTCAATTCAAGGTTTTGTGTGTCTGCTGGGGTCCTTATGCTGGCTGGCAGATGTTCATTAGCCAGCTAGCCTTTCATCTCAGTATGGAGAACAATGGTCTGGCACTCTATCCTGCTCTTTCATGAGCTAATAAGGCATCATATCTGACCTCAAACCAGGCAATAATCCATTTCACTCTTAACACCTGGGATCAAGCTCAAGTTCAGTGCTCAATTTGCCAGAAACTTGACAAAGTTCTCCAGGCAAGATCAGCTTTGCCTCTGAAGATCGCTGTGTGTTTATCAAAAAATTATGAATGTGTGTGTGTGAGTGTGTGAGATAATGACCCCCTCCCCTCACCTGAGTTAATAATAGGTTTCTGCTATGGTACAATTTTACATATTTATTTGTTTTGCAAACTGAACACATTTTCTTTCTTTTTTTTTTTTGCCTGTTCACTTCCTCATTTAATAAAATCTATTGGGAGCAGATGGGCAGTGCATAAGACTATGGCTGTGTTCGAAAGCAAATGCTACATACTTCCATACTTCGTACTGCTTACTCAGCGATCGGACAGTAAGCAAAGCGTTTACATTTTAGCCAACTAAATGATAACCCACAATGCATTGTACTCATATCCGAACAAAAATTGACAGGGTGAAGCTGATTTCACGATTTAAATACATCAGTTAATTGATTTTATATTTAAATCAAGCAAGAAAGTGCCTGTATGTGGCATTCATTTGTCTAAATACCACCTTTTACAATTTTGTTTGGAGGACTAGCAAGCTACTAGTGAACAATACACTTCTGGTTATTTTCACAAAATAAAAAACCCTTTCCCTTTATTATATGAAAATCCACACTGATAAATCTGGGCTTTTACTTTGCAAACAAAAAGCTAATCTACATGCAAACTATTAACTTGACACCAGCGTTTACACTGATCCCATCCCGTTTATGGAATTTAGCTGGTCATGATCAGATCCATCTTTGGCAAATCATCATTGCCATCAAATCGGGCTTGTTGTCAGATGTAACTTATTGTGTTTTATATTTGTTTAAAGCATTTATTTTATATTTCAAACTGTTTAAAATCACTGTAAATACAATGACAAAATTCACTAACATTACACACCACCTAGCATGAAAACTGGAGGGAAAATCTTTTCTGGCTTTGTAAATGGACATCATAAAGCAAGAAAGTCATGTGAACTGAATAATTGAATCAAGTTTATTGAAATAAATGGACACACAATCAACTATATGTAACAAATGTATAACACATTCTTATGCAGGAGGTTGTACAATCGCATTGCATCTTGGACAATGTGAGTACGAGTAGGATGCTCATGATGTATACTTATCAGTGATGGACGGGCTGAGCCGAAGTGAGCGGTCGCCCACAGCGATCCACAGTTGCGGATCATCGAAAAATATTTTTAATGATATTCGGGTTGTGGTCAGTTGGGTCGTTTGTCGTTTGAGATAAACAATAAAATAACCTGTTAAATACGATTTATTAACTGAATTTCTGTGAAGGTGATGTACAACGTCGTGAGTACCCAATGGTACCAAGTACCCAAGAGAGAAAGTCAAGTTAGGAGAGTGGAAGGTCTGGTCACATACAAACCAAAAAAGTAAGGTTTGGGACACATTCACTGAGATTTTTAAAGATGATGAGTGACTCTCAGTGTTTTCTTGTCCATGGAAACCAGGCTCAAATGGCTCTTTGAGTGTTACAGGTTGTCGATCCCTGGTTTAGATGCTGCGCGTTGATAACTTTTGAATGATGAAGCAGAAAAAAAATATTTTCTCAACATATTAACTTACAAGCAATGACATCGGATTTTGACACAGAAATAAATGCAGGTATGTGAGTAAGATCATGTGATTTTCATAAAGACCATTGACTACTTTTTAAAAATATGGGTCGAGAAGCGGAGACGGGTCCATCCTTTTCAAATATATTTCTTGATGTCTGAGTTGTGGACAGGCTAGTTTACAAAGCTGTCGTTTAAACATCAACCCGCGCATCACTGATACTTATGTAGTAACTATGATGTGTCTGCAGTTTGGCATAAGATAAATATTTGTGAATTCTTAAATGATTATGACATCAAGTATGACATTGAACTTTACCACATCCACAGGCATGTGGTGATGATGTATTTTGACAGTTGAGTCACTTGTGGGAAGTCGTATTTATACCAAAAAAGGCTGTACTTGTAATTTTTGAACTCATCATTTTTCCTTCCGTATTCTTTCGGATAAAATCCACACAATATACTTTATACACGACTGGACTCATTTGAGAATTCACAAATATTTATTTTATGCACAACTACAAACAAACACACATGGGTATCCAATCTGTGGACACGAATAATTGACAGTTATCTTACTCCATATAGACTCATCATTTCTGCTGAATATACTATGCATCCGGGAACTCATAATTGCATAGTCAAAAAGTTTGTATAAGTAGTAAGTAAATATGCGGTTTCGAACAAAGCCTCGGCTTATTTGGTAAGTTTTCACACTAAATCAACAACAGTATATGTCAAACCACAGTAGGAAAGCTGGGGTTTTAAGCACACACACACACACACACACACCTCACTGTCCGATATTATTTCCACCGTGGCCTCTAAAACAACTTGGTGGAGCTTAGCGAACTCCAGGGTTGCAGAGTAACTGCAGTCTTCAGCCTGTCACCAGCAGGGACACATTATGTGACAATGATAGGTGGTGTGAAGCATCAACATGTCATCTTTGACTAGAGCATGAAACGTCTTGGCATGGACGCCTTGGTTCCTGCCACAGCTGCCGTGTCCTCTAGAGGGGAAGAGTAGCCGTTAGCTGGGTATGACTTGTTTACTATAGTCAATCCCAAGAATCTATCGCACTGAGTTATACACATACAGTACGTACTGCATAAGCCAGCATGAAGCCAGCCTGGAACTGAAAAGTGTTGACAGCTTCTCTTCACATAACTTCGTCCTTGCTCTGCCATTGACTTTACTTATATTTACCTTTTTCTCAATGTTATTGACTGGTTCAAGTAGGTGTAGCTGAGCAACCACATCGTCAAACCTTACAAATGACTTATTAACTACCTTTTATTTGTGCATTTATGTATTATGTATTATTATTTCATTCAGTTTAATGTTTAATTTCGCTTCCATTTCAGTGCGTAAAAAGGTCTCTTTTTAAATTGCTTTATTTTTTTTTTTATTTTCAGTGTCCTTTTTTTGTTTAGTTTAATTGAACTATGAAGAGAAAGGCATTCGTTTAGTCAATTTTAAAAAAGGTCAGTGTTTATGTTTACACTGTTTAACATGATATACACAATTCACCTTTTCATTTTTGTGCACGATAGACTGTGTTACACAACAGCAAATCTGCAACGGAAATATTAACAACTCTAAAACAAAGCTGATTTTACTTGTATTTCATGCTGAATTAATCATTGTGGTTCTTATTTCCATCTATAAAAGTATTATTTTTCTCCATAAGTTTCTTCCCAGTAGGGTCAGGCAGCGCCTGTGTCTTGGCAGCAGCCGTCTACTGGTGTATGAGTGTGTGAATGGGTTTCTGTGAAACGCTTTGTGACCCATGTCTGTGAAAAGCACTATACAAATAAAGATTACTTACTTACTTACTTACTTACTACTACTACTACTAGAATAATAACTAGAAAAGCACTCTGAGAGCACAAACCTCTGCCAAGGCAGACCGTCTCCCTTCAAATGAAGAGGATTTTATGTTTTTGCTGGAGTTTGTCTGTCTGTTTTTTCAGCAATATTACCCAAAAAGTTAGAAATGGATTTTGATAAAAATATTGAGGATGTGTTGGGAGTGTCACAAGGAACAAATGATTACATTTTGATGGTGATCAGGAAGAGATCCTAGATTCTGGATCACTTTGAATTTTTACATTGTGGTAAATGGAGAATACATTTCAAAGTGATCTAGTGATCCATGCTCTCTTCCAGATCACTACCATAATTTAATCATTTTGTTCCTTGTGTCACTCCCAACACATCCTGAAAATGTCATCCAAATCAATAATAATAATAATAATAATAATAATAATAATAATAACAATAACAATAACAATAACAATAACAATAACAATAACAATAATAATAATAATAATATGATTTTTCATTTATTTGTTTGGGTCAGAACCCCCCCCCTCCCTAATATCAGAGCAAATACATTAACAAATAAAGGTAATCCAGACAATATAGTAGTTGTAGTAATAACAAAATCATTTCAATATGTACTGCTCAGAAAGCAGTGGGAAGAAGAAAATGTGTTCTATCAAACTCTTTCTCATATGTATTTTCTTCTTCTTTTCATATTAATTAAAACAAGTCAGTCAGAGACAGTAGACCTCCGCCCAGGCTTGATATGGCGTCAAACCATGACGTGTGGGAGCCATAGGTGTTGACCCATCTGATGTCTGAAGGTGAGACAATGTGAATGAAAAAGAAAAACCACCCGATTCTATCTTGCCTGAATCCTGAGATATTATCACTGATGTGTTTTAGCTGTTGACCTTTCGTGTGACCTTCACCTTTGACCTTTAAAATCTCCAAACCAAATCTTATGGGTTCTTCCTTGACCCATTATCTATCATTCCTGAAAGTTTCATCAAAATCCACTCTGAACATTTTGCATAATCCTGCTGATAGACAAACAAAAAGACAGACAGACAGACAGACAGACCTGAATTTAATGCCTCCTTAGCGGAGGTAACAACAACAATCTAGGTATCCAGGGTGAGATTTATCAAAAACACAAACCAAAAAAAACCTCAGGTTCACAGTTTAAAGTTTGAATATCATAATAAATAAGTATTCATATGAATGTATGCTTCATAAGATAGTTACCAAATGAAGGTTTAGGTAAATATCTATGGATTGGAATTGTTATTTTGTCAAGGTTAGATTGTCGTCACTTATTACATTAATGATCATGAAACAGTCATAGATTACAGACACAAGCCTTGACCATCTGTCTGAAACAATAAATAGCTATCTGTTATGTTACTCTCCAGCATTTTATTGACCCGTACAAACACCGCCAGCCTCCTTTCTGTGCACACTTGTTTGCCCTGTTCACTTAAACTGTAAAATGTGATGTTACTTGACATAAGTGCTAGATGTTGCTTCACAACAAAATGTTACCCTGATGGTTACTACAGTACTTACTGGATCTCACCTGTAAACTCTCACAAAAACCCATAAAAAATGCATTATACAACTGTTTAATTATGTCATATGTGCACAAGCAGATTAACATTAGACACAAAATGCTTTCCACACATAGTCCAGATGCCGATGCTAATGTGTGAAGATTTTATACAAGAAGGAAAAACAAACAAAGGGATCTCAAACTCTTTTTTTTTTTCAAGGGTCACATTCAGCCTGATTTGATTTCGAGTGGGCCGGAACAGTAAAATAATAGAGTAACATATAAATAATAACTGCAAACTTTTGTCTTTTATTTAGTGCAAAACAGCCCCATTACATTATGAAAATATTGTCTTTTATAATCTATAGAAACAAAAAAGATTCTAACAACAACCCCCCCCCTCAAATTTCCTAGGAAAATTTAACAATGTTTTGCTTCAACATTCATTTTTACACAGAGGAGCAAAAAAACTTTTACAATTGTACCGAATTTTCTTTAGACATTTCATGTTGTTCATACTTGTTCAAGTATTTCCACATTTTATTACATTATAGTTTGTAAATGTAAATATTTATATATTTTCATGTTATTTAAAAAAAAAAAAGGAAAAAAAAGAACAATTTTGAAGTTGTCATTTTGAAAAAAAAGATGTATTATCTTTCATTATTATTTGACACTAAATAATATTGGTCTGTTTGTGGAACCTGAACAAAAATGAGTTGCACAGCATTGACTGTGGATTAATTACACTTTTGTTCACAAATTCATCCCAGGGGCCGCATTTGAACACTTGACAGGTTTAAATTGGGCCCCGGGCCACATGTTTGAGACCCCTGGCTTAGAAAGTAGGGTATGTTTTTTTTTTATTTTTTTTTTTACATATATACAGTATATGGTTTTATAGCAGAAATGTATTTAAATAGCTACATGAATTTAGATTTTTGCAAAAAAAAATCATGAGAATTTCCTGATTTTGTGATAAAAAAAGGGAAAAGGACATGTACTATATTTCAAACAAACCAGATCAATACTAATGGTGTCATATATGGTTACATTTCAGAAGTGAAGATAAAAGAGTCTGATTGTAACACATAGATTATAACATGTGCTATATGCTCAATAGTCATGTTGCCCAAGGGTCTTACAGCTGTTTTATTGGGGAAAAAAATTTATGGAAATCAATCACATTATTAGTTTAATTGAGAAGATGCAAAAGTGACAGTATTGTGTTTTAACTCAACTGTCTTAACACATATTAATTTGTCATAAAGTATATATATATATATATATATATATATATATATATATATATATATATATATATATATATATATATATATATATATATATATATATATATAGAGAGAGAATACCAGCTATTTCACATCTCTCACTTGTGTCAGTGTGTTTTATATGCTGTCCATGCTGTTAAAAACAATTTTCTTTCCCACAGCAATCTAAGAACAACGTGACGGTTTTTAAATGGCAACATCTTTGGGCCGACATGTTTGTAGCCCGAGGTGACTACAGACTGTGATTGAAAGGCTGTGATTGCTCTTAAGAGGACTGAAGGGTGTACTATTGCAAATCCATTCTAAGCCATGAGCTGATTGATTCCAAATATTACAAAGGCGAATACCGGGTCACATTTAATTGATTTTTCAAAGACAATTTGCTGGACAAAATTCAGACTGTGTTGCCCAAGCAGCTCTGATTAAAAAGGTTGAATGCTTTGATAAAAACAAGGTTTATAAGTAAGTGTTGCATTATTGTTGACTGGAAAAAAAGATTTTGTGCATTGTGTTAAGGCAAGTATTTAACTTGCATGATTCCCAAAATACCATTATCTTAACATGTATATACAATAAAACTTCAGTAATTTTCACAATGTTTGTTTTATGCAGAGTAAGCACCTTTCATCAAATACCAAAATGTATCAAATTACTAGAAAGAGAAGAAACCTTTCTTTATATAACTGCAGGGCTGCACCTGCTTTGTATTCCCAAACCAATACCATAATATATAATGATGGCGCAATACTGCAGGAAGCACAATGAAACTAAATGTACTGTGTTGCTTTAGGAGTGCCTGATGTGAATCATAATGTGTCTGCCCCTTCTATATTTAAATTCATATATTTGAAGCTTTCGTCGCATGCCCCTCTGAAACATCTTTTTGACAGACACCTGAAAAAGCTGTATCTCTAAGCGGGCATCCATGGGAATAAGCTTTGAAGCGATTACATTTGATAGCGATCTTCAATGGGACCTTGAATGACAGCTATGCATCTGTTTGGAGACAAATGCAAAACAAAATGCTGCCACTCAGCTGCGCCTTTCACTTTCCTCCCCCCATGTCTATAAGTATCAACAGAGAAATTTTACCCAAGAAAACTGTAGAACAGAAAGAATACCTGGACTGTTGTTCAGTGGCCAGTGATGTGAAGTAACAAACATAGCAGTGTCACAGAGCCATGTCCTACCACTTTATTTCAACAACCTGAATGTGATGTCTTGAAATATGTCCAATCGGAGAGCAAATAAAAATGCCTGTCTTTTTTTTTTTTTTTGTATAGTTGCACTTGAGAAATTATGAAATGTCACACATAACTCTATTGGCAATGTCTGACACGAGCAGAGCACAATGCATTCACGGCTGAAACAGTCTCATTCATGTCATGCTTTGTTGTGCTTTGAGGGCTTTGTGTGTACCGTACAGGGTGCTATGCTGCGTGGGGACACAATTGCTTTAGTTTGTTATCCCTTTCTCTCACCCTTCATGAAAAAAAAAAAAAAAAAAAAGCATCATAGTTGACACGTCTTTGATACCGTTCATTTATTTTGTCTCTGGATGATGCATTTCAAAGAAGGCCAAGATGGTGGTACTGCCAAATGTGTCCCAAATAAATGATATCACAGCCAGAATGGGAGCTCCTTGGAGAGTGTCCTCGCCAAAGGCAGTAAATCAATGGGCCTGTGCCAGAATCCCAGCAGCCTCCATGCAGGAACACACAGTAGGGGGACCATCGGCCTCAGTTGACTTGGCAGCTCAAAGGGCCTCTGACCGTGAGCCAGCAGGCTCCTCAGGGAACTAGCTGCACCTCTTGGGCCACTAAGTGAGGGAAGATGGAAACCAAACAGGGGAAGAATTACAATGAGGCCCCTGAGAGGTGCACAGTAAAAGAAGCGATGTGAAGGATAAGGCAGCTTAAGGAAATTAACAATTCAAACAAGGTGGGGTTCACACGCTGCATTGATCCTTTTGATTTGATTCACAGAATACATGTAAATCAAAAAAAATTAAAAAAAATTAAAAATTGCACCAAAAAAGGAGTAGGAAGAAGCCGACACTTATTTAATCCCACCCTCGTTTTCATCAATAACTTAACATATTCAAGTTTTAAATATTCACTCATGTCCTTCAACTTCAAACCAAAGTAAATGAACACAATAAACCTGAACTCATTTAGAACCAACTCATTCAACAGTGCTTATGTAACCGCTGTCTGTGTTGCATTGTGATTTGTTTGATGAAGGCCGACACACTTTTAGTACTTTAATGTACTTTGTTGTCTGTAAAAGCAGCAAAGAAACACAGTCACATTCATCAGTCCATTGGCACAGAATGAGTTTAATCCTTTCTTACTGGCCGGTGTATTCATAAATAATAATGAATAAGCATAACATAAAACCAAAAACATATGTACCTGTAAAAGCAGCAAGGGAAACACACACTGGTCGGTCACAGTCAAATTTATCATCAATTGCTTGACACAGTTTATGAAAAAGAAGTTAGCACACGTTAGCTTAGCATTTGAGCTAAGTTGCTAACTATTGCACAATAACAAAACACAACCAATTTAAGTCATTCAGTTCCGTGCTATGTATAAGCTGTGTTATTATATTATATTATTTTCACATTTGTGCATTGAGTGACCTATCATGAGCTCAGTTCTCTCTTACTGGTGCTTGTTGTAACGTTAGAGCCTGTATTTATAGCCTAAGGAGAGCCATACCAACCAATGGGTGTCCCTGTAACATAGACTGCTGTGTGGAACACTAAATCTGATCAGCCTATTCAGTGCTAAGTGCAATCAACTCTGTTGCATTGACATTATGGAGCCAAAATGTGAATGGAAAACAGAAACAACATACATTCATACATTCAACAGCTAACTTATATTACAATATTACAGACCAAGAATAAAGCTACCATAGCACTAATGTTAAAGAACAGCACAGACCAGCGAAACCTGAAGGTAAAAGACAAACACAGACCAACTAAATGAGGAACAACAAACACACATTAACATTATAAGACAGAATATTGATATAACATCAGTATTAAGACCCTCTATTTTTACACTGGGACTAAATTATATGTTTATAGAACTGTTTAAATCTCTAGATATTTGGGCATTGCTTGAGTTGAATATCCAGAATGTCCAAATTTCACTCCACATACAGACAAAAAAAATATGTACAAGTGATTTGAAATTTGGTTACTGTAAAACAGAGGTGCCCAGGGCCCATCAAAGCTTTGGGATGAATTTATAAAGTGCAAAAATCCACAGTCAAAGCTGTCGATCTAATTTTAGTTCAGGTTCCACATATAGACCAATATTATCTAGAACCAAATAATAACCTAAATATAAATAATACAACAACATAATAAATGTATATTTTATTCTTGGTTTGATGTGAATATAACACTATTACATTGTGCCGATAAATAATGACGACTTCAAACTTTTGTCTTTGTTTTTAGTGCAAAAAATAATGTAACTGAAAATATTCACTTTTCAAAACTATCCTTTAATAATAAAATAAGAATAACCAAAACCAATGTGAATAACCTAAAATGTCTAAAGAAAATTAAGCACAATTTGAACCATTTTGTTGTGTTTTTTGTTCAGATTATTCACATCTTTTTTCTTTGAATTGTTTAGAAAAAAATAATTGGTTATACTTTATAATACCTACAAACAATTCACTATGTATTGACCATTTATTGCCCATTTATAAATGGGCAATAAATATTTGGCTGAAAGACTAAAATATGTATTGATTTCAAACAATGTTGACTCCCCCTCTGTGGAGTTAAACAATGAGAACAAAATGCAGACAAGTTAGAAAAAAGAAGAAAAATAAATAAATAAATTAATTAATTAATTAATTAATTAATAAATGGGTTGTTCATTGTGTATTAACCATTTGTTATCTATTTGTTAATGTCTTGTAAAGGTTCATACCACTGTAAATGTAAAATTTGATGATTTTTAACCAACAGGTGCAGTGTTTACAATTATTTCTTTGTTTACCGGTAAAGCAGATATACAAACACTGCACCTGTTTGTTAAAATAATCAAATTTTACATTTTTACATTTATTTTACATTTATCTTTGGAAGAAACTACTATGAACCTTTACAAGACATTAACAAATAGGTAACAAATGGTTAATACATAATGAACAACCCATTTATAAATGGGCAATAAATAGTTAATACATAGTCAATTGTGTGTAGGTACCAAAAAATTAAGTATTTTCAGAATTTAATGGGATTTTGAGTTGACGTTGAGTGGCAGAATATTGTTAAAATTGCATTTATTTTTCTTTAGAAATACATTTTTTGATCAGATTAGTCACATCTTTTTTGTTTGAATTGTTTATATTAAAAAAAAAAAAAGTATCTTCATAATTTAATGGGATTTTGAGTTGATATTGAGAGGCAGAATATTGTTAAAATTTGCATATTTTTCTTAAGAAATAATTTTTTTGTTAAGATTATTCACATCTTTTTAAAAATATATGTATTTTCATTATTTCGCAGGATTTTTTGCACAAAAACAAAAGCACAAATTTTGAGTTGTCATTATTGATCAGTTATTATACTATCGTTTTATTGGAAATCAAATTAGGCTGAATGTGGCCCCTGAATGAAAACAAGTTTGAAACCCCTGCTGTAAAATCTCTCAGATAATGACTCCCAAATTGTTAACAACATTTGTATATTACTTGATAGTAGTTTGTGAGAATAGTATTATTGAGGTATAATATTTTACATGATTGTAAATTTGTAATAGTTTTGAAGGAATAAACAGATGGTGAGTGTGATCTAGAAACCTAACCCTATGTATGATCCGTACTGTTTGTAATGAAAAAAAAAACACACACACACTGGGCCAATAAAAGTCTATCAACACCTGCAGAGACAAACAGATGCACCTTAGAGTAACTCTTGCACGTCAATTCAACAGATTTCATTTGACATGGAGGTTGAACAAAACGTCCTTGAGGCTTTCCTTTGTGTTTCTTCACGTTAGACATATTGAAACTCTTTCGTCACCAAAACCAACAGACCAGATAAGCCCATTCATGTTCATTTATGTTTGCCCAGATCCTCCCGCTTCCATATCTCCCAGCTCTCAGCATCAATTAATGTGTGAAGTGCTTTAAAGTAATCTCTATCATTTAAATGAATCAAAAGCCCCTCAGTAGAATGTAGAAAGCCCCATATCAACTCACCAGCTGCTACCTTTAAAATCCCTGATCATTTGAGCTGGGCTCTGGTGGCTAGTTGGGATATTGATGTGGTGCTGTCTGCCAGTTTGCCTCTTCCCGCTGGCCACTAGCCAGACTTTAGCAAAGACATTTGTGGGAAAAGTCATAACCCACTAGCAAACTCTGTTATTGTCTGCCCAAACAATGATGTGAGGCGCACATTTTCAAGGGTTTACACTGCAAGCTGTGTTTGCATACATCAAAATCCGACGAGGCGTTGTGTTACATCATACACACCTGCGCGAACAGCCGTAACCCGCAGCCATGTTAGTCATTCCCTTATGCTAATGTCAGTCTCATCTACATTATTCAGGAGCTTTACCTTCATGATAAACAAAGGCAAATATTTGGAACTTACACAAAGCATATTAATGGTCCAGTGAGAATGAAGAATAGAGGAACAAGTCTTCTTATTTTTATTTTTATTTCATTTTATTTTATTTTAATGGTCCAGTGAGAATGAGGAATAGAGGAACAAGTCTTCTTATTGTTATTTTAATTTAATTTAATTTAATTTAATTTAATTTAATTTAATTTAATTTAATTTAATTTAATTTAATTTTATTTTATTTTATTTTATTTTATTTTATTTCAGTTATAACACAAAGCACAAGGCAGGTAAGACACATTTTCACACATGATAAATACATTGCTTGACTGAAAAGGTCACCGCTATATGTTAAACAAAAACAAAAAAAAACAAAAAAAAGACACAATGCAAAAGTCAAACCCAAGAACAACTGTCCAAATAGAACACAACATTGAAGTCCTTTCTTCTTTCTCCTTCCCGTTTCTCTTTCCTCTCTTCCCTTCTCCCCCCTCCCTCCCTCCTCTTCTTCTTACTTTTACTTCCTTTACCCTAGTTTCCCTTTTCATTCCTTTTTATTCAATATATTTATGCAGTCATTTAGACAATATTACGATCAGGGGTGTATGACATATCAGGATATTTAATATTATAAACTACTGTATCGATATTTTTAGTTGTTCGTTCAAAAGCAGACCTTGTGGAGGTTCATCTTTTTTTATCATTAAACTCTCTTATTCATAGAGCAGACTCATGAACTGTAATCTATGTAAAACATAAGTTTATTTCTTAATTTTTTTTAGTGTGTGTTTTTGGGACTGGTAATGCCCTTTATCTAAATGCTGCACTTTAATTTTTACAAAAGGATGTTTTGTGAGGAAGCATAAGATCCTGCTATGATCAAATAAAAGTGTGTTTAGTAATAAGGGTATAATTACAATTTTCAAAGAAATAATCTTTTTGTAAAAATCACATTGTTAACAGTATATTGTGATATATTACGGCGTGTCGTATCTTGATCCTAGTATTGTGTTAGTATTGTATTATATCACCGTCTATTTGTTGCAATTTTCAATCACAGCAAGGATTAGTATGGAGAAAAATATCTGAAGACCTGATGACGAACCTGGACCTGAACGTATGAGGGACTGTTAACGAACCTGGACCTGAACGTATGAGGGACTGTTAACAAACCTGGACCTGAACGTATGAGGGACTGTTAACAAACCTGGACCTGAATGTATGAGGGACTGTTAACAAACCTGGACCTGAATGTATGAGGGACTGTTAACGAACCTGGACCTGAACGTATGAGGGACTGTTAACAAACCTGGACCTGAATGTATGAGGGACTGTTAGCGAACCTGGACCTGAATGTATGAGGGACTGTTAGCGAACCTGGACCTGAATGTATGAGGGACTGTTAACAAACCTGGACCTGAACGTATGAGGGACTGTTAGCGAACCTGGACCTGAATGTATGAGGGACTGTTAACAAACCTGGACCTGAATGTATGAGGGACTGTTAGTGAACCTGGACCTGAACGCATGAGGGACTGTTAACAAACCTGGACCTGAACGTATGAGGGACTGTTAACGAACCTGGACCTGAACGTATGAGGGACTGTTAGTGAACCTGGACCTGAACGTATGAGGGACTGTTAGTGAACCTGGACCTGAACGTATGAGGGACTGTTAACAAACCTGGACCTGAACGTATGAGGGACTGTTAGCGAACCTGGACCTGAACGTATGAGGGACTGTTAGCGAACCTGGACCTGAACGTATGAGGGACTGTTAACGAACCTGGACCTGAACGTATGAGGAACTATTAGCGAACCTGGACCTGAACGTATGAGGGACTGTTAGCGAACCTGGACCTGAGAGTATGAGGGACTGTTAACGAACCTGGACCTGAACGTATGAGGGACTGTTAACGAACCTGGACCTGAACGTATGAGGGACTGTTAACAAACCTGGACCTGAATGTATGAGGGACTGTTAACGAACCTGGACCTGAATGTATGAGGGACTGTTAACAAACCTGGATCTGAACGTATGAGGGACTGTTAACGAACCTGGACCTGAATGTATGAGGGACTGTTAGCGAACCTGGACCTGAGTGTATGAGGGACTGTTAGCGAACCTGGACCTGAATGTATGAGGGACTGTTAACGAACCTGGACCTGAACGTATGAGGGACTGTTAACAAACCTGGACCTGAATGTATGAGGGACTGTTAGCGAACCTGGACCTGAACGTATGAGGGATTGTTAACAAACCTGGACCTGAACGTATGAGGGACTGTTAACGAACCTGGACCTGAACGTATGAGGGACTGTTAGCGAACCTGGACCTGAACGTATGAGGGACTGTTAGCGAACCTGGACCTGAACGTATGAGGGACTGTTAGCAAACCTGGACATGAACGTATGAGGGACTGTTAGCGAACCTGGACCTGAACGTATGAGGGATTGTTAACAAACCTGGACCTGAACGTATGAGGGACTGTTAACGAACCTGGACCTGAACGTATGAGGGACTGTTAGCAAACCTGTACCTGAACGTATGAGGGACTGTTAGCGAACCTGGACCTGAACGTATGAGGGATTGTTAACAAACCTGGACCTGAACGTATGAGGGACTGTTAGCGAACCTGGACCTGAACGTATGAGGGACTGTTAGCGAACCTGGACCTGAACGTATGAGGGACTGTTAGCGAACCTGGACCTGAATGTATGAGGGACTGTTAGCGAACCTGGACCTGAACGTATGAGGGACTGTTAGCGAACCTGGACCTGAACGCACAACACACAGGCTCAGAGTGTGGAAAAAGGAGAAAAACTAAAAATCAAATCATATATGATAAAGTCCCACAGGTCAAAGGTTAACCAGGGAGTTAACCTGGAGTGTATTTGCTTTACACTGGACCAGTGTAAATGTAAGAAAATACAGTGTTTTCTTCATTTCAGATCAGACGGCCCATCTTCAAAAGGGTCTAAGCACTAATAAGTATGAATGAGGTGAACCCCCAAGCATGAAAGGGAAGCTGTTGTTTTAAATATTTTTTTCATAAAAGCATTTTCTTTTCTTTATTTTTCATTTTAAATGTCATAAAGTTTTTGCGGCTCCCAGTGTTTTTTTTTATTTTTATTTTCCATGGAAACTGGGTTCAAATGGCTCTTTGGGTGTTAAAGGTTTGCCGACCCCTGGTGTAGCCCCAACCTACAACACTGAATTCATAATGCTTTGTCAACCACTCAGAACACTGCACTCTTTTGACCACACGTCTTTGCTTGTCCCTAAGTTTAGATTAAAAAAAAAAAGAAAAAAAGGTGTTCGTTCATTTGTAGTTTTTGGCCCAAAGCTATGGGCTATCAATCACTGAATTAGCTGCTTTTAAATCTGAACTAAAAACACATTTATTCAGGTGAACATTTGCCATATAGCTGACTGTCCTTGTCTCTTTTATGTTGTTGTTATGTGTATATTGGTTTTATAGTTGTTTGTTTTTATTTCATTTTGGAAAGCACCTTGTGCACTGTTTTGGTGTTGATTTGATTTGAACATCATCTGCAGTCTAATCTTCCTTCTATATGCTATTGGTCTCTTGAGCCACTTTACTAAAAGGGATCCATAACATCCAGATTCTTACTGATACGCACCTCTAAGTATGATCTTTAAGGGTACGGAGCAGTAAGATGAAAGTGATTTTGGCCAAAACTAAATCTTTTTTCTTCACAGTTTGAATTCTCTTTTAATAGTTCATGCACGTTTTAAAAGAAGATACATGAGATTGTTAATAAATACCAAAAAAAGATCATTTTGTCTGAGCCAGTGAAGAAAAACGGTAGCCAGGATTGTCAGACAGGCTGAGCCTCATTAGCAACAGTGGTAACCAGTAAGGACCACCAGCATCTCAAATGACTTAATGACATTTGTTGTTTTTCATTTGTTTAATGTGCTTAAGAGTTCATTAAAGAACTAGCCTGCAAACTAGAATTAGTGATTAAGGGTAGAGTTTAAAGTTTTAGAATACATCCTTTGTAACTTGTCACATTTTTGGACAATGGCGTCACAGGCATTTAAAATGTGGGGGTGTTATAGGTTGTGGCACATGAGCAAAATGTTCTGAGTCTATTATCGGAAAAATTAACGAACAATTATTCATTAATGATTAAATTTTTTATATGAAAAAAGTAATATATGGCAGAAATTAATAACAAAAATGTGTTTTTCCTCAATTAAACATTTATTCAATTAATAAGTCAATAAAGTCAAAATTATGAGATAAAAAATAAAAAATTATGTGATAAAAAGTCAAAATTAAAAGATAAAAAGTCTAAATTATGTGATAAAAAGGATTTTTTTAAAAACAGACACTGATTTTACAGACACTGTTTCTCTTTTTTCTTTGTTTTGTCCATGTCAGGGGAGACAACTAAAACTATGTTCCTCAGGGGGAACATCAGTGAAAAAAGTTTAAGAACCACTGTCTTAGGGTAAATGTCACAGAACAAGACATAGTTTCGTTAACTTTGTTTAACAACGTCATCATTTCTCATTACTTACTGGTTGATGACTGTTTGCTAACACCGCGAAGAAGAGCTGTTTACATTACCAGCGAACTGAGGTGCGCTTCATTTACATATGCTGTTGTGCAGCCCGGGCGGGTAAACAGTTTAAACCATACATATTGTAACAGCCCTGAAATGTTATTGATGTTTGTTTGGTGTGATTGCGACCGACAGTAACTGTTTATCCTGAAATAAAAAGTAGGTGAGACCAACTCTCCTTCCATTTCCTGAATCCAAAATATAAACTCAGGAAAAAGTGGGGGGTATGAAATCATCTGGTTGGAGAAGTGGGGGTGTCGCAACACCCCCATCCCCCACGGCTGTGACACGCATGTTTGGAGATTGGAGATAATATGGAGACATTATGAAAAGAGGTCTACATACAGTTGGAAAGCAAAATTCTTGATACATTGCTATTGCAGATAAAGCTACTCAACACACTAGTGGCATTTTTTCCACCAGTAGAAATGAAATAAATGTTCTCCAGAAAGTTATTTCCAAAAGTGTTTCTAAAGCTCCCAAAAATGTGTTGGCTAAAGCAGCTCAATGGGGTTTAAGTCTGGAGAACATCATGGTTTTTCAGGCTACTGTGTTGCTGTTTTCTTTTCAGGTAGTTCTGACTAGCCTGGAGCTATGTTTTAAAATTTGTAAAATCCTTAGTGATAGTGGAATCTGACTGATTTTCTGGTTGCAGGGAAGTGAGCTGATAGAAATATGCCTGTGTGAATAGAAGGCTGTGGTTTGGTATTTGTACAGAATGCTGTCAGTCTATTATTGTGGATGAGTTCGACACCACAGCAGAATGTTAATTCCGCTGTGTTATGCAAATAATGAACCTGAAACGGAAGAATATTTAGAATACCAGTGTTGCATTGGTAGAGGTTGCGGTGATTGTGATAATCCTCACACAAGTCAATGGAGGGGGGGCGTTCTCCTGTACTCTTGGACACACATTTTTGCATCAAAATGTTTGGACTATTTCCAATGGTGTGAGCTGCATTTTTTTGGTTTGCAGTTTTTTTTGGATAATAAGTTATAATAAAACATAATAAGTAAAAAAAAAAAGACAAACAATAATAATCCATGTATCATTCGTTCATTCATTTTTCAAAATAAAACCAAAAACAAGACAATGAAAAAACAACTTGTTTTTTTCATTATTTGTTTCCAAAACCAAAATGAAAAAACAGACAATGATATACATTTTTTTTTTCGTTTTTGTGTTTAAATGAATAATGGAGAAAACGTTTCCCATTTTATCTAATTTTGACCTGAAGCAAGTTGAGTAAACCAGAAATGAATCATTGAAAGAAACATGTCCACTGGACTTGAAGATGATTGAACAGCTTTTCTCCATTATTCATTTAAACACAAAAAACAAAAAATGAAAAAAAAAAACGGATCGTTATCTGTTTTTTTCATTTTGGTTTTGGAAACAAATAATGAAGAAACAAGTTGTTTTTTCGTTGTCTTATTTTTGGTTGTATTTTGAAAAACAAATGAATGAATGATACACAGATTAATAATCTCCTGTTCATTACATTGTAAGCACATTAGTACAGTACAGAGTTAGCATTAGCATTTGCGGCTCACAGCTCCAGTCAGTTAACATTTCACACCTTTGATGACAGTCTTGATCACAAAGTATCTGAGAAATGGAGTTTTCCTTAAAGTATTCAAAGTAATCTGTAAATGTCTACCCCCAGCCCTGCTATCTTAGATTTAGTATAAAGTGACTAGATCAAAAGCTGACTTTTGAAGTAGACATCAACAGTCTCCTAAAAAAGCTAAGACCTAAAGTTGGTTTTTATTTTCGCATGAAAAAATGTTTAGCATTTTTAACAAGGAAAACATTGGTCCAGAATACCTTCCTGTCAGTATTGGACTATGGTGACACTTTATATGCATGTACCTTTATGTCACCTTAATAAGTTGGATGCAGTTTATCATTGTTTATTATTTATTATTGTTTGTAACAGGGGCTCCATCAACAACTCACCACTGTGATCTATACTTAATGGTTCAGTGAAACTTCTTTGTATTTAAGACGGAAATTGCACATGTTACTTTTTATTGCTAAGGCATTGCTGGGTAAACTTCCCCATTACATCTGTAATCTTCACAGTCTTTGCACTTCATCATATAGAACACGTTCATCACAGAAGTTGCTGTTACAGTCTTCTACCCCTCGTACTGGCTTTTCTTTTTTTGCTCCATATCTCTGGAATAATTTACAGAATTTATTGACTATGGACTCTCTGTCATCATTGGAGATTTTTAGGAATATACAGTAATTAATAATGTATACACAGAGGACTGTCATTGTTTTTAGACCTAATCCACATAGGTTTTTATCAGCTACTCAGTTTTATGTAAGTCTGCCTCCTTTATGTGTCATATTTGTTTATTTCTCCCTGACGTGTCATTGTGTTATTTCTGTCTTAAACTTATTGTTTGCTGCCATTTTGACCAGGACTCCCTAGAAGAAGAGACACTTGGTCTCAATGGGACAATCCTGGATAAATAAAGGATAAATAAAATTAAAACTGCAAGCAGTCTCAAAGGTCTTCACCATCCCTCGCGACCGCCTCCCCATGCGACGCCCGAGTCAAATTTCAGCCAAATCCTCATTCGTATGTCCAATCTACTGCCATTTTACTAACAGTGTATTTGGCGAATGTGTAGGGGGTGCCCTAGTGCGAAATAATAATTTCATATGACAAACAGGTGTAGACCTGGGAGACGGACATCGGAGTCAAATTTCATCCAAATTGGTGTTTGTATGTCCGAACTACAACCATTTTAATAAAAGTAAATTTCTAGGTGGCGCTATAGTACAAAATCAGAATTTGTTTAACTAAATGGATGTAGACCTGGGAGATAGACGTCTGTGTCAAATTTCAGTCAAATCGGTGTTCGTATGTCCGAGCTGAAGCAGTTTATGTAGTGGCAATGTTTCCCGAAATCTTCACAAACTTTGCGACAGCGTAGCACAAAAACGATGCAAAGAAATTGGATAACTTTTGATGTCCCACTTGTCTAGATCGTGTTCATTTGGCCCAACGGCCAAGGAGGAGAAAGATAAATTCCAATGACAGTGAAAACGACGACTTAAAATGTTTTCAAATTTCAATCCAAGATGGCGGACTTCCTTTTGGTTTATGGGCGTGGTCATCATTAGCTTTTTTGTTCATCATTATATGATGTACTAATTTTCATAGCTCTAAGTTCACTAGGGTGTGATCTGGCCAAATAAAAACTATTTCACCTTTTCTATGGGGCGCTGTAGACTTTCTTTACTGACTTTTATGACACCTATAAATACTTGCAATTTTTCACACTTCTGATGTGTGTCCAAAATTTGGTGAGTTTTCATACATGTTCAGGGGTCAAATTAGAGTTCAAAGGGCTGAATCAGAACAATCTGCAAGCAGTATCAATAGGCCTTGCACCAGACGTGGTACGCCTAATAAAATAAAAAGTATGAATGAGTAAGCCTGTAATTCAAATATCAAGTGGTTACCAATGATAAGAGTTATGAGCTTAGGTGTACGGGGGATAGTAAAGAACATCCACTGCTGTATACTACCTACAGCAAACATAGTTTTTTTTTAATTATTTTAAATAACTGGAAATTGTTTGACTTGGAGCAGAAGATGCAGGAGATGATCAGATAACCAAAATGGGCCATGATATCTCAGCTTACATAGGTGGCAAACAAATACACTTTCAAAGGAGTATTTCTGGAGACATGAATTAATCCCTTCGACCCTCTTTCATTTCCCAGCACTTTTAGACCACATCTTGTCCTGCAAAGTGCTGGCGAATGTGTATTTCTGTGTACAGGCATCAGTGTGTGTGTGTGTGTGTGTGTGTGTGTGTGTGTGTGTGTGTGTGTGTGTGGGCCATTATCGTGTTGCTATTTTAAATGCTATAAAAACTGCAGAGGAAAATGACTGGGGTTGAATTACTTCAATGAGCACAGCGATCAATCTTTGCATTTTTACTTCCATTCTCCCACCAAGTTCATTTCACTTTGTAGAAACACGCTGGGAAAACCACATATTGGGTAACATAGATCCATTTAGAAAGCAATTTAAGGTACTACACAGATTCTGAGGCCAGTGATGGAGTGTTAGCTCTTAATTATACTGTATCCATGTTGCAGAAAAGCACTGTGATGTGACTCTTTGCTGTTTGGTCGCATGAGGCGTTCAAAGAGGCGACTTTAAAATAATATTAAATTCAAGATAATGCTCGTAAAAGACATAGAGGTATTGTGTTTTTCTGCAGAACTCAAAAGATAAAAGCTGAGGAATTTAAATCACTTCATACTGTTCACCAGATGCATATTTACATGACAAAATGGGTACTTCAGTGCTGAGAACAAGCAGAACAGAACATTATGGTTGTATATTGCTGTTTGACCACCGAGTTGAAATGCTATTCAAACTGCATAGTTTTTGTTCGGAGCTGAAAATGACTACAGAATGTTCTTCTGTATGGGTGAAATTTGTCACTTTATATATGCTGTGAACATTTTCAGCAGTAACCGACCACACTGTCAGCAGAAATCTTTGGGGAAAATATAACATTTCAGTGAGTGAGGATGCAAACCCAGTGTGATTTTAGACTGATAAGACAGGTGTATTATTATATAACAGGGGTCTCAAACTCCGGTCCTTAAGGGCTGGTGCCCTGCATGTTTTACATATTTCCCTCTTTCACATGATTCAGTTTAACCCTTTAACCCTTTAGCAGTTCCACATAAAAAAAACTATTACATTAAGCAACTTTAGTAGTTCCACGTAATGGACATATATGGAAAAATTTGCCAAAAAAAAAAAAGGAATTATTAGATAATTCCTTCCTCCATTACATCATTAACAGGTTCTGCAGAGAATGATTTGTTTTCCTTTTTTTTATATATATATTTTTTTACTGTGTTTTTACTGAGTCAAAATGCAACTAATTTAAAAAAAAAAAAAAAAAGTCAAAATTAAAACTGCTGGGACCAAATTTCTATAATAGTTCTGGTTTTTTGGTAAATTTTTCCATGTTAATTAGTATTTTGCAAATATTTATTCATACTATTGGTTAATTTTAAATTAATATTTAGTTTTTATTTAATTATTTTTCCTTATTATTATTATTATTTTTCCTTTTTTGTCTTACTTTGTTCATGTTACAAATTATTTTGTTGGTTTATTCTTCATTTTTGTTCATTTTATTGATGACTTTGGCTTTTTTTTTTTTGTTAATTTTGTTGCTTAGTGTAATAGTTTGCTAAAGGGTTAAAGGGTTAACCTGAATCATGGAAAAGAGGAAAATATCTAAAACATGCAGGACACCGGCCCTCAAGGACTGGAGTTTGAGACCCCTGTTATATAAGAATATTGCACAGTGCTGCCTTAGAAACACTGTAGAAGGCTGCACACACAGAAACTTTATCAAAAACCCAGACAGCTGGTGAGGAAAATATGAGACGATGGCACCGGTATGTGTGGTCACAGTTCACGCTCATGTATACACAACTAATTCCCATCAGATGAAAACGACACTATTTCATATCTAGGTTATGACTCTGTGTACTTGAAGCTTGTCATGATGACGATGAACAGAAAACAGGTGTGTTTTGATCTGATATGAAGTCGCTAAACCATATAAAATCATGTCATAGCAGAATATAGTGTAAGAAAATAAGGAAATATTTACCTACGGGTGTAAAGATACCAATAACACAATCTTTAAACACAAGTACATAAAGGGTCGCCGTTTACAATTTGTACATATTAGCAATATATTGACTTGATTAGTCATTATAAAGTTCTTATTAACACACTTTTCTGCCATATTAACACCACTCTGATCATTACTGATTGTATAAAAATCATAATTTACCTCTATTATCAGGTGACATACTGTACAGGAAATGGATAACAATGATGACAATGACATGTTAGGACTTAATACTAACATGATCAAATGCTTCATAGCCACAGTTTCTTGTGTTGTTAATTGCAGAGGTGGAAGTAACTGAGTAGAAGTACTTCCTTCATTGTACAGTTTTTAGGTATCTTTATCTGTCTTTACTTAAGTATTTATTTTTCTGACAACTTTTTTTGTATAAAACACACATTTTTGTATAAATATCTGTTCTTTATCCTCTTTACATTCTCAGAATAGACTCATTACTTTTTCAAACTAGACAAATGTGACAGTATGAAAAATAAATAATAACAGAAAATCAGAAATTGTGACTCATTGTATCATAATTTAGAATTTTTTTTATCTCGTAATTAGCAATTTTTTTCTCATATTTATGACTTTTTTCTCATAATTTTGACTTTAGATTTTTTAAATCTCATAATTATTTAAATCTCCTATTTATGACTTTTGCATTTTCCTAAATGTCATGTTCATACCCACCAAACCGAGTGCCATGACGCAATAAAAGATACCTACACAGTAACTTACTTTTTAAAGGCTTTATTTCTTTTACATTTTTGACAATTGTCTGTTTTTTCCTACTTACATAAGTATTATTTCATCCATAGAAATAATTCATTACAATTGAGAAGTTGTACTTTTTTTTTTGCTTTTACTTCAGTAAAGGAATTGAATCAGTACTTATACTTATACCAGAGTATTTTTCCACACAAGTAGCTATACTTCTACTTAAGTACAGAATGTGAGTACTTTAACCACCTCTGTTTTGTAATTGTAATTTCAATGCATTTACTATTGGCATTTTCACATGATAATATTTGACAAGTGCCAGGACATTTACAACGTCAGCTATTTTACCCATGTGACCTGTTAGTAGATTCGTATTAAGTCAGGAAGCTTATCAAAATGGATTATGATTTTATTAATATTCATAAGCTTTGTTTGGTTTGGGCCTATGAAGTGAGGTTCCCAGTGGCTCAGTTACTTGGAATTGTTTGCCTGTTTAATGATTCTGCTTATTGATTCCAACTTTGTTGCGCATGCGTGGTGATGTCACACATATGTTGCATTATTTTGGTTTTGAATGTAACCAACATACTGTAACATCGAGACAGAAATGCTCCACAGTATGACAGTATTTCACACAAACAGATGACACTTGTAACACTCGCGAAGCATCCATTTCTTCAAAGGTGGGGAATACCTCTAATATACTCAAACATTTGTCTACAGCATGCAAGTCATTGGTAGGAATATCATGTGTTTGACATGCTACTAAGTGACGGCCGTGACTCAAGCAGCAGAGCAAATACCACAGTGTTATCTAGAGGGGTCAATAAACATTTATTTGCCAGCTCAAATAAAACTTTCTGAACATAGGGAAAAGGAAAATGAGGTGCACAACAGCTGGAGACATAGAGGAATTAGTAAAGAATCTTAAGTTTAATAATAATAATAATAATAATAATCTTTATTTGTATAGCACCTTTCATACAAACACTGTAGCCCAAAGTGCTTCACATTGATTAAAAATTAAAAATAAAAATTTTAAGACAAAATACATTAAAATTTGATTGCACAAAATTATAAAATTACAAAAGTACAAGATAAACTGATTATACATGCATTATAAAATTTCAATAGAATAAATCAGAAATACATTAAGATTTGATTACGCAATATAAAGAGTATAAAGAATGTAAAGAACACACAGTAAATTTTGCAGTGTTAAATCAACACTTAGAGAGTTTATTTAACTTCTTCTAGAGTGTATTTGGTCCCATTGTCTCCAAATTAACACTGCAAAATCTACAGTGCAGGGTCACAGAATTGTGACTCCATTCTTTGTCTCCCTTCAAAGGCTGATGAAAATTAAAATGTTTTTAATTTAGTTTTAAATATACTCAGTGAACTGGCTTCCCTGATGTCATTTGGAATTGTATTCCATAACTTTGGATGCATAGTTAACAAAGGCTGCGTCCCCAATTTTCTTTGTTATACATGTGGGAGTCACTATAAGTCTGCGTTGGATGACCTTAGTGTTCTAGTTTGGACATAACTGGTCAGAGAGTTTGAAATGTAACTGGGTCCTGTTCCATTTAAGGCTTTATAGGAACTAGACCAATAAGCAGAATAAGTAATGGACAGTAAATTGTTAAATTCTTGTCAATTTCCATCCCTAATGCCAACCCACTGGTTTCTGTGTTGTTTTGAAGTCACCAATTTTGACTTTTTTTGAATTGAGGAGTGACTGTGTTTGGACAACAGGGGGACAATGGGTTAAAGCCTCATGGTCCTGGTCATGGGTTTAGCATTAGCTAAAGTGTACTCACCCACTGACTGTGAAATGATAAACTTCATCAAAGTAATTTTATATTTAAAAAAATAATATATATTATTAAATAAACGGAAGCATTCAATATTTGAGTCAGTTGGGAAACATGCTGTCATACTGAGCTGTCAATCAAAGCTTCTACTGGATATGAGATCTAATTAACATGGCCAAAATTTAAAGGTGCATCTGCAAACTTATTAGAGTAATGAATAGAGGGGATGAAACTGGGATAAGTCCTGCGGTGGGACAAAGAACCAAACATATTTTTTGGTGTAGATTTTTCTGGGCTATTTTTTTGGAGCCAACCCCAGTACTTTTGCAGCTTCAGGATATTTTTGGCTTCATTTGGGTCCTCAGGTCTTATGTCCAGCCTTGTTCACTATATAAGTGCCAATCAGGATGTTACTGAGGTACTGAGTACCACTAACCCCCCTACCCCCCAACAAGTATTATAGCTTATTTTGGTATTGATCCAAGGAATGTCATCACATACATGTATGTGCTGATATATCAGTTGTGTCTATGTGTGTCCTAAGGTTGAAATCAATTGATTTTTTTTTTTTTTTTTTTTTTTTTTTAATTTTATAGACATTTGACATTTTGGTCCTTAACTCTTTGGTGCATACTGGTCACAGTTATTCTCCAGATGTTCTCTTGTATATTCATAAGTGTTATTGTTTTAGTTCCATATCAGTCAGTTCATATCATTACAGTGACTGGTCTGTTCTTAATACCTGATCTGCACTAACATGTTTTTTTTTTATCTTATCTTTTTTATATATAGATTTATTTCGAATATGAATGTAAAAATAAAAAAATTACCAAAATAAAGAAATACAATACAAAATACAGAAATACAAAAATACAACACATTATACATATTCAAAAAGGAGTGAGAAGAAGCATGGTTTATGAACTCCCATCCCTTTTCCCTAGAAATGAATTACAATAACAATCTTCCAGTCAATTGCTTGTTGTTATTAGACTGTAATTCACAGTCTCTTCTTTAACAAAAACTGAATTAAAAATGTTTTATTTCATATTGCCTTTTAATGTGCACTTTGTTAAATAACTTACACAAAATAGGACATAAGTCTAAATAAATCATGTTATAGTGCACGCCAGTTTAACAGTGATCATGAATTATTACAGCAAATCCAATAGTGATAATTACTTTGCACCTGAATTCTGCGTTTCATATATATAAAGACATTTCTACTATAAAAACTGACACGTAAAGGGAATAATGTGGTGCATAAAAATCACCAAAAGGCAGAAAATAACATGATTTCTGTCTTGAATTTTGTTGAGGAAAGAACCAACGCCATAATCTAATTTACTGTTAAATGTCATAGCATTAATTTGGTTTTGACTTACTGTATCATGTACATCTCTCAGATATTTTCACCCTTATGCTCATATTTTTTGTGGATACTGCAAAAAAGACACTTAAACTTGCAGCTGACAGTCTATTGGTGTTATTGCAAATGGGAGGAAATAGGAAAATTGTTCAGGGTTCTGGTAAAAAAAAAAAAAAAAAGTATGTGAAATGATAATTTAGATGTTGAATCATAAAGGGTCGGTTTAACTTCATGGAAGACCGAACATATTGACTTGATGATGCACTAGCTTTAACTGTAATGTCCAACCGATAAAGTAATCAAGCAGACAACACCTTTCTGCCAGCTCTGTCAAGTCAAACAGTCTTTAAATAAACTCAAGCCAATTGTTTTACACTAAAGATTGATCCATCCTTATCAGTGTTCTGTTCTCTAAAAGGCAGTATATCACTTTAAGGAAGTAATGACGCTTGCATTGTGCAGGAACTTGAACATCTGATGACCGCTATGGCTTTCATGTAAATACTTTCATCTTTATGCTTTGAAAATCTTAGTAAAAAAAAAAAAAAAAAAAAAAAAAAAGACTTCATCTCAGCTGTTTAAAAAGGAGGTTTTATTCACTCTGCATATTATGCTGTCCTGTCTGCTATTTATTTCACCGCCACCAAGACTGATGTGGCCCTGGAGTGTGTGGCGAGACTGCAGTGGGCAGCTGGAGGCACGTACACTCGTTAGCCCTGCTCACTCTCCCTTTCAAATGGAGCCTTAATGATTTATAGATGTTTGCTTTAAAAAGTCATTGGCATTAATCCCATGGCTCATTAACCATTTAATTAAAATTAAATTCTGTGTTAGGACTAAAGCAGATTGAGAGTATTTCCTCCTGGTGGGAGGCTGTTGAATCACCTCATTTTCGGAAACACTTCATGTGAGGGGGATGTGTACTAACACTGAGCTGACATGTAGGAACAACCGTTAGCGGAGTGGAAACCAGGACTGACCGCACGGATTGATTTGAGCCAACGTTCAGGTTCATAGGAAGATTATTTTGTGATTTATACTTGAAGGGTGTATTGATTACTGTAAGTCTGTGTTCATGTGTTTCAATAAGATGACGCTCAACAGACTTCACATGGTGCAAAATCTAATTGATTGGGTTTATAGATTGTCAGTGACCCAGAATACATGACACTCCATTTGTGAAAAAAAATAGGTTGTTCAAATTTTTTCATGAAATGTTCAAATCTCCTTTCTTTCATTTACTCATAATTAACCCTTTGATGCATGAATTATGAAGTCAAGATTTTTTTTCCTAAGTGTTTTTAATTCCTCTTTAGACATGATTGAAATCTTTACAAAAAAGTTACAAAAAAATGTTACCAAAAAATGTTTAATTTTTGACCCAAAGAAACACAGTCAGGCTCGAGGTCCGGAATTGAAGAGTTTTGTCAGAGTTTTGCCCTGGTATAGAGTATATGACCCTCAGTAAGGTGGCTTATAATACACCATACCATGCCCATTACATATAGTTTCTGCACTTATCTAGTATTAGTTTCTCCTGAGTGCTGTATCAAAAAATCCCCAAAAATAAATAAATAAATAAATACATTTATATATATATATATATATATATATATATATATATATATATATATATATATATATATATATATATATATATATGCTATATGTATGCATTTTCATCCATTCATCATCTTATTCAATGCCATAATTTTCAATTAACACCAAGATTAGTGGTTTTCATATCCATAAATGCTAACCCAAACCCAACATGCCATGAACATACATTCTGAAAGCTTATTGCATACAGATAACACAGCAATTAAGAGTGACATATATAATAACAAAATTCATTATGTTATGTTATGTTATGTTATGTTATGTTATGTTATGTTATGTTATCTTATCTTATCTTATCTTATCTTATCTTATCTTATCTTATCTTATCTTATCTTATCTTATCTTATCTTATCTTATCTTATCTTATCTTATCTTATCTTATCTTATCTTATCTTATCTTATCTTATCTTATCTTATCTTATCTTATCTTATCTTATCTTATCTACAGACAGCTAACAAACCATGTGGATATATTTTTTTGAATTTGACAAAAAGTGTAACAGATTCCAACAACTCCATCCACCTTTAACACTTCCTAACACGTCACAGATAGTGTGAAGGCCCTTCTGTTAAGTTATACTAATGACAGTCCACCAGTGCAGACCTCAGTGTGTTTGTATCATCTGAGCCTGTTTCCTTTCGTGTTAGCTTTCTGTTACCATCTCTGAAATGAATGGATTCATCTTAGATCAGCTGTAAAATACACTAAAAGCAAGTATCATGCATTTTGTTTCTCATCTCTTGGTTACCTTCCTTATCCATGAAAATATTAGCCTTTGATGTGCACCATCTCTACACTGAACTGTCCTCACATGTGTGGACATGCCTGTCTGTGTTTGTTTTGTTTTTCTGCAGATATACTGAAAAACAAGACAGTAAAAACTTGTATGTTTGGTAAAGTAGCTGGCTGTCAGTGTGTTGGCTGACAGTGCACTCATGATTTCAGTTTTGGCTTTAATTATTGCTTAATAATCCAATTTTTTATAATTGGTTTAAAACCAACCCTAACAACACAGAGGCCATAATTTCAACCAGAACATTTTATAAATTAGTGGGGGGGGGGTTTCAGCCTTGATGCAATACATGTTTTATGTGGTTCATTTGAAACTTAAAACAGGTTGGTGTTGATCCTAATACAGAGTCAAATGTTTTTATTGTAGATAATTGTTGATATTTCTTTCTACTGAGCTTCTGAAATGTAGTTTTTCTAAATTCTATCTTCAAATGAAGAAGATTCTGGAATAAACTTAAGCATCGACAAATAAGAATGACAATTTTAGTTTATAAGTCTCCAACTCATCATACCCTTGGTAAACAAAATACAATACCTTAAGTTTATGGACACCCATCATCTGAATGCAGACTGTGATTTATCCAAAAAAACAAAGGAGGGGATGTTTTTTTCCCCCAAAAGAAAAAAGCTTACATTGGATGTTATGGGTCTGTGTACCTGGAGACCATTCCATTTCTGTTTTCAAATCAGGAAGTGGAAAATAGATAAAAGGCCCTCTCCCAACTACTGTCACCGACCCGACTCCCACCAGACGTGTCTCACACACTCAGTTTGACCTGATGCCAGCGGGAGAGAGACCCGAACTGAACCCCCGACAAACCGGCCCCGGGCCCACGCAGTCTGTACCCTTGCGTACGGCAACAAAATCAGTGATGAAAAACTGGCACTGTTTTTATTTTCCCAATTAATGGTAACTTCTATCACTGGGCTGGCAGATATTTACCCCCTTAAATGTGTGTATTTCAAGTACCCCCCCCCCCCCCCCGACACACACACACCCCACCCCGGCAAATCACACCTAGCCTGAATGAATTGCTGAGTTAGATTAATAGTATATTAGTATGTGTGTAAAGCAGAGGTGTAAAGTAACTATGTAAAAATACTTCATTACTGTACTTAAGTAGATTTTGAGTATTTATTTGAGTATTTATTTTTCCGGCAACGTTTTACTTTTATTCCCTAGAGTTTTATATAAATCTGTACTTTATACTCTTTACATTCGCAGAATAGACTCATTACTTTTACAAACTAAACCAATGTGACAGTATGAAAAATCAGTCGCTTCAGAGAGAAAATCAGTGGAGAAGAGAAACTGTGACTTTATATATTTTAGTTATATGGCTATTATCTAATAATTTGGACTTTTTGTGTCTTAATTTTTACGTTTTATTTCATAATTTTGACTTTATCTCACAATTTAAAATTTTTATCTCATAATTTTGACTTTTTATCTTCAAATTATGCATTTTTATCTCATATTTAGAACTTTTTTATCTCAATTGTGACTTTTCTTCCCACATTTGTTCTAAATTTTATGCTCATATCCACAAAACTGAGTAACTGTGACTCAATCAAACACATTATCTACACAGTAACTCACTTTTAAATGCTTTATTTTAGATACTTTAAAACATTTCTGATTTTATTTTCTGAAGTATTATTGTGTTCATGACAAAAAAAGCAGTTTTACTTTTGTACTTTATTACAATTAAGAAGTTGTACTTTTTAACTTTTACTTAAGTAGAGGAGTTGAATCAGTATTGTGCTTCTACTTTTACCAGAGTGTTTTGTACTTCTACTTAAGTACAGACTGTGAGTACTTGGAACACTTGGTTTGGACACACATGAGGCAAGACAGTGGTTTTATTTTTCCTCTTGTTCAGTTTTTTGTATTTATTTTTGCTGTGTTGTTACATTTCTGGGTGTCAACCTTCAGGCAGTGTGTGCAATCCCCAGCCAATAAATAACAGCACATAAAAACGTAACAACTCCACTGATGCTGACTTTGCCATCTCCTCTTTGTGCTTTGCTCATGAACCTCTGACATAAGAGGCCACTCAAATCCTTCCCAGTGGGTTATGCAAAGGTATAGTCATATTAAGGCATGATTTAAAAGGCAAATGCTGTTCCATTATATACAGTATTTTTCTACTTAGGTTTCAGCAGAATCACTGTAGCGCTCTCTTTTATTTTCTCACATGAAACATATTTTCTGTACCTATTTCCATCGATATTTTAACTGCAAACTCCTATAATAGTGTAGAACAGGGGCGTCAAACGCCACATTCTGCACCATTTGATCTATTATGGGCTGTACCAGCAAAATAATAGCACAATATCTTGTCAATAGAAACAGTAACTTCACATTTTTCTCTTTGATTTAATCCAAAAAAGCCTATTCAACACTGAGAATATTTACACATACAAATTTTCCAAACAAAAAAAGAGGTGACTATCCTGACAAAACTCACATTTTTGGAGAAAAATTGTGCAATTTTAACAATATTTTGCACTGATTTGACTCCTAATTTATACATGTGCATTACAGATCAGATAGATGTTATGTTAGTTGATGTTATTCACATTGTATTGTTAAAGGATAGTTTCTTAATCTAAATATGGTCCCAATTTAATGTTTTTGTTTGGTTGTTTTTTACAATAAAAATTTTTAATTGTATTTTTTTCTCGGTACATTAAACATCTAGGTTTTTACATCAAACCAAGAAGAAAATTTGGAGTCATTATTTATATGTTAGTATGCCATTATTAACATATTAATTTTGCCTTTATTTAACCAGGAACTCCCACTAAGATCAGAAATTTGTTTTACAAGGGAGACCTGGCCAAGGTAGCAGTGTTCATGTTTTACTTGAGCTCACATTGTTCTGTACGTAGAACCTGAGCTAAAATGAATTTGACACCTTTAATTATTAATACCTTAAGTGTCATTTTTACCCTTTAAAAATTCATCCCATGGACTGGATTGGAACCTTGTGTGGGCTGGTTTTGGTCCCCAGGCCACATGTTTGACACCACTGTTATAGAAAGTAGTCATTTTAAAAATTGTAGTCTCATGCAGAATCCTTAAAAATTGACAGCTCTTTCTTTGGAAAAAAAAAAAAAAAAACTGGCTTCAACTTTCCTAAAGCATTACAGCCCAAGTAGAATTTTATGACAATGTTTTAAAAGAAATCACCGACACCAAAAGAATGTAAAATGCTTGGTTTATCTTGGATAAGTGTGATGACACACCAAACGTAGATGGACTGGTCACCTGGTTAATTTTTAAAGGTCATCTTTAATCTTAAAAATGACTTTTTCTATGGATACACGACATGGGATAGCTTTTCAATTTCTGAAAACATTTAATTTGACAAAGCCAGGGACTGAGGACCGAACTGGCCACCTGTAGATGATTTATTTGGCTTTAGCCTCCACTCCAACCTCTATTGTTTTATGAAAAAGAGAATTGGATGTAAAATCCCCAGTGGCCTGTGCTAAATTTACCTTAAACCAAATCACTAAAGCCTACTGGTGCTTGACAGTCTGGGCAGGTGTGCAGACTCCTCAGCAATATCCAAGGGAGACCCACTAGCGCTGCTCACCCTTTACACATTCTTATTTATTAATCTGACTCACTCTCTCCTCAGCTGAAAGCTTGATCCACTGAAAGTCAAACAACAGTCTGGCAAAATGCCCTTTTTTCTGCTATCTGGAAGACTGGGAAATAAACTGAGGGATGCATGTTTCAGTTAGCTCACCTGCTTTCATCAGGTTGTCCTGTGTACATGGGAGTTTTTTTTTCCTGTTTAATTCAGAATCAAGTTTAATTTTGCTTTAACATGACCATGTAAACACCTAATTCCAGTTGAAAATGGTCATTATGAATTTAACTAAATTCCGAATGAATTCACTGGTGTATTCCGATCTTAATTCCAAATTCAATAATTCCTCTACCATGTAAACAGTTCTGCTTTAACCTCCACATGCTCCTGATCTCGTCACGATGATGCACATATTTCATGTTGATGATGTACATAGTCTGTGCTGCCCTCATTAATATGTTGATTTCTATGGTTGATCCTTAATTATCACGACAATAAATGTAAAAATCGCATGTAGTATCTGGTCTTCCATGTTGATAGTTGAAACAAAAGTAAAAAAAAGCAGGAAATTAACATGATCGTTTTCTTCCAGTAGACATCCAGGCTTTAAAGGGATTATCTGGAGTAAAATCAATTTTAGCTCAATTTTTGGATGATTGGGAGTACATACGTTGAGTTGACGCTACACGCTCTGGAAATTCAAGATTTCATTGCAAAAAATTGTCTAGTATTTCATTACAAATTTAAATTAAGCTGTATGCAACAGAAAAGCTCAGTCTACTAACAGGTTGTTGTTTTTAAAAAAGAATACAGCGAAATTATGAATTTCCAGAGCGTGTAACTATTAACTATTTAACTATTTCAGACTTCCTCCTTAAAAATCCAGAAAGGTACTGACTTGAGATCAGTAACTGTGGACACACTATCTGAAGACATAAAGACCTAGGGACACTTCGGTTTGTTTTCAGGGACCCTCTACTTACTATCAGGTAAGTGTGATGTTGTTTAGAACTTTAGAAGAAGATACCCTAATCACTTCCATGCTAACAAAGTTTGGCTCAAAATGGCAATATCGAACTTTCTCAATGTACATGTCAACTATATGTATGTACTCCCAATCATCCAAAAATGTAACCAAAATGCATTTTACTCTGGATAATCCCTTTAATTAAGCAACTGTTCCGCTGAATTAACTAGAGCGGAATACACCCGTTTCCCATATAAACATTTAATCAGAATTTTAACACCGTAATGTTAAAAATTTAATTCCAAATGATTTTATTCTGAATGAATAATTCATAATTGAAAAACATAATGTAAACATAGTAAATGTTTAGCCACATGTCAAGCATTTGCAGCTTTTGGAAAATAGTGGCGTTGCCGAACCATTTATTGTTGACACATTAACACACGACACAATCAGTGTGTGTTCACTCCTACCAACAGCTGTGTGTACTGAAGTGTTAACTGCCCTGACACTGCTGGTTTCACTGTGTGTCTTGACATGTCTTCCTCCGAGTCAACACCCTAACGCATATTTTTTTTTTGTTGTTAAATAAATAAAAAGCCTGAGCCTTGGAATATACGCACGTTCTAAATAGGAGCTGACAGCACCACCAGTTTAGAGATGGAAGCTTCAGTGGAGTTTGTTTTCCTTTTTTTTTTTTCCTCTTTTTTTTTTGCTGACAATTGCAGGCGAAGGAGAAGGCAGATAAGAGGTCTAGTGTTTTGTTTTTTGTTTTTTTTTTGGTGTCACAGCATTCCTGTCTAGCGCTGCAAGATTCAGTAGAAGGCCTCGTCCCTTGAGGTTAAAGAATGCTTATTAAATGGCACCACAAAGACAGCAGGCCACTCATGCGGACAGGGCTTCTCCGCAAGAAGAAGGTGAAGAGGTTTAAGAGCAGAGATGGATGCTTTAAATAATAATGATGTCCTTGTGAAGATGGAGGTTATTGTCATTTTGTTTTTTTTTTGTTTTTTTTGTACAGTGTTTGGGTTTGATCAAGCATAATGTCACACTTCATTCAGGATATTTCTTGTATTTTTGGGGGGATATTTTAATGCATTTAATTGGTTTTTGGCATCGTGCTTTTACAATAGGCTACATAAAGTTGTTTTTGTCTTTTACACAAAATACACATACATTAAGGGAACAACATGTCAAGCCTGGGGAATAGATGGGGGATTTTAGCTGTGATTTTACATCTAAAAGACAAAACCACAGCACTGTGGTTTCACTCAGCTGTCAAAAACTGAGTGGCACCGCATTACATGGATGATTACCAATAATTCCCTTGCTGGGAGTCAACTGAAAAGCAGACAACGATGTAATTACAGTCCCCTTTGGCAAACTGCTTTGTCATACAACAGAATAATGATATGCTCTTTTGACACTAAACCAGTTTCTCTGGATCGGTCGGTAATGGCCCTGTAAATCAAAATGCTACTTTTATAGAATCACACCTGTGTGAAGTGTGGACATGCAAGACGAGTTGGGAAGTCCAGGGAATCACATGAAAATAATCCACTTCTTTTGGTGTTGCAGAGAGCCGGTTATGATCAGTAAGATTTGTGACAGATGTGCTGTTGTAATGTAGAGCACTCAGAAATACCCTTAACAGTAGAAAATATTACACAGCTGCTGTTTAGTCGTTAATTACTACAATTCACATACTCAGGAGGCAATTAATAAGATTTTCAATGCCCCATAGCATAAAATTACCATAATAAATCTGTGGGGGCTTGACGGGGATGTTGATTGGTATGAAATGATTTAACTGTTATTTGGCCAGTTGTTGATATGACACACAATCTCAGGAATACTACTACTACTACTACTACTACTACTACTACTACTACTACTACTACTACTACTAATACTAATAATAATAATAATAATAATAATAATAATAATAATAATAATAATAATAATAGATTAGATCTATATAGTGATTTTCAAGGTAGACACATAAAGCACACAGTGGACCCATTATTTATTCACTCTCACATGCTCCCTCTGGTGGTGGTAGACTACATATGTATCCACAGTTGTCCTGGGGCAGACTGACAGAAGCGTGGTTGCCATTTTGCACCTACTGACCACCACCAAACATTCATACGCATCCATAAATCAGTGTGAGACACTGGAGGTAAGGAGGGTGACGTGTCTTTGCCTAAGGGCACAATAGCACATGACTAGGACAGAGTGGGATTTGAACCACCAACCCTTCGGTTATTAGACAACCTGCTCTTCCAATTGAGCCACAACCAGTTCCAGGTAAATCCCAGAATGATTCGGTAGCAGCATATATGACTGCAGGTTAAGGCAGATTATTATTTCAAATTGAATGTTTATTATGGTTATGTTTACGCTTGTTTAGTTACAGAATGATTAGGTTCAAAGGGGTTACTACTCTCAAATATTAATCAAATTTCCCAAAACTATGTTGAAATGTTTTAAATAAAGAACTCTGAAATTAAGCCGAAAACACCAGGAGTTTGGATATCTGATGTTCAACATGTACTGAGCAGATCCATACCAATGGGTCGGGGGATTTATGTGTCCATGAGGCGGAGTAGTGAGTCACTCTGTTGGTTTCCACTCTGGGGTCTTTTGTGGTGTTTCAGTTTAAATTTTAATTTTAATCTAATCCAGACATGCAGGTTTTTAAAGAATCTGCAGTCTTATTCCAGGTTTTTGTGTGTAACTCATCATGTCCACTGGTGTCACTGCTCACATAAACGCATATAAACCGTGAGTGATTTTTCAATAGCAGCCATTTTTGTACATAAATAGTTCAATTACCCAAATGTACCTGTCAGAGAATAAAGAGATATTCGAAAAAATAGTACCGTGTACATTTCATGTCCTTTACCGTGTCTCTCTAAACATTTGTGTTTTATCTGGAAAAAAAAAACATTTATTTCATCTCAGTAAATAGAGCAAATTGCTTCCAAACTTGCTCTATAACATTAGTCTACATCTGGTTTATCCTGTTTTAAGGACCAGTTACTTAGAAGAACCTATATGGAAATGATTTAACAAAAACAACAACAAAAATACAGAACGATAATTAAATATTACATAAAGATGGACTAGAATAATGTAGATTATTTAAATGTAAAATAGTCTTTGTGAAATGTTGTGAGAAACTGATTTGACACTGTAGTTTTCAATGAGAGTACAGTATGTGTGGCTTTAAAACGTCCTAAAATTTTCATCTGTGTGCCTCTGCATGCATGTGTTCAATTCTACCGTCAAGTTGAAATGGTTTAATGTAGCAGAAATAGTGTCATTACTCCAGAGCAGCCTTGAGAGCGACTGTAATAATCATCATCCTATTTTTCCCTTTTGAAAATCACAAATTCAATTTCACTTTTTAGGGCATGTCTATTCATTTCTACAGCTGTTAGCCTCATGATAAGTTGGCTTACTGTGTGATCATTTAAAAAAAAAAACCCGGTCAGCTTCCACATGCAACACCTCATGTCATTTTTTATCTCTTGACGAATTTGAACGAAAAAAAAAAAAATAAACATGTAGACAGAATCATAAAGTCAGGGGACAGGAGAACCCAAAGCATCTTTTTTTTTTTTTTATCAACTGAAAACTACAAATCTGGACTTTCTACTCGACCCAAATCTTACAAGCACTGAGGATTGCTTGATTTTCACAATTCTAAGGCATGTTGGCGGGTAGTGAATGTTTAAGCCTGGATGGAGTCTGAGCAAAAAAGGGCAGAAACACCTGCATCAAGCTGAGACTTCATCAAATCAACAAGGGTTTGAGCAACACACGGAGGTGATAGAGCATGACTCACCAACCTGCAGAGTTGAAAAAGACTTTGAAGAAAGAGTCGGTGTGTTAGACTTTGCAGAAATGGAATTAGTGGAAATGTTTTAACATCCAATTAACACTTCAAGACCCAGTGTCATATTTGTGGTCATTCCCAAATGAATTATTCTCTCTATTTAACCCTTTATTTTAATGATTTATAAACTTTTATTATAATATAATTTTGAGTGTTTTGCATGTTTCTGTTTAAATCATGTATTTTACTCTATATTTAATGAATGGATGCATGTAAATTCAAAGAATATTTTATGAAATGGAGAAAACTGATGTGTCCATCCATTGTCAACTGCAAGGGTTTTATTGAATCAATGTTGTAGAAGATGATGGTGTTTCCATGGTAACTACAGAGCCTCTGGATTACCATGAGAAGATGACAAACCCTAATGTTACTCAATCTTTTCTGAACTGCTGTTTGGAAACTTACACTGTGTGATCTGCCGTCACCATGTTCAGAATTGACCATATTTGTTTAACCCATAAAGACCCAGATCTACTTTTGTATCAAATCCTAAATTAATTATTCTGTCCATTTAACCCTTCTTTAACAAGTTATCACTTTTTATTATAATATTGTTTTCAGTATTTTACATGTTTCTGTGTAAATCATGTATTTTACTATATATTTAATGACCGGATCATGTAGATGTGCATGAAAACTTAAGAGTAAATTTGAAGGTTATTATATAAAAGGGAGAAAATTGAGGGAAATGATCAATAACTGAACATATATCATCCACTGTCAGTGAGCTAACTGCTTGGGTTTATTCGTGAATCAATGTTGTAGAAGATGATGGTGTTTCCATGGTAACTATGGAGCCTCTGAATGACCAAATGGGACATATCTGTTAACCATAAAACAATGACAAACTGCATTTTACACCAATTATTTACATGTATTGATAAGTTTATTGGATCAGCAGATATTAAATAACTGACATCAGTAAATGGTTTTAGTTGGACAAATGTTCAAGTGTAATTTCCTGATTGTTGTCACGTGTTTTGATCCAGGTCTGTTCAGTTTTGCCCTTGGGTGATTTAGTCTGCACCCATCAATAAATAACCCTGGAAATCAACATTAAAATAACAGGTTTCAGACTAATTGTGGTGTGAAAATGTATCTGACAAGACATGGCATGGTATGTAAAATAACATCATTATTATTCTCACTTGATTTTAACTTGATATAATTTATAGCAATGGAGCTTTTGTTTCCCAGAATAGCATACCACCCATCACATTTGCTCCAGGTTGTATGTAGAGATTTGTTGTTATTTTCAGAGGAAAAAACTAAACTCTGAGAGCGCAAACCTCCGCCAAGGCAGGCCTCCCCCCTTCGAATGAAGAGAAGTCCGCCAAGGAGGTTATATTTCTGTCCATTCATTTCCATCCATATTTCCAGATCTCCCCATTACCAACCTACCCTGTAAATTTCATCAAGATCCATCCAGAACCTTTTGAGTTATCTTGCTAATTATCAGACAGACAGAGAAACAAACTCAAAAATACGTCACCGGTTACATGACAGCTTTCAAACGTAAATAAAATAAATTTTTTACCATTGATAGAACCTGCGCTGTGCTACAAGTCAAAGATTTTTGAGAACTTCTTGTAGTTAAGTAGCTACTGAGCGGTGATGGTTTGAATTCAATCAGTTTTCTGTGTTCAATGGATAAAGCCTGTGACATGATGATGTATTTTCTTCCATCTGAGAAATTCGTATTCGTACTGAAGACAGTGTAACTTTTCATTTTGTAAATGTAATTTTTCATATTGTAACTTTTCGATTCGTACTCTGACAAATATCAAATCTACAACACATTATAAGAACAAATTGACTCATTTTAAAGTTTCCAAATATTCATGTTACACATGCATATCCCAAATAGTTCCTGTTAACACACATAATTTTGTCCCAAAAACTGCTGTATAGCTACCAATCAAAGAAGCGGAAAACAAAGCAGAACACAAAAAGCAAGCAACAGATACTCACAAGAAAATCAAGGTCAAACAGTACGCCGTGTCCGTAGATGGGATTTTTTTTTTTTTCATTTACACAGAATGTTCACGGACAATGAAACAAAAGTGATTTACACCACTAAAAATTCCCCTAAACATTCAAAATCTCAATGTCTCTAGCTCATACAAGAGAGGATATGAAAGGGCGTCACCACTTCTAGCAAGTATCCAAGATCATCTTTTTAAGACTGAAATTAACATATATCTGACTGGAAAAATTACATTGAGAGCGACAAAAGGTTGAACAGCAAGCGGTAGTTAAGTGAAGCGAGTGCTCAGATGCATGTGGAAAGCATGGAATTTATGCTCCATTACATTGTAGTTCTTGGCACTCATGTTAACTATTTGCTTGTGACAATATAACTTTCACCTGTATTTAAGTGTTTGCATTCTTAAGTCTTGTATCTGTGCTCTATTTATTACAGGCTACAATAAAACACCATAATAAACCAGTACTAGAACAAAATACACCCACTGTCTGTGAATCTCTAGCATCTTCATGTAATCCTCTGTGTATTACCAGCAGTAATGGTGAAAAATGTGTGACAACAACCTTGACATTTGGGCACAAAAATGTAATTAGCTCATGTGAGAATCTATGTCAATGTTTACACCAAACTTTTGAGACATTAAGGCAAATGTTCCAGAGATTCCTGATTGTTGACATAGTAATTTTAATTAACACATAGGACTCTAGTTTCCAGGCACTGCTCAGGGTGCGTAAGCTGGCGGACCCAGCACAGAGCTTGTTTCTGGCCAGTGTAGAGCAGTTTGATAGTTTGGCGGACTGCGGTGCACTAAGATGAGTGTGGTGACGCACTTGTGGGAGGTGACCACTGATCCAGCTCAGTGCAGTGATAGATTTGCTGACTTTAGACCACGCCCACAGTGCACCAAGCTCACCAGTTGAAAGACGTAGTGCTAGTTTGGCAGACCATGGTGCGCCAAGATGGGTGTGGCGGCGCACTTCTGGGAGGTGACCACAGACTCAGATTCACTGACTTTAGACAGTGGTTCCCAACCCTGGTCCTCAAGTACCACTATCCTGGATGTTTTAGATGGATCCCTCTACCAACACACCTGACTCAGATGATCAGCGTGTCATCAAGCTCTGCGGGAGCTTGGTAATGACCGTCAGGTGTGTTGGAAGAAACATCTAAAACATGCAGGATAGTAGTACTTGATGACCAGGGTTGGGAACCACTGCTCGAAAAGATGTAAAAAATCTTTGGCTGAGTTGAGAACTGCAGACTCAAGTGAGTATTCTCTGAAAATTAACCTGTTTTACAGAGACATACTCATTAGATCTCGTCTTGTTATCTGAACCCACTTTACCCTCACTCGGGTCACAATGGTCTGTGGGGGCCTAATGCAGCAACAATGGGCGAAGGTGGGGTACAACCTGTATGAGTCTGAACATATATAGACAAACAATCACTCTCACATTCACACCTATGGGTGATTTAGATTAACCTATTAAGTGCATGTGTTTGGATGGTGGGAGGAAACTGGAGTACCTGGAAAAAACCCACACAGACACAGGCAGAAGATACAAACTCCACACAGAAAGGTCTGGTGTGGGAATAGAACCATGGTCCTTCTGTCTGTGAGGTACAAGCGCTAACCACTGCACCACCATGCCATCCCCTCATTACATCTAATTTGTTAAATTCTTCCTGACCTTTCATAGGTTCCTTGAGGAAAATAAAAATAATTTGCTGCGAATACAACAGATTTACAATAGAAATAAAACTTCTATTTTTTTTTTTTTTTTTACATTAAAATACCAAATAACAGCATCACAGGACAATAACACAATTGCAACCAAACATCTCTTCACCTTTACACGCAGCAAAAGTGATGAAGCTCAACATTTATTTACATCAAAAAATGTTTGGCACAGCAATACATTTAATGGCCAGAGAGTCACCATCCATTTATGTGGAGAAATCTACAAACCTTCAAACTACTTTTCATTGTCTCTTTGAGCAAGGCACTCAAACCCCCCCCATTCCTCCAGATGCTCTGACACTCTTACATGTCATTACTCTGTGTTCAGTGTGTTTTCCAGGAGTGGCTTTATCTTGTTCGTGGAGTGTTGTAATCAGTCTCCTGTCAAGAAAAGGTGAGAGCTGCACCCTTTAAACGCCACCTGCCTGATGGTGAGGGGACGTCTGGGAGGGCGCTGAGCAATGGGTTTATCTATCAATGCTAATTTAACCCTTTTCTAATATATGTTTATTAGAAAATATGTAACTAGGTGTGCTGAATATCTATTAACGATGTAAAAACACAAGTCTGACATTTTGTATCATCAAAGCCCAGTGTTTGTCTGATTTTTCGATGCATTACTTTCGATAGTGGGGTAATTCTGAATCAACCCATAAAGAACATCAGGGTTAAGGTAAGATCCTACAAGTCATAAGGTTAAAAAAATAAATTACCATTAAACATCCTCAGTTGATTACTTACACAAGTATGAAACTAAATGTATCAGTTTTTAAATTGTATGTTTAATTATGCAAATTAGGCATAATCTCATTAAATATGTGTTAATTTGAACATATTTTCAGCTGGGGATTTCATGGTATCTTTTTACATTATACCAAGGAAATCAAAATCTAATGCCCATATATATATATATATATATATATATATATATATATATATATATATATATATATATATATATTCTCTTGGCACATAATAAACAAAAGGATATAGTTTGGAAATTATATTTCTGTTTCTCTTTTTCTTCTCAGGAACATAAAGTAAATACCTAAGTACTTGGGGTTACATTGTCTATTTGTGTTGACACAAATGAAACCAAATTGGTTGAAATCATACCAAATCATTTACCAATTTTTAGGAATGGTCCTTAAATTGAATCATAGCCAGTAAATTGAGATTTAGACCCATATATATATATATATATATATATATATATATATATATATATATATATATATATATATATATATATATATATATATATATATATATATATATATATATATATATATATATAGACATGCATACACACACACACACACACACACACACACTTTTGGAAACATGTGTGTTGTTTGAAGTTTGACATTTTAAGACAGTTATAATACTTTTTTTTTACATAAGTAATGTTTTGGTAAAAAGTTACTTTACTTATGTTTGAGTTTATTTGTGATAATGCTATTCTTACTTTCCTCTTTTTTTTTCCGCAAATAAAAAGAACTGAGTATTTTTGCATCACTGGTCACAGTATGGTGACCATGTCCTGCAAAAATGCTCTTTACAAAATATACCCAGGTGTGTGTGTGTGTGTGTGTGTGTGTGTGCCGTTTAATGACATGAATATTTTTGCTGCTCTTATGGACTACTGTTCCTGAAAAACAAAACTGCTGAACCATAGTAGTGAAACATCTTGGAAGAAGATCAATTAAATGGGAATAAAATGATCTAAATGACTTCATTTTAGTGTTTTTTTTGGTTTCATTCAAGGTCTTCCTCTGATCTCAGATCGTCTGTGTGGGTCCTTTTCTTTTAGTTCACAGTCGACAGTTCAAGCCTACAGTGTAGACCTTATGTTTGTATCTAGGATAAAATAAGCTACAGGAATAATGCATACTAACTGTGATATATAACCGAATTAAACATTCAAGAAATTTACATAACAGAAAAAAACAACTTCAATTAGCACATGAGCAATGACTGTTGGCATTTGATTGCGGGAGGGAAATACACGGGACAATGAACATAATTTACAAGATGTTTAATTTTGTGTTTGGAAAATTGAATCCACTGGCAGTGAAAAATATGCTACATGTTTATGTGGAGAAATGGTGGTAGTGATTGATTGGACAAAAATAATCTGTGTTTGCTTGCACTGCACCAGCAACATAACCCAACCTTTAACTGAGGAAAAACCCAAGGAATGTAGTGGGAAGACACACACACACAGGAAAGCGTTGTGCTGTGTAATTTTGTTGCCGTTCAACCTAATCAAGTCTACCTCTGTCATATGCAGATCCCCATGGAAATATAGAGATTCATCATCTTTTATACTCCATGGTTCACTCTCCCCGAGTATGAGGGAATCATTTCAATTTCTCCTCTTGATGAGCTCCTACTCATGAGCAATTATCTCAACACAGTAGATGGTACCTGAGTGAACAATTCTACCACTGTCCACTAAAGAAAGAAAGAGAGAGAGAGAGAGAGAGAGAGAGAGAGAGAGAGAGAGAGAGAGAGAGAAAGACAGAAAGACAGAAAGAAAGAAAGAGAGAGAGAGAGAGAGAGAGAGAGAAAGAAGTAACACAGGAATGACAAAGTAAAAAGAAGCAGCAAGAAGAAAGAAAGAAGGGAACAAACACAGGAGGGACAGTTATAAAACAGCAAAAGTACAAATGAAAGAATGAAAGAATGAAAGAAAGAAAGAGAGAGAGAGAGAGAGAGAGAGAGAGAGAGAGAGAGAAAGAAAGAAAGAAAGAAAGAAGGAAATATAAAAAAACAGCAAATGAAAGAAAGAAAGAACAAATGAAAGGAGAAAAGAAAGAGAGAGAAAGACATAAAGAAAGTACAAAGCAGCAAATGAATAAAAGGAAGAAGGGAACAAACACTGGAAAGACAGTTATAAAACAGTGAAAGAAAGAAAGAAAGAAAGAAAGAAAGAAAGAAAGAAAGAAAGAAAGAAAGAAAGAAAGAAAGAAAGAAAGAAAGAAAGAAAGAAAGAAAGAAAGAAAGAAAGAAAGAAAGAAAGAAAGAAAGAAAGAAAGAAATGAATGCAGGGAAGACAAAGTAAAAAAAAACAGCAAAACAAAGAGAGAATAAATAGAACTAGTCAAAGTAACAAACTAAGCAGAGAAAAGCAGACACTGGTCTTTCCATAACAACATTAGTATAAAAGCAGAGTTACTGAAATATGGATGAACCTTCAGGTTACAAATGCATCTTCTCACACAAAACGCTGCAGTGTTCAGTGTAATACTTGTAAATAGTCTGTGTCATCTTCAGTAAATGCTCTAATTTCACTTCCATTACGTGGTACATGAATGCATGTTTATAATTATCAAGGGTTTTTTTTTTTTTTTTTATCAGAAACCTAGAGTAAATGTAAAACGGCGAGAGTGCATTCCCAAGGCTTCATCAGTGTATGTAAAGGGTTTGAAGACCCTGATACTAATGGAAAACACACTTTACACACGTAAAAGTCTTGGACCAGGCTATAAAGTGGTGTCAGACCACAGGTAAGATCGGGTCTAAAAAAAATCCAGCCAGACCCGACACAGGTCCGCAGGCATTAAAGCCCGACCCAGCCCGAGCACGACCAATTAACTTGATCTGCAAGGCCCAAGCCTGAAGCAAACCCGAAAATTCAATTTATCCCATAGTATTTTTGGCAGAAAAAAACCCAAGATTTTTTCAGATTAAAATAATCTACATATTTTTATTATCATGATAAATGCATTTACACAATGAAATAACGCTGGAACACAGAATAAGAGGCCAGACAATGATGAAAAAAAAAGTCAGCGAGAGAGAATCCCGAACCCGACCCAATCCGAACGTAATGATTGACATTTTAGGCCTGATCCGAATTTCGGGGCTGGGTTGTGTAGTAGAGCTTCTGTTTGTTCAGCCTCTGTTAAAACACTGGAGCTGCACTTCTACCTCAAGCCATTTGTTTTTATCTTTGAGTCATGCTGACCAATCACAGATGTGGATTTTCTGCTGCACGTCACATCTACTTCTGGATCAAACTGTAATTATATTCCCAGCAGCAAGAGTAGAGATGATGACGGTGCAGTTGATTTTTATTTTCTGCTTTCAGAAAACTGGTAGAACTGGAACCATGAAACCACTCAAATCCATTAAATCTTTATTTAATTGCATTTTTGAAGAATGAACGTTTTGTTTCCATAACTTTTTTGCTGCTAAACATACACGATAGATAGATAGATAGATAGATAGATAGATAGATAGATAGATAGATAGATAGATAGATAGATAGATAGATAGATAGATAGATAGATAGATAGATAGATAGATAGATAGATAGATAGATAGATAGATAGATAGATAGATAGATAGACAGTTATTTTCAAGTCAACTTTTTCGTCAATAAAGTCGAAGTCACGTCGACAGGTTGTGATGACGTCATCACATTCTCACCGGAAGAACAACACAGACACACGTCTGTCCAGTAATGACCAACTTGTATTAAAGTTCACTGCAACATAACAATGTCCACTGACAAGACACAAACATCAGCATTTTAACCCAAATAAAACAAAGGCTAATGTTAGCAAAGAGTTTAATTGAACAACATCAGTAGGTGAACATATGTCCGGATTTCGTGCCCACTACTCCTGTCTTACCTGCAGCAGCCATGTCTGTCTTGTATGCAGAGAAAGAGAGAGAGAGAGAGAGAGAGAGAGAGAGAGAGAGAGAGAGAGAAAGAATAACATGTAACTTGTCGACTCCTCCAAATTTAAGTCAACTTGTGCTATGGGAGTCTACGTGTCCTAAACAGAACATAAACCACAGCCCCCCCCAGGACTTCTGTGTCTCTGCGATCACAACAGACCACATGGAATATAGCTCAGAAGAAGAAAAAAAAAAAGGTATAAAATATCTGTATGTAACCATCGCTCTGTTCCTTTGATTCTATTAATATTACATTATATTAATATCTGTCCTAAAATACAGTCATTGTGGAATAACATGAGGATAACAGAGGATTTTTGGGGAAGGACATTCCCATGAACCTACTGGTATTTTTTATTAGATCCATTTTCAATGAAGATCAAGTGGAAGAATCTTAACACCCCCCCCCCACACACACACACACACCCCACCTCTAAATACCTGTACAATATGGAGTGCATAACAACAATAACTAAAAGTCTACCTTTAAAAGGAAACAGGTGGTGATTATCTCCGGTAGGGACACAGGGTTCATCATAACTATAATATGTCTGAATGTGGACAATGTAGGAGTATGTCTGATAGGAATGTATATTCATACCTTTACCTGTATGCTGCAATCCTGAGGAATGTACATTTATACAGAGGATGTACACATGAAAGGCACCCCCCCCCATCTCATTGTATAATAAAATAATTATATATATTTATGTAAGGTGAACACTGTGGTCAAGGCAGTCTTGTTCTGTGCTGTTTATTTGCTCTTTTGCTAAGTTAAAAAGATTTTCAGACTGAAGTGCACATGTTATTACTCTTGTCCAACATTGGTTATTGTAATCAGTGAGTGTGTGTGTGTGTGTGTGTGTGTGTATGTGTGTCCGCAGAGACATATCATGCTATAACTCAATGAATATGTGACATATATCGCTATGAAATTACATGTGCATATACACATAGCTAATGCATCAGATGCAATGATCCATTGAAGTAAAAGGTCAAAGGTCAAGGTCACAATGAACTAAAATGTCAAAATCACTGTCAATTCTAACTCAAGAACGGAAAGTCACAGAACTTTCAAATTGGTACCAAACAATACGGAATGAAGATTTCTACAATAATATAATAATTAGTGTTATCACCTACGACCAATAGTTTTTGAAAATCTCTGGAGGTAAAAATTTTTTTTAAAAAAAGGAAATCTTTCCATTTAATTATAACAAACTTCGGTTTTTACACATATTACACCCATTTATATCTGGCACCAGTTACATATATTATTTAATTCTTATTCCTATATAGATATTTCCTTTTTCCTTTTCTACTTTTGTGTTTGTTGTTGTTTCACATTGTTCTGGAATAAAGGACAAGCTGTTTTGTTTTTTTTACATTTTTCCTTTTTTTTTTTTTTTAATTTCACTCAGTCAAACAATAACATAATGGATAGAGTAATTGATTACAGATATATTTGGTAGCTCCAGCTCTAGTCAGCAGTAAGAGAATTTGTTTAATAGATGTGGGATTTTGTGACCTCACTATTTTATTCATCCTTCTACAATAATCAACACTACAGCCCTGATGAGGTTATTATATAATGGACCAGCTACACATAAATCAGGCATAATCTGTAGATAAATGACTTGTAATCAAAGTCACCTTGCCCTCCTAGCCCTTTTCTTTCTTTGTCACATAACATGATAAGAACTTGATTATGAAGTATTTATCTATCTGGGAGTTTTTACTAATATACACTGATTCATAAGAGTGATTCAGATTCAAATTATTTTTATTCACACACACACCAATGAAAATGTGTGACATTAAACCAATCACCGCACATCATTTCCTGTCTGCTGATGTGTTCCAACTTCAGTAAATTCTGTAATGTCCTGACCTGACACCTTATATGAATTTGTTAATAATATTTTGCAATACAATTCTATTTAACAATAAGTTTAAATATAATGTATGTGTATAATTTCAGATTTTCATCAGAAACTACTAAATTCATTCTTTCATATAATCATTGATAGCCTATCGTGTCTTTTAAATGCACTTTTTTTTAATTTTAATGCCTTGCTTTACTCCATTTAAAAAAAAAATAAATTAATGCTTTTCAAAATCATGGTTCAATGTATTTTCACTATCATTTCAACATCCTCCTAGTTTGTTTATGCCTTAATTTACCCTGGATATTGTTATACAAATAACCTTGCCTATTGAAGTAAATAAGTCCTGATTTTAGAGCTGCTGGAAATCATACATACATACACTTATTAATAAACAAATGGGACAGAATGGACAGGAATGTTAGAGACATGGTGGGTCCTTAACCACATATGTTATGTTTTATGTGGCTGTTAAATTGTTATTAATAATACATTTTTATTTGTATAGTATTATAGTATATAGTATTAGTATTATTATCAATATTATGATTTTTAATGTTAATTTTTATTTATGCACTATTAATTGTATACGTCTTTATTAATTTATTTTAATGAATGTATTTATTGTGGGTATGAATGTAACGGGTGGGAGGGTGAGTGGAACGTCCTGTCTGCAGCAGAACCCTCTGTCTCAGATTAATTTCTCCCTAGGGCATGGGTGTCCAACTCATTTTAATTCAGAGCCCACATTCTATCTAAAATGGTACAATTTGGGCCGGACCATTGAAATAATAGAAATAATAGAATAAAAACATATAAATAATGCCACCTCCAAAGTTTTCTCTATGTTTTTGAGCAAAAATAGTAAATTCCATCATGAAAATGTTTACATCTACAAACTATACTTGAACATAACATGAATAAATATGAACAACCTGAAAATTAGTAAGTGCGATATTAACAATATTGCACTTTAGTTTATTATTTATAAGCATGACACATCACAACTTAAAAATAACAGTAGATTTAAAAATACACACATTTAGTAACATTCACAATATTGGTAAAATTACACATACATTTCAGGTTATTCACAGTTTTTGTATCAGGGTATTTTTTTATGTATGTATTTGTTTGTTTCTTTATTTATTCCCTTTTTCTTAACACTAAAACAAAGAAGAAAATGTAATTTTTTTTCATAATTGTTTATTATAATTATGGTCTGATCCATTTTAGATTGAATTGATGTCAAATAATTTTAACTTCCTTAAATACCGACCGATTTTGGCCCCCGGGCCGCCTGTTTGACACCTCTGCCCTAGGGAGACAAATAAAGATACTTTGACTTTGATGCACATGAACTCTGCACAAAATTATTACATTAAATTATTAAAAAAGGTTTTATGTATTAATGTGATTATACACACAGAACTTTTTTAAAAATAAATAAATACAATATTTTTTAAATAAAAATATTTGTAAAATATATTAAAACATTAATAAAATGCTAAGATAAAGTAATTAAACACATTAAAAAATATAATAATAATAAATAATAAAAAAAATAAAAAAGTAAAGACATCTTAAATAAGGTGTCAGAGATCTTGATTGATTAATTGATTGATTGATTTAACAGTCATCTCAGTTCTTTAATAAAAGCAAAGACATGATTTAAAACTTCATCACATACTTAAAACAAAACAAAAAAATCCCCATGATGTGAATGTGGAAACAGATCAATGTCCCCATAAAGATAAGAATACACACACACACACACACACACACACACACACACACACAATAAAAAGGAGTTATTGAAATGTATTTACACTTCTCTTACCAACAAATGCTGATAAAAACCTCACCAGAGATGTAAAAATGTCAGCGGTGCCCTTAACCTCTGAGTCGTACGTGAACTAATATACCATCATCGGTGGTGGTCCTCTATAAATCTGGACTGGACTTCCTCTACCTGTCATTACTAATCCTTCTTTAGGGACTCTGAGCTCAGGTTTGTTATCTCCCAGCCCTGTTAATATCACAATGGGAAGTGTAATTTAAGTGAAGCTGAGTCACTTCCCAGGCAATGTGAAATATATATATATACTAGGGGTCACAAGCTTTAGAACACCCTGATTTTTCCAGTTTTGTTTGGAAATTCAAGTAGTTAAATTTAAATGGACAGATTTAAATGGTACAAAGGTAAACAGTGAACTGATAGAAGTTAAAAAAAAAGTAAGGATTTTTAAGAAGCTGAAAAAACTATGTTTTTAAAGGGTTTTTTTAATGTTTTTTAAGTCTTTTGTTAAAAGTGTTTTAATGTTCTTTAAGGGTTTTTGAGGGTGTTTTAAAAATTTTTTTAGGGCTTTTTCCATTTATTTTATTTTTTTTTTTTACGTTTTTTTAAAAAGTGTTTTTAAGGGTTTTTAAGAGGGATTTTAACTCGTATTTTTAACATTTGGATTTTTTTGGAGGGGAGGTTTAAAGTTTTTTTTAATTTAAGTGTTTTTAAGGGTCTTTAAAGTGGTTTTTTTTTAAAGGGTTTTCCTATAGGTTTTTTTGTGGGTTTTTTAAAGGGTTTCAATGAAATTCTAGAAAAATCAGTGTGTTATAAAACTTTTAATTGATCATCTACATCATTTGGGGATGACATGTGTCCCATCTCCAGATCTAAAAACATTGAATGAACTGGCACCACTGCTCCTGCTGACAGCTCAGGACTTCATTGGGACGCATTGTCGACTGGCTCGGCATTACTTCTCATTAATTTTGCTGTTGTAGCTCGCTTAATATGCTATTGACTGCATTAGTGAAGAGATTAATGCGTTGTTAAATTATGTTGGCTCATGGCGCTGTCCTGTGTTTAGATATACTGCCTCGTCAGCTACTCCAAGGATTATTTTCCATGTATAGAAACTCATAGGGATGTTACACTGGGCACATCCAGACCTAAATGGGCAGTCCACTGCCAATGTAAGTTGTAAGGACAATTATTGTTAGATAATGATGCCGATGAAACATTCTCAGCCTATTTTTTTTTGTCTTTAAGAACCTAAACAGGATTACATATAAACAATCTGAGCATGACTTAACAAATAAAGACCCAGTGCCACTTTTATGTCAGTTCTCCAATGACATTTTCTCTGTATGTTTGACTTTCTTTCTTTCTATCACAATTTATTGCAATATTATCATCTGTATTTTGCATTTGTCAGTGTAAATATTACTTATATTTTCTTATATGTAATTCACTGGTCATGTACAAGATCATTAAAGCTCAGAGTAAATTTAAAGGTTATTTGAACAAAAATAGAAATGGGACTTTTCCAGCAAAATATGTCATTAACTGAACATAAAAAACAAGTGTGTCCATCCACTGTCATTGTTATCAGTGAAGCAGTGTTGTCATGTTCACTATTTTCATATGTATGTATATCTTTGAGTTGACCTTTGGTTGAATGGGACCGCCAACAACCTGGAGTGGGCGGGGCCTGAAGCGGCTCATGTGCATTTAAAAGGGCCAGCACTCAAATAACCTTTCAAAATAAGGTTGAAGATGGACCTGTGTAATTAAATTAACGAAGAATTCAGACACAAGCAGAGAATTTACAGTTTATAGAGCACAGGGAAATGTTTTAACATGGACAATTCCATTAAAAAAACAAAAAAAGAAAAAGAGCACTCCTTATAATATAACATACTAAATTAAATTTAAATGAGGCATGAACTCTCAGGACCAATTTACTGTAATCTTCATTAAAGATGAGGTCAAAGACTACTTGTATTTAAATGCAATTTGCAGTTAAAGGGTCTTAAATGGCTTTGAGTGTTTACGACAATCAACACTAGCAGTGAAAGTGGAGCATTTACATATTGTTAAACATTTTATAAGAAGGGCTATGGTAATTCACATCTTACACATTATCTTACAAGTATTATTTCTTTGTGATTGTTGCCTACTTTATATCACAAACAACAGTCCCCTCCCCCCTCTTTTCTCGACGTTGAACATTTCATATTTGTGCCCTCAATGCCAACTTAAATCGTTCTGCTCACATAAGAGGAAAATGTATGAAAGCAGCTGATTAAAATCAATATTCATCTGTTTCATACCATATAATAAACAAGGTTCACGACTGAGTTTAATTGGGCCTCTTTCATTCTAATAGAAGCTTGTGGCAGTTTGTTTTCTTGTTTGTTAAATGCGGCACTAACTGACTTGTTACCAGCACAAGTTCTCCTGCAAGAGTGGAAAACATCTTGACAATCATCATATCAAGCATTTATCAGACGAAGGAAACAGCAGTTACATGTGTAAATTACCTGCAGTAATATAGGATATTTTATCATACAAATGTAAGTCATTGTGTTTCCTGTCAGCTAATGCATGTGAACCATCAAGGGAAAAGGTTGGAAGATATAAAATTGGTGACATATTGTGGAGGCAGCAACCAAATTATTATTTTAAGATGCACAGGGGAGCAAACTGAAACAACTTTCTGACAGTTTCATCATGCATTACTACACAGCAGTTCCTCCCAAAATTGACATTGTTGGCTTTGATCAAAGCTCAAACAGGGCTGTGACATTCTGAAAGAAGTGTTTCAAATAATTTCTGTGACAGAGAGCATAGTTTTCGAAACACTCGCAGCGCTTCAAAGGATATAATGCGCCAGTGTGGTTGTGCGTAGGTGCTTGCGTCGACGCTGGGTTGCTTACGTTGATATTTGTGATTATAATGCAGCACCGTAAAAACATACTCCTTCCAATATGTGACAGTTATTATTATATGTTGTCATTGTTTTTTTGTTTTTTTTCTCCTTTGCATAATCTACCGTATGACATCACACAATAAAATAAAATGCAGTGCAGATGTGTATATTTCATCATGCCTGTTGTTTAGTTGTTGTTTTTTTTTTTTTTTTCTTCCCTCTGCCTGTGATGAATCTGAGCTGTGCCCTTGTTGAGGCATTGTCTGCGTTGCGCACTGAGTCTGACTGATTGATGGCAGACAGTGGCTGTCACCCCTGGAGAGTAAGCATTTCTGTGTCGTCTCCCTACTGAAGGTCCTGTTGAGCTTGTTAAGGGAGAAAACACTTTTTGTTTATAGCCACTCTGACGGCACCAGCTGACAGCTCCTGCTGAAGAGGAGATAGACTCCCTCTGGCACACTGCAACCCCCCCCCCCCCCCCCCCCCCCACACACACACACACACACACACACACACACGATCTGTCTGTTTGTCTGTCTGTCTCACACTCCTGTCTCTCTCTATCCTCTCTCCTGTCTCTCATTTCGCTTGTCGCTTGGTGTCGTGAAATTTGGTGAAATGAGCATGATGATTTGAAATGCTAATTCACATTCCCTGCACGGAGAAGTCACAGAAATCAGCTTCACCCATCTGGACAGTATTAGGTGAATGAGACGCAACCAGAAAAAAAATAAATAAAAAAATTGCTTCAATTCCCAGTCAGAAAAATAACCTATAGACGACTGTGGGGGAGGTCTTATTTTACACAAAGTGGGCAGTTTTTAGTGTCAGAATGTCACAAGGCTTCACTTACCTGTCTGTGTTATACAGTCATGGGAAAAATGATTAGACCATCAAAAATAATCAAAAACAGTTATTATGCAATCAAGCATAATAGACAGACATACAGACTATTCTTCATCTCTTTTCTTTACTCTGGTGCTTTACTTTACTTACTTACTTAAGTACAGTCAGTCTGGTTCAGTCAGTCTGGTACAGTCAGTCTGGTACAGTCAGTCTGGTACAGTAAGTCCAGTACAGTCAGTCTAGTACAGTCAGTCTAGTACAATCAGTCTAGTACAGTCAGTCTAGTACAGTCAATCTGGTACAGTCACTCTAGTACAATCACTCTAGTACAGTCACTCTACTATAGTTACTCTGGTACCGGTGTTGGAGAGAGATAGAGAACAGTTTGTCATCTGTATAAATAGGAACCAGAAGGAAGGAGTCATGACACACAATAAACCATTATGTTCAGTCTTATGTAAAAGTCTATGGTCGACATCAATTCAAAACTTACAGATTTCCACAGGTCAATGTCCTAGTAGTATATTAAATATACCTATAGTCATGTTGTGTGATTAATGCTGTAAAACAAGGTAAATATGAATAAAGTGATAGAGTGAAAGACAGAAATAGTATAATTTATATCAAGGTCCAGTTTCTCCTGGTTTGCCTACATCCATGACACTGATTTCTATGTAGAGGACACGTCTGGTTTTCAATATAAATCTTTTCATTTCCTCTCTCTTCCTACTCCACAGTGTACACCAGCATCTGTCAGTTTATAAAAAGGAGATTACAATCACATAGTCCAAAACACATGCCACTCAAATATCAATGTTACACGTTACCTTTGAGTTAAACATGTATTACCAGGCACCACTAGAACAGATATTGTGCAAAAGTCATATTCTGTTCTACATCTGGGCTTGTTGTCCACACACAAATTGCAAAAATGAATGTTACAAATGACATTCTGCAACAACTGTGGCAGGAAGTCCACTACTGACTCCATGTGTGCCACGTCACTGCAAAAAATAAGAATTTACCAAGTGTATTTTTCCTCATTTCTCATCAAAATATATCATTACACTAAAAATAACACATAATCACCGAAAGAGGAACTTTTCATGAGATATAAGAATACATTTGTAGACAATAGATGTGGAAAATGATATCTTAAGAAATCTTACCATGATCATTTTCACTTGTTCCATTGGCAGAATTATTTATTTATTTATTTATTTGCTTAATTGTGCACAGATGATTATTTACTATGGTGAGCTCTTGCTATGCTTTGTTTTCTTGAATCAAACTTAAACATCTATCTCTGCAGCAGAAATTTGACTTATTTTACTTTCTTTTATAATTTATTTCTTCTTTTGTTGAATTGGTGACATCACTGCTATTAATATGGCCAGTTAGTCAAAACAGTGACTCATTTTGAAATCACCATAAAACTTACCTCAGGATTATGTATTGTCCGTTGTCCTGCATGTTTTAGATGTTTCCCTCTTCCATTACACCTGGAGGCCATTGCATGATTATTAGTCTGATGAGGAGTTGATTATTAACTCTTTAAGTGTCAGTGCTGATGTGTTCTGAATGGATGATTTAGTTGAAATATTCATAAAAATTCACCCATTTTCCTTTTAGTTTTGTGGTTTTTATTTTATTTAAACATTTTTAAAGGCAAAATTTAAATTGCTGGGACCAAATTTCTTCTTTAGTAATTCTTTTTCAAAATTTTCCACATTATTTGTCATTTTGTAAATATTTAGTAGTTTTTGTTGCTCATTTTGTTTATTTTTCTACATTTTTTTTTTTAAATTTTGTAGTATTTTTCTTTGATTTTCTGCCATTTGTGTCTTACTTTGCTCATGTTACCAATTATTTTGTTAGTTCTCAGGAGTTAAAGGGTTAAACTGAATCACATGGAAGAGGGAAATATCTAAAACATGCAGGACAGCGGCCCTCGAGGACTGGAGTTTGACACCTGTGATGTATTCCATTAAAGTAAGTTCTTATCATATGTGTGACTCAATTGAAAGACATTTATTCTGCTTTTCTTATTCACATTTCCAATAATCACACATTTTTCAATGAGGCGCACAGTGACCTGTCAATCAACTGGGGTGGACCTGGCACCTGAGGGGTCCAATCAACTTCCAGATGTGGTCAAGCCCTTGTTAGAAATATTTCTGTGGGCATGACCCGCCTTACTCTGCCTCTGATTGGCTCATCAGTCCTCATGCCCAAACTTAACCAATCTAATCAGTGAAAGCAGTGAGTACTGGCCAGTTAGAGGCAGAGTAGAGCGGGTCATGGCTTCACCTTCCTAGAGGAAAAAAGGGCAATTTTTCTCAGAAATAATACTGAATGGTGTGCATCAGGGATTTAGAAGTGGGTAGATAACATGCTGACTGAAAAATAAGTAGGAGGGAGATGTAGTCTGATATGTGGCAAACGCAACATTTAATATTGTAATCACTTAAAGAGAGGAAAATCTAACTTGTTATTTCATCACACCTAAAATTAAGAGTAAACAGATGAGCACTCAGCAGCCGTGTTGGAAACTTTGTCACAAACATGTTTTTGGGAAATGCACAAATATTCAGCCCTTCTGAATCTGTGTATCATTCGTTCATTTGTTTTCTTTTTTCAAAATAAACTAAAAAATAAGACAATGAAAAACATTGTTTCTTTATTACTTGTTTCCAAAACCAAAATGAAAGAAAGGATAGTGACACTTTTTTTTCCTTTCCTTTTTGTGTTTAACTAAAAAATAGAAAAAAACAGATAACGGTCATTTCCCGTTTTATCCAATTTTGACCTGAAGCAAATTGAGTAAACTGGCAATTAATCTTAATAACCGAAAGAAACATGGGCAGCAGACTCAAGATCATTATGGTATGATATTACACCAGTCATCAAAAGTCATTTCCAGTTTATTCAACTTACTTCAACTGAAAAATTGCATCCTTATCCTTTTTTTTTTTTCATTTTGGATTTGGAAACACATAATGAAGAAACAGCTTGTTGTTTCATTGTCTTGTTTTTGGTTTTATTTAAAAAAAAAAAAACAATGAATGAATGATACACAGATTCTTCTGGAGGATGATTTACTCAGTTCTCTGTGATGTGTTTGGGATATATAATCCCAAGTACCTTTATTGTTCTATATCTTGGACATTTAGAAGAAACAGTGCACAAAGAAGAACAATATCTCTTTCTAGATTCTACTGATGGCAGGGAGGAAGGCCATAACAAAGAACTGGCTTAAGACCGATGCCCTATCCTACAAACACTGGATTTCAATCATAGACAATATAATGGACATGGAACATCTGACATATAAACTGAAGTGGAAAGAATATATCTTCACAAAAAACTGGGGAAAACGGTTGACATTCAGTAAAAATGTGTTTATTAAAGATCATTGACATACTCTGACATGACACAGGCTGTGCTTTTCTGGGGGATTTTTCATGTTTTTTTTGTCTTTTCTGTTATTTTCTTGTTCCTCATCTCTCATCATCTGAACCCGCTTGATCCTCACCCAGGTTGCGGGGGTCTGTAGGGGTCTAATCCAGTTACCAGCTGTCCAGTTTATACAGCTATAATTTTATTTTATTTTATTTTTTTCTGAACCCTCTTTATCCTCACTAGGGTCACTGGGGGCCTAAACCAGCTACAATGGGTGAAGGCGGGGTACACCCTGTATGAGTCTCCAGGTCATCTCATGGTTTGAACATATATAGACAAACAATCACTCTCACATTCACACCTGTGGACAATTTAGATTAACCAATTAACCTATCAGTGCATGTGTTTGGATGGTGGGAGGAAACTGGAGTACCTGGAGAAAACCCATACAGACACGAGGACAAGGGCGTCACAGCCATTTAAAATGTGGGGGTGTTCTAGGTTGTGGCACATGAGCAAAATTCTATCATTGGAAAATTAACGAACAATACAACAATATATGGCTGAAAATAATAACAAAAATGTGTTTTTCCTCAATTAAACATTTATTCAACTCATAAGTCAAAATTATGAGATAAAAAGTAAAAATTATTAGATAAAAAGTTACAATTATGAGATAAAAAGGATTTAACAATCAGACACTGATTTTACAGACACTGTACTTCTTTTTTTCTTACAAAAATGTCAGGGGAGGCGACAAAAAATATGTTTCTCAGAACCACTGGCTTAGGGTATATGTCACAGAACAAGACATAGTTTAGTTAACTTAGTTTAACAATGGCAACATTTCTCATTACTTACTGGTTGATGACTGTTTGCTAACACCGCGAAGAAGAGCTGTTTACATTTCGCCTGTCGAAATGAGGTGCGCTTCATTTATATATGCTGTTGTGCCGCCCGGGTGGGTAAACAGTTTAAACGCGATTGTGACTGACAGTAACTGTTTATCCTGAAATAAAAACTAGGTGAGACCAACTCTCCGTCCGTTTCGTGGATCCAGTAATGATACAATATATAAACTCAGGAAAAAGTGGGGGGTATTAAATCATCTGGTTGGAGAAGTGGGGGTGTCGCAACACCCCCATCCCCCACGGCTGCAACGCCCATGCACGAGGAGAACATGCAAACCCCACACAGAAAGCTGTGGTGTGGGATTATAGGAACATGTGTTGTATTAAAATAAAAATGTTCAATAAATACATATTATTAAAAAAGTAGATATTGTCCATATGCAGATGTATACCCTGGACTACAACTCTGGTCTTTATTTATTAAAAAACCCAAAAGGGTGATTGAAAATAGACTTGGCAGTTTTCATGAATCTCAAATAGGAATGCTACAACTTTCTCTAATGGATTTGAGAAATATTTTATTTTACTCCTTACTATGTCACTCCTATATAACTAAGAAATAATTCATGCAGTCACATTATAGTAATCCAAAGTTTACTTCAAATAACTGTAGTTTTACAACTTTATGTCCTGTGGTTGTATTTTCTCTTTGCTCTGTATCTGTATCTAAACCATATGAGAGGTTGGGTTTGTGCAGGTAAACATTGGAACATTTGTTTGCAAGTGTCTAAATACAGAGAACATTTTGCTGTTTTCCAAGTGAACAAACTCAGATCACTGGATCTAGTATCCTAGTCAGATGAAATTATCCTGCAGAAAACCCAGCCACTGGTGAAAAATGGAAATACGTACCGAGGCAATAAGCTCTCTTCTGGGAAAGCTTAAAGGAGAGAAATAAACAACATCTAAAATTAACGAAGGTGAAAGTGCCCAAATGCGTTTTCTCCTCCATCTTCTAAAGACCCCCCCCCTACCACCCTCCTCCTCCTCCTGCTATTTCTCTTTCTTCTCCTTCATCTATTTATGTAGACACCTCAACTGGGATGCACTTCAAGCGAGGTCTCTTTTCCCTCTCAGATGGGTTTTTATCGTCATGTGTGCTTGTGCATGAGTGTGTGTTTCAAAAAAGATGGATGTGGGAGTGCATTGGGTTGGTGTGATCCGCAGCCGTGCACCATTTGAAGTTGTAAAGCCAGGCGTCTAAACACGGCCCGACACTGAGTCATCTTCTTTTTGATCACGCTGCACCTGATGTGAATTTCATTTTCGCCACTCGAAGTGCAGAGGGACCCAGCAGGCCTCGACCCACTCCATCGCTTCCCCTGTCTTCCACCCACACTGGGCTCCTCTGTGCGTCATCCCATATCTAACTCTTAGTAAGAGTGAGTGGGGGGGGGTTGTGGTCCTAGGGTAAAGTGAAGTGGAGGGCAGGGGGTGCTGTCCAGTCTCTCCCTGAGCGTTGAGCAGAGGAAGGCTTCAGATTCCTGGTGTAGTACAAACACTGCCATTTAAAATAAAAGAAACATGAAAGCCTTTTTGATGTTCAAGGGGTTCACCTTGCTCTCAACACCAACACATGCACGATCAACAAGCAACATTTGAGCCTTTGAGGGCCAGCATATGTGGCAGTGGGAGGAGGGGGTCAAAGTTCAAAACCTCCCTCAAAGGATGGCGTGTTTTAGGATCAGAATTATGCCCTGTACAGGATCTATCCTCTGTTGAGTAATTACACTGCATTCTTTGACGGTTTTCTTTTGAGGAGAATTGTAATTTTACATGTGATGTTCCTTTTATAATAGCATTTCATCGCCTCTTCAACCTCCGGCACAGGAAGCAGCCACAGTTCTGTCTGTGTTGCCACAATAATTCCACATAATGCCTGTAGTATTTTACACACTCTAGACATCTGTATAAACCATTCTCATACACATAATGTGTGTTGATATACACTATATAACCAAAAGTATTCACTCACCTGCTTTGAAATGTACTTAAGTGACAATCCCATTCTTAACTCATTCACTGCCATTGACATGTTTTGGCGTCAATTCAAATCCAAATTAAGAGTCTACATTTTATTTTGATGTGTGCCGTACTTATGTAGTCGTAGAGTCTGTTTTTATAGTATAATATTATAATATAGTATATGGTATAATGCATATAATATTATATAATATTGACTATATTCTGACTCAATATTCTCTTCTTATTCCCCTGGCAGTGAATTAGTTAATCCATCGAGTTTAACCCTTTGATGCATACTGGTCACTACAGTGGGCAGTTATTCTACAGTTGTTCAATCAATTAATTAATCAAACTTTATTTATATAGCACTTGGTGCATGTAGCACAAAGTGCTTTACATCAGACCTTCCATTATCCCGCAATTGTAGGACAAGTTAAAAGATTTACAGTGTTAAAAACAATAGAATAAATACATAAATAAATAATGGTAATAAAATAAAGGTAAATACATAAAATAGTAGAATGAAATAATGTTAAAAGTAAAATTTAACTAAACATTAAGTTAAAAAGATAGGTTTTCGGTTCACCCTTAACAATATGAACACTGGCAGTGGACCTCAGATCCTCAGGTCGACTGTTCCATAGTTTGGGGAAATAAAAACTGAATGAGGCCTCACCATGTGTTTTAGTGTGAACTCTGGGGACAATTAAAATCTTCGAGAGGGCTCATATGTTAAAAGCAGATCTGAAAAGTAAACGGGGCCACAACCATTAAGACTCTTAAAAACTAATAAAAGCATTTTGTTCTCTTGTATATTCATGGGTTTTGTTATTTTAGTTCCATATCAGTCAGTTCATATCATTACTGTAACTGGTCTGTTCTTAATACCTGATCTGCACTAACATGTTGACATGTAAATCAATTACTTGTTATTAGACAGAATTAATTAGTCTTCTTAAACAAAAACTACATGAAAAATGTTTCATTTCATTGTGTTCTCATATTGTGTTTTAAATACAGGTTTCTTTGCTTCAATGCATAAACACATGTTGTCAAGATTAGAGGACATTTTTGTAACGCCATAAAAAATAGGTTCAATAAAAAATATTTCAATTGCATTACATTTTCATGCCTAAAGAAGAATAAAAACAGTTGGGAAAAATTTGACTAAGGTTCTCATAATTCAAGCATCAAAGAGTTAATTGCAGTGTTCTGCAACTCTGTGTGTGTGTGTGTGTGTGTGTGTGTGTTTCTGGGAACATTGATATGTTTACACAGTCATGCCATGGGGACCAAAATTCAAGTCCCCATGACAGTTAAACTATCACAAATATGTATCCATCTATTTTATGTGCTATAGTCAACTTAATTCCCTCCACTTTTTTTAAAATGTAACCTTTATTTACCCATTGAGATCAATGATGTCTTTTTCAAAGGAGACCTGCCCTATCAGTGCAAGTCTTTGGATGGTGGGAGGAAACCAGAGTACCCATAGAAAACCCATGCAGACACAGGGAGAACATGCAAACTTCACACAGAAAGGTCTGGTGTGGGAATAGAACCAAGGACCTTCTTTCTCTGAGGCACGAGTGCTAACCACTGCACCATCCACCACTTAATTTAGCACTTCCTTTTATTCAACTTAATTTTAAAATCAGGTGTTAAGGGGTTAAACACAACTATAGGTCCCCACTAGTACATATAAATCTGCATGAAGTATGCAAATGTATGCCAATAATGTGACCCTATAAACACATTAACTTGTTTTTCTCTTGAAGTCCCCATAAAGCATGAGGGAAGCAGGTGCAAATTTCCAAAGTCTGAAGATGTACTGAGTATTATTTTTAGATGCATTTATTAAAAGAAAAATTAAAGAACAGACTTTTTTGCTACTATTCAATGGACACAAACTTGGTCCCCATGAGACATTGTAAACAGAAAGTGTGTGTGTGTGTGTGTGTGTGTGTGTGGGGGGGTCTTATCTGTCTTGTTTCTTGATAGTACCTTGGTCTAAATTAAATTAATGAACTTTCCATTATTGGCTAATCCATTATTTTGTGCAACTTTGAAATGATTCCCACTGGAAATGAATGGCCCAGGGCTTTATAGGTTTAATGCCAGTTGGGCCCATAATTATTGGATGGAGAAACCATGATGATGTTACCCACTGGTTTCTGAACTGCTATTTGCATGCTAACAAACACTATGTCATTCTGACCATATTTCTTTAACCCATAAAGACCCATCAGTTCCCAAATGAATTTTTCTCTGCCTTGATACTTTCTTTAATGACTTAATCACCATTTATTTTGACATTATGTTTGTACTTTGTGAATATTTTTTGTAAATGTAAGGTATTTTCTTATATTTAAGTCACTAATCATAGATGCGTGTAAAAGTTCAGATAAAAGGTAAGGGTTAATATTTCAGAAACAGACAGAACTGAAGAAAAACTGACTTTTTCAGCAAAGATATCAGTAACTGAACATAAACCAGGCTGCTGTTCAAAACATTGTGATATGATGGTAACCAAATCTCTACATGCACCTTTAACCCATAGAGACCCAGGGCTACTTTTGTGTCAGTTCTCAAATGATCATTCTTTCTATTTAACCTATTATTAAGTGATTTATCACCATTTATTATTATATTATCCTCTGTAATTTACAATTTTCAGTATAAATCAGAATTTTTTGGCTCCCATGTTTTATTTGCTAGTCATGTAGATGTTCATGAAAGATTGTTAATTTACAACAGAGAAACCTTAAACCAAAGTGAGTTTTTCAGCAAGGATATCAATGACTGAACATAAAAACAAGCATCTACGACATATGTCATTAATCAAACTCCATGGGTTTTATTGGTGAATTAATGTTGTAGAAGATGACTGTGTTTCCATGGTAACCGCAGAGTCTGTGTACGTCCAAATGGGTCAAATCTGACAACCACAAAACGACAGACTGAATTTTTCTCTCCATGTAAACTTCCTTTCGTCATTTATCACCATTTATTATTATATTATCCTCTGTAATTTACATATATCACTGCAAATGGAGGTGTTTTATTTGCTGATCATGTTGATGTTTATGATGTTTACACTCATTTTACACTAAATTGATTTTAGTTTTGCATACACTTTTATAGAATACCTTTCTTGTAATTTAAGGACCACAATAAGTACATTTTAGAGTTTTTGTGTTATCCTTTTTCACATGTGTACAAGGTACATAAACACAATTTTATTGTATTTTATTTCTTAACCTTGTGCTGTGTCAATAAACAATATCAAATCAAATCATGAAAACTTTGTTCATTTACATCAGAGAAACCTCAAACCAAAGTGATTTTTTCAGCAAGGATATCAGTGACTGACCATAAAAAACAACTGCCTACAACTTCTGCCATTAATCAAACTCCATGGATTTTATTGGTAAATCAATGTTGTAGAAGATGACTGTGTTTCCATAGTAACTACAGAGCCTGTGTACGTCCAAATGGGTCAAATCTGATGACAAACTGAATTTTACTTTCACTTATTTTCACGTATTGATAGGATTAGTTGATCAGAAGTTATTAAAGATATTAGATCAGTCGATGGTGTTTGGTTGCCGATGGCCATTTGGATCTTTACAGGTTAATGAAATCGAGCTCAGTCAAAAAGTGTCTGCACCATTATTGACTTTTATTTTTCTTTTTTTTTTTTGCAAATAACTCTCACATTTCTCATCTTGCCATATTGTTTGTCATTGTTTACCCCTGTGTAGAGCATCGTGCAATATTTATCCCGGTGGCAGTAGTCTACCTACATACTGCCATCACTGTCATGCCTCTTTCTTGTTGAAAGCTTTGCAAGTCACCAGTTTAACAGTCTTGGATGTCTTCACACCCTGCCCTCACTTTGGCGCTCTCAAGGCATCCATCCGAAAAACCACCGAAATTCTCAACGCGTGGGCTTGCGCTGCTTTACAGGGTTGTAAAAGCGAGTTTTTTGTTTTTTTTTTTGAAGAGCAACAGGATCATATTGCTGGTGAGATTGTTCAAGGCGCTGTCCTTCGCTCGTCTGACAGGTAGAGAACAATCAGCGGCGAACAGGGATCTAAGCGTGTTCAGCTGGGATCTTGGACAGAACAGAACGTTATAGCGGAGAAAAAACAAAACAAAACACATTTCCCGTCCTTCATTCCATACTTATCAAATGTCACTACAAAGCATGCATGGGGAAATGTCAGCACGAGGGCATATACGCAGCTGTGTATATATGTGTGTGTGTGTGTGTGTGTGTGAGAGGTAGACAATGAGGGAGCGGCAACATGGTAGTGGAGCCGGCATTGTAGCAGACATGATTACATGCCTTGATCTTTCCTATGGCAAGAACAAGACCTCAATCTCTGACTATCTCCCCTTTAATCAAATCCCTACCTTTTTTGCTTCCCTGCCACAAAACTGTCACAGGCTGAAATAAGCCCTTTCCTTATCAAAGAGCCAAAGGTTCAATTGATTTCTAGGCTAGCAGATTTTTTTTATTTATTTTTTTTAATTCAGAAACTTTGATGCACAAAAATAAAAAATAAAAGTGCAGCAAGAGAGAGAGAGAGAGAGAGAGAGAGAGAGAGAGAGAGAGAGAGAGAGAGAGGGAGAGAGAAAACACCTGCATCCCCCCATCAGGCAAATTAATTCTGACTTTTAATTTATTTCGGCAGGAAATGGAAAGCTACATCCTAACCACAGTCAATAGGGGGACTGGGGAGGAGAGGTGTAATCAGGCGGCTCACCAACTCCAAGGCCTCCATCCTGTCACTTTTAATAGCCACTCAGACCACACAATCTGCTCGGCCTGATATGCTCATGCCATTCCCATAGTCGGAGCCACAGCCATCTCCGCCTCATCTTCCTCCTCCTCCTCCTCCTCCTCCTCCTCGTCTCCATCCTCCTCCTCCTACACCTCCTCTGTGTCCTTTCTAATAACAACTGAACATTTCCACACTTCCCCGGTGCTTCTCATGGAACAAATCACAGCCAAAGCACTTTCTACCTTCCTTCTATCGCTTCGGATTCAAATTAGGAATTGTGAGATTGGCGTGTTTCATTTACATTCAGAGTGCCATTCCTGGCTTTGATACAAGCTGGAGATTGGATTTAAAGTAGCCGACCTGGCTTCCTGTCCTGTTTTGGGTTTGAGTCTTGTTGGCAGAGCAATGCTACATAAGTTTGTAGCTCATTTAGCTCTTGTCTGCATTGCATTCTGCTATTACATATTAATGGATGTTCCACCCTGCAATGTTTCAGGATGCTCCGAAAAGTTGAACAGGTATAAAAACCTTGTTAGTTGTGACAGTTTATTCATTTGACAGAAAATTGGGCTGATGTTGATGCCACTTGGACCAGTAGGTGAATGAAGATTGGCTTGTCCTGAGTGTCCCTGGCTTACAGATCAAGTTTTATCTGCAAGCCGTTTGCTCTTCCAGTGCCTAATGAAGCTCTCTGAAAGGAGATTAAATGGCAGAGAGGGACAAAACAATAACCATTACCAGTCACCTTCATTTTGCTTCAGCTGTTAAAGTACTGGGCAGCTGCTGCTATGCGGCAGCCAGTGCTCACAATGCTTTTGTACATGTACAGTTGCAGAAAAAAATATTAGACCACTCCTTATTTTCTTCCATTTCTTGCTCATTACAACTAAAGGTATATTTGTTTGGACAAATATAAAGATAACAACAAAAAAATAGTTCCTAGTAGTTTCATTTCAGAACTGATGTCTATCCATTTTCCACGTGTTTTCTGGATAATAACCAAAATCACCTCAGTTCTTGCATCAATATCTCTGGCATCCTTCTGACAAAAACACTCTTATTCACTCTTTTTTAGTCATATGATGCATACAGGAGTTAGTAGGACTGGATTGCGTAACCATTGTTTTTGATGATTTTTGATGGTCTAATTCTTTTTTTTCTTCCATTGGTTCCATTGTAGATGTGAGGGGAGGATGAAATGAAATTGATATATTTTTGATTGCTTGATTGAAATCTGTATTTCAAACATGTAGACAGTGAAATGAAAACAAAATCAAAACCAACCAGCATAATATGTGTGTGTCTGTGTGTGTGTGTGTTGGGTTTGGGTTAACCTAAAAAATCATTGTAAGCTTACAAAAACAATGAAATAATATTATATAATAATATTATATTAATATTCATTAAAACACAAGTGCTGCAAATCATACACATAACACACCCCAGTTCTCAAAGTGATTCAGTCCACATGTCGTTTTCCAATGGGCGGGACTACCAGGAGCTCTGTGTGTGTCAGTGAGCCAGTGATCCTCTATCAAAGGTGAGAAATTGCATTGTGTAAAAACTAGTAAGTCATTGATCACACCGCTTGTCCTACAAGCTTATGGTTGTAGCATGAAAGTGACATTTCTACTGCTTTGTCCCAAATCAGTCTCTTTCATTTCGTTTTGAAATCAACCCGTCGGTAAGATAACAGCCCTGCCTCTGATAGGTAGATGCTAGATTGGAACGTCCGGATGGACGGGGGGCGGGACTAAGGTCCGGACATTCTGCGCAGATGCAGATTACGTTGCTATGGCCTGATATGACATTCAGATGCAGTGCAGTCAAAAAGCTGAGTAGGGGTGCATTTCATTGGACATATTTCTTCGTGGCATGCAGTTATGTTTTTTTTTTCTTACATGTGAAGTGTTTTGGTTTTTGTTTTAGATGTTTTTACTTCTTCCTACTCCTCAATCTCTATTCTTTATGATCTACAACACAGGTGTCAAACTCCGGTCCTGCATGTTCTAGGGCCTATTCACATAGCACTCAGGAAATCCGGACTTTCGGACTTTCCAGGAAAGTTCGAACCTTATTGACAAGTGTGAAACCTCCCTCGAACCTTGGTCCGGACTAAAGACCGAGTCTTTGGTCCGAGCTGAGGAGGTAGTCTCAGTCTGGACCAAGGTTCGGTGGTGCACAGTGTGAAACGTCTGTTTAGGAAAGTCCGGACTATCGGACCAATTACGTCACAGTCACGTGCGCGGAATCTAGTCAACGTCCAAGCATGAGATGCAATACATGGGGAGACGAGGAAACCAGGTATTTCATTGAAATTTGGTCGGATGATCCTATAAAGACTGAATTGGAGACAAGCCGCTGGTGGGAACACTGGTACGAGAGTTGGCAACATTGCCAAAATAGGGCAAAAATTATGAAACTAGTAACTGGGTCCATTATCTGGGAGTATTTCCTGCAACAGTGTAGCGCGCTCATCTAGTAACCAATCAGGGTCGAGTATAGAGAGACGCACGCTGTACACGCATTGACGACATGACGTTCTAAAGTCCGTTGGTCCACTTGATTCAATACAGTGTGAATGAAGACTGTAAATAAAGTCTGGATTATAAGTACAGTGTGAAAAGGCAAAAAAAAGGTTCTGGTCCGAACCTTGGTCTGGACTTTACCATGTGAATACGCCCTTATTAGATGTTTCCCTCTTCTACATAAGTAACATGAACAAAGCAAGGCACAAGTGGAACAAAATTAAAGAGCAACAAAATAATAAAGCTAATAAATATTCATAAAATTATAAATAACAGAAACATAACATGGAAACATTTGTTAAATTAAATTTTTTCCAAAAAAAACTAGCATTGAAATGTGGTCCCAGCAGTTTTTATTTAGACATTTTCTGAATCAGTTACCTTTTGACAAATGTTCCATGAACAAAACTCAGTAAAAACATAGAAAAAAAAGGAAAACAGTTGAATTTTTCTGAAATATTTAAACTAAACCATCCATTCAGAACATGTCAGCACTGACACTTCAGAGTTAATAATTAGTTCCTCATCAGTTCTACAAAAACCTAATAATGATGTAATGTCTTCCAGGTGTGATGGAAGAGCGAAACATCGAAAACATACAATGATGCCAACCCTCTACAAGGTTTGACACCGCTGATCTAACACAACAGAAACAAGAACACATATATAATATTAATATCATATTCTATACTGACCTATAGTAATATAGTAATAATATATTCATATATCCCTGCTGATCCATCTCTTCCTTTTGTCTGTCTGTATAGTGCATTGTTGCCATTACTGTTATATGTAATCATATGTTGGGACTGTTGGTGTTTGTCCTTGTGCTGTGCAATGGTGTCCTTCTATGTAATATGCCGTCAGTGAAGACAAATTTCCCTACTGGGACCAATAAAGAAAATCTAAATCCATAGTTAAACTTGATATTATCAACAAATATGTAAATATGTAGCACCCCACACACAGAGACACATACCCTTTCCTCTCTATATTTTGTAGAAATAATTTGTTTGTTTTAAATTGTTTGATATTTAGACATTGGCTGTATGAATGATTCCTAGGAATGTCCCTCTTCCCAAACGTGGCTCTACTTATTTATGTAGTCAATAAAAAGAAGACACACATTAGTGCAGGATCCAGTTACTACCATTTGAAAACATGTTGCAAAAAGGTTTAGACAGATTTATTAGCTGTTTCTATGAAGATGTGAGGGCATGGTATATCATCAATCACAATGTCATGCAGGCCAAGGCTCGGAGAACAAACATTTAGCTTGAGCATTTTTAATGGTTTTGTCTTGAGCGTATGAGAAGATGTAAGGTCGAACTTTGATGTTTAATACACATTGATTCACAAGGTTTTAATATGAGCCTGATTTAAAAAATAAAAAAATAAAATTGAAATAAAAGGACAAGAATACAATAAAATCATAAAAAAAAATGTTTTCAACTCACCAAAGTAGACGTAAGTATCATTGGACATTTTCCTGAGCATGTTTGGATGTGTTAGGGGATTATTATTCCTCAAGCATTAATGTGAAACCAAGCTTTTACTGTTTTAATTGTCTACAGCTCTGATATTTCTCTCCATTTCTGTTTGACTGCTTTCGGTTATTAATTGTT